>OX442352.1:18992611-19592611 GCA_949357725.1 Hyperoplus immaculatus | reverse complement strand
GTGCAAAAGTTAATTTATTTCAGTAATTAAACTTTAAAGGTGAAACTAATGTATAGACTCATTACATGCAAAGTGAGATATTTCAAGCCTTTATTTGTTATAATTGATGATTATGGTTTACAGTTTGTGAAAACCCCACATTCAAAATCTCTGAATTTGAATATTCCATGAAATCAATAAAGGGATTTTCAGTACAGAAATGTTGGCCCTCTAGAAAAAGTATAATCATACATATTTACTCAGTACTTTGTGTGGGCCCCTTTTGCATGAATTCCTACTTCAATGCAGTGTGGCATGACTATCAAAATCATCTACAATGACTGTTGAAACTTGACAGTCGTCTTCAAGCAACTTGGATGGTGTGCCCCTCCACTCTTCCTCTAAACTGGGACCTTGAACATTTCATTTGGATCAGTGATGGTTTGAGGTATGTCATCTGCTGCTGTTGGTCCACTGTGTTATCAAGTACAAAGTCACCACAGCCGTCTACCAGAAGATTTTAGAGCACTTCATGCTTCTGACTGTTGACAAGCTTTATGGAGATGACGATTTCCTTTTCCAACAAGACTTGGCACCTGCCCATAGTGTCAGAAACCACTATTAACTGGTTGGTTATACCTTTTATCACAATACTGTCATTCTTCGACACGCAATATTATAGCTTACCTCTACTGTCATAAAAGTCTAAAATACAGGAGCCGAGACCGCAGGGAAATGCCCTCCGTTGCGCACGGATGCCACAACACACGACAGCTGCCCGCCCCACTGTTTTTTTTCCAATGGGAAATTATGAATTATAGCCTACGCTATGGCATAACCATGGGGTTTTTATAATGTTGCTAGCGAGAAATATGAACAATAGGCTACCCTATTTCATTGGATCAGGCCTATTCGGCACGTCGTGTCACTATGAAAATATTAATCAATTGTGTCTAATATTTATTATCTGTGTATTTAATCTTAATACCCATTAAAGTTGCACAAAACATCGCTTATTTGACTATTTAGGATGCATTTAAAATTGGATTTCAGAGGAGTGGGACAGAGATCAGCGGGGTGTGGGAATTTTGCGCACGTCATGTGTGCTGATGTGTTTTCATATGCGGTTTGAATCATGAGCGGCAAGGAGTAAACTGGTAGAATGTCAAAAAGACAATCAAATGTGTTCAAACCAGCCGGATCAGAACAGCTCACCATCGTCTTTTTTGTTCACCAGACGCGCCCGTCTCTGCTAAAATAGATAAATAATCTGGTGACCCTCATTCTACATAAATAAGCCTACAAAGAGAGGGAGTAAGCCAGTCAGCAAACTTTAGGCTATACAGTTTAACTGTAACCATCACGGTCAGTATGGAGCATTCACAGTGTTTTTTTGACCCCGACAACCCATATGTTGAAGTCTTTTATATACATTCTGAAGTAGGACACTCTCCTAACCAGACGAGATGAGAGATTGCTCTTCCTTTCCACGCACAACAAGTCGATCTGGTGGCGGTCCCTGAATGGGATGGTTTGCCTTTAGTAGTAGCCGAGAGTGCCGGCTTTATCTAACCGTTCACTGTATTATATTTGGAATTTAGTAACGGTGGGATCTCGGGCCCCTTATTCGGCCCTGTTGATACAGTCAAGTTAAAATATCTATCCCTGAAAATGGCATTATAAGGAGCCCTGTCCACAGCGAAGAGAGTCTGTGACTTGATCGCTTTGTCGGTGCAGCGATCGTGACTGTTTCGATCGTTACGCGGTTGCTGAACAACGCACGTTGTTCTAACCCGCTTATCAGCCAAAACAGTGCCTTTCGAGTCTACTTTGAAGTTTTACCTTAGCGATCTGGTAGTGTTTTGCCCGCGTCCCTTTGCATCAGCAGAACTATAAACGGTGTCCGATCCGTGCGCTCTTGGCATATTTGGAGAGGAAGCGCGCACTACTCCGTTCTGACCAGCTGTTTGACGGGCCCCAGTCCCGTGGTGGCTGTATCCTGTGAGCGTTTGCCATAACATTAGCATATTCCTTTTTGGTGAAGGGGCCACACTCTAGTGTGCTTTTTTCTTGCCTATATTAAAATAAAGAAAAGATTATTGCAAACCAGGCGCTAGGCCCTGTGCGGTGGCACACTAGGCACATGCCTTGCCAAGGTACTGGCTATAGCTGTAGGCTGTATTATTGTGCCTCGAAAAATGACCAATAGGCCTACCAATAAACAATGAAAGGACAATTCGGCTCCTATATTCTTTTGTGCATTCCATGAGCCAGACACCTCATCGCTGGCTCCTCCATCTGACGCATCCTATCTGCCAGCTAGACAGACAGCCCGTGCTGCTATTCTGTTATTACAGGTGCTCTTAAACATAGCCTATGCTACCTCGTTCATTTCATGCGCCTCATATAATGTGTAGTTTTCTACGTTCTAGTATTACAAGTGCTCTTTAACTTGGCACTATTTGTTCTAATCACGACCCCATCACCAGATTTGTGCCCACCCTCTGCCACTCTGCCAATGCTGGGCCCACGACACAGGCCACAATGCCTGTTGGGCATCAACCCCAGCTGCAATCCCATCCCGACATCAGTCCTCTCACTCGCTGGCTTCTAGCTGGGTACACACGTCAGTGTTTTGGTTGAGAGAACCCAGGAAGTATTCTTTAACCCGACACTTTTAATAATCTAAGCTGTAGCCCCGTCTTTTGCCCATACCATGTAACTTCACAACAAGCTGTTTTCTATGCTCTATACCTTAACATGGCACCTTTTTGCCCCCACTTGACAAATAGCTTTTTAGGTTCCAGTCTTATAAGTGCTCTTGAACCTGGCACTTTTAATGATGTGGTACTGTTATGTTTTCTGTGTTCTGCAGTGCAGTGCTCACATGGCATTATGGTTTCCTTGTGTTGTGATGCTTTGTATTGTTCTCCAATTTCATGCACTTTTAAATAGTTTATATGTTCTAGTCTTACAAGTGTGCCTTGCCTCTGTACTTTTTGTTCTCACTGTGGTCATCCCCACTTGCTGCACTCTCAATAAAGTGGTCAGTGCTACGATTATGCATTGTTGAGTGTCTATTTATATGCAGGGCCTAAAATTTAACAAATCCTTTAAATCAGCCTACCTATAGCAGAAGGCCTAATAGGGACATAAGAAACATAACAATAAATGGTTTCTAGGAAGAATAGATACATTCTCACAAAAAACATGGACTTTTGATCAAAACTCAGATTAACAAAAGACTTCACCACTTTTGATCAAGTGTGTGCAATATACATTTGTTCCGTTTGTTTTGATGACGTATGACCATGCATGAGGCCAGCCTCTTGGGCACCTGTGGGCAGAACATGCAAATGAGCGTGATATCAAATATATATTTATTGTTTATTATACAATGTTTACCGGGAGGAGTTACACATCTATACAGCCCATCCCCCTACACATAGTAGCCTAAATGCAGACCATGTAAATGAACCCTGTGTTCCGAATCGCATACTTTCTTTTTTCTATTCAACATACTAAATCTGACGATAAAATGAATCTAGTTAGGATGCAGTAAGCATACTATTCGGACATACTTTTACTAATTTATTTCATTTGAACATTGCACCTTGATCTTGCCTCCTGCTTTTAGATCCGTCGCATCCCTGTTTGTTTTCATATGGAGGCCCTGTCGATGTGATGCCACTTTAGGTGCGGACTGGATTGTGGGTCAGAATCGCCCAAATAGGATGCTGTTTTCAACACTAAAAATCTCAGCCAGATGTAATAGACATCCGGGTATTTCTACCATACTAAATCTGGCCACAAGAATCTGGCCATCCTAAATCTTTTTTTTAACGTACTAAATAATATATAGTATGGGTATTGGAACACAGGGAAAAAGTCAGGCTGGTTGTGTCGGAGCTTGACAACCAACAATAGGCCTACTACAATGACAAATATGACAAAACAGAAGAACACTTGTTGCTACTGCCAATGTCTTGACTGGCACCAACAAATCTAGCACACCCGGCATTAGGTACGTCCTGGATAATATGCAACCAATAAAATATTGTCTCTGGGCTTGGAATTGGACTATACCTGATCAGTTTGCAAAATACTGACAATTGCAGAACAGCAAGCCTGATATTTTATCTTCAGATCAGAAGTGTGTTGGATTGCATTTTGTACAGATGTCTGTTGTTGCTCAGTAAGGATGAGTTGAGGTGGCTCTACCCTTACAGCTGGGAACTCTTCCTCATCAAGTGTAGGCAGTGTTTGAATTCCGTACTGCGCCAGGATGGCCTCAATGTTTTGGTCGCTGTAGGGATTTTCCCCAAACACATTGTTGACAGCCGTGCTGTCTGTGGCAATATTTTTGAGCATGCCCTCTGTCCAGAGTTGAGTTGGTGTCCGATTGTGTTCTGTACGCAACGGATGGAGGTTCCAGGCCTGTCTGAACTGCTCCAGTCTTTTTTGAATCTCCGGAAGATAAACAATATGCAGTGATAGTCTGTGGACATCATTACCTGGGTTTAGAACCTCTGAATCCTCTAAGGAGTAGAACATAAGGTAAAAGTGCTGCAACACATGCAAAAATACATCACGCCAAAGGCGTTCAATTCTCTGATTGTGAACTGATCGTCCGGTTATGAAACCTCTGTGCTCAAGACCTTGAACTAGATGCATGAATAAAGCCACAAGGGTGTTTTCACCACCATGATCAGATCTGACTCTTGATGGTAGGGCGTAGAGGCATGTTGCTTTCAAAAACTGAGAAAGCACTGTTGTGGAACGATTGTCTGTGCTGCAGCTGAGGTAAGTAATCAGACGGGAGTATCCATCAATTGCACCATGAGTCACAAAGCCCCATCTAGAAAAATTTAAAAACAAATAAAATTATTACTTGAAATTATAATGCTATTGACAGTAGTCAGGAAACAATATAGCTGTAAAAGTTTTTCACTTTCTGAAGTTCTTTTCAAAATATAAAAAAGTATGACAAGTCTGGTAATAACCTTATCAGACGCATGTTCCCATCAATGTGCCACAAACTGTTGGGGTAAGGTACATGATAAACACGTCTTGCAACTGTCCGGCTCCATCTCCTTGCAGCAGCAGTAGGATTCACCCGTGTCAACATCTCACGCACTCTGGACCGTGTAACAAAGACACCCTGTGTGCGCAACAGGGCTCGAATAATCTGAAACAGATTTTGGAAAAGATCTAAATTGTCTTGATATTCAAAAAACAAAGGCACACAAATGTGATTTAAATACAGGCTAAAGATAAATACTACAAATTACCTCATTTCCAGAATTAGGATATTGGCCCTGAAGTTGCCTCACATGTTGTTCTAGTTCACCATCGTCTATTGCAGGCCGCATACTTCTAACAGGTATACCCACCAACTTTGACTTCTTGTACAGAAATGATGAGGAACATCCCAGTATTTCAGCAGTTTTTGCAATTGTATGGCCTTGTGCCAGCAGATATTCAATCTGTTCTCTGGTAACATCAATGGCTGGTCGGCCTGTTCTTCCTACAACAAAAAAAAAGTCAACAAGTTTTAAGTATTTAGGCTCAGGTTTAGGTATTGGACTGTTTATTAATTGTAATTTATAGTAGGCATATCAGCATACCAATTCTCAAACATGCATTGAAATTGGATATTGTTAATGAATAGGGGAATAGGCCAATAGGCTACGCTGGAAATGGAGGCTTGAAGATTTGCAAAAATACAGTATTTATTGCTGTGAACAGTGGACATAACAGCAAGACCAATGCATTTTATGATTGCTTAAATAAGCACATGGATACAAATAAATACATATAAACAATTATTGCTAAACATAGGTTAACACATTTTTGCAACAGACAGGCTTTTCATAGCACTGTGAAAAGCCTGTCTGTTGCAAGATATTTTACCTAAGTACAATCGTTTTATCACTGTTATATTACATTATACCTTTATGTTTAATTTAGGCTATTTTAACAATACTTTCATAAGAGTTGGAGGCAACTTGTTATTTTATTTTAAACATTTTGCCTTTATTCGACAGGACAGTAACGAGAGCACAGGCTACGGTGGGTAGGAGAGTAGGGGAATGACATAAAGGTCCTGCCAGCCGGGATTCGAAATGGGGACAAGCTGCTCAGAGCACTTGTGTCCACCATGTCCATGTCAAGGCCCCTGTGGTAGGCTATGCCACTCGTTTTTTTTTTTTATTCTTGATTGACAAATGTACAAAATCCATCCACTCGGTTATCGGGTCACCCATGCCAGAGCGATAGAGCAAACTCCATGGCTCTGACCTTATTGTAACGCAACTTATTGTATTTTCCCAAACAATCAGACGTGGTCTGCACCGTGCACCTGCATGTGCTTAGGAAACACTATGTTACGTAGTGAACGTAGACTAATGCATAGTATAGCCTAATATATGAATGAATGCAGTGATTAACGGACTCACCTGAACGAACGCGCCCGACCGAGAAACTTCGGTCTTCCCCAGCCTGGAAATGTGTGCCAACTAGATTTTTCAGTTCAGCCAAACTGCTTTTGAGTTCGTTGTTGGTCTCCGGTGATAGCAATTCTTCAATTCGTCCGATATTTCTTTCACAGCTTTCAATAGAACGACGTTCTCTCTCTCCACAAATCCCCTGTGTTAGGGCTCGTTCAATTTCATGGCATTTTCTTGTGGTTTTTTCGATTACAGCCAACGCCATGACTGCTCCTTTTAATTCCATTCATAGAAACAAGGAAATGAACCCACTTCTTCTTTTATTATGGCGGGAAGGGGAAATTACGTATTTCTGGATATCTTAAACGTCATGCCCAATACTTCGCACTAGTCATAATGACGTTTGAGATATCTTTAACTTCCATTCTGCCTAGTCAAAACTGAATTACAGATATCTGCAATTGTCATTTAAGATGTGTGACGAGTTGAATGACGTTTTCCGTGACGTCATTTCAGATATCTCTAATTCAGTTTTGCCTAGTCAAAACTGAATTACAGATATCTCTATCTGTCGTTTCGACTAGTCACAACTACATTACAGATATCTTGAATGAAAAATCCAACTATTCAAAATGTAATTACGACTAGTCGGAAAAAAGTTGTGGATAGTCAAACAAATTGATAAATGACAATTCCGGCTGACGTCATTTCGCCTAGTCAAAACTCTAATTCAAGATATCTGTAATTACATTTTGACTAGGCGAAATGAAAGTTACAGATATCTACAATTGTAGATATCTCTAATCAAAACTCATTTCAAGATATCTATAACTTGATTATAGATATCTACAATTAAATTATGACTATCCCTAACTCCAGTTAGAGATATCTACAACTTCATTTCGACTAGTCATAACTCCAGTTAGAGATATCTACAACTTAATTTCGCCTAGTCAAAACTTAATTTAAGATATCTGAAAAGGGACTTGTAGATATCTTGAATTGAGGTGAATTAAAGATATCTTTAACTGGAATTGTGACTAGTCAGAATCAAATTGTAGATATCTTAAACTGGAGTTACAGATATCTACAATTCAGTTGCAGATATCCGTAATTCACATTGTGGATATCCGCAACTGAATTGTAGATATCTCCAATGAGAAACCCCATAGACATGAATGGCAAAAATGACGTAATTTCTCCTAGGCGGAATGTCGTTGTGGATATCCGAAATAATAGTTGTGGATAGGAGGATTGTAGTTGCGGATATCCGAAATGTTCTTTTTGACTAGGCGAAATTGAATTACAGATATCTGCATCACATATCCAGTCTATTGAATTTATGTTAAAACGGCTTGCCATAGGGGTTGCGGTCTACGAAGGCTGCATTTGATAACCGATTGCGTCATAGCGGCGCGCAAAGTTTGTTCCATTTGCAAGGCTCCTCATATGCGGCCGAGAAATGCAGCCTTCGTTTCACGGTTTTGCAGGCTGCATCAGATGTATCCTTCGCAGCCCAACATATCCCATGATTCATTGCGTTTTTTTCAGAGATGGCATAGAATAAAATAAAAAATAACAAAACAGCAACGTGTTGCTCCATCTTCTTAACTTTTATCTTCCTTTCTTTTTTTCTTGTACTTTTTTTTCTTTTCGTCTGGTAGGCAACTTCTTTTTCTTTTTTCCTCCGTTGACAAGGCTGTCTCCGTTGGTAGCAATCAGGGTTGCTAGGCAGCACAGGAGCGGCGTGTCGTCACGCAAGGTAACGGCTTGTTACGCAAACCGGAAATGCTCGTAAACGGAGACCTGCGGAGACCGTCCCGTTTAACAGCGCTCGTTCGGCCCTTGTTCGGCCTTCGAATCGGCCTTCATAGGCTATAGCCTTCATAGGCCGCGAGACCGCCTCCTTGTCTCTGTAACGGGATACAGCTTTTCAGTGGCGGGAAGTGCGAGCATGGACCTATAAGGGCGCGAGGCAGACGCGAACAGGGAAGTGACAGCATTACCATACATGGAAACATCCGCGTGGTGACGTCACAAAGTTTTATGCGACGTCACAAATTATGAAAGGGTAGACCGCTTTGAAGACGTGACTTCTTGACTGGCTAGAATAGTGTTTAGTGCTCTGCACAGACACCCCAGACGGTCAGCAGGGAATATGTCGAAATGCATGTAAGTCATTATTTGATAATTTAGTATGGTTAAGCATGACTATGAATCATCATAACAACGTTTATAGGTCATAAAAGTCAAAAAGCATCATAGGTCCTCTTTAACAAAATTAACGTTCGATTATATTATTGCTTTCTTTGACATATCGTTTTCATACATTCTTCAATGTAACACAAATAAATGATTGTTGCTATTTTTCTTTACTAAGAAACTGAAGCTGTATTGTTTTCTAACCGCAAAGACTACATTTGATAATGATTTCAAGAATATGGCACTGTATGACATTTAATATTAATAAAAGGATCAAAATTATCATGATCTTTGTGGGTGATCAGCTGCGTCCCATGCAACATGATAACTATATAATGAAAGGCAAAACAAACTCGAGCATGCACTTATGAACTCCTTACTGTTTAAGAGGACCCCTAATATTACTTTGATATTTTGTAAAAATAAAAAAAATAAAACAGACATCACCCATACAAGCTATTGTTTTGCAATTTTATTTGACATAAAATAAAAAATAAAATCAGCTCAAATAAAAAATATCACATATCAATATGCTCATGTTCCCAGATCATGCCCTGACCCGTATGTGTTCTGGAGGTAATCTATAACAGCTGCGGTACTGGATAGGGAGTTGAACACTTTTCTCTCGGGCTGCGAGCTAACCCTCTCCAGCATGTACATAAGATGTTGGTGGAAGCAGGTGAATGGAGTGCCCTGCTCTAAAGAGATGTCCACCCATTCCCATATACACTCCAAAGGGGTGTCCTCATATCCAGCGAACATGGCAGGGTTAGTAAGCAACCCCCGTGCAGCCATCACACCTAATGAGAAAATCACAACAGACAAGAAATTAACAAATTTGAAAGGGAGTACAGTTATTTATGCAGCTGTTCTCAGGTCCATATATATTTTTACTTGGTGAAGAGTCCAAACTTACCATCGACACCAGTTAGCTGGTGAGTGGTCTCCACATCACGGAGGTACTTTATGTCCCCGTTGGCAATGACAGGGACGGATACGCTGTCCTTGATGGTCTTTATGGCATCATTATGGACTGGCTGGTGGCGCTCTTCTGATGTACGTCCGTGGACTGTTATCCACGACACACCGGCTGATTCAGCCTTCTGGCACAGATCCACTGTCCGCTTCAGGTCCTTGTGGATTCTGTGGGTGAAGAGAATTCATTATGTTGTAGTATTCATATTTTAAACATGGAAAAACTAACATGATCCATATTATTTACATGTATTATTAGTTTACAACCCTGAGTGGGGAGTTTTACAGTTTTAAAAAAGTGTCCATACTCTCTGGTGGTACTCGATTGTTACACTGTTTGTAATTGTGTGCATAGTTAAAATAAAAACCTTATTTTATTAAAGGCCTACTTCACCGGTTTGAATATGAAGGTGTATTGAATTCTGAGATCCTATGTAGTATAAATGTGCAAAAAAAAATAAAATCGGTTCATCCTAGCCTGAGAAAAGGCAGAAAGAGTGTTTTTTTAACCCTATATTTCTCTTTCTCGTGACATCACAGAAAGAGAAATATAGGGTTAAAAAAAACGTACTTTGTAAATATTACTGTGATGTCACAGTAAAAGACATCACATTTCTCAGGCTAGGATGAACCGATTTCAATTTTTTTCGCACATTTATACTACATAGGATCTCAGAATTCAATACACCTTCATATTCAAACCGGTGAAGTAGGCCTTTAATAACCTTACCTTATTTTGATGGAAGCTGTATAGTTTGGATTGCCCACTTGGTTCCTGACAAGTGTTACCATGTCTTTGACAAGTTCAGGCTTGTTGATGAGACATGCACCATATCCTTCTGACATAGCCCATCTGGAAGAAAACAACAACAAAGATGAACAAACAACCTAGATAAAGAAAAATTTACTTTTTGTCTTATTTTCCATCATGATAAAACCTTATTGGTAATTCAGATAATATGGATGAAAACAGAAACCTGTTTATTTTTCTTTTCATTAAACATTAATATCTGAGCTTTTGATCCCAAAATCAAAATGCTGAAATCACAGAGTTAAAGTGACTGGAGGTCAAAATGTATCAGGGCCTATTGTTGGTAGTTGCACCTTTGGGGACAGCCACAGTTGAGGTCAACTCCATCTGAGAAAGGTGCAACCACACAGGCCGCATCAGCTAGAGTCTGGGCATCATGCGCAGCAAACTGCACCACCAGGGGCCTGTCATCTGAGGGGGAAAAAGAAAAAAAGAACAATAATTGAAACAGTCTTGTCAATTCCAAAGTGTATATCGACATGGCAAGATGCACAAAGCTCATGATTAACAACACATTCCTCAAGTGTCCAGAGGGGTATACTACAAAGCGAGATTAAGGGCTGAGCGAGGTCTGTTGAGTCTGAAGCCAGAGTTTTCAGTATCACGAAAGGTGGCTCTCTTTCTACCTGGCTAGATCACCGTGGTAACAGAGGCTGCACGGCTAACCTGCTTAGACCAACTTTTGTTTCAGAGTTTGAGCTAACATTCGGCTCTTAGAGCGCTGCCCTTTAAGGAAACTACACATTTGGAAATCCCGCGGACCTGACTATATTGTCTGAGCGATACATTCTCACTGAGGAAACTCGTTAAATAAGTAAACTTATTGATCAGTAATATAATGAACGAAACAAAGCCGTGACATAGCCTAAGGCTTACAGCAGCGTGAACTGTCACATCGCGCTGGGGCTTTTTGCCACATGCATACAGTTATTGATGCAGAAAATGTTAAATAGCCTAGACCTACTGTATGCAGCGCCACTCTATGCTCTCACCTCAAATGATTTTACCTGGCGATCTACACACACTGGCTCTTAATAAAGCATTCTATAAAAAAATCACAGGTTGCAACATTATTTCACTGTGGGCTTCTTTCTTTTCATCAGTAGCGATTACAGTTGGGACGTGACAGGTGACAGCTGTCACAGTTCGGACATCGTTGCAGACTCGCAGGTTAAGCTTCTCACAGTAGATTCATATTTGTCCGAAAAATACAGACTACAGGTTTTTTAATGTAGGCCTATTGGTATTTGTAAGATTCAAATAAAAGGCTAATAGTCTAAATCAAAATTGTATTCATTATGATGTGGCCCAAAACTAAAGTGATTTTCCATAGGCTATTCATTTGGGGACAGTGTCAGACTTAAATTGCATTCTTAAGTGTGGGACTATAGGCGTAATGCTATAAATATAGCAAAGTACCCTATATGTATTAGGCTAAATGGTATAGAGCTGTTAAGCGGAAGTGGCTTACTTCCAGGACATGGGACCTCTCGGCTCGAAAAATTACAACGGTAGTCAATGGAAAGATATGTATTATTTTCTGGTCCCAGTCATGAAATGCCTTCGATTACACATATGTTTTGTATGGATTTAGATGGGATTTTTTTGTGCAAAGAATAGAACAATTTAGCGAGTAGAAGCTGGATACGGTCAGGTTTTGTGCAGAGCGCTTTTGTGGACTACAGCTCTTCGCTGCTCTTGACACTTATGATATACGTCACCACCACTGGCACCTGCTTAGCTCAGAAACATGGCTGTGTCTTTAATGCACTTTACCGCCTTCTTTCAATGACAAGACAAAAGTCTTCAGCGTGGCGAAAATCACTACACAAGTGGACATGTGGAGTTTCAATTTCTCGAGTGGGGAGATTGTTGGCGTTGTCCACGCCAGCCATTAGCATTAGCACTGTCAGTCGAGAAGTGGAGGGAATGTGTTGAGGTAACGTCACAGAGGCGACAAGACTTGTAGTTGTTCTCGTAACATTTTTTCAAAAGCCGTTAGACGAATAATCATACAACATACCGTCAAACTCTTCACATGAAAAATGATCATTTAGACCCATACAAAACATATATGTAATCCAAGGCATTTAATGACTGGGACCAGAAAATAGTAGATTACTTTCCATAGACTCCCATTCATTTTTTTTCAGCCGATAGGTCCCATGCCCCGTAATTCCGCCACTTCCGCTTAACAGCTCTATAGTGTTTAAAGAGGACCTATTATGCTACTTTTCTGGTCTTAATTTCTTGTTTTACACTGCTATAGAGCAACCTGACACGAATCACATCACAAAAAACTATGTAGATTTTCGGGAAGCTCTTTCTCTTATTTTGGCGATCCAGCACATCCTGTCAACACTTGAGTGTGTGTGCTTCGGCTCCCTCCGCCTGTGCTTCGGCCATCTCCGCTCCCCTCCCCCCCCTCCTGCAAACCCCACTCCGTTGTGATTGGTTACCTTCCTTCCGGAACACTTTCAGTGGCGGGAAGCGCGAGCATGGACCTATAAGGGCGCGAGGCAGACGCGAGGCAGACGCGAACAGGGAAGTGACAGCATTACCATACATGGAAACATCCGCGTGGAGACATCACAAAGTTTTATGCGACGGCACAAATTATGAAAGGGTAGACCGCTTTGAACACGTGACTTCTCGACTGGCTAGAATAGTGTTTAGTGCTCTGCACAGACACCCCAGACGGTCAGCAGGGAATATGTCGAAATGCATGTAAGTCATTATTTGATAATTTAGTATGGTTAAGCATGACTATGAATCATCATAACAACGTTTATAGGTCATAAAAGTCAAAAAGCATCATAGGTCCTCTTTAAATCCGAGTTCAACGTTTCATTGTTTTATAATGTCACGTTACGCACTGCGAGAACGATCGGCAAGATAAATAAATCATTTCCATGCTGGCAGCATTCCACTCTCCTTATTTTGCAGTTTTTCGGCTCTCTGTTTTCTGCTGTAATAATTCAGACTGACAAACTCTTCCTCTTGAATGAAGTTGGCGACACACTTGTTTTACTCAGCTGCTCGCAATCAGTCCGTTTGTGTAAAGTTAGCGGCACAAGATCAGTCCATTTTGTGCGGATGCAGAGTCAAATGACGGGTCAAACGCCCCCTTTCATGGGGACGCGCACAGAGCCTGAAGCCGAAACCCTCGTTCAACATAAGAGGTTGATAACTTCCTTCGTGATACCGGTTAGCTCTTAGCGAAGGTATGTGTTATGTTGAACCAGATCAAAAAAAGAGAGCCGAGCTCTGTTGAGTTTGTTTCGTAGTATACCCCTCAGATGTTGTGCATTAGATTTGATTACATTAAACTTTGTTGTCACAGCATAGTGTATAAGTACTACTGAGGTAACAATGCAGTTCAGCATCTAACAAAAAGTGCAAATGTTTGGCGTAAACAGTGAGGGGTGGTTTACCGTGGTTAAGAATATGTTAAGATATTAACAGCATTAACAGTATATACACAATATTTAGTGCAAGCATAATCATGGCAAAATTGAGACCATTAAACAGTAATTTGATCAGAATACAAATAACCTTACAGCTGAAAGTATGACGAATGCAGTGTATACACTCAGATCTATATCATATTGGACAATAGCCCTTAGAACCATAGAACTGGTGATCCGCCTGCCATGAGCAAGAACAACAGGAAGAACTGGTGATGCAGCAAGCTATAATGCTATGTTGCTACTCACGCTCATTGGTGGTGAATTCGCTGTCTCTGGCTTTGACAGATCGCATGAAGTCAGCAGCGACTATCATTGGGGTGAAGCAAATATCACAGTTGTATTTCCTCACCAAGGACCTAAATGCAAGCCTAAATGGACAAAAAATACTTTACTGAGCCTAGTGTGCAACAGATACACCATGTACGTTATGTAAGTTGTACCCACAGTACAGCATGCCACATTAACATAAGAGCACAACAATTGATGGCACACTTATGATTAATAACAACTACATACTTGACATTGAATGCATTTCACCTTAAGTGTTCATCCCAATTTAAATTGTACATGTAGTTCATTACTGCAATAATAACAGGCTTTAGCACTGCAGAGAGAAAACAACTTGGACTTACTTTGAATATCGAACCATTGGGGCACATATTTTCAGGACTTTCCCTTTTTCGAACATGTCCATGAGACTTGCGTTGCCGTTAGAAGTCTTCATTCTGTAAAAATTCTGGACATAAAAGCAGCACTGTTAGCCAGCTAGCATAACAAGCTAAGGAGCCCAATATCCAAGAGTAGAGTTTCGTTTAAGAGCTGTTCTCTCGTCTGACATCAATACAGCTGTTTCGGAGACGTGACCAAGCTCGATGTACAGCATACAATCCTTCACTGTCGCATACAGATACATTGATAGAGCTGGGTTTACTTATGAACTACATTAAAAAACTGACGCCATGCGGGAAAGTGTGGGCATGCCCTCGAAATGTGCCCCTACGTCACTATAGCGTAAAACGCGACGAACGTTCATTTATTTTTTATTATATTTCTTTCTTATCAAAACGTCCACCCATCACTGTAATAAGTAAAGGCTTTCAATACAATGTAAACTGTTACTGTCTTTAAAAAATTTAAAATAGTAATCGATGTTGTCAGATCTAATAGTCTACTTCTACGTCATACCCATTCAGTCAATGGTACATTCAGGTTATGTGGGGTAAATGTAGTTTTCAAATCAAGAGCGTAGTATTGCAATCACAATGTATTAAGTGGCTCATTACTCACATATACAGACAATTTCAGAGACCTTTTTTTTTTTTACAAAAAAAAATATAAAGATGAACCAAGACCAACATTAAATGTAATCATTGACATGATCTACAAATATCAATAGCCTACAGGATAACTATCAAATACTAAGGCTACACATCTAGAAGAGAATATGGACAACGAAAATAAATGCCAGATAATGTTAAGAGAAAGGACAAGCCCAAACTATGGGTCAGATGGGTAATGTGCAATAAAAGGGCAAAGAGTGATATACACTGAGGTGATGGTGTAAGGGGTTACTTCACGCCTACTGTTTGCCAATGGTGGCAACAATTTCTGAGGAAACCCCCTGTCACAGACATTATCAAGAAACATTGAATTAATTATCTTTCACACTCAAAGTAGAATTTACTTACTTTAGAGATCGTTTGTGGAATAAGCTTCAGGCTGATATCATAGAGGCTCTCTATTTCCCCCCAGTCAGTTTGTCAACATAATCACACAGTGATTTATTTAACAATTTTCCTGGATAACACTTTGTATAAAGCAGAATGCATTTATAATATGACCTACTTTAAAGGTGCACTACTTTGAGTGTGTCAGAGAAGTGAACATGTTCTAAGGTGTACAACTAAATAAACTTTCTTCACAGGAAAATGTAATCCCTGGAACACTGTTTGAAGTTATAAGCTTGCTGAAAAGTTACTGTTTCACTGTTAGCAGCAGGGCCCACGGTTTGGTTTACAAATATATGCTAGTCTTACGTTTCCTCAAAAATAATCTAGTTTTTATTTATGATGATATAATTATTCAATACTAAGAATGATATGTAGATAACATATTGTGTAAACTAACTGCAGGCTCTGCAAATGTAAACAACTGCATAGTGCACCTTAAGTCTAGCCAATTGTAGTGAACCTGTACCATTTTGGTTGCATGCTATATAAATTATACAACATTTTCAAAAAAATCTGTATTAAAAATTAAAATCTATGTTGAAAATGTGATTTGAAGCACAGAATCCTTTCTGCTCTGGAATGAAAATGTTTTCCTATAGCAATGTCCCTTTCTGGCCACATGAGGACAGTGAAGCAGCACAATTGTAAACACGTTTCTATAGGTCCAATCTAGAAAAAGGGGAAAATCCACTCCATTTGAAAGTATATATTACCTGAACAAATCAATAGCACATAATTGTGGATCATGTCTCATTTTAAGAATATTTACAAGCCATTCCTGTGGTGAATGGCTTGTAAGTGAGTTTTCGTATGCCAAATGAATCATCATCATCATCTGCTGCTGCTCATCTTAAAAAGTAAAAAAGACAAATGACTCCCTTATAAAATATACAGTTGTTAAACCAATTAACACTTTATTTTTACACCGGCACTGTGACTAATATATAAAAAATGAAGCATCACCAGATACAACAATAAGGCACAATGGGCCTCACAAAAACATCCATCGCCATGACTGTGGAGGGACCCGTTAATCAGCTGATAAAACCTCACAACCTAAAACTCCAACAGAATAAATACAATTTCCTTCCAAGTCAAGCAAAAAAATAATTATAGCAGTGGCGTGCAGCTTATGATTTTCATTAGTATCTCAGTGATTGATGTAAAAAAAGAAAAATAAACTTTATCCACTTTTCTGTTTACTCAACACACTCATGATCCATCTATACTACCTACTTAAATCAGTTTGTTTTAGCAAAACACATCACACTGGACATGGAAGTTCCCTTACTCTTCGAACATTCACATAAAACATTATGAATGGCATAAACAGTGGCCGGAGAGAAGGCTTGAGAAAAGCTTAGCATGTGCTAATGTTGTGCAGAAACACACAATACCCTGTGTAGAAACAAACCATGTGTTGAGCTACACAACATACTTTGTAAAGTGTGGATAAGTTGGTGATTTCTTTGCATGCGTACAAACCCCGCAGCACATCGTAAGGACTTTCCCGAAAGCACTCTGCACTATGATTGCTAACAATTTATCAAAAAGAGGCAGGCCCCCCATCATTCAAATTTATAAAACCAATCACTCTTGCAAACTTGACCAACTTAATTTGCCGTGAGGGAAGACACATTGCTAATGGGTGAAGTGTTCTCCTGCAAATTGAAGCATTTAATAACATATCCATTCCAACTGATGGACGATCCAGTGGCTGGGATATGGACACCGAACGGTCACACACTTTCAAGTCTCTGTCTTGTCATCTCTGTTTGCGTGTGCATGTGCGTGAGTGTGTGCACGTCCTTTGCCTATGCGGCTGTGGTAAACAAACCTATATTACTGTATAAGCATACACATATGACCAGGTGGTGTAGCCGTAGCTAGCTGTCAAAGATGGCTGCCGTTCTGCACATGCACGACTCATTAGGGACCCACATGGTGCAAGGGGGACTGACATGGTGTATTGACAAGGGGGAGCAACAGTATAGTACAGGAGCCATGGGGTAAAAAAAAAAAACAAACAACCCAATGTGTCCCCACTGCCACCTGCTCCTCCCTCCCTCTCACTGAGGTAGCTCCCTGGGGCCAGCTGCCTCTAGCTCCACGCTGGAGAGGAAGCGTCGGGATAGCCGGTGGCAGTCGTAGCTCAGCTTTGTGGAGAAGAGGGCGCTGGTTCTCTTGGGGTAGACAATGGTGGTGCTCCTGAAGTGCTGTGGCCGATGGCGAGGCTGGAACTCCAGCTGCGTCTTGTAGCGGCGCCACGTGCTGTGGGGCACGGCCATGACGGTCTGCCTGCAGTGTTCTAGGCCCTGGCCCGTGGGCTTCAAGGCCACGCCTGTGATGAAGTGGCGCGAAGAGTCATAGTGCACGGATGAGGTGTATCTGTGTGGGAGGGAGCAAAAACAATTGTTACATCTACGATGCCCACCATCTCTCTCTACCATTGTGTCCTTGAGCAAGGCACTTAACCCCAAAATGCCCCAGGGACGCCACCGCACTGGCTAACCCTGCCTGCGCTATGATGCCGCCCCCTTTGGAGAATTGAATGTGTGTTAAACAGAAGTAGGAGGGGTTAGAGGAGATACACATTTCAATTACCTTGTAATTACAATTTGTGTATCTGCTTGTGTTAAAGGAATACTTCACCCATACGGAACCGGCGTTCTATCATTATAAAATCACTATTATAATATAACGAATGAGGTTTTTCTTCCCTCAGTCTTTCCTTGGCCCAGCTGTCCTGTCAATCCTAACCCTATATTTTTCTTACTGTGATGTCAGTAAGAAAAATGTAGGGTTAGACAGTGAGACCATAAAACACTCTTTCTGCCTTTTCTCAGGCTAGGATGAACCAATTTAATTTTTTTTTGCACATTTATACTAAATAGGATCTCAGAGTTCAATACACCTTCATATTCCCACCGGTGAAGTAGGTCTTTAATTAACAATAAAGAACTTAACTTAAAGTGGAAATGTTTTTATTAAATGCAAAGCTATAGTCTGCGAACCACCTGCACCAAGTGCTGATAACATTGCAACACAAGGCCTGTAAAAGTGTCCCTCCTCCCCTGTGTGCTTATGTACACAGATGTTGGCCATCTTAGAACATTAAAGGCAAACATACTGCAGTCTGCATGTCCCCATGGGTTGCCTTTTTTTCCACTAACTGGCACAGCCTCACTCCTCCAGCAAGTCTAATGCTATGCAGAACGGTTCCTATCCAAGCCAACCCACCTTATTTCCTTTGCGGGCAATGGATCAAGGGCTATGCCTTCCCCAAAGGACAATGGGTGTAGCTGTTGGAAAGATCCCGATGCTAAAACTGGAACCTGCAATGAGAAAATGTGTCAAACAAGGAGCCAATACTGGTAGTTCTCATGGGCCCGCTCAGTGCTGAAGAGACACACTTTCATCAGTTGGCCATGACTTCTTGCAGGACTGTCTAAAGTTCTGCGTTTTGTTGGCAATTGGTTTAAATATCGGGTCATAGAGAGTGAGCATTAAAACAATGGGCATATGATTGCCACACAGCAACACATTCAGAGCTAACTTCCTGTGTGCAGTCAGTGAAATCATCCAGTGTAAGGCAACCTGGGATTTGTTGTATACATCACCATAGGCCTAACACATTTACTTGGGAATTTGTGTTATCAAGCTCTGTATTCCATATCAAATGGCAAACTAACAAAATATGTATTTGAAAAAAAAAACATGTTCAGCTGCAATTTGTGTTCGTTGCCTTGCTCCAGAGGCAGTTCAACCATATTGCTTGAATAGTCGGGTAGATTACCTACCAGGGAGCCCCTTCCCTCGTCTTCAGACACGGGGCTCACTGCCCCGGCTTTCTCCGCACACACGGGCAGCAGCCAAGCGCTGGGGCTCGGGCTGGGGGGTAACCCGGAGTCCGGGCTGTCAAGTCCTCTCTCAGCCCTGCAGCTCATATCCAGAAGGTCTCCTTCACAAACATTTGGCAAGTTCAACCTGCCAACCATTTCTAGTTAAAAAAAGTTGCAAAACTCCAGCGAGTAAAACCGCAGCTTTTACGAAAGAGAATTACTTCCAGTTTGCAGACAGTTCCTTGCTTCACAGCTTATGTTTTCTGTTCTTCTGTTATTGCAAAGTCCCACGGTGTAACCGCGAACCTCTTCCCCGGACAGGATGCGCCACTGCCCGCTGGAAATATCATCAAACGGGCGGTATTCCCTCGACTGCCACCAACACCAGACCTTAAAAGCACCACTTCACAGCAGGAGAATCATCAAGTTTCCTTCACTTCCTGCAGTTAAAAGCATGACGGCCAACTCCACTGTGACTGTGTGATAGGAGTTGTGAAAGTTCAGTCCGCTTCTTCAGCGAGCAAAGCAAAGATGTGAGCGGAGTCCTGCTGCCCGCGGCTGTCTTCAAACTTCTCTCTCACTCAAAGGGGCCACGGTCCACACCGTGGACCTCCACACACACATGAAAGGAAACGCCTTCTCAAGCATTTACGGAATCCTGATTGGATGGGCGATAAGTGGCAACCAGACACGGAGCTGGCCATGGGAACTTTTCCAGCCCCCTCATTCAAACTTGGACCATGGTAAGAAAAAAAGAAAAGGTCATGTTGATAAGTTTGCCTGGTATTGTGCTCTGTATTAAATGCAAATTGAAACAGTGTATGACTACACCCAGTAGATGAAGCACAAGGGAATATCGGAGACAACGTTTTAATAGTCTTCAACAATGACCTGTTTGCAGTATACAATTGAGACATATACAAACAATTAGCATATTGTACCTGGAAAGGCAGGAATGTGAACATGAATGCAGACAGTTTCCTTTGATCTAACTGGGACTTGCCAAACAGAGGCACTGGCATCAAAATCAGAGAGCATTACCAGAGGGTTGACTTTAAATAAGAAGTATGTTTTGTTTTTCTTCAAACACTGATTGTTGCTGAATAGGCTACAGGAGGGAGCTTCAAAGACCCAAACACATTCTTTAGTGTCTAAAAGACTCAAAATGCATTTTATGACAAAATATATTATTTTCCAGAAGTTTGCAATTTGCCATGTATATGGAGCAATGGATACATGTACGCTCTCTCATCTTGTTTTCCAGTCTACACTAAGTAGACATAATGTATTCAAAGAATATTTTGGACTGAGGGCACACAATTGCACTTATGTGCACTTATACAATATATACCCCGGAATACTCCCCCTCCCCCCTTGGGCAACGTCCCAAGTTAAAAAGACTTCAGCTAGCTGGTTCTAATTTCCAAGCCAACCTAGAGGGATTATAAATGCCAAAACAAAGTCAGCCTCATGTTCTGACTGAAGATTCAGGAAATCCAAAGATCCTCTTTGTCCAAGACATTTGGGACTCTAAACCCCAAGAGTCAGAGACATTAATTTTAACGTCAACGTTCCCACAAACAATCCCGACACCTATGACGCATGTCCACTTGAATGGATGGCGGAGTTGCACACAAATTTCTGTCCCTCACTTGAAATGAAAAACAGTAGAGGAAAACCTTGGCTATTCTTGGAATACATCAATTTAAATCAAGATCAGGCTGCCTGCAATCAGCCTGGATTTAACACATCCCCCAGAGGCTCTCTAAGCAGAATTGAGTTAACAGCACTACATTCGGGTCTTTGGAGTGCAAATATACTGTGCAACCATGTACTGCTGTTACAAAGCCCAGATATTAGTGTCATGATACGAAAGACTGGAGTTTACAGAAGTAAATGACGTGTCAAAACAGCAAAAAGCATTTGAGGAATTTTCTTCATACGCCAGCATCATGATGGGTTCACGTAACTTGTGATTTGGAAAAATTCAGTCCACTTTTTGCTTTTTCTGTAATCCTCCACCATAACTGAGTGGAGCATAATCAAGTCTTCGAGAGGAACTGCAGAACCCCCCCCCCCCAATACTGCACCCTCTTGTTTTCATTTTAAAGATGTGATTTCAGTATGTGTCTAAGTTCACAGTCTCTTCTTGATGAGTTTCTCTAGTTTGCGGATGCGGGAGGACTCCTGCTCAGGTGTGGGGGCACTGAAGAGAGAGGAGCCGCCATCGGCCCCAGAGGGCGGAGTGGGGAGCCTCTGCCTGAAGAGCTCCAGCATGCTGCTCTGTTCACTGCGTTTCAGACCCTACACGCACACACACACACACACACAAAATAATTATGAGAAGCAATGTTAAAGCAATAGATAAAAGGTGGAGTCAGCTGTTCTGGAGAATACTTTTCTTCGTTAAAATGAATAAATATCTCATGAACCGCTACCTGTACGTACTGTGCGTGCGTTGAAAAGAAAATCGATGTTAATACACAGCCTAGGCTCTTTAATCTTTGGGGGACTGTGGCTTAGGTGGTTAAGCGGGTCCGGCCACCTGTGTCATGGTTGTTGTGTCCTTGGGCAAGACACTTCACCCACCTTGCCTTGTGTGAATGTGTATGATTGTTGTATGTTTGAGGTGGTGGTCGGAGGGGCCGTTGGCGCTGAATGGCAGCCACGCTTCCGTCAGTCTGCCCCAGGGCAGCTGTGGCTACTCTCGTAGTTTACCACCACCGGTATGACTGTGTGTGAACGAATTGAACCAGGAACCATGTAAAGCGTCTTTGAGTGCCTAGGCAATAAAGTGCTATATAAAACCTATCAATTATTATTATTATTATTATTATTATTATTATTATTATTAAACTGGTACGTTAACAAAGGGGCCCACCATAGTGAGCAACATGCCAGTTTACAGAGCCTAGGTTGTGCATAACACTGGATTTTTCCCCCCACATGCATTCAATACAGATTGGTAGCGGATTATGAGGAGATATTCTCTGATTTTGACGAATGTGATTTTGTTAAATAGCATTCTCAAGAATCACAGACTCCCCTATAAATGAGAAGATAAATACCACCCTCAGATACTGATGTTCAGAGTGAGCTAGAACCAGCTAGCCTCTTCAAAAGGTAACAAAGTCCACCTACAAGCTACCTTAATGCTAACGATTTAACACTTTAGATATAGTTTGTAAAAATGGATTTAAGGGGATTTTTGTTACTGTTAAAACAGAGCCAGGCTTGCCGTTTCCACCACTAATTAGCTAAGCTAACAGGCCGCTAGGTCAAGCGTCAAATTAAAAGATACAGCTACAGCAGTGGTATTAATCTATAACTCTCAACAGGAAAGCAAATCAGCATGTTTCCCAGACATTTTGAACTATTTCTTTAAAATACTGGTGGGAGTCAAAGCAGCTGACCTTCATGTCCAGAATCTTCTGGAAGGTCTCAGGGTTGCCGTCAGCCAGGAGCTTGATGTAGTTATCAACAAACACCACGGGAGGTTCATGCGGGGCCATCACCACCTGAGGGACAAAGTAAGAGGTTAATGTTGGCTTCAGCCCCTCCCTCCTCTCCTGTGAGCCATCATGGGACGACCCAAGAGATCTTTAAATGATCCCACATGGTGCAGCTATGGTCCAAATGAAGAAAAGAAAACCAAGTAGCTCAGTGTTGCCAAGTCCACTTTTTATAATCGACTTTGGGCTTGTTGTTTTTGTGAAGTCGCTTACAAATATTTTCTGTCACTGGTTGCGGTTATTTGGACTTGCTTCTAAAGTGCAGTTGCTGATTTGGGCTTGCTGCTCATGCATTAAATAAAGTTTAAGTTTCTTGTCATCTTATTTTTCTAGATAAGCCTTCTTTTAGGGCCTGGTTTGCTTGTTTCTTTCACGAGATCTGGCAACTCTGTGAATGATGTCGAGACTATATGGTTCTATATTTAGGAGCCCACTCCTCACCCATTTATTTTATTTCCTTTTTACACAACAATTACTCCACGCATCAGTGGGTAAGAATTAGTTTCACCGCTAATTATTTTTTGGGGGTATAATGAGTCTGGGCAAAAATCTGCATTAGTCAAGAAGAGCAGGCAGAACGCGTTTAATGAGGCACACGTCTTTCTGGATTGGATTCTTTTTTTTTCTTTCCCCCTCAACAATAGAGTCTGGGTGGAAAACGTGGATAGGATATCGCATTTCTTGTAGCTGCTACAAAGCAGGGCCGTCCAACACATGGCTCACAGACCCCCACCTCCCAACTCATGCAAAATGTAGGCACACAGGGATCATCTGACAAAATATTTCTCCTTTCCTTTCCTTCACTATGAAAAAAAATATATATATTTAAAAATCCCAATCTGCCCTTTCCAAACTCGACTCATCTCTTTTTGCTCAGGGTAAAATATATAAGAAGAGGGAGCTGTGCAGGGAGGGGACAGCGTGGAGGAATCAGAAGCAGAGAGAGAAAGAGAGAGAGAAAGAGAGAGAGTGAGAGAGAGAGAGGAGCAGGCATGAAAGGCTCAGGATTGTGTGGAATTCTTTGCTTTCTTACTAGCCCTGCTGCTGACTGAGTGATTTACTTAGCAACTGTCCTGGAGCCGGGCCAAGGGAAAGGCCTGTAGGGACCTTGTTTAAAAAAAAGGGGGGAGAGGTAGTTTAAGAATGAAAAAGGGCATAAAAAAGAGACAGCAAAATAGTGTGTGTGTGTGTGGGGGGGGGGGGCATTCAGGCTGAACAAGGAGATGGGGGGGGGGGGGGGGTTGCCTTTTAAATATTCCGCAGAAGAGAAGTTGGGGAGGTGGGAGAGGGAGCTATGGAGCTATGGTGGGCTGGGCTGGAAGAGCGTGGAAAACAGCCACGTCTCACAGGCAAACAAACCGGGCCAGGAGAGGCCGTCTCAGACAGACAGAGGGAATCCTGTGTACTTGTGAACATACATAAATGAGCACTGACTCCCAAAATCAGACAACCCAAATATATCTATCCATCTTGATGCAGATTACTCCGACAGCTGCATGAAAGATTTAAGAGATGGGATCTCAACTGGAAAGAAATATATTGATTACTCTTTTTGTGTAAACTGAAAATGAAGCTAATCAATATTCTAATATCAACAGTGGATCCAATTATTCTGCGTAATGTGAAAGGGGTCGCCAGTACTGATTCCCCCTTCAGAAAATTAACACCAGTATGCATGTTACGACTCTTTGGTTTTGGTTTTAACAAAACTTTATTATTATTTTGGCTTCAGTCTCGCCACAGCCGGGCTGAGAACAGCAGCGAGACATAGTTAGCAACTATAGCTGGTTGTGAACATAGTGGAATAATTGGCAGCTAAAAAGGGCCATTTATTTCTCTCAGGAGTCAACAACATGAACTCCAAATGAATGCTAATGTTATTCCATGTTTGTGTAAAAAAAAAAGTAAACTGTTTATAAGGTGATAATATGTCAGTTTTGTGTTTGCGGCTCTAGAGTCTAGGTATACTTTACTATCTATCCCTTACATGAACTGGATTGTTTCAATACGTGTTAGATATTTAAATCAACTGGAGGACCATAACACAAGAAAAACACAAGCTTCAATTGTACCAATGAATTTCAGATACTTTGTGTGTCTGTGTGTGTATATGGTGTGTATGTGTGTGTGTATTGCATTGCATTTCAAGTCACAGAGTGTAATCTAAAACTATTGTTTAGGCTGGACAGATTCCTTGTATTGCCCTTCTGATACCGGGGTTTGTCGGTGGTTTTTAGATGCTCTGGTCGCAGCCCAAGGTGGAAGCAATTACCCTTGAGGAACATTGATGCTGCCCAACGTTGATGGCATAAGCTTCTCTCTACTCACATGGGCCAAGACTGTCACAGAGATAAACTGTATAGGACTCTTTCAAAACAGCTGTTTTGAGAGGGAAGCAATCCAGAGAACTCATCCTGTTATGCCTTCTTGTAAACAGGGCCAAACATAATGCTTGTGAACGTATCTTTTTTATCTCATAATAATCCCATTTGTCTATCACTCTAGTTATCACTGAGAATTGTTCTTCTGTAGGCTATCTTTTATAATGTTTCCTTAGACATTTCTAGCAGTATCAGATTTGCAGCCTCCACAACGATTATTTTGTCTACTGCTGTCACACTAATGTTTGTGAATCACTCGGAGGCTCTAATGCAGTGTCAGCTATACGTCTGAGACTGTTCCTTCTGAAGCGGGCGTCTAGATCACATTCCAGCCAAAGGGGCCCACTGCCAGTCCAATTCAGAAGAAGCAGACAGTGGTGGGGCTGATGTGCATGCATTCTACAATTGCATAATGAAAAAAGCCCCTTTAATGTGTGGCATATGAGTGGAAATCCCATGTATATACATTCAGGGCATTTTTCCCCCCAGGAAACAAAGACCAGCCTTAAACAGGCCATATGGAACAGTGTGCATCCCAGTAGAAAACAATCACAAGAGGCAAAAAAAACATGTCATGGTGAGGAGGATTTTGCAAGACAGTCGGTTGATGAAACAAAACAGAAATAGTGAGGGCTCGAGTCTACGCCACATATTATATCATGTTTAGGGCTGACACGTTAATAACATGTTTACTCAAAATCCTTTTACCGCCACACATTTTGTCGGTGATGAACGCGGCCACGTTTTGTGATTATGACCCTCAGCCCGCCCTGTAGATTGGGAAATCAGTAAGAGATGGAGCAATAATGTTGTGTATTGCAACGATCATATAGAGAAACAGGTCTCTATGAGCAGAAATGGATAAAGAAAAGGGTATATTGTTTTACATTTGTGTAAAGTAAGCGTATTTGTCCACTCCCATGCTGATTAGAGTATTTAAAACTACATATCCCTTTAAGGTACATTTAATTATGGATCAATCATGCAATTAAAACCGAGTAAATATTTTATTCAATTGACAACCCTAAATATTTAACAATATAATGTCAACATTTTTAAATCAGTGTCGTCTGCCATTGATCCACTGTATTACACAGTGAAGACAGGGCTGGCATAGGCCATAAGGGAAGGTCAGCCTAACTGCTATAAACATCAAGACAGTCCGACCATGATAACCTTAGGAAGGAAAGAAGGCCTCAGGGGAGTCCAAGGGAAACCAAGGGGCAGGAAGACGTGTACTGTGTGTATGTACATTTCTGTTCACTCCAGGGACAGTTAATTAGGGTGTGGTTGATCTACAGCAGCCACATACCACTGTCCTCTAGGGTCGCATAAGGTCATTCTGAAGCATAGCTAACTGTGTGAAGCCAGACTTTACTCTTCTCATGGAAAGCAGCATCCTAATACACACCATGTTACTGTATGCGTGCCATGTGAGTGTGTGTTCTCGTGACTGGAGGCATTGTTGCATGCCTTTAATTAGACAATCACACCTTTCGCCTGGCTCAAGGTCAAACACATACTGTGTTAAAGAACATGTTTGTGTGTGTGTGTGTGTTGCGTTGGCCCATCTCTCACTCATTAAACCAATAGTGCATGAGCTTCCATTCCTGATGCGAGGTGGGTTATTTTATGGAAAAATGCTGATAAAATGCTATTGTGAGTGGGGTTAAAGACACAATTAAAGGGTTATTCTCCCCCAAAATAAACTCTTAGGTAACTAATCTGTTTGAGAGACTCAAGACAAAGCATTTTAATTATGGCTTTCCATTCAAACCACGAAAAACACACAAAAGCGGAAATGTTTGTCTAGTCGATTACTGCGTCTAACGATGGAACCTCAATCAGTGGAAAAAGCAGTTAGCTGCAGGTTGTGCCAGACTATCCTCGCCTGAGTGTCGACACTAAAGTGTCTGACTGGATATGTCAGAGTGTTAACATTAAACCTGCAATGGCAAACAAGAGATAAAGACAACTCATTCAGACCAAACTTACACAAAAGGGTTCTACCCTAAAGTTCCGAGCCTTTAAAAGGTCAGAAATAGAAGCTTTGGTGGTTTAAAATGTCCGGCCACGAATTTAGCCACCGTAGTTAAATGTCATAAAATCTGAAGTGTCCATACAGATAAGAGCGGCTCTGATAATGTGTTCAAGTTGAAACTATTTTCTATTTAGAGCTGAGCTCAGATTCCCATTAAATTCTATCAGTAAAAGATTGCGAGCTCTTTTCTGAGTTTATACAGGAAGGTAAACTGTTTAAATTAGTCTCCTCTGACCTTTGAAACAAGGCTGAGTGTTTTTCCAACATTCATTTAAAAGATTGTTAGGCTCAGCACATTTTCGCATTGACGTAGAATTGCAGCTAAAAGCTCCAAAGAAAAAAAGAAAAGTGCTGTACTCAAAAGCTAAAAAATGCCTTCCCCTTTCCTCCTCACCTTAAGGATCATCTCTGCGCGAGTCATGCCTTTCACCACTATCTTGGTGTAGCTGGCAGGGGCCTTACGATTCACTTGGGAGCCTATGGAGGGCAGATCCAGCAAGACTGTCTTCAGGGAGTGAGTGTCAAGCAGGAGCTGGTAGGATAAGACACACTCAGTCAGAAACTCAGGCATATAAGAACAGCAATTCAAGCCTAAAAGATGTTTACCAGTGAACGTAAATTATGTACAGCATTCCATTTTTGATGCCATCATGGTATAGGGCACACACACGTACAGCTTAAAATGTGCTTACGATGGTGACTGAAAATGCAGCGCAAATGAAGGTTCTGTGCAGATTTGCATACGTCCGAACTTACTTGTTCAGCTCCCACCATGCTGATAGGCTTACATCTGAACAGGTGGTTGATAAATTTGGGAATGAAAGAACTAAAGGAGAGAAATAAATGACAAATATATATCAACTCTATGGAACATTTCATTATAAGTGTATGGATAGTGATGCCAGTATGACTGTGGGTGTGTATTATGTATTGTACTTTGTGAACTTGATGCAGAATTGCGTGAAGTATTTGCGCGTGGAGGCCAGATTGTCTCTGATGATGGGCACATTTTGCTTAATGTGCATGATGATGGACGTGACATAAGGACTCTGGTCACCAACGTGCTCCACACTTTGCCATGGCATCTGCAACAGAGAGAGACACACAGACAGACAGGAAGGTAGCTTTAAGTGTCCAGCGCTACACATATGTACCGTTTTATATATAGTTCCATCATCAGGGTTATTTGACAGTCCAGTTAAATGCAATACAAATGAAAACAGAGACATTTGTTTAACGTTTAAATCATTGAGTGCACCTTCTTACAGCATTGTTCAAGAGCTGTTCAATTGTTCATAATGTAAAATGTGTTCATTAAATGGATGGGATTGAAACATATTGTCATATCTTATATACTATTAGTTGAATGTTTAACTGTGTGTGTGTGTGTGTGTGTGTGTCCGACCTTGCTCATAGCACTGAGAGCAGGGTCACAGGCAGCATCAAGATCTTGAACAAGTAGCTGGATGCTGTTTGAGATGACACTGATACAAAAAGTACATATTTGACAGCATTAATACACACTCGCCACTTTAAAGGAAGGCTCTTTTTGTGCTGCTCTGCGGTTGTGACTTACGTGCTGAATGTATCCATCTCCCCAGTCAAATTAATTCTCTCCACCAGGACTTTATCAACTTTCTCTTTTAGCTTCTCTTCCAACTGGAACACACACACACACAAGGACAAAAACATGAATGCACACACATACATACATAAAATAATTATTTGCCCAAGAGTGTTATCCTTTCAAATGTGTGTTGGATTAGTTAGAAAATACTGACTTAAAATTGCTGTATGCGTGTTGAAAAAATGTTTTGTAATCCAAACTGCCACTATGAGATGGCAAAACACTGATGCAACACAGGTCAGATATTTTGTAACTGCTACATGATGTGCATCTCAAATGTTTCCTTGCAGACACTATCACTGCAGCTAAACCTTGTTTTTCTATTTTAAGATGGAGTCAGTCATTCTGGAGAATGCTTGTTGTCAAAATCACTCTGTCAAAACCCGTGAAAATCTCCTCACCATCAACATCACCTGTACAATAACTGTGTACTAAAATCCAGTGTTAATACACAGCAGCATAGTAAAGTACACACACGTACACACACACACACACGTACACACGCACACACACATATAATTGATCTTGAGGTGTGTGTATCTGCGTGCTTATTTGTGTGTCCATGCCTGTTGTGTGGTAGCCAGGCAGTACTCTGCAGTGCTGAGGATGCTGCAGATGAGGCAGAGCTCATCCACCGTGAACTTTGCAGCTTCTGGGCCTTCTTTCTCCTTCAGTAGACTGCTGATGGTCAGACCACCACTGCTACTGCTGCTAGATCTGGACAGAGAGAGACACCCCGTTTCCACTTGGCATTAACATCTGACTTTTGTAATCGGATCACATGAATAAAGCTTTAACTACAGGTGAAAACACTCTCAAGACGCATTGAAATCGGATCACAAAAACCACATTCGGAGGTGGTTTACGTCGCTTGTGTCCGATGTGTCCGCTTTCATTTGGTAGTGGAAACACCAATGTGACTCTTGTCCACTTTAGGGACCTCCTACTCAATTGCTGCCCCCTGCCTGAGCGGAAATACGTTAAAGGTCATCACTGGCGTTCATGCAGCTTTTATAGAAGCCTCATGAACGTTAGTTGCATCCGCCAGTATTGCAAATGACAAGCTTTCTGTCCTCTGGTTTCATTTCACTGCGTAAAACTGAAAACACGGAGAGCTGCAAGGCAACGACTTCCTGTTCTTATCCGCTTAAAAATAAAAGTCAACTTGCGTTTGGCTAGTAAAAGGCTTTTAATGTGAAGGCGCACAGGAAATATTCTGTTCGCACGTAAAGTAACTTAACTGGATAAAGCCGTGTACTGGTGGTGGTGACAAGAGTGTAGCAAACGTTAGAAAAGCCGCCCGGCAAACACACATCTTTCACCAGCCAAAGTGGCGTAATAACTTACTCGCCTAAGAGTTTTTACTTTTATATACTATCTATGATATTTCCCGCATTTGGCGAGTGTTAATGTAGAGCCCTCTAAGCAGTGTTGTGCATCGCTCCTCCTTGTCTAAATGAGACAGTAGCCTATCTTTTCAAGTAGCCTATCTTTGGCACTGTACAGCCCTGTATGTTTACTTGTTTGAACCCCACCGGTTAAAAACAGCAATGCAAACGGAAATGATGTACGTGTTGATTTAAATACAGCGCGGGTAAATGGAATCGGATCACAAGTAGACAAAGAAGTCACATTTGAAAATACAAGTGGGAACACACGGATTGAGAGCTGTCCACTTGTAACCAGATTCAAAAAGTCAGATGTTAATCCCAGGTGGAAACAAGGTCAGAGAGACGGAACACAGGAGAGAGAGAGAGAGAGAGAGAGAGAGAGAGAGAGAGAGAGAGAGAGAGAGAGAGAGAGAGAGAGAGAGAGAGAGAGACTAACCCCCCAAGACGATACTGTGTGTTGTAAGACTGGCTGATGTGGACCCCAACTTTGCTACCAAGCTGTAGGGAAAACTCAATGTGAAAAACATATTTTTAATCCGCAGGTAAAGAAATCCATTTTAAGTAAGCGAGACACAAAGGGCATAACTATAAGCAGATCCAAAGTGTTGGGATGTATGTTGGGCCAATGAGGCTTCAACAGGGACCCAGTCATTAATAAACGTCATAACAGAGACATGTGGGTAAAACCACAACATAGCTCCAGCTCCTTTCGGAGGCCCCTTTTAAAAAAAACTTGCAAAACCAATTCACAGCACACCACGCAACCGTGTCTGTGTATGTCTGTTAGCGAGCACACTTGTAAAGCCTTTGAGGGGATCTTTGTATAGTGTTTGCATAGGGCTCAGAAGATGGTACACATTAGTCAGCCTGTGTGTGGATGTGTGTGTGTGTGTGCGTGTGTGTGTATGCTCACACACCATAGCCAGTGCTGGTCAATGAGCCAGAGATGTTTTTTTTCTTTCTTGCTGGTAGCATATTAGGCTTTACCACAACATAACCAACTCCAGGTCCCTCATAGCATGCCACCACAATCCATCAAAACCCAGCAAGGACTGAAGACATTAAGTTCTAAACTATACTCTTAAACAGCCCCATCATCATACCAACGGGATGAACAAATATGGGCGTTACATGCTTGTTTGTGAAAAATTAATCTGCAACAAATCTGTTTGTGTTACTGGCCAGACATTTTAATGACTCCCATGGAAAGAAATTGTTGAAATTGTTGTTGTGAGTGAATGCTGGTGAGCCACTGAGTACTTTTGTCAGCAGGACCGTGTATGCGGGTTTAACTCAAATATACAATGGTGTGTTCATTGTAATGAGCGTGCAATGATGTGACTGTGTGATGTTTTTTTTCAAGAGAGAAACAATGTAGGTGGAATGGCACTGTAAATTACTAAGGCAATATGTGGTAGTCATATCAATTCATTGCCGTCTTTTGCCTTGTAATGGTAGTGAGAAAAAAAAAGAACATTCAGAATTTAGACTTAGTATCTTCTTCTGTTTAAATAACAAAGAAAGCCACCAGGTGACAGATTAAAGGGAAGTCAAATTCACCGCTGAGACGCTTCACTTGAAAAAATGCTTTGTAGAAGAGAGATGTTGAGATTTTTCCCTGTCACCACAAATCAGACATCTACAGGCACTTCCATATTGGCATTGATTCGCTGATAAACCAAAGGCAAACTCCATGTTAAGAGTATAGCATTACTTATATGGGAATGGACAGCTCTAATATATATGACTTCTTTTTTTCTAAAGGAGCAAAGCGGAGCCAGTCTTACTTAGGCAGGTTGCCCGAAAGGATCTTCCAAGCGTACTCTCTCAGGAATTTCTGGAAGATGGTTGAGAGGGCGATCATTGGTTCTCCGGTGCTCAGTTGGGAGCACTGCACCATGCACTTCTTGTAATAGACAAAGAGGTCAGCGCAGCTGGGCAGCACCGCCCCGCCCTCCTCTGTGCCGGCCTTGGGTGGGCCCTGTGCTCGGAAGTCAGCCACAAACCGGTCGATCAGCTCGCCCAGGTTCCTGCGGATGGCCCGAAAATGTACAGCCAAACCCGCAAAAGGTTCACACACACACACACACACACACACACACACACACACACACACACACACACACAGACAGTGAATAAGGGCCAGATGGCATTAAATGGATAAAAAACACATTTTAACAGTAACATAAACATATGATTGGTTACTAACCCCAATAAATACACAAAAGGATAAAATAACAAGACAGAGAGCTAGATGCGTAAATAGGAGAAGAATATTCCAAGCATATCAAAATGCTCAGTAGCACAGTCAACAGGTCCACAGTCAGTTAGTGTGACCCAATCCTACTGAATGGTGGAACCAAAGCCAAGGACAAAACAAGCAGGCCACTGTTCTCTCCTGCCATGTCCCAATGGGGACAAGCTGATCTGGCTATTGCCTGTTTAAGGCCTCTGTCTGGATTGAACTGAAATGAGGTTTGTAGCTGCAGAGTAGGTCAATCCTGTTCCCTTGGACAGACAAGCAGCATGTAATGCTCCAGAAAGCCAAGATAAAAGCCAAGGTAAAACGAAGAGGAAGTAGAAAATAAGGCTGGGCCCCAAACATCCTGCGTCTACCGCAACAGCACGGGCAGCGTCACTGCTAAGTCTGCTGCTTCATTCTATATAGTTTTTTTCCCAATAATTTCCATAAATAGTTCACTACATTGGGCATCTGGTCAAATGTGTGAGAATGAAATCTTAAAATGAAGGGATTCTTTTCACATATAGGCTTGTGGGAGGTTTTATTTTAAAAGACACCAGAAACGATAGTGAAGGTTGTTGGCATGATGTCAATATCACTGTCAGCAGATTATTTCTCAATTTCTTTTTAGCAGAAAAAGACTCCAGGGGCCTCATTTATAAAGCTTTGCGTGGGATTCACGTGGAAGCTAGCGTACGGAAGAAATGTAGGATGTGCGTGCGAACAAAAATATTCTGATTTATAAAACAGTGCACACTCACGTCCTACGCCTGTTTCCCTTTATAAATCACAATCAAATCTAAATGTGGCGCAGCCTTTGCGGGCTTCACGTAACGCCCATATTTACCCATACATAGTCATTGACACGCCCAAATTAATATCATTTACTGAGTGCATGAAGGCGGTAGTGGCAATCGCCGACTGAAAGGGAAATCGAAAAATAGACTCCACACGGTGTGGATCACTGCGGTCACGCCGAAGTACCCGTTGGAGAAGTGGCGACCAGGGAAAATTTAGTTTGGTGGCACAGTGTGAGGGTAAAGGCGTCAGAGTGCAGCCTGTGGCGATCTCTGTGAACGCTGTGGTCGAAATAAAAAGAAGCGATCCGACATAAAAGTGGACGCAAAAAAGTGCATATCCTCACACAGCAGTGTTTGTGCCATGAGCGGGGGACACTGAGACCCCCCATGAGATACAGATTCGGAGAATTCATCCCGCTGCAGTGACGGGCGGATAATAAACTTCACAGTCCCTTTCAAAACACAGTTACGACGTGCTTAAACACAAAGAAAAACACATAGATAAAATGGACTAAAAACCGCGAAAAATTAGCACAGTATGTGATGTACAGTAGGCTTATGATTAGTGTATGAAACTGTGCACTCCTGTCTGCCTGACTGAGGCATCGAGAACAGCGTCAGTGTAAAAGTAATAGGTTGTATTCCACCTCAATATTATCAGAATGAATCCAATAACATGCAGAGCTTATTCAAACGTTTTTTTTGTTTTTTAATTTGCACTCATATCTCCGTTTGTAGGCTATTTAAGATCCTAATTCGTTTTGTTTTTTATTGGTATCACTCCATGGAAAAATCCGTGGAGGCATTTTTTTATTAGTTTTAAGAATGGCTTCATCCGTTTTGCAAAGGAACTCCCTATATGATAGACCTACATGGCTTATAATAGGCCTATATCTGGATTCATTTTACACAAACTCATTCGTTCTCGAACTTCATACATGTGCCGACGGAGTCGCCGTTTCTCCTTTCTCCACTTTCTGTGCGTACGCATGGATCAGAGTTTGCGTGGAGGACCGCACATCTTCCCGTCAAGTTTGCTTTTTCTAAATCCCAATGTTTGCGTAGAAATTGGCGTGCGCCCTCTTCTGGGCGTACGCCACGTTTATAAATGAGGCCCCCTGAGCTGCAGTGTTGCGTCTCTACTGGCATGCAGTAGACACACCTCATGCATGCTGTGTGGCTGCTCTGATCTAAACCCATCCCTTAACATGGACGCCGAAAAATCAAAAAAGCAGACGCAGACGCAGAAGGATATGTGGCCCGGGCGTGAAGTGAAGAAGAATGGATTGAGAATTAAAAAAAAAGGAGGAATGAAACAAAACTGACAAAGAACAAAAATTAAAAGAAAGTGACTGAAGGAGGGGTAACAAAAAGAAAAGAAATAAGGTGAGATCTAAATATAAATGAAAATAGGCAGATCTGCTGAGGCAGCACTTATCCACCCGCCCTCGTTCTTTCTCTCAGCGTCTGTGGTCGTGCAGCTAATGGGAAACATTTCTGCCACGGTGGAGACAGAGGATTGTGCAGGAAAAAGAGATGGAAAGACAGAAGAGGCAACAAAGTAGAATGGGAGTCGGGGGGGGGGGGGGGTCTCATTGATGAGAAGAGACAATGGAAAAAGGGATGGTTGTGCCAGCCTTGCACACAACCTGCTCCTGATTCTGGGTTTGTTTATCACGACCCAATTTTTGCCTTGTCTGCGTGTACGAGCGTGTGCGTCACTCACTTGTCTTGGGATTCAATGTAGACGTATAGATGAGGTTCAAAGCACTTGGAGACGATGCCATGGAAAGGGTTGTCCGGAGCTTTCGCCTTCCTGGGCTTAAAAAGAATAGAACGGAAAATGAGGAGTTGGTGGAAAACTAGTTTTTAGATGTAGGTCCTTTGGGCGCCAATCAGTGAGTTTATGTTTTGCTTCCAGCTCAGCAAAGGAAAGGTAAATGTCAAAACACCAACATAGGAACCGTTTGGTTTTTCTATATTTGAAATGGTGCCATGTGTAACATAATAGAATCCGAAGCATTTGAACTTTCCATGCATAACATACCCTTAGCTACGACCTTATTAGCTCCACTTAGCTCTAGCTGATGCAGTCTGCGGTAAATCCTGCATTCACAAGGGTTATAATGTTCACATTTTGTTGAAACTGCATTTAAAGGGTGTGGATTTGTGGAGAACCTACAGTACATCCTTCAGCAGAGACAAGTATACCAGATGGGATTATTGCGTCCACACAGGCACATGGTTGTAAGTAACTGTTACTATTATGCCACTTGAAAAAAAAGTAATATTGTCCTTAAAAAGGTGGAGTCAGCAATCCGGGACAATGCTTGTTGTCAAAATCAGCAAATGTCTCCTCACATTCCGCTACCGGTCCGTACTGTGTGTGCGCCGAAAATAAATCCAGTGTTGATACACAGCCTAGGCACTGTAAACTGGTAAGTAAACCAAGGGGGCCCACCGTAACTAGCAACATATCCGTTTACAGAGCCTAGGCTGTGCATTAACACCAGATTTTTTGTTGTTGAGTAGATTCACTGATTTTTACCTAAAAGTGATTTTGATAACTAGCATTTTGCTGAATCGCCGACCCTTCCTTTAAGAAGACACATTAGAAAAGAAAGTTTATTTGGGCTAAATAAAGCTTGGTGGAATCTATCCAGGTCAACTAACCTTGGCCAGATCCTCGTCCTTCTCTGTGCCCACACCCTCTCCTGCCTCATCCTCCAGAAATGGGTTAGTGGGCTCTAGAGGGCTCTCTGGCCTCTTCTGCTATAAAAAGAAAAAACACACACAGATAAAACTTTAGTATTTTTTCAATTGCTTAATATATTAGGGCACCGTGAGAGGTTTGACTTATACTAAGGTTTTCCATTCCATCAATACTCTTGGCTGAGAACTGTTTCTGTAATTATTCCAAAAGTCTTACAAATAAAAGTTTCATCACTGTCTTCCATATTTATGTAGACTGTTTCATGGGAAGGCTTTGATTTAAACCGCGCCTCCAACTACTAAAATTCCACTTCACCAAATCCCTGATTGAATTACAGAAGCCAGCATGAATGGCTGTCAACTGAGCGGAAGACAAAAGGGCCTCTGTCTCTAGCTAGCCTAAACACGATGAGTTCTGAACAAGCATGGCCTAGTTGGGCCCCAAAATAATATTCATCATAATCTGTTCATATACTGTGTATCGTTTCCACCTCGACACGTTAGCTTGAACTGGATTTAAAAAGGTTTCTTCAAACTTTGACACTTACATGTGTGTGTGTGTGTGTGTGTGTGTGTGTGAGTGCAAAACACGACAAGCTATGAACCGGCAGTGTTATGCGAGAAAAAGCAAGCAACATCAAAGAAATATTCTGACTTAATGGGACCAATATGCATGTTGCCATTTTACGTAGAGTTAGAAGGATTTCAGCATTTCATTATACATGAACTTGAAAAATGCTTTGATTGGACTATTTCAATAATGCAAATATTCTGTAAATGAATGGCAACAGTGCAATTCATCGAAGCAGCTAGAAGGGACGGCCAGTAGACCCTGTATATTTATTTATTTATTTATTTATTTATTTATTTTATTTATTTATTATTATTCTTCCGGACAATTACACACAATACATAATTTTCTCATTGCATATTCATACATATTACTTTGTGTTATCGTCCGAAGGGAAGCAGGAGAAGCCAAAGGCTTATCGGGTCCCGCCCCCACTGCCATAAGATTCAGATACACAGATACACAGCTACTACAGTTAGAACTTTTTTTTTTTTTTTTCTTTTTTTTTAAGAAGAATCATTCTAAAACACAGATAATTTTAGGTCTCTAATTTCCTCTCTGCCTGTGACAATGCAGATATGGCCTTGTCCATTTCTTCTCTAGTAGCCTAAACACATCTGCAAAAGTATTCAAAACAGTCAGTGTGTCTGCTGACCTCGGCTACAGTCCCAAAACATGCAGTGTATTTACAAATTCTTAAGTCAGAGAAAGTCTTCCATTTTTGAATCGGGTGTTCTGAACACACAGTTGATAATTAATAATAGCAGAGCACATTGTATTTACGATTTCAAACCTTATATCTTGACACAAACCAGTTTAAATCCCTTTAGTTCAAAGTCCATGCTATTGCCTTCTTTAATCCAAAAAGTCCATGCTTTTGCCTTCTTTAATCCTCGTCCCTCTGGAATTGATCCAAATCCTCATCCGTTTTGATTTGCACAATTTTGGCTTCTTCGGGTGTAGCTCCATTCATTTTGATGAAGATTCTTCCATCTCTTGTCCAAGTTTGTTGGACCTGTCCACATTTTTTTAACCCTCTCGCTTGATAGGCCAAATAAGCCTTTCTCTTGGTTAAATTTTCACTCATTCCAATTTGTTCACCTTTAAGCTTCTTGCCTTGACTGAGCAGGTTTATCTTATGCTTTCTACTCACAAATTTCAGAATGACAGCACGCTTTTTGGCGAATTTCCCCTTCGGGAGAAGAAAACAGGACTCCACGTTCTCTAGATCCAGATTAATGGCTTTGCTTCTCAGAAACATTGCCACTTGTTTTTCCACCGTTACATTCCCTGTATCGCCCTCTTTTTCTCCATTCCCGGCACCTGCATACGACCTTGGTTTAATAACCATTCCAGTTAGTATCACATCTCTGTTTTTTGCTTGTTGTTCTTGTTCATCAATTTTATCTCCAAGCTCTTTCAAGAGCTGATCTTTCTTCACATTGACGGCTTGAAGTTCCTTCAATTCGATCATCAGTGGCTTCAGACCAGCAGCAACTTTCTCTTTGATTTTTACATCAAAACGCCCAATCAATTTGTCAACAATCCCAGCCAGCTCAGCCTTCCGCAGTGCTCGCTCCGTCTCCCTCTCACTTTGTATTTCTCTCTTCAAATCTGCCAACATTCCTTTCTTCAAGTCTGCCAACTGTTTTTTCATTTCTTCCGCAAAAACTTTGTCTTCTTCCATTCCCTTATCAGTGGTTTTTCCTTTTTTGGACATCTCCAGAGATTTTCAGAGATTTTTAATGCTGTGTATACGTTGTGTGTCTGTGTGTGTGTGCACGTTTCTTACTCCAGCTACGTCGGTCAAGGTGCATCCTGTGAAGCGTTTGGCCAGAAGACCCTCAAAGTTTGTGGTTCTCTGAATAGCAAACAGAAGCAGCTTCACCTCGATCTCCTTAGCCCGTGTACGCATCACCTTGGCTAACTCCACCCTTTAAAAAACACACGCAGAAGAAAAAAAAACACGGACACAGTATCAGTTTCAGTACTTTACCAGTCATTTCTGCACTTTGTCACCCCAAAATGTTTCAAAGGATCCTCGTTTGTTAATAATTGCGTTTGTACATCTGTTCTTTAAGCGAAAACATGTCGGGTGTGGGGTGTCACTCAAGCTTTTTTCCAATGATACAAACAATTTTTTTGCCGGATTATTTTTATTGTCAGTTGCAGCTGGGAGTAATAATAAATAGCGCAGCTCTACTAGGTCATCACTGCCCATGTACCTTACGTCACCTGCTTTCATTGTCACATCAGATCACAGACTCTTGCCCAGGCACGTCATACCAGTGTGGTTCACTTTACCAATACAGAACATTTTAAGAACCAAATCCTCAATTTGTTGCCTTTTGAATTGAATCAAATTTTTTATTTTTTTTATTTTCATCTGTTTTCTTGGCCGGAGAGATGCCATAAGATTTTCATTAAATAGGCTGAAGGCGCATAACATGAAAAACACAGTCCAAGATAATAATAATAATAATAATAATAATAATAATAATAATAATAATAATAATAATAATAATAATAATAATAATAATAATAATAATAATAATAATAATTGATAAGATTTATATAGCGCTTTTTTGGAGGTCACTCAAAGACGCTTTACATCACATAGAATATACAATAGGCCTACATAAGAAAAACAAAAACAAAAACAAAACAAAAACAACGGAAAAACAAGATACAGATTCAAAAAGAGGTTTGGAATGGTCAGGTGTGATGGGGGTGGGTCAGGGGTCATATGCTTTCTTGAAGAGGTGAGTTTTGAGTTGGCTTTTGAATGAGTTGATTAAGTCTGCATTTCGGATGTTTATGGGGAGGGAGTACCAGAGGGTTGGGGCATTTACAATGCCTGCTCCGAGATTGGTGTTTTTCTTACTGTATGTTGTATGTTGTGTGTGTGTGTGTGTGTGTGTGTGTGTGTGTGTGTGTGTGTGTGTGTGTTCACCTTGTGATGTGGCAGAACTCCACAGCCACACGCTCAGTCATGCACCACTCCTCAGGAAACATGCGTCCGTACTTCTCCTCGTAGTCTAACAGCTGTCGTTTGATCCAGGCATAGCGCCGGTCGATCTTGTCCAGCCATGCGACCTGAGCAACAAGGTAGGATATTTTTTCACTCACCAACTTTGTGAATAAGGTATTAGGGCCTGACTGATTTGGATTTTTAGGGGCCGATACCGATACCGATTATAGGCAGAAAAAATAGCCTTAATGCTATTCATTTAGGCTACCTTCAGGGCAGAAATGCATATCACTAAACATGATTGCTTGATCAGAACAAAATAATAAAATCTGAAAATGTTTTAATCGGTTTGGCTCTAATACTGTATACAGATATTATCTCATTACATTATGGAATCCAAAAGCTGACTCACATCTTGGTTTTCCTGGAATAACACCAGGTACTCTGAGAGATGCTGCCTGATGAACTTTTTGATGATCTCCTGTTTGATGCGCGGGTCCAGCACATTGGCCACCAGGCAGGCATCCCTCAGCACGTTACTGGGACCGCCAGGTCTCTGCATGGATGTGAAATATTAAAGTTTAGCATTAAAGCTTGAAGAATATGACAAGAACACCATCTAAAATGGAGAAACACTAAATTAATAGATAACCGAACTAAAACTGATTTCAAAATCCAGACTTCCTATACAGCATACCTTGGAGCCCTGCGCGGGAAATGCTTCTTCAAAATCTGCAAGGATCTGAGTCCCCAACTCACTCTGCGCTGCCTTCACTCTAGATAGGACGGGGAAAAAAACAACAGTACTAAATTATTCGTTATTTTTCTCAAGTCAGTGAAAAAAGTCATATTGAAATAGTGTCAGTTTCATGTGGAAGCCTCCAATTCACAACAGACTTTAGCCTCCTCTAAAGCATAAATATTGTGGCTACCTAGCATCTGTTGCAAAGTCTTTTTTACGGGCAAGACTTGCACAGTGATTGCAGGCATTTTAAGCGTACTATCTGCAAGTCACTTGCTAGTAGACCCTAAGACAAGATGGTTTAGAAGAGGCCCACGCCTGCTATAAACTCACTAGAGGAAAATCTTAAAAAATGGTTTTCAAAAAGAAACCTCATTAGAAAAAACACCACTACTGCCAAAGTGTCCTACGATGACCTGTCAGTGATTCCGCATCATTTGGTAGGTGTTTCTCAATCCCTATATCAGCACACAAGCTTACAGGTATGTCTGTATGTGCATGTTTCTATGAATATGAATACACTGGTTTCTTGTCAGTTAAGCAACCACAAGGACACAAGACCGAGAAGTATTTATATAATGTGGTCTGGTCTGTTTTCAGAATCTGAGTCTGCAGAGTCCTGGGGGAGTCTGTGTTGGACCGAAAGGCATCCAGGGCCGGGTTAACAAAGGACAGAATTCAAAGTCCGGACATTAATACAGAATAAACAGGAGGGAGGGGGGAGACAGTATCGCAGACGGACACCAACTGAAGTGGTAGCCCTCTTCAGTTGAGGGCTACCACTTCAGTTGGTGTAGACAGTTACTTCAGTACAAAACTGAAGTAATTGTCTTTGGTGCCAAAGATGAACAATTAAAAGTTAGCGCACAGCTTACATCTGTTGTGCAAGAAACCACACACCAAGCCAGAAATCTTGGTGTTGTCATAGACTCCGACTTGAATTTCAAGAAACACATTAAATCAATTAATAAGTCAGCATACTACCACCTTAAAAACATATCAATAATTAAAGGACTTATGTCTCAGCAAGATTTAGAAAAACTTGTCCATGCATTTATCTTTAGTAGACTTGACTACTGTAACAGTGTCCTTGCAGGCCTTCCAAAAAAATCTATCAGACAGCTTCTGCTAATTCAGAACGCTGCTGCTCGAGTCCTCACTAGGACCAAAAAAGTGGATCACATTACCCCAGTTCTGAGGTCTTTACACTGGCTTCCTGTCACTCAGAATTGATTTCAAAATACTGATGTTGGTTTATAAAGCACTAAATGGTTTAGCGCCAAAATACATTACTGATCTGCTGATACGTTATGAACCGTCCAGAGCCCTTAGGTCGTCTGGTACAGGTTTACTTACAGTCCCAAGAGTTAGGACTAAACGAGGAGAAGCAGCTTTTAGTTTTTATGCACCAAATATCTGGAACAAACTCCCAGAAAACTTGAGGTCTGCTGCAACCCTCAGTTCTTTTAAATCGAGTCTGAAGACTTTTCTGTTTCCATTTTAACCTGTACTTTTTATTTAATTTAAATGTTATACTTCTTTTCATTCGCTTTTAAATGTCTTCTAATGTGTTTTATGTATTTTAATCTTGCCCCTGTAAAGCACTTTGAGTGGCCTTGTGTTTGAATTGTGCTATATAAATAAACTTGCCTTGCCTCATTTCAAGCACTATTGCTGCCGGCTAAATACCCACCACTGGCTGGTCAGTGTGATCCTGTAGCAGAGTCTACTATACAGCGATTTTATCTGACTGAGGCCCAAGCTGTCAGCAGTAGGTCTGACTCCAATCACGTAAGTGTGCGAACAAAACACAAGCCAAAGAGAATCTATCAGCATCTGTCAGCTTAACGGTGAGTAAAGCATTAAAGGGGTGATGGGTAGAAAGGCCTTTTAAAAATTAATCAAGGTTGATCCCGTTCAAAAATGGCTGACAGCTGCATTGACTCCGTTTAGTCACACTTCAGAGTACCGTCGGGACAAAGGGCTAATTTCTCTCACCGAATTAAATCAGTGAGGGAAGAAGGGAGATGTCAGGGTGAGCCTCTAATATGCATTTAGCCTGTAACCCACATTTGTGTGAAACTATAAACTGTGCCTCTGTAGTTTTTTTTACTACTAAAATGTGCCCTTGGCTCCTATTTTTCAGAATGAGATTGGTTTGGTTTGCTGTAATACTGTTGTTGTTTAGCTTAATACATTACACTGTTATACAGTATACTGCTTCTAAAAACTTTCAATTCAATATTTCATTCATTGATTAGATTAATTTGATGTTCAAACAATCATGCCACTGTCACATAAAAGAACAGATCATAAATACCATTATTGAATATTTTTTCATTCACGTCAACTTTTTAACATCATTTTTTAAACTGCCTAAGATGTTTTACCCAACCCCTTGAAATAGGGCTACTATTCTATTTGCTTGAAATCAGAATTCAATAGAAATATTGTATCTTTAGCTATATCAAACTGGTGTGATTGTAAAGGTAACAATAGCAAATGAAAATCATGCATTGTTTCTACAAACATTTTGGAGCTATACTTTTTCCCCCCTTGGTCGTAATATTTCGCAAACTCCCTGCCTGAACATTGTTGTTTTTTCTGAAATATTGCTCATCTGTCTCTTCTTCTTGTATCGGCAGCATCACGGTGGTATCTGGTGGAGCGGTCTTGATACTTTCTAGTGCGCGTATTAAGCGTCCAGCTGTATGCCCAGTCTTCATACTGGATCTTCCCTGAGTCACTTCTTCCACACAGCTGTTATTTGGTATGAACTCTTTGGTCTGCCACACCTCAGTCAAAACAGAACACAAGGTCATGCTTTTTTCTGCTTTTTTCTTTGTGTTTTCAGGGATCAGCACTACTTTGAACCAGAACATCTACAGCTTGGGCCGAATTGATTCTGGTGTTCTTGGAAAATAATTGTAAAAATGGAAAAGAAGGCAATCAATCAAAGCTGTGGGAAACAACGGCGTAACAATGCACTTCGCTTTGTGTGTGTGGGTTGATGTCTGTGTGTTTAAAACAAAAAGCCCACATCCTGATGTTGGCACGACTCTCTCCAGAGCAAACAGACATTCCTAAATGCACCATTAATTAAGAGTTACATGGTTAGATTGATAGACATGGCGCAAGCATGAACAACAATCCACAGGGCAATAAATGCAACACTTGAGCATGCACGCACACACACACACACACACACACACACACACACACACACACACACACACACACACACACACACACACACACACACACACACACACAGAATAGATGTAGACCCATACACAACTTCAGAAAAGTATGCCCTTTATCTTTCACAATGGAAGACATGCTGCCAAATTACAGCACACCATTCAGCGGGTTTCCTTCCTGTGTGTGTGGGATTGTGCGTGTGTATGTGTGGATATCTGCATAAACAGGATGTAATGCGCAAACTACCTCTAGCCAAATACTGCAACCACTTTTCAACAGTTCAGCTGACGGACTGTGGAATATTTCAGCTATAAGCAGAGATCAAGTTCTGAGCTGGCTACTGAAGAGTGCACCTCAGTGCTGCAACAAACAGATCAAGTGGGCACGAGCAAGACACCAAAACCTCTAAGTCCGGTATTCAGGAGTTGCTGCAATGCAACGGATACACTCAAGGAGGAAAAAAGTGTAGGAGAAAGTAAATGACCTTATAAAAGCACAAACATCATTGGTGGGTGTGTGTGTGTGTGTGTGTGTGTGTGTTAGTTACCTCTCAGAGAGCTGCCTGATCTGAGGTATGCCCATATACTTGTGGAAATGTTCAAGCACATTGACCACTCCCTGCAGCAGGTTGGCCACCTCACCATATTGCCTCTTTCTGGTCATGGCTCTGGAATACAACACACATGAGAAATATGTATATTACTTTATTTGGGGATACTTAAACATGCTTATCCATATCACTGGATAATCAATCAAGCTGTATATCTCTGCCAAATGAAAATGTATTCCTACCAGCTATGGATGAGAGACCACCCACACTCTTAAATAAAAAGGATGCATAATACAGAAGGATATGGATGGATATTAGAGGTAAAAATGATTGGGCCATTAAAGGTGGAATCAGCGATTCTAGAGAACTCTTGTTGTCAAAGTCATAGTTTGTCAAAATCAGTGAATATCAACACGATCCGCTACCTGTCCATGTTGTGTGTGCACTGGAAAAACATCCAGTGTTGATACACAGCCTAGGCTCTGTAAACAGGCATGCTCCTTACTGTGGTGGACCCCCGTGGTTACATAAGCTTTGTTTACATACCAGTTTACAGAGCCTAGGCTATGAATTAACACCACACAATTACAGACAGGTAGCGGATGGGGAGGAGATGTCACTGATTTTGACCTTTTTTATTTGTCAACATTTATGAAGATTTGATTGCAAAAAAAAAAAAACATATTCTGCTGATGGATTGAGGATTATACGAGGTTTGACACAAGACCTTCCTGTTTGTGGCCGTCAACTAAATTCTATCCTTTATTTTGGTCTAACAAGCTTTAGGGTAAATTGTGTGAGTCGTTTTGTTCTGAGCAGTTAAATGTGATTGTACCCACTCTAAAGAGTCCACACCCCCTGCCAACATGTGCAGGTGGTTGAGGGTGGTGATGGATGTAGTGAGGTGGCGCTTGGCATGGTCCAACTGCTTTATGTCCCTCGTAATCTCCTTGACCTGTGCAGGTAGAGGCAGAGAGGCAGAGAAAGACAAAGGAGAGGAAAAAGCATTAAAGAAAGGAGGGTTATAAAAAAAAAAATAGAAAAAATAGTAGTGAGAAAAAAGGCGAACAAACACAAGAGAGCGGTTCAGCGGATAGGGCAACAGGAAAAGGAGAAATAAACAGACGATGAAACGACACGCCCTTTTGCTTTGAGGAACAATTGCTCCTACATGCCTTCTGAGGGAGGGTCTGCCTCACCCCCCCCTCCCTCCTCCTCTTCATCCTTTCTCTACTCACCCAGCCTAATGGCCTTCCTCCAACTCTCACTGACACACACACGGAAGGTGCAGTACCTAGACTTTCTATAACCGGCCCACTGTCCTCTAGTGTGTGTGTGTTTGTGTGTGTGCGTACCATTTGTTCAGACTTCTCCGCCTTGTCCTTGATATCTTTGATTTTGCCAAAGAGCTGCTGGATAGCTATCTGGGCCTCTTCCAAAGCCTGTCAAAAAGAAAAAAGGGCAATATGAAACATAGAGAGAAGATAGATGTTCGAGACCTGCATAATAACCAGTGATAAAGTGTGTGATCTAGGGAGTGGGCCACACTGCAAATGAGTGGACTGACTATGAATGGGGCTTGAACATGTGTGCACAAAGGAATTTTGAGGGCAAAGAGGAGCGCATCCCTGAGTGCGTTAGAAAAAAACCTTGAGCAGAAGAAGTGGGGACGACAACGGAAAACCGAACAAGATTGTTCGACCAAAACCTTGAGAGCAACACAGAGATGAGAAAGCAGCTTCAGTTTACACTCGCTCACACAGTACAGAGAACAGGAGAAAGCTGAAGAAAGATATTTTGCCACGGCCTCGATCCACAGAGTTGTCTACCTGTTGAGTAGGTCAAACAATATACACACAGAAGAAGATAAGACAATAAGTCTTCTGAATTTAGTAACCTCCACATTACAATGCAATGGAGTGTCTAAACTCCTAACTTTCTTATTGCATCTTCATACACACAAGCCAGGCTGGACTTTATTTCTCACTCTGCTTTTAATTAAAAATGCATCACCTTATACATAAAATATATACTTCCCTTTAAGTTTCCGTCGAAATAAATTTGAGAAGCCGGTGGTACGTGGAATAATTGTGCGTCAAAATGTTTCTCACCTCTGGCTTTTGGATCATGTGAAAAGTGGTCCTTGACTCCTTACTATGTCCATTCCCACCCCTAGAATAGTGTGTGTGTGTGTGTGTGTGTGTGTGTGTGTAAGGGGGCCAGGGGGGGGTCAAGGGCAAACAGACTAATTGGCCGTCTAATTGACAGCCTCGATATATGACGTTGAGAAATCCTTTGGTTTGACATATGGGCCATGAGGCTAATCTCTGTATAAAAGGCTGTCACTATAAAGGCTAAAGAGATTATAAGCCGTTTAAACGGTCCATAAAGCCGGACCTGAGTAGATAACGTTAGACAGTTACATTTGTAAGACAGTTAACATGCTATTCTAATTTCCCAGTCATTTGACATGGCAGCTGTTCTTTGATGGTCTTGAACAGAGATTGTGCTGTGACATCTGATGCCAGATGGCTTCAGCTAGCTCGATGCTGTGGCAGCACTGCAACACAACTTAAACACACACACAGACACACACACACACACGGAATGCTAACAGCCAGCACCAGCTGAGCAGGGAATTTACCACTTTTACCAGCACCTCTAACTAACAGCAAGTGAACACACACACACATGTGCACGCACGCACACGCACACACACACACACACACACACACCTTGCACTGACAGCAAAGGATTAATTCTCCTTCCTGAGTGTGGGCAAAGAGACGCTCTTGGTGACAGTTTTGTTGAGACACAGTCAGAGCAATTAACAGTACATTATAAAAAAAAAACAAGTTCATATTTAACCTTAAGGTTGCAAGGGTGCAAAAGAAGGTCTGCCATGGAGGAAAATACAAGAGAGGAACTCTTCTTCAAACAAGATGAGCAGAAGCTGCTTCTTCCCGGATGCTTCCTTCTTCCTTTATATGCTTCAAACAACCCAGTTAGGTGAAACAACCCTGGGGCTGTTAGGTGATTTGGATAAATGGATTGGAAAACTGCAGGCAGGTTGAGGGATTCCTCTTTGATCAAAGAGTGAGGAGGAAGGGAATCTGAATGGGAATCTTTAAAGAGGTTCCCTGGAGGGAGATCTTGAGGAAACAAGGTGCATGCAAAGGAGGCCTGAACCCTCAGAGGCTGCAATTGTCACCTGTGCAGAGTCAAGCCAAGTCAATCTGGCTGACTTCCTAGCGCAGTTTCCTGTATTTAGCCTTGAGGAGAAGCAAATAGAGATCACTGTGCCCAGAAGGGCACCTCCATGCCCAAGACGTTATCTGCTCTCACACATAAAACATATGCGCACCATTGTATCCCTAACATGCGATAAACAGCATATGTCGCACGGCACACATACTGTAGGCAGAATGTCTGCGTTCAAACCAGAGTGGAGAGCTTCTTTTCAAAGCTTAAACATGCACCAAATGCACTTCACAACTCCCTCTGGTAGACATCAGTGTAGCTCTCTACAATAGGGTTGTTTAATATAGAATTGCACTTGTGAGTTTAGGGCCAAATACAATAAATCACATCAACCGAACGGGGTAATTTAAACAGTTGAGACATTGCCACAGCATGTCTCACACTTCTGTAAACATTTCTAGAGAGACAATTTAGGAGAGGAGAGTGTTTCACTTAAGAGAGGAAAGAATAGTTCAGGAAATGCTTTGTATAGAATCAGCCCTCTGGTGATAGTAAATAGTTTTGTCACAGCTAAGCCAGACAGAAAATAATACCCACAGCACCACTTTATAATCCACTCTGATATAAATAGCAATATGCTAGCCCGAGGCTTTTTGCTTGATTATTTCATTTACCCCCTTCATATTCAGCCCTGGAAAACAATACAAGTGTTTGGCCCAGTTGGTGTTTGAAGATTAATAGGATATGTACTGAAAAAGTCCCTAAACATTTGTGAGGCACAGACTGAGAGAATCTGCAGTTCAAACCAAATGTATTGTTTTACTACAAATAAAGAAAACAGAAAGTCATAAACACTGCAAACGTGTAAATTAGGAGAGATAAGAAAGACAAGCGATAGTTAAGACTGCTCTGAGAAGATGAAGGCACGGGAACTTAAACAAGCCTTTTCTGAGTTAACATTAAATATTTACATTAATGTCGACTCTAGAGGGGGACCACCCGACACTGTATCTCTTCTGATGCGGTCTTTATACCACAGTGGACATTTAAAGACTGTACACACACACACACAAGAAAAAAAACTTGACACAAAAAGAAAACGCAAATGCGTGCGTGCGGGCGTGCGTGCGTGCGTGTGTGTGTGTTTCATCCCTGTTCACCGCTGCTCTCCAAGGTAAATAAACTGCATGGGCATAGATTAACATTAATGTGAATGGCAGGTAATAACTGAAAACAAATGTGTGGTCTCATTAATGAGATCATCCATATCAGTAAAAAAAAAAAAAAAAAAAAAAAACAACTACTAACAACCCTTTGTAAATCTATAATATTGACTTCAGCTGACATGCGGGAACATCGTACAGCATTGACTGTTTGTGTGGTAGGAAACTCTCGGCTGGCAGAACAAGGGGAGATACAGAACGCTGTGTTCACATGTGTTAAATGGTGTACTGTACATTTGCCAAGACAGGCAGACTGGTCAGGAGACTTCCACACTCTGTCACTTATTTCAGAATGATAGCAAAATAGTATCCATTGTATTTGGATCACATTCAAACATGCAGAGCGCTGTCATCATATTTAGTTAACGACAGATTTCATGTCATTGTAATTGAGTCTGTAAGGCTATCTGCATGAGAGTATCTTGTGTTGAGGTTATATATTTATCATCTCACCTCATTTATTCATTCTTCCCAATTGTTTCCCTTTTTTAAAACAAATGAAACAAGTTTAAAGAGCTTTCGTTCCCAAGAACCACAACCATCGTCACACTAAACATCGTCTCGATTAGCCGCCAGGGTCTGACCACTAAGTCACATTTCCAAAGTCTCAGTCCCACAGCCTATTAATGTCTGACTACCTACAGGAAAAGAAAAAAACACACAAGGGAAATCATTCCCCAGACCTCCTCTAGTTTCTCTCTCCTCCTATCCTGCCCTCTCCATCCTTCTCAATACATGTTATCATCTTGGGTTTCAACCTGGCGATTGGGTTTAGCTCAGTGAGGGAGTTCAGTCAACAGCAGAACAGACTACATTGCTGATTTGTTGGTTTTATTCTGTTGCCGCCTTTACGTTTCAATCGGCTTCTTGAAATGAACACCTCTCCATCTTTCCGTCTGCAGGAAAAGATTTTCCCCTCTGGAAATGTTGGAATGGCACTGTGGGGTTGGAAAAACAAACTACAATTATTGTAAGTGACTGTAGAATGTTATTGGTCTGGGGGGGGGGGGGGTGTTAGAGTGTTTCCGCTAGCAAACGGTAGCTAACTGGGTACGAGAAGGCCACCGGGCCAGACACCCTGACGACAGCACACACCTCATTATGTCAACATGAAAGGGAATGTACTGCGCTCACCCATCAGGTGTCACGTTCCCTTCAAGCCACAGCTCCTTGACAGTGGAAGGACCTGGATTAAATCAGAAGGGGCTGCTCTTTTCCGTCATGCTCCCACAACAGGCATACACTCAAAAGCCGTAGTTTTAAAATGTAAAATAAAAGTATTTACATACGGGAATCTATTTCACAGACATGCTTTCCGTAAAGAGGGGCAGTGGGAACGGTTCTGAGTCATCTTGTCCTTTTCCATGGAAGCAATGCCGAGAGAGGAAAGAGCAGGCGAGTGGGAAGAACATGTTTTGCTGGGTTGGGCCAACCTATTGCACCATTCAAACTTGAAGTAGAAGGATGTTGTTTCGAACACCGCAAATGATGAAGAGACCTAGTGGGGGTTGTTGTTTTGTCCAGCTCCCACATAAGGACATGAAAGATCTACATACTTTGTTTCTAAAATGTATTTTTCTATTATCTTTACCACTATCAGCCCAAACATAATATTATTTAAAACCTAAATCTGATAAATAATGAAAAAACTATAATCAGAGTAAAATGAGTGGGATTTTGCCTGAGCCACATTGCCAGAAAAAAAAATATAATTCATAATTTCAAAACAAATAAGCAGTCGACCAATCATGTGTAACCACTGCAGTATGTTCCTGTGTGACCTGCGGTTTCACTCACCTGTCTGCCATCCTGGCCCACATTGGTTTGGCCTCTCACCACTGTCCTGATGTTGTCATCTAGGCGCCTATCACACATGAAAAAATTAATGTAGCACTTAAGTCACGCTAAGTGAAAAGACAAACAAATGCTAGAAATGTATCATAAGTCATTGATGTTAACTCACCGAATTTTCAGACGAATCTTGCTTACCACATCATCAATATTGGCCAGAGACTGGGGGGGGGAATGCAAAGACAAGAAAACAGGAAAACGTGAAGCAACTTATTTATCCTTGTTTAACTGTCTAACAAATGTGAAGAATTCTTTGAACAGGGGAGAAGGGATGGATTAGCCAATCACATATACAATACGTCTTTCCCTGAGCAGTTAAACAATTCCATGTGTTGTGCTGTTGACTCGATATCCTATATACGAAACAAAACACTTTTGAAGAGACAAACATTGTTAATAGCTTTTAATGAGTTTATAATTACACAAGCAGAGGACTTTGCTACAAATGTCCATTTTACATCTACATGTTAAGCATAACCCCTCACCTGATGAATTATCAAACACAAAAACCAATTAGGTGGAAAAAAAAGGTTACAGTGACCCCTCATGGAGAGGCAGTATACATGGGTATATGGATGCAGTATACTGCACATACATTATTTAAGATAAAGTGCAACTCAGTCATTTTTGGATTAACAAGGGACCCCCCATGTTCACAGACATGTACATTTAAATACACACACTCTTTTACAAACCAACCTATGCATACAGCTGCATGTGCATTCCATACACACATGGACAACTGCCAACACATTTAAACATGTATTGCTCCTGTTAAATGAAACCAAAGAAGTTTTTTATCTATGTAATACCTTTTTTTAAATGTGATTTACGAAGAGGGACCTAATGTATTTCATAAACTTGAGATAAACAGGTATTTTTCACATAAGACATTCTGACATGTCACCAGGGTTCCTACAGCTTAATTGTAATATTCATTTTATTGCAACTCGTAATGAAAATAAAAAAAATTAAAAACGACAACAATTAATTTTGTTTATCAATAGCTTTGCATAAAACATGACCTCTTCGCTCCAGTCGAAAAGTAGCATCTATAATTTGGTATGTCATTATTTTATTTCATTTCATTAAAAATATATATTGACTTGTTTTGTTTTTGTTTTTTTTATGAATGAATTCAGCTCATTCTTTGACGGGGGCACACTGCAATGGATATCAGTATGGCACCTGTCAACAGGGCTAAGGCGGCTGCAGGTGTTTTGGCTGTGTGCACTTCACGGTACCTGCTCGGTGGGAAACAGAGTGTTGATGTATTCCACAGCGTTGAAGTCTGCTCTATCCAGTGGATCTTGGCTGGGGAAAACCTGGGTTTACAAGCAGACAAATGACGGTCAAGGCTGACGGCTTAATATTGAATATTCGATGGTGTGCTGTTTTTTCGGGTTTGACTTTAACATGCACACTAGGAATGAGTTGTATACAATAACTATAGCATATCTATCATTACTGACAGCTTGCACATAGCCAACATGTAGCTGAATGAAATGCAGTGTTTGCTTAACATTCACGACGACAATCATCGAAGAGAAATGCAAAACCAGCTTCGTAAACTAACGTCGAGAATTATGTCCACCTTCAATTGACACCAACCCAAGACTTACCTATCTATAAACTTTTATGTAAACTACATATGGTTAATCAACTGTGAAATATGATGCTTTATAGCTAGCGGCCGTGTTATAGCAATGTCATATCCATTGAGCCAATAGGATGGGTTAGCCTGCTAACAGTTGTGTTAGCAGAAGCAACAACAATGTTTTAGAAACAAGAATGCAATGGTAACGAAGTCAAACGTCTACCTGCTCAATGGCGAGTTGCACCTCTGGGGTTAGATGCAAAATAGCCTCCAAATCCTCAGCCAATTCAAATTCTTCCTCCTCCATCATTTTCAAAACAAAACCGGAGACCTCTCCGGCTTGCTTGGCATTCCACTTCCTGGTATGGAGGATCCCGGGATACCTAATGACGTTAGCTGAAAAGGTGCTTTCATGACTGTCGGAGAAATCAGCACTAAAAACTGAGCGATGAAATATAATCAGCCACTCGGAAACTTCCGCTTAACAGCTCTATAAGAGCTGTTAAGCGGAAGTTTCTTACTTCCGGGGCATGGGACCTATCGGCTCGAAAAATTACAACGGTAGTCAATGGAAAGAAATGTATTATTTTCTGGTCCCAGTCATGAAATGCCTTCGATTACACATGTGTTTTGTATGGATTTAGATGGTATTTTTTCGTGCAAAGAATGGAACAATTTAGCGAGTAGAAGCTGGATACGGTCAGGTTTTGTGCAGAGCGCTTTTGTGGACTACAGCTCTTCGCTGCTCTTGACACTTATACGTCACCACCACTGGCACCTGCTTAGCTCAGAAACATGGCTGTGTCTTTAATGCACTTTACCGCCTTCTTTCAATGACAAGACAAAAGTCTTCAGCGTGGCGAAAATCACTACACAAGTGAACATGTGGAGTTTCAATTTCTCGAGTGGGGAGATTGTTGGCGTTGTCCACGCCAGCCATTAGCATTAGCATTAGCACTGTCAGTCGAGAAGTGAAGGGAATGTGTTGAGGTGACGTCACAGAGGCGACAAGACTTGTAGTTGTTCTCGTAAAAAAAATTCAAAAGCCGTTAGACGAATAATCATACAACATACCGTCAAACTCTTCACATGAAAAATTATCATTTAGACCCATACAAAACATATATGTAATCCAAGGCATTTAATGACTGGGACCAGAAAATAGTAGATTACTTTCCATAGACTCCCATTCATTTTTTTTCAGCCGATAGGTCCCATCATAGATATATATAGAACACTAGATACGCCACGCTCCTCTCAGCCGCGGCACACGGAGCCGCCATCTTGGGTGGGGCATCTAATCAGTAGTACTCTCAGACCGTCAGACAGCCATAGATGTATGTGTTCACAGCTCTCATTTCTCGAAAAAGAAAACAATGCCAGTTCATTGTGCTGCTATCGGGTGTGTACACCGTCGTCCAGTACACTCCAGACGAGAGGGAATCACTTTCCACAGGTGAGATACATTTTTTAAGTAAATGTTTTAGTCATTATTAGCTAGCTTAGGCCTACATTGTGGAGAACTACGGTGAAATTGAATTGTTCGCGCTAGTAACACTGCATCGCTGGTTAAACGTCTGCTTACTTTAATATTCAAACAATTCAATTTCCCCTGTAACTTAAGTTTGGTAACCTTTATTCCAATTAAACTATGTAGGGTGTGAATGTTTACAAACATGTCTAACGGTTACACGACTGCAATGTTTTCGTGTAGGCCTAGGCTACACGTTTAACGGGGGCGATGTTTTTTCTTCTGACAGACAGACAGACAGACTGATTGACAGTGTGAGGCCGAGAGGGTCAGGCTTTATTTTATAATTTTACTTTTTGACTTCAAAGTGATCATCTGACTTTAGACTGACTCCCGCTGTCACGGCGACAACAAGTAGAAACGGCGACGAAAGTAGCCGTTTGACACAAACGGCTACTTTCGTAAACAAGGGAGAAACACAGTGAAACTGAAGTTGGAGAAGTTAAATAGAAATGATTATCCTAAATATTGTTATCAAACTCAATTAATGCTCACGTTGCTCCTCTCTCAAGATTGATCCCTTACCCTAACACAAGACCAACTTTTTAAAATGTTCTAGAAATGTGGAAGCCATGGATAGTAGCCTAAATAATAGTTGGAAACAAATGGGCTGACCCCCTCTGAAACTATTTTTGCCAAGGAGGTCATTACAATGTGAAATTAATTGCTCCCCCTTAACCTTAGCTTGAGTTTAAATGTAAATTGGTTTTGGTAAAGGCCATCACCTAAATGGTAACTTCTTTTGTCTCTTTTCTTATTCCTCAAGGTTTCCCAAAGCTGGTGACCAGAGAAGAAGACACTCTTAAAAGAGAGGGGTTTTGCCCCCAGTGATGATACCATGCTGTGCAGTAAACATTTCAGGACTGGTCAAACTGTCAGGATCAGACGGGTCCCATCCATCTTTGCTTTCCCCGCTCATCTTCTAAGAGTAGGTATACTATTTAGGCGTTCTTGTATGGCAGTGAAACTTATTGATTTATTATGTTATTTCACTAAAGTCAACAGCCAGGGTAGGTGGTTGGGGGCATTTTACTTTATTTATTGAATGAGTGGGATCAGACAGATGAGTAATACTTTAGTTTACTCAACAACAACATTAATATTTTTGTTGTTCAATGACATTAATTGTTCATACAATAATCAATACTTGATAAAGTTCTACTTAAAAATAAATCTGTTCAAATGTAAGGTTTTTTAATGGTATTATTTGCTTTGATGTCTGCCTATGACAAGATTGTTAAAATTTCACGGTTAAACATTTCCCAGTTGAATTCAACTCCCAAAGTGTTATTTTAACATGTGTTGGGGTTATTTCACAGATTAATAATAAATACTTTCACATACAATGGGGAGTTGTCGAGCCAACAGAAATAACCCTTTGAGTTAGATATGACAGGAGTTGTGTTTTTCCTCCCTTCTACTAGGACATACAACAGACACAGCTTTAACATTTTCTAATTCTCTTTTTGAAGGTGGTGAGAGCTGCGGAGAGGGCAATACGTCAACACTCTGCAGGGAAAGCCCCTGATGAGGTTGTTGTAGCCACTTTGTCAGAGAGGAAATCAGGACAGAGGACATCTTTGCACTGGGGAGCCATGTCCAAGAAAGCCAGTTTGGCATCGACAATCACCTGTCCCTCCTCCTGTCGCTGGTTGTGTCTGTCTTTATGCGAATACGGCTGCATCATGTCGCCAAATTAACCTCACCTACCTGGCAGAGAGGAAATTCCCAAACAACTTGGAAAAACCATAGATAGATAGATAGATAGATAGATAGATAGATTGTATTAAATGTATAATTGTAAACATACATTACAAACATACATAAATTGTACATAGATATATAAAAAGATAAGGAACACAGGAAGTTAATTTATTAAATATTTTTTATTGTGCTTTTCATTTTGTTTTGTATTTTCCATATGTTTAATTTGTATTTGATATGACTGAAATAAATTCAATCAATAGTTCTAGTTGTATTTCAGTCTGGAGGGTTGCTGGTTCATGTCCAATGTGGTGCAGTGTTAGAGTGGTTTGAGAGTTATTAGCCAAAATGCTAAATGGATAAGAAGATATATAATTTTTTGAGAAATAAACTGTTTATCTGAGACCAGCAGAAACATTGTCCTTCTAATTTTTCTTGGGCTTCCATTACAAATAATCAGGTTATTTCTAAGGGTGTGATTAATGTAAAAAGCTTGTACTTATTGTTTATTTTCTTCTGCTTTTCAACATGTCAGCATTCATCTCTTTATCTAAACAAGTTCTGCAAATGTTTTGGTAAACATTATTTTTCTTGAATACATAGTTCAAATTTTAAGTTCAACAAAGTCCATGATTTTCAATAAGACAGGACAAAAAATGTCTAATTTTCTTTAAATTTGGCTTTTAGTTATTTTCTGCAACAACAACAAAACTGAATTAAGAGCATACCTTAATGTGCTGCATATCAAATCAGAAATACAGTTCATAACGAAATATGGCCATGGCAAACCATTTCTAATAGTAGATACAATCAGTGGCAAGTTAAAATGCCATGTGTTTAAAAGTGTGTTTTTTTGTGTAACAGAAGGAAAAAAATCTTCCTACCACCCAGAATCAAATATGGATCATCAACTATGATGTTTTTAGTGTCATCCACCGAGCCATCACGGCTCAAATTTGCTACATGTATGAATTTGTATGAATTTTCCATATGGTGTAATGCACTAGGCAGCAGGTTGACCTCTCCAAGATGGCCGCCGCGTGTGCCGTCAGCCGACTGGAGCTCAACATTGACGTGACGTATCTAGTGTTCTATATATATCTATGGGTCCCATTCCCCGTAATTCCGCCACTTCCGCTTAACAGCTCTATAGCCTACTTTTTTAGTTTTTCTTCCTCAACCCATAGATAGTGCCTCAAACCTGTCCTCCTGACTGATGACTTAAATGTAATCTCCGATCCAGATCCTTGCCCCGTTTTACAAGTGCTTATGAATGTTAAATACAACAATTATATAGGTTCATATAGGCCTACGGTTAATGATTGGTTACCAATATGTAAAAAATTACAGTAAGGGTAGAACATATTATTATTATTATTATTATTATTACTATTATTATTATTATTATTATTATTATTATTATTATTATTATTATTATTATTGTTGTTGTTATTGTTGTTGTTGTTGTTATTGTTGTTATTGTTGTTATTATTATTATTGTTATTATTATTAATTACAATACTTGAGATGTGCATGGCATACTTCTAGTGCCTTGCATTCAAAGCAGACCTACATAACAGCAATTCCACATGTTTTAACTAACATGTTAATTAAGAGGCTACATTAGTAGCCTATTAAATGTATTTATTTGTTTGCAACAGTGTTATTTGTTTGCAAAACCCATAGTTGTAGCTAATAATCTATCTATCATTGACTTTGTTAGACTTAATGCTTTGTTTATATTTTAGAGTAAATGTACATGTTCACAAGGAGCAGAAGATGTTGCTAAACATACAAATATTTCCATAAACGCTACACATCTTTAAAATCTTCATATAGCTATAAATGCTATGATCTCAGTGCATCACGGTGTGACTGTGTTCTGACCTGTAACATGATTCCATTGACCATGTACCTGCTCCTTCTAGCAGTCATCTACTATAGGCTATACATAATTTGGCAGTGATAAATTTTTTTATGCTCAAATTGTCTCTGTCAAGAATATGCAGTGACGTGCGGTCAGGGTAGGCAGGGTAGGCAGTGCCTACCCTGGCGCCGTGTGCAAAAAAATAAAATAAAAATAAAATAAAATAAAATATTTTTTTTATTTAATAAACTTATTATTTATTTGTATTATTACAGTTAATTATTTCGATCTTTACATGTAATCCGCGATTACTTTAAAAAAGTGTAGACGTTTTGATTCGAAACGTGGCAGTTAGTAAGTTACGTCAAAAAAATATTGTGCCTTTGCTGTTTCCCATTCATTGTGTACGGCAAAGAATCAGTGCCTTTACGCCTATTCATTGTGGATGGCAAGAAAAAAAAAGTTTTCGCGCATGCGCACTTGATTCTGTATTATTTAACATGTACGCAAATAAGCATAATTCTTTGTGCCTTTTTTACGTAAATGGTATGCCACATAAGCTTTTACATTACATATCATTCATGGACCAATTAAAATCGAGATATTACTAGACATTTACGCAGTTTAGGCCAACGTCATTACGTTGGCTATGCTCATTCACGTCGCGTTACCCCCGCGGATTTTTAAATCAACATTGCAGCTGCCGTGCCGTGCCCGCAGATATTTCAGACCGGAGGAATTTTAACAAATTGGATTATAATTTAAAAAGGAACAGAATGAATAGCAAGAGAAAGGCCTGCGCCAGCCTTGGACGGTGTACAGCAGCAACAGGGACCAACAATGTTCGAGCATTTCAAACGGACAGGTAGCCTACATGAACGGAAGGATGCTAGCTAGCTGTGCTGTCAGTCAGGCTGTCACTGGATTACTATCGTCTTCCTTATTTCTACAGCCAGGGAGTCAGATTGGTGAGTCAGAAACTTTGTTGGGGTTTATTTAATAATAAGGCTGGATGAATTGATACCAAGTGCAATCCATTCTGCATTTTATATTCAATTGAGCAGTTGTGTTTTCATTGTTACTGACGGACAAACCTAAGCTCTGCAATGTGGATAAATGGTTACATTCTGATGCTGGACAGGTCCATGGGGCATATGCTACTGGTACTTTATCTATTAAGATAAAGTTTATGGAGTGGAGTTGCCATCAGTTATGCTGTAGTCCTACATAATGATGAATGCTGTCTTTTATTTTTAAGTTGAATAGAAGTAGTACCGGTAGTTTGAATCGGCGAAGGTTTGACTTGTTGCCTTACGTTTTTTCGGCCCTCGGTGTGAGGGACGGGTCCGTTAAGTCGATGGATGCGATGTTTAATCATTTAGACCAAACTACAGTAGGCTACGGGCAAGCCTGAAGTCACCGTCGTGACATTTCATATACGTCCCGTCTCTGTGTGTGTGTGTGTGAGAGTGAGTGAGTGAGAGAGAAAGAAAGAAAGAAAGGGAGGAACTTATTTGAAATCGGCCGTGCGTGCCTGTTTGTTGTTTATTGTTTTTGATTTAACAATATATAGGTTTAGAGAAATCTGGCTTTCAGAACTCAGTGCCTACCCACTCACTGACCTCACCGCACGTCACTGAGAATATGCCTCTGAAAGTAACATGTTGCTGTCACATATGCCCATGTCACCATTTAAGGAGCAGCAGCACCCCCTGTTGTCACAAAGAGAAGCAACATACAAACACACATACAGTCTGTACATGCTTCCATAAGCCCAATCCACTAAGTGTCACATTGTTCTATTTTAGACCAAAGGGAGGCATGCATATTGACTTTCGTCAATATAGTATGCATAGTAGGCTTTTAGTATGCAATACTAAAAGCTCTTTCTAAACAGGGACTAGGACTAAAGAGACAAAGGGACGGAGCATGACACGATAGATGAAAGGAGAGGAGAGGGGGAAAGCTGTCAAGTGCATGGTGAAAAAAGTAGAAGATGATACAAGAGTGAGGATAGAAGACAAATGATGGAATAAAAAGGGGGGAGGAGGGGAAGGAAATAAAGAGGACAGAAAAGAGAATAGAGGACAGAAATGGTGGTGTGAGATTGAAGTCGATATCATTCATTTAAAAGAAACCCATAGGGTAGAAAGGAGAAAAAAATATAAATTTGTGATGGCTCATATTTTTTAACAAAATCAATGATTGAGTTTATGTCTCGCAGCACAAAGTGGCAAATGCTTTTGATTAAACTGCTAAAATGAGTTCGCAAATAACTGAAAGCCCCCATCCTTTTTTAATTTACAAGTTTCTTTTATTTGTTATAGCCACAAAAAATTACAGGAGCAGTTACTGGCAATGACATTTTTATGTCTCCCACTCTGTCCAACAATGCAAAATACAAAAGGAACATCGAGAACACACAAGATAATCTAAGACATGAAACAGAAAATAGACCATGCAAGAGACATGATAGTGCAAATGTTTTAAAGATGTAGGGATGTACTGAATTGTAAAGGAGAATTAGAGTGAGTGGAGCACAGAAGAGGTGAAAGAAAAGGCAATGAGAGAAAGAGGACATGCAGAGGGCAGACATGCTGCAGTGTATTCTGTTAGTGTGGGCCAGAGCTGCTGTCAGATGGACGATATAAATCTCTCCCACAGAGGAAAGGTTTCATGTTTTGCACGGCTCACTAGGGGTCACAGCTTACATTGCAGACGGTGTGTGTTTGCGCATACATTAGTGTATGAGAGGGATAATGCAATAGATGTATTTATGACAACGGTTAACATAAGTGTAAACTATAGGGCCTAAACCCACATACAGGCAAAAAGAGACAGAGTGTTAAAGGTTTATTTGAGGAACCATGGGTGATGGTGGATGGCAGAGCAGAGCAGGCAGGCTGGGAGGTGAGTGAGGCAGTTTGGGAGTTTGCTTGGGGAATGGAGAAGCAGGCATGGCAAGGCAGAGTGGAGGTCAGTGATACTGGAGACACAAGGAGAATTGTTTTAGTAGTGCAAAAGTAGTGCAAAAGTGGCTCCCCGGTAGAGGGTATTTACCATTTAGGCAAAAGTCCTTCTCGGAGCTGACACATTTACTCAATGTCTCCCCCCTCTCTCTCACTCTCTCACATTTCAACAATGTGCTTAAAAATGGTCTTATCTAATAACAGGTGAGAAAATATCTCTACAGAGAAGTACAAATGACGTAACACGAGGAGTAACTGAGCAGCCTAGAATGACCATTCTACTACGGCGAATGGAACAACAGCATGGCGATGAGTGGGCAAAGAACCACATCTTTTTTTTCTTCTTTTTTACATCTTTGGGCTTCAACAGTCAATTGAATGCAAGCATCTGAGAAATTGAGGAGAAACAGGTGGATAAATGTGAAAAGAAAACCTCAGTTGCGGCTTTTTTTGATATCTTGAAAAAACACAACGATAATATTGCATTTCATAATATTATCATGTGTAAAATCTTAATCTGCTATGTAACAGTTGTATTTAGCTGTCAGATGAATGTAGTGTAGAAAAAATACAAGAAAAAAAGCCAAACATGGAAATGTCCTTATATATATATATTGGAAAAAAAAGCTTGGTGGAGAGAATGAGTTAATGTCCACACAGTCATGATGGCACTTAATTAGCCAGACGGTTTCTGATAGCTTGTGGAAAGCCATTAGCTGCTAATGCCCAGGCTAACTATGCTGAACAGTTGTCCCTATAATAATTTTTTTCACTTTCCTCTTGCGTTCAAGACACTTTAGGTCAAGCAAAAGCAAATGGTTCAAGCAAGGCGTCGCAGGCTTGAAGCTCTCTCCGGGGAGGCAAAGAAAGGCAGGTGAGGTGAGCGCTTGGCAGGATGAAGCAATCACAAGGTCATGGCATGGGCTTATTCTTGGTGACGGACACGATGGCTTTCATTGTTGTGAAGAGTTCATTGTTTAGAGCCCTATGGATGACAGCAGTTGTTTCATAGTCAGGAGAAGTCAACCCTAAACATTTACCTACCTACGTGTCACGTTTGAGTTACAAATAACCATTTTTTGGTGTCGGATGTATTTTCTACTACTCTACAAGCATCACTGAACGCCCACACAGTTCCTTGCATATGCATCTCTCTCTCTGCATTTACACCGGAGTGTCAAACTTGATGAAAATATCCAATAGTTGTTTAATAATATTGGCTTGGCCTGAGAGTATTTGTATGTTTTACCACTCCCTGATGCCTCTAAGGCTGGGTTGAAAGCCTCCCGCAATCAACTGCCGAGAGCGTAATTTGTACACTGGAAAAGCACTGAAGATTTGGAAAGTGGATGTAACAGTATTGGAGTGAGTGTTCCAGGGGTTTAACTTCTCCTAGATGAAAGGGAAGAATGATGTAAGCAGAACCACATTTACCCCAAAGCATCCAGTCCAAGACGTTCTGCTCGACAAGATTTCCAAATATTGTTGCATCAGTCAAACAGCATGTGGCTTGTTTATTTAATGTTTTTTTAACCATTAAAAAAGGCAGTAAACACATGCTGAGTATAAGTGCAATTAATGTGGTATATATGCATAATGATATAGTACTTAATAATAATAAAGATACAGTTGATTACACATCCTAATCCCGTAAAAAATGCATTGTGTTCAAGTCTCACAGAGCTTTTTTAATTTATTTTTTGGCAGCTGCACAGCCCATGCCCTAAGGTGAGCTGTCACTATTCGTTACCAAACACAGGAGTGCAACGTTTTTAGGTAAATTATTTAGCTTCATCATCCATCCAGACCAAACCAAAGTTGGTCAGCAGCGGAGTGACTTCTTTCTGAAGTAAACCTCAGCCGCGTCTTCTTCTCTGATATCCGTCCAAACCTTGTCAGACTTCCAAAATACTTTCCCACAAGCTGTGTGTGGTATGACTGCGGGTATCACAGAAGTGTACAGAGCATGTGGATTCACTCTGGCACGCACCACCTACTCTACAAAGACGTCTTGAAGAAGCAAACAGCGGCATATGCCTAGGTTTGGGGAGAATTTCCAAAAATTGTTCACTCAATTAGACATCTTTCACCTAAATGCCAGAGAAGGAGTTGGCTAAGTTCCCTTGCCTGGCGCAGGATTTATTGTACCCCTGTGACATTGAGGCACTTCTGCATTCGGAAGAATTTTTTTTTGAATCTTCTCATGTTCTGTGCAAACGTTCGCCTTGGAGAACAAACCTGGCGAGGGACATGAAGTATACCATCTGCACAGATCTGTAGGTGCAGTGCAAAGATGAACTCATAGTGATAAACATGCATCTTTGACAACAATTTATATCATTTGGCAATGGTATTCATAGCCTTCATCATTGATTTTCTTTCCTTTTCTTCTTTTGCACAAGGACTTTCGGAGGTTTCTGTTTAAAGTCACATGAAAAGCTTTGAGCTTTTAGGATCCAAACAGCTTATATGGCCTCTTGGAGATGATCACGATGCATAAAGAATGGGGGAAACAGCTTGAAACAAACAATTCAGCAAGCAATCCACCACCGCCGTTATCACTGTAGGTGAAGAGCTGCTTCAGCGGAAAGAAAACTCACAGGGGCAGCTAATCAAGGCTGGCATCACGAGATGCTTGGCAGTCCAGATGCTCCTCAAACAGCAACCAGATCCATCTTGAAAACTGATCCAACTGAAAATGCAGACCCAGCCATATAAGCTATTTCTTTTTCCCCACAAATGTATGTGTGTAATTTGAAATTAGATGGTGCCAAGATGTACCCCACATTTAGTTCATCAGTCTGGTTGTAGCAAAGATTTGCGGGGAAATGCGTTACAGGGAATGTGATGTTGTGCCTTAGATATGTTAAAGATTGATTGACTTTTACTATTGGCTTACTGTTATGAAAATCGAGTGTTCCTGCATACATTATGACTATGAAAAGCTAATGTCATATTGAATTTGAACATCCAACCATTATTCCTTTGGCATACAGTGCCTACATGCTCTTAATAGCATAATGGTAGCGTACTTTTTCACACGGCTTCTATCAGATAATATTAAGATTTTTAAATTAAATGTCAAGGTTTAATTTAGAATGAAGATTAAAGAGCACAGCGATCATATTTTTGTCCTAGATTATCTGTATAGGTGGATTTAAATCCTTATTTGTCTTGATGTTGATGAAAAAGAAAGGAAAAGGCGAAACAGAATGACGTTCAATTTTAACCGTGAAATTAATTCAGCCACAAGGATTCCAGCATCGTAATTGTCACAGTGGAAGGTAAATTCAAAATGATTGCATTCATTTATTTACAGATATGGGGTACAGGAGGATGGCTCCCTCACTGACACAAATTATCTGATAACTGATTTAAATTGGAGGTTCAAGAGGAACATGGGGATGTCAGTGTTTTGGTTCACAGTTACAGAAGAATTTGACAATTTTTTGTTTGTTTGAACTGTACTGAACTATACATTTAGCACCATGCTAACAACAACAACAACAACAACATTGGCATGACTGGAAGCATCAGTCTCCACCTGCCTTTAGGGGGTAGGTAAGTATGCTAGTTTTCAACTGACACCAGGGGGTATTTCAAGAAGCGGGTTTTGAGGCAACTCAGAGTTTGTTCGCTCTGAGTTAGTGGACACTCTGGGTTTCCGTTTTCAGGAAGCAGGTTCAGCGCAACTCAGAGTCAGTTACTGCGGCAACATAAGGCGTAAGTCTAACCTGTCAGATAGGTGGTTAGACCTACTCTGAGTTTGTTTTCACTTTACGCTGCAGCTCCGACCGAAGAAAGAGTGTAACTGTCAAAACGCGTCCCTGTACAGTTTAAAGCAAAATCACCCCATAGAAATCTCCATCGGGATGTTTTTATCATTTCCTGATGATTTTACGTTTGATCGATCATTTATCTGATCAGTAGCCTTGTTCTCAGCCCTCTTACACATCGTGAACATGCTCTACATTCAGATTAATAAACCTATTTGGATTGTATGTTTATCATTATTTTTTTTCTTAACAGGAGTTTTTTAACATCTGTGCCACTGAACAGATTTCTGTCAGGTTGATGTATTTCTGCGGCTGCACTCGATCGTACTGTTCACTTGTTTGATCCCAAAGTCACAGCCGAGCCTCGTTAAATAGCCTAATATGAATATAGAAATTATATAATAATGTAAACTGTGATCACTTGAGGAAAATGGATTTGGTAATAAATCAATCAGGCGCTACAATGGGAAATGTCACCTATGTTGTCTGACGTTAATGTCTTTTACTACTTACAGAAATGCTGTGCCGCGCTGCTTAACATTTTTAATGCTGCTGATATGCATAACCTTTTAAAACAGACTATTACTTCTCATACGGAAGTGTAATGATTTTCTTGACAAAAAATGTTTCCCGATTTTTTTCTGAATTGCAGAGGTGATTAAATCAAAGTTATGAGATGATATCCCCTTTAATTCTTCTCCATTCCATAAGCTCATTTGTTAATATTTCTAACTCTAGTGGGAAGAACGGAGAAGTTTTTTTTTGAGAAGTGGAGAAGTGGGAGGATCAAGCATTTGTTTCACCTGTTTCCATGGTGAATCATGTTATTAGCAATCCATTGACGATGGCTTTTACACACGCGCTCAACCCAGAGTGAACACGCTCGGAGTTGATTGACCCAACGCTGATCCACTGTTCTGAAATCGATAACCCAGAGTTACTCATCTCAGAGTTGGCCAACTCAGAGCGCAGGATTAAACTCAGAGTTTGTAAACCCTGCTTCCTGAAACACCCCCCAGGAATAACCTACTCCTGCATTTGTGTTACAGTGTTTAATTCCTTTACAACCCTACGTGCCATTCACACAATGTGATTTATGCACTCTGTTTATTATTTTCATTTTCAAATATTGCAAAACGAATGATTTGACATTTGAGTGTAGCCTACTATAGCATGTTATTCTAACATACTGTACATGTGTGTTTGTGTGCAAAATCAAAAGGGCAATATCACGCTTGGCCTATGTGTGTCATACTAAAACCTTGCATTTATATTATATTTTATTGCATATAAAGCCACTGATCCTAAAGACCCCCAAAGTGACTACATTCTTCTTGCAGGTCTGTGTGAACTTATCTTATTTGTGTGTGTGTGTTCGTGTATTGCACATGCATTTGTTTTCATGCACATGCATGCATGTGTCACCACACACACACCTGGACCTATGCGGTGCACGTGAGTGTGCTGAGGTGTGTGAAGGCTATGAATGCGTGTGAAGTGACAGATGGTCCATTTAATAACCGTGCTAGCCTGGTCACTCTGTGGAGTTGGCATGGCCAAGATGTGGGGAGTGACCTTGTTATAATGACCACACGGGGAGCAACTTGTTATAACTGGGAAGTGTGTTTTGTTTGTGTTTTGTGTGTATGTGTGTGTGTGTGTGTGTGTGTGTGTGTGTGTGTGCAAAGCATCACCATCAATTGAAGGTCAAAGTTCAAAATAATTCTTCACTTACTCATAGCCTTTTTTTCAAGCAGATATTCACCTGGTAATTATTGTAGAAAAGGTAAAAAAAAGAGAACAAATGCAGAAATCCTAAAATAACCGTCCTCTGTGGTATAACAAGATGGCCTAGAATAGAAACTGGTCCTGGAAGTGATTATTTCAGGCTAAAGCACCTTGAAACAGCTGTTAAACATGATTAGAAAGCTAAATCATACGTACGTACATTATGTTTGGAAATGTTCTCATTCGGTTTACTGCACAGAGGAAGATAAGATAGATACCACTCTGACACCACAACATATAACATGTTAATGACTGAAAAACCTTAACATATTCACTAACAAAACTGTTGAACTAAAATAAATTGAGAATCTGTAATGCTCTCAAAAAGCTGTATGATAAAAACTAAAACAAATGTAATACTTTAATAACACTGTTATTGCATTTTTACATCAGGGACAGTAAGGACAAGTTAGAGATAAAAAAAAACATGTCACCCATAGTGTGCTGTTTTTATTGAATTTTTGTAAATACTTTATTTATGTTTTTTTAAGAGAACAAACACACACACACACACACAACACCTGAAAAAAGAAACACAAAAACATCAGACAAAATAAAACAAACAACCAACTCTACTCTACTTTACAGGTTTCTAAGGACTTCCAATTACATTTTTTTAAATTATAGGCAAATGTTAAGGAGAAAATAAAAAGTAAACAAGGTGTCATGACTCATATAGGTCCCTTCAGTATTGTTATATAGTCAAGGAAAGGCTGTTACTAATAACTGTTTAAATTAGTCTGCTTTCCCTGAAAACTCATAATGAATTTTCTGTACATAAAGTGCTGGAGAACTCTATGAGCCAGATGTCAAAAAAGGGGGCTATCTCCTTGTTCCAAACCTTAACAATATATATATTTTTGCAATAACCAAGAGTCTGCGGTTTTAACAGCGAGAGAGGGCCCTGCTGTGACGTAAAGTTGAGGGGTAAAAAGTGTGGTACAAAGTGAGACGAATCATCAGAATGAAAGTGAAGCAGATAAATCATGATCACATTCGGAATAGACAATAATCCTCCCTCCTCTAGCATGAGAAAAGCTCTTCCTGTTTCATTAAAATAAATCCTAACAGGATCTCCTCCAGCCCCCGATCTCACTCATCCACCTTTCTGTACTTGTTTGCAAATTTACATTTCTCCCTGTCTTTATTTCATTCGCCCTGTTTTCACCCGCCCTAATTTCCTTTTTTTTCTGTTTGATATGAACGAGCTGAGAAATGCTATGCAAAACCTGAAAATTACCATGAGTGGGAGTGTATGCGTGTATGCATGATGCAGGTCTGGGTGCAAATGACCGTGAAGGGGTGTATGTTTGTGTGTGTGTGTGTGTGTGTGTGTGTGTGTGTGACTAAGTATGGCTTGCATGCATGCTTGCCTGTTCCCAGGAGCATGTGTGCATGAGAGTGTCCGTGTGAGTATCTGTGTACTTTAGTTTGTGCCAGGTTTCGTGGGACTAATAAGAGCATGGAAGAGCCTGTAGTGGCAATAAAAGTATAGCAGAACACAGGACGTTAGAGCATTAATGACTCTTTTCCATCCCAGCAGTCTCCCTCTCTCTCTCTTCTCTTCTTTCAGTCTTGATTTCAGTGTCTGGTTGGAGAAATTGACGGGGTAATTACATGCATGACTCCTGTTGCTCTCCTTTCCTCTCCCAAGATGATTCTTTCTGTTCTCGCTCTCTCTATATATATTTATCTTAAAGCTGCAGTTGAGAGTTTTTTTACTGTAATATTTGGCAAAACTGTCATAACAGCCATTCAGCTATATGTAGGTTAAGTGGTCTGAAAATATTTTTTTATCACTTTGCTCCCCCCTGCCTCTGTGTGCTGCCCCCCAAAATTGCCACCGCTCATGTTAATTTTGACCAATCAGAGCGAGGTCAGATTCTCCGTTCTTATTGGCTGTGGGACCTTGGCAACGACGTTGATGCGTCAGTTGCGTGAGCGTTCACGAGCCTAGCAGTCTGACACTAGCCAACTGTTTGGTACAAGGCTACTACGGCGGACAGCGAGTGGCAATGTCTTCACAAACAAACCCTCAATTTACCATTCCCAGGATACTAACAACTAACACTGCTAAGACAGCAAAAAAACGAGGAAAGACGAATATTGAAAAGTTAACTGCTGAAAGGGAGACGGAGAGAGCTTGAAAAAAAGTACACCGGCCATGTCTTCTTGCCCTATCACATCAAGACCTCTCCGACCGCGACCTCGCAACTTTTTTTTTTCAAAACAGCGACAAGCGACAAATCTAGCTTTTTTTTCTGGTGTTATTGGTGACTTTTTTCGCCAAAGCAAGTATCATCTCTTCTCAACGAGCAGCGGGAGCACTGACACGCAGCCCGCTCCTCGCGCAGCAGCCCCGAGCTGAGAGGTGTTTCTCCTGCTCTGACCGCAGCTGGGAGGGGCTGCTGCGCGAGGACCGGGCCGTCTGTCAGTGCTCTGTGACGGGGGACGGGCCAGGAGGCTCCCGCTGCTCGTTGAGAAGCGTTAAAAGTGATATTTGCTTCGGCGAAAAAGTCACCAATTACACCAGAAAAAAAGCTAGATTTGTCGCTTGTCGCTGTTTTGAAAAAGAAGTCGACAGGGGGGCTGAAAAGTAGCTAAATATAGCGACAAAATCGCTAAATTAGCAACACTGCCCGAGCAGCCCCTCCCAGCTGCGGTCAGAGCAGGAGCATAGATAGTAGGAGACAAACACACACCTCTCCGCTCTGTTACAATTAGTTTGCTATCTTGCCTGGCTGTTACAGCTACTTTTGTTAGGCCTACCAGCACACTTACAATGATTTTAAGCTAACATACATGGTATGTCTGTGATTAAAATGTATGCTCAATATGTACGTATGTAGTTATCATTACTAATGTTTAATCACCTCGGAATCGGACATGGTGTTTGTCTCCTGTCAATGTAACTGAATTCACATGAACGCGCATAGCTGTCGTTCAGAGGGAGGAGCTACAGCAGGTAGAGCGTTGGGAAAACAGCCGTTGGGATCCCAACGGCTGAAATCATCAACTGCAGCTTTAATGTTCCAACTCTTTTCCCTGTAAGCCTCTCTCTTGGGGTTTTTTTTTCAATTTTTTCGTGAGAGCGAGTTCTTTGTGCCGATGTTCCTTTCATTGAGTTGAGGCAGAGGACGTGAAAAACAGCGAGATGATTTGGAGGAGAGAGGAGAGAGAAAGGAAGAGGGTGTCACACATGGAGAAAGAGAGGCCAGAAAACGGAGGAGACGAGAGAACTGAAAAGAAAGCAAAGAAACTCACTATGAGGATTTTATAAATGAACCTTCAGATATCTTTATATTTTGCACTGACTCATGACGGATGTTATAGGCAGGCACGTTGCACTAGAACGCTGCTCAGAGCTCTCTCTATAGCTTTCCAAAATCCAACCTATAATTTATTTACGAATACTGTAATCATAGAGTGGATTTCCGGATTTAGTGCTACATGTCAAATTAATACATTAGTTGGAGTGTTATTGACCCTGAATAAGAATACCTTCTTCATAATCCTTTCATCTTTTCCCAGTGTCCTGGAGGAGCCACTATATGTGCTCTCCCACGGCCATATTGTTTTATACGATCCACGCAAACTATCCTACATAAGCTTGGTTTGAAATACCATGGATGACAGAGGGTCATGACTCCATTCTCCTCTATTCTCTCCCCTTTCTCTGTGTACTAATCAGTGCCCGTTACCACTGTAATTACCCCTTAATATTGATGAGTACATTACAGCCATGTAATTAGTTCACCGGCCTCATCCATTCCCACTGCCAGACAAATGTGCCATACAGCTGTTGCATCAACACACAGGCATACGGAACACACACACACACCGACAAGCACACACTTCATAAGACTGGATCGCTGGGATCCAGACGGGGGATCAACTCGTGCAATTAAAGGCAAGAGTTCAATTGGAGCTCTGGCAGGTAAAAAGAAATTGTAACCATGTTTTTTTTAAAACATTACTAACATCAAATGAGTGCACTCTGCCCTGCACTGTACCATATAGTAAATCCACTGATACCTACCAGCAAAGACTAGAATTATGTTTCTGTGCCAGTCTGTGGTCAAGATGTTTGCGAATGAGAGCCGAGATTTGCCGTGTGCCTTAAATTCAAAGCACACTATCTCAATATAACCAGCCCATCATTTTTAAAGACAACAGCTTATTGTAAAACCAGTTTCTGCCTGTCTTTCAATATGAGCTGGCAATGTATTGATAGGCGAGTTATAGCCTTCTGCCCTATAACAACTTCTTGTGCGATTATTTTGACCAATGACCATGAATTTACAGGCTTAAAACAATAACTGTTGAGTCCATTTCAATCAACTGTAACTAATTAAAACAGAGAAAAATAAATGTGTGGTTAATGTACAATAAGACTTTCAATATAAGAATATAATGACAGTCTGCTGAGACTTTTCAGGGTCTTCCGTCAGGTCAGGTAATGGGTACGGAAATAAATATACAAATTGACATGTATGGGTATAGAATGCATGCAGACTTCAGGAGAAATAAACAGCAGAATGAGAAAACAACAAAAAGTTTGTCTTTCTTTCTTCTTTTTTTGCCATAATAATGTTAAAAGTGGCAACAAGTCTTGCTACTTGTTTGAAAAGGTCAGCTGCTACACTCACCAGTTAAATGTTTCCATTTGGAGCAGCTCACCAATATGCCGGAGAGTACACTGTCGCTTCCTCTGCGGAATGTTGGCTGTGGCTTCTGTGTATGTATGATTGCAAACTGCGAATTTCAACGCACAGACCTGTTGCTGTACATTTAATTGAATGAAAAATGAAAGTGATTTTCTACATTTACACAAGACTCACCCGTTAATCTAACCCACAGCAGGTGGCCTGAAAATGCATTAAAAGTTGTCTTTATGCAGACTTCACACAGGATTAAACATGTACACCAAGATAACAGTGGCACGACTTCACATGAGGTACCATTTTGTTTTGCAATTTTGGGGACTCTTTAAAAATGTATTGGCCAATTTTTATCATGTCTTTTCACTCTGTCGCACACAAGTAAAAATGACTCAGAAACGATGCAAAGCAAACAGAGAGCAACACTATTGTCTTGTATAGTGCCCTGTGTTATGGAAGATTTTGAAGGCATGTATTTTCTGCTAGCTCGCGCTAATCTTGCCTTCATAAATTGTGTTAATGCCCAGTGTTAATCAGGGCTTCGGGTGAAATGTGTCAGTGAGAACAACAGGCTGCTAAATGTCAACTGCTACCGGATTATCTGCTGCCTGGAACCCCGTGATAATGATAGATGGAATATGCGTGCCTGCGTGGGCGCTTCTGCTGAAACGGCGCATTTGTGCGTGTGTGTGTGCAAGTGTGCGTGGCGTTTAAGATGGGCCATTTCATTTTTTTCCCTTGTTCCCGGAGTGGGTTCCTTTTGAGTGTAAAAGCCTTTATTCCGCCACTTTTATTAAATCAGAGGGAGACAGAGAGACATCCCGACAGAGGAAGAAAGAGGTCATGAAAGGAAGAAAGATACCAAGGCGGAGGAAAAGAAAGACCGGAAAGGGAGGAAAAAAAGCGAAAAGGGGAGACAGAGACCAAAAGAGACTTTCAGAGTGGTGTATAATCCCTGTAGTGTTTGTTGAGGGTTCCTATTGGCTGTGTGATAGGATTCGAATGCTCTGTAAAAAAAGCCTTGCTTGGGCTCAGCTATCCAAAACTTACCCAGCAATATGTTTTTGTCATTGTTCCATGATAACCTTGGCAACAAAACCAAGAAGAATGCTTGAAACGAGAAGTAACGACACGCTTAACGACTGGACAACGACCACCTGTATCAAATCACATAAGAACACTTCGACACACATAGATACACACCAACATGCATACTAAAACTGGACATGTCTCATTAAGTCAGGTTATAAGACCTCAGACTTAATTCTGCTGGATAATAAGGTCACCTTAATTTCTTATTCATTCTGCCCTCGCTTTTAACCCTGGGGCCATCTTTTTTCTCCTTCTCCTGAGCCAGACCTTTGTTTTCATGCCATTATTTTCCGGCAACTGTTACTTTTTTTTGCATACTTTGTAACCAGTGCCACATAGTTCGCTGGTGTAGCCATTGTAGAAGCAGCACTGAAGGAAGACTTACCTCGTGCAGGTGGGGTCTCTGTGCCCATTCGGGTTATTGCATAGCCCTTGCTGTCATGTACAAATGGGTCATTCTCATGAAACCACTAATATACCACGGCCGTGATCTTTTCAAAATAAAAATCACAATTTAGTAAGATAAAAAAAACATAATATTAAAGATAATGTTGTGCTCTTTCTTGTACAGTGTGTGATTTACACAAATAAAGACATTAATATTGAATTTTAATACATTTTGAACTGAAATTCTCATTACCGCAATGCATCCATATTCATTTCAATGGATCTTTGATTGCATTTTAGGTGGAATAAACATAAACATTTTCACTAAAACAAAATCAATATCATTAATTATGTCTTGTAGCAAGGTAAAACATTATGCATACTAATGTTTCATTCTCAAAATTAAATTTTTTTGCGTAAAAACACAGTGTCCGTCAAGTCATTTCTCATCCTCCGCAACATTTTTCACGTTCCTGTAAAGACTGCAGGATTCTTTCGATAAAGTTTTATTTTCCCAAGATGCATCACAAGGAACAGAAGCTACAAGATGGATACGAGGTAAGCTTGCTCTCTTCAGTTTTTCACACTTTAAAATCAGAATTTCCTTCTCCAACCCCTGTACACGACAAAATTGATTCTCATTACCGCAACGTGAGATATTACTTGTTTGAAAAAAGCTTTGATTATCAATATTTGATCAATATAAAGGTATATAAGTTCTTAACATGAACCTAGTCATTTTTTTTGCCGAGTCATAATAGCTTGACTACTGTTAGCGAAACATGCTAGCTCCTCTCATCCTCCGCAACACACATCTCATATACCGCTACACTATCATGCCTGTTGCGGTAATGAGAATTGCTGTTGCGGTAATGAGAATTAACCCTTTTTCAGTTGTTTTACCTTATTTTATTTCAAGATAAGATATATTTTATTTTATTTTGATATTGTAGGAGCATGTAGCACCGCCTACAAGTCTATAGGTATAGGTCTGTGATTATTACACTGACTGCATAGAAGGTCAGAAGTGGCACACGTGCTAATTTCTACCAAATGGCAAACAAAATCTGCAAGTGCCATTTCAGCTAGCTAGTTTAGTGCCTTTAACACCACCTATAAGACTACCATTGAATTGATTAAAATATTAACATGATTTCTTTTGTTTATGTACTGCAGGGTTAAAGCTAGTGCAAAAAAGAAAGCTGCAGCAAATGCTAGGTTAACAAAGTATCGAGAAAAAGTCTACAGTAACCCAGAACTCCTGGAGGAGTACAGGAGAAAAGAAAGAGAAAGGTCAGACAGGTGTCAGAAAAGTCATTAAGCAGGTCCTCATCATGTGTAACTGTTGTTACATTACCTAACATATGACATGTTAGCTTTGTTGAATTGAGTGTCATTGGTTATTACACATAATCACTTACTCACTCAAGCCTAAAGCACTCACTCACTGGCTCACATTCACTCAAGCCTTAAGCATTCACTTGTTCATTCACTTGTTCACTCACTCACTCACTCACTCACTCAAGCCTTAAGTACTCACTTGTTCACTCACTCAAGCCTTAAGCACTCACTCGCTCACTCATTCATTCACTCAAGACTTAAGCACTCACTCACTCACTCACTCACTCACTCACTCGTTCATTCACTCACTCATTAGATTGTAGCTATTGTAGAGGCAAACTACATTCTGATAATATGTATTGCACTTATTTCAGGTATCAGAGAAGAAAACAAAATGGATCGTTAAAAAAAACAGCAGATCTTACTGCTAAACAACATGAAAAGAAAAAAAAACAATGGAGACAAAATTCTGCAAGGCATTATGCTACAAAGAAAACCCTGAATGCGATATTAGATTTGACCCCTCCCTCCACCAATGAGCCAGATGCTGTACAGGTACAGGTACAGGTACAAGATGTACAGGTAGCACTAAGCTCCCCCCAACTGTCATTGAACTGCCTGACACCAGCACAGACCTCCACCCCCAAAGTGGGAAGAAAAAGGAAGGCAACAATAACCTCACTGAGGTCAAAATTGAGGGATACTAAAGCAAAAATGGAAATTAGGGCCAAAGAAATACGCAATCTAAAGAAACAACTTAAAAGGCTGCAAAAAAAGGAAAAAGGACCAGCCCGTAGCACCTGTGAGAAGAGAGCCACTCAACAGAAAGACCCCAAGACCCTGCCCAACAACAGCCAGAGACGGCTGATGGGTCAGCTTGTAAGTCGTTTCCTGCACCAAGATGACAATTCAACTGTCATCAATGGCAAAAAGGGGGAGGTCCGGAGGAAAGGACAAGTATTCAGAAAGAGGGCACTTACTGACACAATGGAAAGACTCCACAGAAAGTTTTTAAGTCAGCATCCACGCCACAAGCTGTCCAGGGCTCAATTTTGCAGACTGAATCCCTTCTGGATCATTAAACCAAACGTCTCACAAAGAGAAACCTGTGCATGTAAGATACATGAGAATTTTGGTTTTAAGATAAAGAGACTTCATCAACTTGGTATTCTGGCAAGTGCATCTACAGCTCAGGTGGTTGAGTGTTGTGTTTGCAGTACAAACAACATGGAGTGCATGTACAGGAGGTGCATTCAGTGCCAAAGGAGAACCTTTCCAACAGCAATTGATCCATCAACCAAGGGAAACATAATTTCCTGGGATGAGTGGGTCACTCGGACCATTTCAGTGACAAAGAAAGGAAAAGATGGTGCACTGGAGAACATGGAAATAAAAAACACTATGCTTGAGAGGAGGAACACCTCAGTAGAAAAACTTGCTGATCTCACACAACAACACCTGGACAGGTTTGCCATTCATGTTTATAACATCCAACACCAGTTTCAGAGGCTGAAGTTACTCAAGGAGACCTTGACAGAGAAGGATGTGGTCATCCATATTGATTATTCAGAGAACTACAGCTGCAAGTACAACAGGGAGGTCAAAGACACCCACTTTGGTGGGGGGAATGAACAGGTGACCATCCATACTGGGGTCAAATACCTGAGTGGAGGACGTGTGGAGTCTTTTGCTTCCCTGTCAGCATGCCTGAAGCATCATGCTATTGCCACATGGGCTCATCTTGATCCTGTGCTGAAGTCCATCCAGGAGGAGCATCCAGCAGTCAAGAATGTACATTTCATTTCAGATGGACCCACCTCGCAGTATCGTAACAAAACAGCCTTCTACCTGGCATCAACAGTGCCATTCATGAGGGGTTTTGAATATGTTACTTGGAACTTTACTGAGGCGTCGCATGGCAAGGGAGCCCCTGATGGGGTGGGGGGTGCCCTCAAGAACCTGGCAGATAGGATTGTGGCTTATGGGACTGATATTCCAGATGCCAGCACGCTTCATAAACAACTAGAAGCGCATTCCTCTGTGAGGCTGTACATGGTGACGGAGGATGAGATCAACTCAGGCAATGAACTGGTTCCTCCGTTGCTAAAAACAGTGCCTGGGACGATGAAGATTCATCAGGTAGGTCAAAATGATGTGCTTAATCAAGTTTAATTGTTATGAGTTTGCTTAATTAACTTAATGATTGATTCATATGCTACTTCTAACACTTACATTGAAAACATTTTATAAAACCAAATTATTGATGTGTGACTGAGTTTGATGTCTGAGTCGAATCTCACCCCAAAATACTATTTGTTTCCTGCTTATTGATAGCTGACATCGACAAAACCAGGGGTTATCCAGACCCGGGAAGTGTCCTGCTTTTGTGGCTGTGCATGTGGATGCTTTCTCCCGAAAGAGTTCAGCTTCATAGAAGAAGAGAATGTGGAGTCAGGGAAGGAGAATGCTGAACCAGAATCTATTTTAGAGGTTGGAACATGGGTCCTAGTAGAGTATGATGCAGAACTCTTCCCTGGCACCATCACAAAGGTATGTAAAACTAGCTGGAGGTATGAACACTCCATGTTAATTATAAATTATGTGTCCTATTCTGTACCTTTTTGTTCTTTTTCTTTGACCAATTTCTTCTCCAGATTGTGGATAATCAATATGAGGTGGACACAATGAATTCTGCTGGGGAGAACAAATTCTACATTCCGTCCATCAGATTTGAGGGAGAGAAAGTGTGGTACTACCCTGACAACATCAAAAGCATCATCCCAGAACCTCTGCCTATCACATCCTCTGCACGTCATTTCAGTGTTGCTGCAGATATCTGGGCTAAACACACAAAGAAACGTGTTTAAAACACGTGTGTGTGTGTGGGGGGAGTGTTAAGTTCTGTGCAAATTCCCTCATGTATGTTGTGTTTTTAACTAAACTGTTGTTAGCCACAATATGAGTTATGAGCTGAGCTGAACTTCTTTTCATTCATTTCAATTTCACATTTTACTTTGTTAAAGTTCGATTCATTTGTGAATGTAAGAATTAAAAACAATCTCAATAATTCTCATTACCGAAATCATCAATCTCATTACCGAAACATGTATGTCATTACCGAAACAGGTGCTAATTTAGAGGGTAATCAATTAATTACCATTAATATTGTGTTTTTTAATTAATGTGAAGAACATGTAAGTTTTGTTATTTCAGTTCTGCAGAAAACTTTTAAAATATGTTGAATATTCATGAAATATCGCAAAAAAAATTGTTTGTAGATTGCAGGTGGTGTTGCGGTAATGAGAGAAATCAGTAAAATTAAAAAAATACATATTTGTAAAAAAATATTTTTTTAGAGTTTCATGTTATTCTGTACAGGCCTGTTAATAATTCATTTTCAAAAACACAAATAATTATTTGTTTTTCTAAGGTTTTTGGAGTTTGGGATGGTTGCGGTAATGAGATTTTTCAAGGACTTATTTGGAGAAATGTGAACAAAAATGTGATATAGTGTGAATAAATGCTATGAGATCAATAATCCCGATTACCTAAGACCTTGTTTTTTGCGTTTAAAAGAAAATTGCCCTATTTATGCACATTTAAAATTTTCATGTTTGAAATCTTTGAAACCAGGTTTTCATGAGAATGACCCAAATGTGCCTTCCAAAAATCATTACAAATCACTGTTGAACATTTTTTTTATCTGGTCTATGATGTGACAATGGTTTGGTTAAGGATTAGTTGTCTTGGTAGCCTCAAATGAAACCGTTCCGTTCCTGAGTGTTATTCGATGGGGTTCTATTGCTCCTGGGAACAGGAAACAGATTTTGCGCAGATTGTTGTTTCGTAGAGTTGATTACATTGCTGTGTTTTTCTTGAACACCTTACTCCTCCTCACTACCTGTCACTGTTTTATCATTAGGCTATACATAGGTTCGACGCCACACTCGACGCCTCATTTGCTGCCTACTTTCTATGAAAGGCTTTCCTCGCCCTTGAAAGGAACAGTCAAATAGAGTGCAACTACTGACAAAAGTTCTTCTTTATATGCCATGAAACAAATGGCTCTAAAGGTGCGTACACACCAAGCTGACTGTCGATAGTCGTCAGAAAATGGAGTGGGGAGATTCAGTCAGCTCCAGTCTCCCCGACATGGTCAAATTAGTTGAAAGAACACACAGAGACGACTGCCGACTTGTAATTATAACGGAGAGAGTGCATGCTGCAGACACACACTCACACAACCTGTGGCCGCTCCTCACCCCAAACTACCTTGATTATTTCTGAAAACATGTCAAAACGTTGTGCACGGACAATCTAATGCTGTGTGCTGATTGTTTGACAAAAGTGAAACTTATATCTGCTCCGCTACCATGGCAGAGCAGAGACGGGCTAGCCCTCCACCAATCAGATCGCTCCGGCTGAAAGACAACAAACAATGTCGAGGACATTGACGACGGCTGACATCACTGAACACACCAAACGAACACGCCTTAAGATGTCTTCAAAAGAAAGTGAAAGTGGTGCTTATTCCAATGCGATTTGTAGCCTTTACCAAACCAAAAAGACCTTTTGCTAACAGGAGAGGGGAAAACTGAGTCACCCAGTCTGATCTCAATAGTGGTTTCAGGAAACATTCTGAGAAGCACAGATGTAGTTAAAATGCAATGGCAGACTGTAGAGGGGCCATTGATACTGCCCACATGTTCTCAGTTTACAACCTCCATTAACTACTTTTGAAAAAACAAATTTCCCTTCTGGAAATTTCTGTTTCTGCTACGGATGGCTTTTTAAACAGTTTGTCCATTACTTGCATTGAGGAGCGTTGAAGTGAACCTCTCCTTGTGTATTTACGGCTAGAATTGCAAGCCTATTTGAACTATTATGGGATATTTTTTTTCCATTTATCTCGCTGTGAATTTGTAATAAGAAATGTACCTTGTTGTTTCCTTGCCATGAAAATTCAATGTCAACCACATTCCTGCTTCCCCATAACATCGACTCCCCAATATCCTCATACACAAAAAAACAGGTGTCACCATATCTTTACAAACCAGCGTTCCTCTTGCATTCAACAAATCAATGGGCTGATGGATGTTGAACTTTAAATATCATTGTTAAATCTGTCATTTCGTCTTTCAGGCCGAGGGCTCTGCCAAGCCACCCCCCCCCTCCCCCATCCTGATCACCGACGTGATAAGGTCTTTTTAACATCCTGTGAGATATAGGAGTTGTCTGACACTAAGGGGGAGATCTAGTCTTTCATTAGATATAGTGTTAGTCTGCCCTGAATCACTTGTTTATATACACTCAACAAAAATATAAAAGCAACACTATTGTTTTTGCTCCCATTTTTCATGAGATGGACTTAAATATCTAAAATTCATTCCAGATACACAATATTACCATTTCTCTTAAACATTGTTCACAAATCTGTCTAAATGTGTGATAGTGAGCACTTCTGCTTTGCTGAGATAATCCATCCCACCTCACAGGTGTGCCACATCAATATGCTGATCTGACATCATGATTAGTGCACAGGTGTGCCTTAGACTGTCCACAATAAAAGGCCACTCTGAAATGTGCATTTTTTTGCTTTATTGGACTCAGAACCAGTCAGTATCTGGTGTGACCACCATTTGCCTCATGCAGTGCAACACATCTTCTTCGCATAGTCTATCAGATTGTCAATTGTGGCCTGTGGAATGTTGGTCCACTCCTCTTCAATGGCTGTGCGAAGTTGCTGGATATTAGTGGGAAGTGGTGCACGCTGTCGTATACGCCGGTCAAGCACATCCCAAACATGCTCAATGGGTGACATGTCTGGTGAGTATGCTGGCCATGCAAGAACTGGGACATTTTCAGCTTCCAAGAATTGTGTACAGATCCTTGCAACATGGGGCCGTGCATTATCCTGCTGAAACGTTAGGTGATGTTCATGGATGTATGGCACAACAATGGGCCTCAGGATCTCATCACGGTATCTCTGTGCATTCAAAATGCCATCAATAAAATGCACCTGTGTTCTTCGTCCATAACAGATGCCTGCCCATACCATAACCCCACCACCACCATAGGCCACTCGATCCACAACATTGACATCAGCAAAGCGCTCACCCACACAACGCCACACACGCTGTCTGCCATCTGCCCTGAACAATGTAAACCGAGATTTATCCGTGAAGAGAACACCTCTCCAACGTGCCAGACGCCATCGTATGTGAGCATTTGCCCACTCAAGTCTGTTACGGCGACGAGCTGGAGTCAGGTCAAGACCCCGATGAGGACGACGAGCATGCAGTTGAGCTTCCCTGAGACGGTTTCTGACAGTTTGTGCAGAAATTATTTGGTTATGCAAACCAATTGTTTCAGCAGCTGTGTCAGTGGCTGGTCTCAGACGATCTTGGAGGTGAACCTGCTGGTGTGGTTACACGTGGTCTGCGGTTGTGAGGCCGGTTGGATGTACTGCCATATTCTCTGAAACGCCTTTGGAGACGGCTTATGGTGGAGAAATGAACATTCAATGCACGGGCAACAGACCTGGTTGACATTCCTGCTGTCAGCATGCCAATTGCACGCTCCCTCAATGCTTGTGGCATCTGTGGCATTTTGCTGTGAGACAAAACTGCACATTTCAGGATGGCCTTTTATTGTGGACAGTCTAAGGCACACCTGTGCACTAATCATGATGTCAGATCAGCATCTTGATGTGGCACACCTGTGAGGTGGGATGGATTATCTCAGCAAAGCAGAAGTGCTCACTATCACACATTTAGACAGATTTGTGAACAATGTTTGAGAGAAATGGTAATATTGTGTATCTGGAATGAATTTTAGATCTTTAAGTCCATCTCATGAAAAACGGGAGCAAAAACAAAAGTGTTGTGTTTATATTTTTGTTGAGTGTATATATATATATATATATGTTCTCAAGGCAGCAGGAGCAGTGAAGTCTTCAGTTATCTGGAGTGTCCTTCCCTCAGCAATGCATACACTGGGGACGGAAACAATTGTTAGATCCCATTAGTGATGTTATAGTAAACACATGACGGATAATAGTTAGGACTGACTGTGTCTGCTCACTGTACAATGGCTTCTCCCTGACAGGGTGGAAATCCCAGACACTTGTGCAGGCCTTGTGCAGGACAGCCATGATGAGTCTCTGGAAAAGCAGATGTCCCGTTCAGATGTTAAGATAATGTTAAGATTTATAAAATAAATAAAATACATGTAGGTTTGAGTTGATTAAGAACACAAAGCTAAAAACTAATCAATATAGTTTATTATAACAGCCCTGCAATTCATTCTCTCCGTGGGGGGTATCTTGTCATTAGTGACTTTTAAAATGAGTTGTAAATGTTTTTTTTCGGGCTGGAAAAACAGATATAAAATATGATTTAAACACAATTTAAAAAAAAAATCTTTTGCATAATGGGACGCTTGTCCACCTGTTTTTATTCAGAAACAGCAACATGATGTTGAGACGGGCTGAGCAGAATAGTTTACAGCTCACATGTGTTTATTTGGATCTTCATAGCCACTATTAAGACAGAAAACGCTCTATATGAGGTCGACACATGCTAACATTACATCCTGATGTAAAACTAGTAGGCTATGTATGAAGGTGCCGATGTCCCAGAAAAGCAGACATACAGACACGCTGATTATTATTTTAGCAACAAGACTCCAGTATTCAGCTGACTCATATTTCCCTGGCTAGCGCCGGATTATTTTAACTGATTAACAGAAGGATTCATTGGTCAGCCTTCTTATTTTATGTTAACAGTTAATTATTAACATCCTTAGAAGTGACCAAATGCCTTAAAAAATGGTACATCCTTTAAAAGAATATGCTAACGAACATTAGCTGTTATACCCATTATGACTTGTTAGCTAGTGGTTAGCTATGCTGCCTGCAATAAATTATAACCACACGTTGCTTCTCATCATTGAAAGTATTATGGCGACCAACTTTGAAGATTAAAAACATAAGAAAACCAGACTTACAGTTCATAGTTTCCGTGGGATGGCTCCGTGTCCTGTAGGCTCTAGCTAAACCCTAGGTCTGTGTCCGACCGTGTGTCCGTGACCGTCAGTCCAGACACTGCTGCGGCTCCGGACAGAGATTGTGAAGCAGCTCAACTGTTTATTAAACCACCGCAGGTCCTGGTGTTTAATGGGTATGCCCTCCTCAACTTCACCGTGTCACATAATAAGCCTCCTGTCCTGTCTAAAATGATCGGGAAACCACCTCAAAGCTAGCTAACGCGGCTTATTTACTGTTACAGACACCTTGGACTACTTTTCCTCAAAGGCTGGAGTACATATAATATAATTCTCCATTACTTAAAAAATGCAATGTAAAACTACAGAAAAAGAGTTCAATTCACTACTACCTACTACTTCGCATTAGTTTGGTAGTTTTTGTTGCTCATTTAGTCATTTCCTACAATTTCTGGTGAAAAGGGACTAAGGAAAAAGGCCTTTCCTCCGTTTGTTCACATGCTGACGTCACAGGTTCCAACCAGCGCTTTCATTGGATGATGCGAAAATGTTGTCCCGCCCACCTTCTATGGATACAACTCTGTTCTACGGGTACGAAATACTTTTGCACCAACTATACCAGCTGGACGTGGTGCAAATCTACCTGCAAAAAACCCACTGCTGAGACTTGCAGGAGCAGATTCGAGCAGGGAAAACCCTCAGTTTAGAGTTGTAGGAACAGATTCGAGCAGTTGTATCGATGGATTTGTGCTCGCTCATTAAAATGCTGTGCTCGATATCATTTTATTTGTGAGGACATTTTTCACAGATGTGTTAGTTCACATTTGGGTTTACGAATGCACACATTTTGGGCATGTTCTCATATTATGAAACACGGGTGTGCAAATGTGTTTTGCACCAACTGTGCTGCACTGATTGTAGCAAAAGTGTCAAGCGCATGACTCCTTGAAGTTGTGATGCACATGATAGGATTTGTGCACCCGTAACAACGATTTGTGAATTCTTAGCCCCTATTTTGTGTCCACAATGGTAGAAAAAATATGTACGACTTCAAATTTACTGTTACACATTTGTGACTTTAGAGTACGCATTCTAAATCTGCAGTTACATGTGCTAAAGAATTCTGCTCCAGTGGTCCCCGCTCTGTCCTCGGTTTGCTCTCTTCTGTTCTTCTCTGTTGGCCTGCTGAGTTTTGATCTTTCCCATTTTGTTCTACTTAATTTTGTCGCATTTCAATGAGTGTCTTTTGTGAAAGTTGTTGATCTGTTTCTGTATTCCCTGTTCTGTTCTTCAAACAACACCACACTTTTGCCTGGTTTTAGAAAATAAGACTGCATTAAGTTACTTGTTTGAATAATTTAACAAGTATCAGAGGAAAAGGCTCAAAAAGAAGTATACCTCAAGAGGCCTTCTTTACTTTTTAAAAAAAAATTATTAGATGATTTTGGTTAATATTCAGCAGCCCCAATCTCAGTTTTGGTGCGTGTCAATACACTTTATATAACATGCTGAATACAACTCTTACATAATTATTACGTATATATAGTATAAGCAAACATGCTTTCAACGTTTCCTGCTTTGTTTACATCAGGCTCAGGTCTCCTGTGGTCTTACTTGAGATTTTTTCATGCAGTACATGTTCCACTTATTTCATGGTTTTCTGTTACAAGAAAGATTAGGAAAACCTTAATACGATGTTTCTTAAATGGGAAACATATGACCCGCTTACACATAATAGGCATTTAAGTACTCACTTGATTTAGATTCTAATCCACTGGGAAAGAACATTGGTACATAATGTAACAAACCTCAGCTCGTCTGCCAATGTTCTAAAACTGCTGAGCCTTTTTAAAGATATCAGAATCAGAATCAGCTTTATTGGCCAGGTTTGAGTAAACAAAATAGGAATTTGACTTTGGCAACCATTTGCTCTCCAAGTACAACATACACTAAAAACAATGAAAAATACTGTTAAGTAAACAGTATTACAAACTGTTTACTTGCTGTTGAAAAAATTATGGAAACAATAGCCTTTCCATGTTAAAGTGAAATAACTAAGGCCATGTTCAGACCAACTTTAGTCCGGGATGAAGAAACACAGCCTCCTCATTATTTGAATTAGGTCTGGTGACGCGTTAGGGGTGCCAGTCTAGAGGGCACAGAGGAAAATTATCATTTATTTATTGATCATTCTTTGGTAAGAATGTTGTTTGTCGATGTCTGTTTTTATGCACTTTAAAGGAAAATCTCATTTTAATCTTGTTGTACATTGTATAAAGACATTTAAGTATTTAATTCTCATCAAGGTTGGAGCCTGGGACTAAACATACAACTTTGGCTCTTCAATTTGAATGAACGTCTCAATTTTGACCAATATTTATTTACCCTGACTTTGTTTAATCCTCCAACTTAATGGGACTGCAGCAGGCCTAATACATTGTTCAGATTTAACTAAAATATGTTTAGATAAACATGTTATATTTAAAAATATGTATAGGCTAATTCATACAGGGGAACAGGATGTTGCCATAACATGTACACTTGGCATAAACTTTTCTTAAATCCCTTATCAGACATTAAGTCTTACACTGATCAAGTGCTGCTGCCTGCTGCTACTATTCAGGGAAAAGGGTCGTCTCTTGAAACAATTAATGATTGGTGGCATTATTGAAACACACACTGTGAGTGTCAGTACCAGTAAATGTGTTTTGGATGTCGGCCCTTTTAATAGAATCGATAAAAAAAAGATAATTCTATATAAAAAAATAAGTAATCTCTCACCTCTGTTCTCATCCCCTTGTTTGTCTGCCAGTCCCCTTTCCCCTTTTTCTTTTTCTCTCAGCATTTCTCAGTTTTTCCTTCTAACTCCATCTCTCTTTCTCCACATTCCCCTGTCTGTCAATGGTTATCTCTCCATCTTCTTCTGCTGTCAGTCAATCCATCATCTCTTCCTGTCTTCTTCCCTGGCTGTCAGTTGCTTTTTTCCCCCGGAGGCATAGTTGGTTCCTAAAGAACAATTTTCAGAAAACGGACAATAAAGCTGTTAAAGGAATTCTTACATTAAACAACCCAAGTGTTTCAATAAAGAAATCTGAGTCAAGGCAGGCTTCAAAGCAGGCAAAGTTTTTACTTGCAACAGCAAAAGCAAGGGTTCGATCTAGACGCCACACAAACACAAGTGTGGCATCATGATTGAGACCACGAAATGAACAGATGTACAAGGTTTTATGCATGAAAAAGGTGTATGCGAACCAAACTAGGTTTGTGTGTCCAGGACATTGAGTTCCTTGCAAGATGAGTTTTAATTGCGCAGATATTCTTATCTGAGAACGGAATGTGGGAGTCTCTCTACCCTGCAAGGACATTTTCTGCAAGGACATTCACAGTGCCTCTCTTGTGAGGTCAAACAAGGTTCATAGGAAAACAGTAGATGAATGTTTTACAGTACAATGTTATAATATATATAAGTAACAAAGTTTCGTTAACATATCCCCCCTTTTTATAATATTTAATGCAACATTCATGCAACACTTCTAAGCAAAAAGGTAAAGCATATGAGTAAATGCGTTTCATTCAAGCAGAAATAATATCAAGTACATTCAACATTACAGTTGTGAAAATGCAAGTTTGTGTACTGGTGCAACACGTCTAATTACATTTTCAGAGAGAACAGTCTTTGCCATATTCAGAGAACAGGACTTCTTGATTGTCAATAAGTCCTTTTTGACATTCTGACGTAAAGTGTTCTTTTTTCTTCTTGTTTCTTGAAGTATGTCAGCTTTGGTTAATTCTGGTGATTATGACCTTCTCGTTTACCTGTTGCTGTCATTCCTCTTCACACTAGGTCTTTTAAAGCAAGGCACCTCCCTTTGTAGTCTGGACTTTGCAACCACACACTGGGAAAAATAAACACGGGTGCTTACTCTCCTCAGTGCATTACAAGGTTCAGAGACATGCAGCAACTGTGGTGTGAGTCCGTCACTAATCATTTAATTCTGAGCTGATAACAGAATTTTTCTTCAAATTGTCTGATGTGTAAGTGTCCGCTTATAGTCAGGACTGTTCATGACTCATGTGGAAGCGTCAGCTGTTAGGAATGGTCACGTCTTCCTGTAATGTGTGACTTGGATCCAGGTGTTTCTTTCGACTTTGGCTGTAGTTGGAAGTTTGTCAGTAGGATTTGGCAGGGCCTTTCCCAGCCTGGAATGATCCCAGAGTTTCCTGTTTTTCTGACCCCCAACAGAATCCAGTCACCCAGGAAAAGCGTCAGCTGAACCGCTCATCTCTGGCATTCTGAAACAGAAATGAAAACGGAGCAGTATCATGTTTTCCAAAAACAGTAAACAGCTTTTAACATATCATCCCATCCATATTGCTTGCTCTAGATGTCACAATTAACGCATAGCAATGTAACGTTTTGGATAGGATTGATTTCATTCTTGAGTTCCACATGTTGTCTGTGTCGGGGCTCAATTACGCACACACATTTTTTCAGCCAGTGCCTCCCTTTTTTCACTGCAGAGACTGAAAATCACACACACACATTTCTTCAGACATTAGAAGCTCTCAACTCTACACATGCTTCTAAATCTGAAATGGTGTATTCTTTGTTATTTCAAAATAACAAATGTTAACTCAGCTTGGTCAAGTATAGGCGTCCCTACAGTTAACCAGTTTTGAATCAATTTATATCAACTAGAAAGAGGCATTTTACTTGAAAGTATACCTCTTATAAACATTAATAGACTCAATAATACACATTATGATCATATTTTCAGCATAAAATCCCCTTAACTTTTAATTCCAATCAAAAGCATTGAACAATTCTTTTCAGTGAACATTTTCTATAAAATAACACAAAAGGACGCTCATTTGTAAGTTTATGCTGGGACTTCAAATTACTGACTGCACCTTTTAATCTTTCATGTTCACTATGGGGCTTGGATCAAATTTAAGGTCAGAAACGATCACTGGGATAAAAATCCAGCACTCTTCCTCTTTATCAGTTTCATCTTCATCTGTCTGTGAATTGTTTGTCTTTTCACTCTGACCGTTTCTCATCTGATTCTCTGGACCTGCCTGTCTGTTTTTGTGTATGTCTGTGTCTGTGTGTGTGTCTCTCTCTCTCTGTCTGTTTTTCTTTCTCTCTAGCCGTTCTCTGTTTCTCTTCTCTCTATTGCTTGGTTTTAAACTCATCTCCATAGCCTCTCTCAGCTGTCCGGTGAATGACCTCATTTTTACAACAGGAGTTGAGCTGTAAAAAATGTAAAATCAAATATTAAATTACCCAGTAATCAATTTAAAAGGGTGAATACCCCTATTCCCTCCTATTTTTCCACAGAATTTACCAATTTAAAACTAGAACACCCTATGAGATGTTACCTTAACAAAACAAATAAGTCTACTCTGCAGTTGTAGACTATTGACAAATATAACAATACAAAACAAATAAACAACCTGTCAAAGACTAACTCCCGGGATGAGAACCCGGCCGGAGTATATCCCCAGGCTAAATATAAACCATTCAGAGCTCACAATCAACTTGCTTCTATAAAAACCGTCCAAAATTGAGTCCAACTCACAGTTCTATAAAACAAATGATACCTGTCTGAAAAAACGGATTACTAAATGATCCGTTACCATGATCATTTTTACGTGCACGGCAAGACTTTTTTTTTTCTGAGTGTATTTTCTCAAACACTACAAGTTGAGATATTTTTGTCCCTAGTGCATCTTCCCAAACACTACGATCAGTTATTCTCCCACAGATGGTAAAACCAAGATGGAAAATACTGCCCAATAAACTAGTTTATCTATCCAATATCCAAGATATCAGAAGTTCAACAAAAACCATAAAACAAAACAAAACAAATCAGCTGTTTATATTCACCTGATTCGAAGAATGCCTCGACTCGCTCAGTTTTGGCTCTGGATTCCGTCACCCCTCCTCCGTCCAAGTCGAGTCTGCTGACAGCCTCTTTTGTAGCTCTGTTTACTGGAGGTCTTTTGTCGAGAGTCGTGGACTCCCCCATGCCTGGTGCAGGCTCTTCTTGTTCAGAGGATTGGATATTGGATCCGGCTCGAAGGACCATTATGTTAAAGGAATTCTTATATTAAACAACCCAAGTGTTTCCATAAAGAAATCTGAGTCAAGGCAGGCTTCAAAGCAGGCGAAGTTTTTACTTGCAAAAGCAAGGGTTCGATCTAGACGCCACACAAGCACAAGTGTGGCATCATGATTGAGACCACGAAATGAACAGATGTACAAGGTTTTATGCATGAAAAAGGTGTATGCGAACCAAACTAGGTTTGTGTGTCCAGGACATTGAGTTCCTTGCAAGATGAGTTTTAATTGCGCAGATATTCTTATCTGAGAACGGAATGTGGGAGTCTCTCTACCCCTTTCTGCAAGGACATTCACAGTACCTCTCTTGTGAGGTCAAACAAGGTTCATAGGAAAACAGTAGATGAATGTTTTACAGTACAATGTTATAATATATATAAGTAACAAAGTTTCGTTAACATAAGCAATGAAATCAAACTCAAGAGAGGGAGAGATCAACACAGCAGTGTTTATCCTGCAAGTGTGAAAAAGGGAGAAAGAAAAAAAGAGACAAATAACGATCAGGAGAAGCGGAGAGATAGATGGGTAAATGAAGAGAGAAAGAGAAGATGACAACAGAGAAAATAAGAGTTGTGCTGGGTAAGTTAGGAAATAAACCAGCAGTGAATGCACATAATTGAAACTGGTAACTGACAGCAAAAATATGCTTTTCAATCTTTATTTTTAATGTTTAATGTACACAGTGCAGGAAAGATTGCAATGAAATGACATGGCAGTGTCCATATTAAACAGATTCCTTGAATTCTAGACTTACCCGGACGTTAAAATCATACTAAACATATGGGACATTCTCAACCTGACAAGCAGAGGGGTTCACAGTGCATTTTGTAGAAGGTTAATAATGGCAAACATTCACATTTTCCCATGGCTTATTTTCTTTTCCATCAGAATGCACAACATGAATGATGTGAGGGATGTTTAATCTTCGTAAATGTGTGACAGCTGTCCCTGCCCCAAATCGTTTGGAATAATCTTATTAAAAATTAACAGGTGATGCATAAAGAAAATATGGAGCGATTTCTTGCACACTGTTCTTTATTAGCTCAATGCAAGTGTTTCATTCTCATGATCAAATATTCACAAAAAGTTTTTTTTTCAGAATTCAAAGCCTTATTTATTTCAACTGCGTTGGCTTATTGGCTTACTTAGAACTTCAAATGGCAAGTCACCGCTATTCTTTTCCTTTTTTTTGCATAAGCCTATTACTGTGAAACATTCCCATACACTTCACTTCATAACTTACTTGAAAAAAAAACTCTTTTAGGTACAAACCATGAACTGAACAAGCTGTGGTCACAATAACACACATTAAAAATTGATGGTCAGTAGGTGCTACTTATAAAGTCATATTTGAAAGACAAAGTATTACTAATTAAAGCTCCTCTGAGTATTGTTTTTTATACATTTCTCTGTATGTGGAATCATCAACCATGACAATATCTAAAACTCTGGCAAATATTCTATAATCAGGGTTCCGACGTATGCATGTAAATGGGAAGATACTTTTTCAGTATACAAGAACAATTCTATAGAGTGTATCTAGCATGTTTGATGTGGTGATGAATGGTTGTATACCCTTGCTTTGGATTGCCCCTGACAATGCACAATTCATGCAAATACAAAAGACTCAAAAGACAAACTGTCATCTTTTATTCACCAGGTGTCTTACCCTTGGCCCCCTGAGAAACTAAATAACAGTTTAGTTGTGTGTTTTCACATATAGTATATTGTTCATCTGCTTTGTTGTTGTGAATATTGCCTCACGTTTGGTTCACACAGTATTTACAACAGAACCAACCTCTGTGAAGCAAGTTTGATGAGTTTGAAATTCCATGCAGGAAACTCCTTAAATACTTGAGAAACTGATAAGGGGGCACTTTCCAATTTCACAATGAAGAGTCGACTGTGCAGGTTGATCTAGGTCATTGTTTGCATTTAAAAACAGTATAATTGGAAATATGGCGCAGCTGCATGGCCAGCGTGTCTCTTTGCTGTGTTCACACCTGTCCAAATGAACCGCACTAAGAGAGTTAATGCTCCAGGGTTCAATTCAACCGAACTCAACAAGGCAGGTGTGAAAACACCCTAAAACGACCATAGAGTCTTGTATTATAGGTAGTTTCTACCCCTCTGTCTGTAGTATTCCTGTCAGTAAGCCCAGTTCAACCTTAGAGAGTGTACAAGGATTTCCTCTCCAGAGCATCTTCTTTGCAGAAATTGACCAGAGTCATTTGTCAGGCAGCCATGAAATATAGTGTCATGGAATCGCTTGTTGTTGCAGATACAGCGTTTAATATGGTTCCAGTCACAGAAAATCTTTCCATGGTCCTAAAATGCCCACATCTAATAGCTTGTCAGGAGAGAGCGTAAGTACATGACTGAAAACGTGAATATATATCTATTATCAGTAAGAATGCGCCAATACTCTTCTGATGCAAATACGGAGATCAATGCAATACAGAATTTTCTAATTAAAATGCATACGAATAAGTGTGTTGAAATGATTGAGAGGTTTCTTCTATGTGCAAGGTAACACAAGGCAGTAACTCTATCAATTCCTAACTATAAGTGGATTGAAAACCATTAAGTTTGGGGCGTGTGAAAGTGTGCTGATGTAGAGGTACCTCATAATATACATTTGCTGAAGAACATTGTCACTAACCAAAGCAAAACTCATTAATCAGGTCTCCTAACTCCAAGCATGTTTCATCTGGGAAACAGGCCATTTATCAGTGCAAAGTTGCAAGACTAATATACCAGTTTCTACTACCTCACTTACAAAGAGGAAAGGAAAAAGAAAGCAAATGACTTCAAGAAGATACATTTCATCCATCTACTGAACATCTACCATCCATATTAATTCCAGCAGATAATGGGAATGCCATATATTCAGAAAACTAATTGAGTAAAATATGGTAGAGATGATTAGCATCTTTGAGCATGTGATTGTGTGTTCTTGTCTGCTTGTATTTTACACCCATTTCTTGTGTACACCTGTGTGTGTGTGTGTGTGTGTGTGTGTGTGTGTGTGTAACGCTGTGGAGAACACCTGAGTGTGGGCCTTGTAGCTGAAGGTCACTCTGAATTAAGGCAGATAAATTAACTGGAGGCACCAACAAGTTTATTACTGTAGAGTGCACGCACACATGCACACACGCACACACACACACACTGCAGAGAGCCACCGTATACTGCTACTCTACTGTAGAGACATGAATTGCTCGTCCTGTGACTCCCCTCTCCCTGCCTCTCTATAAATCTCACTGTGATAACCTCCGTTGTGGAGATGTATTGCTACTGATACAGAGGGGGCCGGAAACTTTCGGAACACAATGTAATACAATCCAGTTACAAAGGTCTGCATAAGCTTCACAAGTTGACTCTTTTGAAGCCTACTATGTCGCAAACCCTATGTTTTTGACTCAGTATAACTACTTTACAATGAACAGAGATTACAAAGTGAAATGTATTACTCAAGTTAAGGCAAGGCAAGTTTATTTATATAGCACAAGGGCATAAAAACATCAAGATTAGACATTAGAAATTGCATTTAAGAAATAGTAAAAACAAAGATAATACATCAAGATGAAATATTAGCCTACAGTATTAGATACGATGTTGGCTGATCACATCTGTGTCTGTTCCGACTGAAGTCTCTTTCACCAAATTCAAGTGTAGATGAGAGTTGGCAATTAAATACCAGTTGACACAATATTCAAGTTTTCAAGTAGGTGTGTCCCACACTTAACTCTATGTGTGTCCTTTTTCATACACCCCCTCCTCCAATGATACGTCAATTTGAGTCTAAGTTCCAACATAACTGTGAGGGTACATTGTGCAGTCCATTACACTTCATGTGGTTCGGGTTGATAGTCTAAACTGCTGGAGACCACAGAGTTTTCATTTGTTTTGCCCAGTCACCTTTAATGTTCTGTCTGACCCCACTTCATTCTGGCAGACTGTCATGTAGTGACAGGACTCAGGGAAAAATTGCTCTGTTTGACACAAGATGGTCTGCACATACAAGAGCACTCTCTTGCTCTCTCTCTCTCTCCCTGAACTGTTCCATCGGCAGGGTTTATTTCGATATGAACCAAAACGTAACTACACACAACGAGGAATGGACTGAAAATGAATTCCTGGGTAGCTTGTGAAAATGGTCTCTCAAAGATTGGAGCGATGGCTGTACTGCAAGGCAATTGAATATGACCTTTGTAGCCCTGTAGACCTTGTCCGTTCACAGAAAAAATATCTGTCTGGTCTTTCGCTGTCGATATGGGCGGTTTTAAAAGCAGGTGCAAGGATGATGTCTCCAATAGTCCGTGAATTCTTTGAAGGCAACACACTGGGAGTGACGGGACAAAAAGCAAGGTTGAACTGGCTGACACAACCTTTTGGCCCAGCTGGACAATTATGATACAACTCATATCAGAAGGCTGAGAAAAAAGCTGGCAGAGCACACAGGGGCGTAGCACCAAATTCTGGGCCCCTATACAAAAAGTCCTGATGGGCCCCCTGAAAGGCGGTCTTACATTACACATGGCTCTCTGAGCCAGACAACTCCACAATACATTTATTTGAGGAATGACCAAATCATTACTTTTACCAGTGTTTCCCCCAGAAAATGTCTTAGTCAAGGTGGTCACTGGCCAGGGTCACAGGAGGTGCGGCCTCCTGCGAAAATGTTGGGGGTATTTTGCTCAAAGATGCCAATGCGCACTATAGAAATAAACAACTGTTTATTTGAATACAAAAATACAACAGACACTGACCTTACAGTTGTGCAATTTTGTTTGCTATGTGCAGGTAAAATTTTATGGACAGTACAAAACACAATTAAAGAAAACTTCTACTGTTTTGGTGCAAGGCTATGCAGACACACTAAATACAAATAATAGACCATACACTTGTGTATGCACAACAAGTGCAAATTCAACTTTTTAAAGTTCCTTTATGGATGGGGGGCTGTCCTGTCCTCTCCACACGCCTTGCATGGATATACAGGTAGATAACTCCGTCCCAATCACCACCACGTAAACAGATGCTTCCAGTTGAAGTTCTTTATTGTAGTAATTGGCCATAGGAGTAAAACTACAAAGAAAATACAATGTAAGTAATAAATCCACAGTGTAAAGATATTGCTACTGTTTAACATTATGTGGAACACGAAACACCACTTTTCTGTGTCCATTAATAAACACCCACACATATTTTGATCTACAAAATATAACTTAATATAAATGAAAGATGAGCCAAAAGATTGATAAAACATACCAACGATGCTCTCTGAGACATGAACGTCCGGATGATGCCAGATATAAACATGTGCTTCCTAGCTGTCTTATCTGAGATGGAAGACTGCCATAACGTAACTGATGATGTCACTTCTGGTCACATGACTTGAATTTCTATTACACAAACTCACCAGTAGGAGGTGCTAGCACAGAAAAACATAGAACTGAATAACAAGGCAACACAGGGGCTATGATTATTGTGGACAATAGGCCTACTGTGATGCGATAGCCTATAATTCATTAATGGTTATTATTAGCCTACTTGCTTGATTTAGTTTTAAATACAAAGGTTATTGGTCGTTTTGGAACATGTCTTTCCCAATTTAAAACATAAAAATAAAGCAGCATTGAAAATTCAGAAAATCAATCTTCTTGTCCTACACTAGCATGCTGTTCTACAAATAACTCAATAGTTGAAATAATAAATACAATGTGTTTTCCCCTGAAAATGTCTAAATGCATTTCAAAGACAGTAACAGTGTGGCACTTCTTTAAACTTACTGAAACTTGCCTGGACCATCACTCTCATGTATTTATCAGACTTTTCTTTGCGCTGTCTGAGCGGATTGATAGGTTGTATTGCCACAGTGATGTGGAGTCTTAAACTGTTCTAGCTTTGCCAGCACTTATATCTGTACAGCTAAATATCCCCATAGAAACATCGCTGCGTTTATTTTCGCCATTCAATGTCGGCTTGCTCCTGCTTACTCTCCCGCACACATGCCTTAGTCATGCGCAGGCCCCTGATCTCCTTGCAAGGGTCAGGGGCCTATCATGAGCCAGTCAATCATTTATTTTTTTGGAATGGCATTGTTCAGGGCCTTCGAAGATCGGGGCCACACATTCAGCTTAAGGCGAGACACCCCAGGTGAATAGGGAATTATTTTTAACTTATAGATATCATCATGAAACTTTGCCAGTTGATTACTGACACTAACACAATTATCTTTTGTATTACATGTTTTTCTTTAATATTTTATTAAATATGCAAATATGGCAATATTTAACCAATTATGCGTAAATTTGGGTCATTTTTCGAGGAAAAAAATCTAGATGTTGGATAAAGCCAGAGTTCAAATCTCTATTTTATTTTAAGCACATATTAGTTTCTAAAGTTTTTACACAACAGATTTTGGATACAGCCTTTTTTCATTTAATAAATCAAAAAATACTATGTACATGTCTTAGAAATGCATTTTAGGCATGTTTTTATGAGGAAAATGTATCATAAATCAGACAATTAACAATATATTAACAAATCCTTGTGTAAAATCCTTTAAAATAGTGCTATGAATGATTATGAAAAGTTTGGTTGATGTCAGTGGTCTAGAAGTTGAGATATTTTTCTTAGAGTATTGGAAAAAGCTCATTTTGAGAAAACGGCCGTTAAAGATAATAACGTGAATTCTGCTGATAATCACTGATAATAGCTAGAGTAATTTATTGAAATAGGCCCTACTCCCCTCAATGCCATATAGGCCTACCACTGCTTAACATATATAAACCATAGCATTGTAACATTTACATCCACATGCTAATTTAAACGTGATTAATTCATTAGCCACTGTCTGTCAACCTGCTCCGGAGTCGGCACAGACGCTCTCTCTCCCCACCATCTCCCCTCTGATCCTCTGACAGTCTGTGTCTCTCCGACGTGATCGGCGTGATTTACATGTCTTTAACACTTCTCCCCTTCAAATGGCGATCATGTAATGTCCGTAGCCAATTGATTAAGTCTTTTTTTTGTGTTGATTTGGCATATTTTCGACGTTTTTCGCATTTTATTTTGTGATTTTCGAGCTACCCGCGGCTAGTATCACGTGATGCCTTTTAGCGAATCACATCGTCAGAAATGTGCATTAGCCAATGAGGTCGCGTTCCTAGCATTGAATCCCTCCTCACACTTTCACGATTGGTTACTGATACAAAGGAAATTACCTTATTTGGATCCAATAACGTTGTTCTTGAGATTCAGAGCTTTCCAACAGTACCATGGTTAAAATGATTCATACAGTGGTCGCGGTGCTATATGTAACGTTAGAATGCTCACTTTTGACGAATTTAGGAGCAAAATACAGACGCATGCAGTCAAGGTTTAGTAAAATAAACACCTAAAACGTATATTTTGGACCTTTTAGCCATACTAGTATGAATGGAAGCTAAATAGACACAAATCTCAAAATTGACCAGTGCTAAAAAAAACGATGTTTTTTGCCTGCCGTGTCTCGCCTTAAAAAAATATATATATATATATTTTTTCTGATTGGCCCCCCTCTGCCTTGGGCCCCCCGTGACTGTCGCACTTTCCCCCGCAGTCCGTCGGCCCTAAGAGCACACACCTTTTACCAGCCAAACTGGGGGGTGGGCTCAATAACTTACTACTCAACGTTTATTTGAGCCCTGCACGAGACTCTCCGCTGATCACAGTGATGGTGCAGCGGAGACACTGTGACACTTCTAACTTCTTAATAGCGTGTGGCTATTTGACAGCTAATGAAATAGGCCTCGCAGGTGGAGCGGAGCTGTGATGTCATCACTATCACAGGGAGCAGCATTGCTATTCACATGGTGACGCTGGAGTTGCGTTTGAAAAGACTCCACTTTCAAACGTTTACGTTTTCAAGACTGCAAACGCTGTAACCATGTAAACGAACGGCCTCAATCGTAAAAATGCTTTTGCTTTAATGTCAGAATTGTTACAGTGTAAACAGGCCCTCAGTTTGGAGAGTTTATCATCTTACAATATAATACACATCTGTCCGTCGCACTGCTCGACACCGATCAATGCGAAATTAATGTCCTTTTGAGGTGGGGGCGGCTGTACTCGTGAACTGAATCATGTGGCTTACCAGGCCATTTACTTGCTCCTTGGGTTGTTTATTCTGTTTGTTGATGGATCACCGACAGTATGAAAGTCATAAGCAATTATTATTGGGCAATCAGAAATGCTGAAAAGGAAGTTGTTAAAAAAGAAGATTGGTTGTCAGTGTGGCCGTAAATATGTCTAATGGTTACTTTGTTTTTATTGATTAAGATACTGTATTCATAATATCAAATCTCCCTTCAGAATCTGAAATTAGATAAGCAGAGCAATAGGTTTGACTGAAATGCCTGCATGCAATTTAATCAGTTGATTTAGTATTCCTGTTTTCTCTGCCCTGGTAACTGGTGTGTGTGTGTGTGTGAGTGATACATTGTTTGTGTGCATTGGTTGGTGGTGGCGGTAATCAAAACACTTTGAAATATGAAATTTAAAACAAAATGATATGAGTATCTCCCACAAATGATTATACTTGTGTCCACAGCCTGTCCCTTTAAGTTGTTTTGACATGTATGCTACAGATCTTACTTCAAGCTGGATGACCACAAATTACTTTAACTTATTTTCTGTACAAGACAAGAGATCAACAGGAAGACACACATGAGAAATGACAAACGGAAACAACAACAATGAAAAAGGATAGAAATACAGATTTGCCAGTAAAATTGAATACATTTCCTCATTCTTCTACCAGCATAAGTAGGTGTATGTGAGTGCACATCTCTGGTTGTTGCCCCAGGGACAAAGAGACGTCAGGGTGAAACATGCCAGAAGAGTTTAGATTGTCCCTACTGCTGATGAAATGTTGTGTTTTGTGTCTTATTTTCCCTGGTGAGTTGCTCTGTCTGTGCCAGACTAAAGTCCAGGCTAGTCACGTAATGCCTGGAAATATTTGTGCAATACTTTGATCATTGGCAATATGACAACAAGTCAATGGAGCAGTCGCTCAAGCTTAATGATATTTTTTGAAAGGGTTTGATGGAGATATTCCCAATAGCAGCTGGATGGATTCTCTTTGAATTCGGTGCGCGATGGTTTTGGTCTTGATTGTTTTGTCGTCCTCATTTGTCCTGTTCATTGTTCAAAGGTGGATGGATCCCTTATCCATATGATTCTTCTTTGTCATCCAGGTTGTTTGGTTGTGGAGGCCAACATCAGTCCAAAATAGCTGGAAAAAGAAACATGTTTTGGTCGACCAAAAGGAAGTGGCCATCTTTAATCTCGCTCAACCTTCCATCTCACGTAAAAAATAACATCAGGCCATTCTGGGTAATGCTGTAGGTGTCACTTGAGTAGAAGGGGGCATTTCAGAGTATTGAAATGCCACTCAACACAGCAACAGAGACTTCCCAGAGGAGCAATGCCAAGTTCACATAAATAAAGACTTCTTAAACCTTAGTTTCATCTGGTCTTTCTCCTTTGAAGGACCCAAAACTCTTTGAATTGCCATGTTACGCAAGATCCGTAAAGTGATCTTGCTGAGTTAATAGTGCAAGAAAGGGGGAGCTGGAGGATAAAAACAAAACAAAAACAATATCAAACTCTCACTTCATAACTCTACATCTAGTTCACTGAATCTAAAAGAGGCCCTTAGCTTTTGGGAACATGATGATCTGGATTGTCTTGTCTCTACGTTCTGCCTCATTGTGGCATACCCTGGCGTAGGCACAGCCCTTCATGGCCATGTCCCAATAACAAGATTATAGGAAAGATTAAAGATTTTGACAGTTCTAATGTATTCGGATGAATGAATATGCTATATACGTAATCTGTGTTCCGTCACAAATGGACAAAAACAACTTACAAACAAACTTATATTTTAGATGAATTTAAAACATGGTGTGTTGCTCTAAATAAACTGAAAAAAATTAAACAATTTTAAATGCTCTGCTCACAGTAAATGTTAGTCCAATATGATATTTGTTTTAATAGACGGCCTGGTGCAAGTTTATTGAAGTTGGTTTTGTGAAGTGAAAGTAGATACATGTGTTTTGTTTTCCCTGCACTAATGCATATTTGTCGGCATAGCCAAGGGAGCCAGATTTGCGTCACTCCATCATGACAGCCTGGAGGGTTGTTTTTAGAAATAACACACTGCTGAGTGCCGGAGAGTTCTCTCAGTTATTCTTTCTTTCTCCATTTCAGATTATTATTTTTTATTCTTTCTCTTTCTGTCTGACCACAAGCCCTCAACTCACTTCCTCCTGCTTGCATTTGAGAGAGAAAGCATCCTAAGAGAAGCTGTCTTCCTTTACAGACCCTAATCCCCTGTCTATTCATCCTCTTCTCTCCCTACGTCTCTCTTTCACCAGACACTAAAATGTCTAACACACTATTATCTGCCATGGCTGTACTTCTCTTCAGTCTTTCTCATCTCTCTTTCTTCCAAGTACTGGTTAGTTTGTCTCATCTTTTAATTAAACCATAATCATAATTGAACTGTGATTTTTGACTCGACTCAAGTGTAATTGGAGTTGGTCCATTAATACAGAAGATCCGGCTTTGAAGTGGGTGATGAAAACTAGGACAGACAAATATAAACACGTTGATCGAGTTTTAACTCTCCTACAGTTTAACGTTATTGATGTTAGAAGATGAAATTCAAATGGTTTTGAGAAGAGATGTCTTTCATGAAAGGCGAGGCAGTGGGGAGCCGTTAGGGGGTTAAAAAGATGAAAGTATTCTGCAGAGCTGCAGCAGTCCCACAAAGCTTTAGAGAAGGAGAAAAGACCTATTGGCAACAAACTGAATGATTTCATATATTGCCACTGTAAATTCTGCCCAGGAACTTTCTCCAGCCTGGGGTGATCCGAGGAAGTTCGTGACAAGCCCCTATTCCACAACTTAATGATCAAGGATGCGATGAAGGTGTGTTCTGGCCAAAATTTTGAATTTGTTTTCACCCAATCTTACAAAGAGTATGACAACCCCATGAAACGTATTTCAAGCACATATTGATCAACCTAAATTTCAGAAACCTGATCCCAAAATCCTATCTACGCGGACCAGAACCAACCATTTACCCTGCAGATGATTCACAGGAAGGACTTTAACAGTGCTCTAATTTTGGAACTCACCAAATAATTTCAGAAACCTTTCCCAAAGAGAAATTTGATCATTTCCACCCCTGAACTTCATTCAGTCCACAACAGAGCAGGCTTTTCCTAGAGAAACCAAAATAACCACTTCTGAATTTAGATCCATTTAATACCCAGTGTATTCCAGGGATGACCCCCAGCCATGCCAAGCCACGTTGATTTTTTTCTTTCCGGACGCCCGCAGACGCACAATGCGGAAAGTGTTTTTGAGGGGCTTGGGGCCTCATTTCCAAACTACCAGTGTGACGCTAGATGCCTCACTGCTCTCCATCGCCGCACTATCTGGCAAAGACTGCTGCACGTTCATATGATGACGAAGGGACGAGGGAGGGGACTGCTTACTGCAGTCTCTGACTGGTAGTAGGCACAGAAATTCAGGATATGCTGACTGCGGTTCAATAAAATAAGAAGATATGCCGGCAGCACACCACAGACAAGTGTATGTGTCTCTGGGACAGACACATGCACATGTGTTAGGTACTGAAACAACACAACCATTCCAGATGGTTAACTTGTGCATCTCAAAAAAATTATGTAATATGTGTAAGGTCTGGATAAGACACTTATGATAATGAACCAACAAAGAGAGAGGTTCAATTGTGCTCTTTATTGCAACAACACTAGCTGGGAAGAAAGAGGTTTTGAAAATTCCCCCTGCCCCCAAGGTCATGGTTGCAATTGACCACACTTGCAAAAGACCTTTTATCCCAAAATTATTTACTGATTCTTACAACAAGCATTCTCCAGTATTGCTGACACCACCTTTGAGGGTCAAAAGGTGAATACAGGAACAACAAAGATTTTCTTCTGGTCACTACACAATTACAATAACATTTCCATTACGAAAAAGGCAAACACAAGAAAAAAAAATAACATGACTTAACCAATAAATGAATTTAGTTTAGAAGACCTGGGTTTATCCTCTTAAAGATTAATAAGGTGACTTACCACAGTCCATATGACTGATGAAATTAATCGTACAGACTTTGTGTAATTCTGCATTGAGGATTATAGACTTGTCATAAAGCTTAAGGCGCATAGGTGACATAATGCTTAAAAATACAGTCAAAGTTACAGAATTAAATAATTTACAGGCACCTGCATTAAGAGAAATCCATCTATTGGATACATTAGCATCTTGAGTGTGTGTGTGTTCTTGAAAGGTCAAGAAATGTGGTCATACTACCCTTTGCCAGCTTTGAGGTACATTTTTGGTGGCAGTACTGTTGAGTGAGGTGACCTTGATGCAACTTATTACTTGTGCATATATTGTGACATTTGTATATCCTTTTGTCATAGGTAAAAGTAGGAAATGTTTAATGAAACAGAATAGAATGGAAGGCTCATCAGGTTAAAATTGACCAGAGGAAGGGGGAGGACCATAGGGCCATAGGAAGTGAGTAGGGGGAAGGACCTTATATGGCCATACAGTAGGAAAGAGTAGAGGGAGGGGGCTACCGGGGCTCCCCCGTGCAGCTGTGTCTTTTTCACTCCTCCCTCTCACAAGTCTGATTGGTTTTTCAAGTCACTATATAACAGCAAGTTTTGAGCAGGACAGGGCTTTTTGGGGCCGTTTTTTGCAGACACTACTCTGTTCCAGCTCTCTCTGTCTCCCACCATGGAGGCAGAAGAAAAACTTAGAAAAACTTTGTGAGTCCAAAATACTCTGAAAGATTTTGGACTTCGAAGTACTTAGAGGCAAAGTCTTTTAAAAACACATCTTTGAACCTCTTGACACTAAGAATGACTTGATCAAGAATTTTTAGAAATAGGAAAACTGACTGAGTTGCAGGAAAATAGACAGATATTTTTGTGGAACCCTTAGCCAACGGGATATGCCTTTCTTTATTAGGCGCGATAAAGATATCTGTCTAACCCCTTGTACGACAGGACGTTTTCGTAGCGCTTAAGATAATACTTACCGGCACTCGTGCAAGTGTTGGGGTATTGTTTCACAAGCTACAACAAATTTAGAAACGAGAACCAAGTCAAAATAACTCTATTGAATGAGTTATAGGCATACAACCTCTTTTATTTTCCTTTCTGGTCCATTTTATGTATTCTACCTATACTCTCTTGTATTTTGTAAATAAAATCCCTTAAATGTTGTAAAGCCTCAGTTGTGAATTAGTTTATAACTGGAACAGAAGGACTTTAGGTATAGGGTTTTTTCTTCAAAGAGATGGTTTCGTCCCTGGGGAGGTAAGTTCAATTTGTTTCACACAACGGCACATTACTGATTTAAAACATACACAACCTCATACAACTAACCTCTCTGTAAGGAGAGAATATGTTGATACACCTAATCTTTAAAAATAAAAGAATAGGTTATAAATACCTTCCCAGATTAAACTAGATGTTTATATTCTGAAAATAGTATATCTGTTCTATTTTATTAGAAGGGTGGTTTACAAACTAAGTTACGTACAACTTACAAACAATAACTTGCGAATTGAAATCTTTATTCTAAAACATAGAGAAGTATTTTGAGAAGCAATATTAGAAAGGGTTAATAGTTTAGAGGAGGTCGGCCTCATCCTAGGATGAGGGGGCTCTGATAAAATAGACACTTTTCAACACAGTGGTATATATTGAATATTATACTTTCGATAAATGTAAAACTCAGGTGGTAAAGAGGGTAAATCCAGCGCTATTAAACAAAGAGGACGGGGTTCGCGTCTCTTGTAGGAACTGTGGTGAACGGAGAGTCGTCTTTATGAAGGAATAATAGACAATTTAAGCATTGTGCTACAAGTTGGTTAATATGGGTTTGATAGGACATAACTAATAAACCTTTTGATACTAGCTTTTCATTTAGATTAGACCTTTTCAAGTCGAAATCGTAATAGTACCCAAATATTACTGGCTTATGAGATCATGCTCATTAGCCAATACACACCCTCGTGCGCTATTACAATGAGAAATTGATTGTTATGCCAAACCTTTAGCAATGACTAATAGAGGGCATTCAAAGTGTGATGGGAAATTGTTCCAGCATGCTGAAAATAAAGGTTGTACAATGAGATTCATGATACGCACAATAAGCTGAGGTACAGAGCTTCAGGCAAGCATGGTTTCTTAAAATAAAGTGAATGATAATACTCAAGCACATTCTTATTATTAAGGGCCCGAACGAATGTTGCATCTATTCTGACTGAAGTTGTATTGTTGTCCACAAGGACTGATGGTAGATTGAGATCTCTAAGTGGGCCTGTCAGACAGCTAAGTCCACTGTCAGCTTTTTTGATAACTAATAGTACACTACGTTTTTTTTAGCCTCTGCATCAGTTTCCCTCTCTCTTTCCTGTGCTACATCTTTTTCCCTCAACTTCTTTGATGATTTATCTCTTTCCTTCTGCCCTTTATTCTTATCCACATAGCCTCCCCTTCCTACTTCTCTCTTTCCTCCCTCACCCTATCTGTCTCCCCCCAATCCTTCCTTCCCTGCAAAATTCAGGTGAAACTTACCCAAGTTAAGAAGCTGCTCTTTGCCACTCCCGTCTACATATTATCCTTCCCTCCCATGCTTCCTGATTAGCAGCTGCTCTTTTAGACCTTTGTCCCTCCCTCTCGCCTCCGGCGCTGTGCTGAGGAAATTGTTCTGCCTTAGAAGGAAGAATGATATTTCATATAACAGCTGAGCTGGGAGGATGAGTGAGAGATGGAGGCAGAGGGAAGAGAAAGGCCATCGGTAGAGAAAAGGGAAGAAGTGAAGTGATTACTAATGAAGTGAGAGAAGGAGCCGACACAAAAAATCAAGCTGTGCGGAAACTGACAGGGAAATTGATAGGATAACCAGGATCAACAAAGTTAAACGCATGCAAGTAGTGAGACTGGCAGAAATACAGAGTGAAATACAGTTACAAGCAGTTACGGACACATTATAGACACGGAGAATAGAATATAACGAGTGCAGGCTGACAGAGAAACATGGAAGTGTCGGAAAAACTATTTCCTTTTTTCAGGCAATCTAGACACACTGCTGCAGGATTTTAAATTGACTGCAACGGTAGAAAAAGAGCCTTAAGTTCCAAAGACAAAGACAGTAGGCAATCATTCAAATGGATACAGATGTAAGAGGTCTGAGACGAGTAGGCAGATAGACATGCAAATGGTCAGATTCTACTCAGATTGGCAAATAAGCAGATGCTCAGGAAAGGCAGGAAATTGTACAAAGTGAGCAAGGAGAGCAGGAGTCCTAGACGTGTGTACAGTCAGACAGACAGATAGGTTTGGCAGACAGGCTCTGAGGTGTGCAAACATGCAGGCCCCTGGTGTGGTCAGACACCTAAACAAACATAGAGGCAAACACGCAAGGAGGCACAATGAAATGGTGATGGGTGAACTTGGAATCTTTAGATTGGTTGGTTCCACTTTACTTTTCTTTCTGTACCAAGACACACTGTTTGACAAAGAAATATACAAAGGCACACACAAATATAAAGAAAGTGTTGCATAGGGCATAGGCATCTGTTACAGGCTTTAAGTTATGTAAATTATTCCACCCTAGACAATTATTGACATATTTCTCAACAACATCAATCTGCAACAACTGGAATCCATGGAGAGCAAACCTATTCAATGCTCCAACACAGTTATGATGAATTGAAATGTAGAAACAACTATTTGCAATTTGAGGGGTTTGAAGCATTTCTTTTTTACGGAGGTAGCTTATCAACTCCCTCTTCTCACTCTGACAGAGCACATTTCCCAAGATGTTGAACTGTTCCTTTAATCGACGACCTACCTTGCATTTAAATATATACTCAAATATAAATATAGAGCAGCTGCAGTCTGTCTGTTAACGATATCCAAGGACTCATGCATTTCTCATTCTGGCGCTTTGGTGTGCTCCCTGCTCCCCAAACCCTGAATTTAATTCAAACTCTTTTCCTGAACAGTATATACTTTCTGCTGTATTTTATACAGACAGCACTGTATTTCTTATTTTGTTGCCGCTGCCATGACCCAGTTTCCCCACAGGGATCATTAAAGATTCATCTTAAAAGAGATACATTAGGGATGCTGACCTATAGGCTAAGAATAGAGACAGAGCAGAACGCGTCATAATCTGAGGCCACGCCCATCGTGGGGGAAAACAATTCATAGCGCTCCATTCACTTTGTATTGAATGACACCTGTTTTCTGCAAACAAACTTAATAAAAGCTTAATACGACATACCTTTCACAAATACACGTCACTTGCTGTTTTTGTGAAAAATGATTGAGTAATTTTCAATATCGAGACAAAACTCTTAACTAATGTATTCTAATGTTAGCTTTCTGCTGTAGGTTAACCCTCAAGTATACTGCATCCTCGCCAGGTCGGACGGGAACAAACACCTCAATATTGAAAATTACTCAATAATTTTTCACAAAAACAGCTCGTATAGACAGACAAGAGTTGTGGCTTTAAATAAAGTAAAGTTTTCTATTTAAATGGATGTTTGATTAAGTTTTAATTAAGTTTGTTTGCAGGAGACAGGTCTCCTTCAATACAAAGTGAATGGAATGGTGTTCAACGGTTTCCCCCACGATGGGCGTGGCCTATTTCATGCACTGTCTCTATGGACAGATAACACCATGCTCCAGAACACAATATGTTCACATACTGTATACTTTGTGTTCAATAGTCCAGCATATTATTGACTGTGGCCCCTTACGGTAACACTTTACAATAAGTGTACATTAATCAACTGTTAATGATTGCTTATGTAATGCTTTAATCAACTAAGCATGGTAACACTTTACAATAAGGTACACAAAATTGTAGTAGCTACTACATACCTACTACATAGATATGTGTTACTTACTACATATGTTTTTTTTGTGCTACCTAACACATAGGTTTTTTTTGTGTTACCTACTACATAGGTAGCACAAAAAAAACCTATGTGTTAGGTAGCACAAAAAAACCCGATGTAGTAGATAACACAAAAAAAACCCTGTGTTAGTTAGCACAAAAAAACCTATGTGTTAGGTAGCACAAAAAAAACTTATGTAGTAAGTAACACAAAAAAAAACCCTATGTAGTAGGTAACACAAACAAACCCTATGTGTTAGGTAGCACAAAAAAACCCTATGTAGTAGGTAACACAAAAAAAACCTATGTAGTTGGTAACACATATCTATGTCACTACAATTTTGTGTACCTTATTGTAAAGTGTTACCGCTTAACTTAGCATTAGTTATTTAGCATAGTTTATGCCTAACTAAGCATTTACAGTTATTGAATACTAAATAAGCATTCATTAACACATAACAGCATTTACTTAACATTAACTAACAGTTTATTAATGTACCCTTATTGTAAAGTGTACCCACCTTAACTTTGCTGTGTGTGTTAGGTTTCAGCTTTAACATTGTGTGAGCTAAGGGAAGACTGTTTCCCACCAGAGCCATGCCTTGTTCTCTAATATAGCTCATTTACGGCATCAAATCACCAGTCCCCCTCTCCTCTCTGTATTCCCCCTGTAATTTAGTTGTGAACTGCTACATTTGCAGCCGCTATATTCTGCCTCTCCCTCTCATTTATACGTTTTCCTCCTCTTCTCCCTCACACCCCCTCAGGCAGACAAAACGATCCAACTTAAAATGAAACTGTGACATTTGAACGAGCAAAAGTGAACAGGAAGGAGTGAGAGAAAGAGAGAGATAAGGTGGGTAAAAGGAGTAGAGAAATAAAGACAAGCATGTTATTAGAAAGAGGAAAAGAGGGAATAGTCAGTGCAGGAAACAGGGGTTAAAAGATAGTAGAGAGGGAAAAACATTGGTGAGTTTCAGCCATGGCCTCAGTTGAAGTGAAATCATGAACCTCTCCCCATGTCATTACAACTCTTGCATGCATGAGAATTAATTTCCAAGATAAGGTAGAGCTTAAATTGAAAGCTCTGCGCGGGAGTAGTTGAAGGAATGGCTGCCATTTGTGTTCAAGCCCTTGCTACATTCTTCATCTGCGGTCAGTATTCATAGTGTTATTTGTCTTATTTTTACATGCAAAAACAAAACAAAAAAACAAGAGATATTCATTCATTCATTTCATCTTTATTTAGAACAAAAAATAAATAAAATAAATAAATAACAAAGCAAGTATGACATATCATAGAAATACATATAACACAAAAACCAATAATTATAAAGTATCATAAACAATATTTATAAATATAAATGTCTTTGTTCGAAAAGGACTCTAACACTCATCCCGGTATCGTTAAAAAATTCCACAAATTCACCCCACAGATGGTCATGCACATACTTTTAAGAGTTGTTCTGAAATTTTGTTTTTTTTAATTAAGGGTGCACTCACACTAGGCATGTTTGCCTGTTCCGTGCTGCAGGAAGATTCAGCACGATTCAACCCCTCCCAACTCCCCCCGCTGGCAGTGGTCACACTGCTCGTGGCCTGGGCACGATTGCACCTTGCCTACGTCACCATGTGGAAAAAGAAAAAAATCATCAGACGAACGTGAGTAAACACAAAAACCTTTTTGCTTAGCTTTCTGCGCTCACCTATTGAGCTCTCTCTCTCTCTCCCTTTTATTAGCCCACACCTAGGCCTACACTCACGTTAATTCTCACACATTTTATGTAGCTACAAGTCCAAGTGGTGGGCAATTCTGGTGCCGACTAGTAATGCAGCGGACGTTAACGGACTATGCATCGTTAATAAATTCACGTCAGGAACGCCGCCTGTGCGCTTGCTTGTGCGCGTGTCATCTCATTAGCATCTGTACTTTGGCACACCTCTCCCAAGGGCTGTTCCGTGCTGGAATACGGATGGCGTGGTCACACTAGCCAAACGTTCTAGACTTTAGTATGCAAATGAGCTCGGACACGGGGCCGCGGCCCTAGTGTGAGTGGCCCCTAAGGCCTTTTTTTAAAAGTTAAATTTTTTTTACTAGAGCGTGGGATTTTCTAAACTTTTTTCTTCTTCTCAGAAAGAATGGCAAAAACAATGCTAGCGTTTTTTGCATGAATGCCAAATGTGCTTTTTCTGTGTGTATATATATATACAGTATGTATCAGATTATTTTTTCACTCTCTCAATGCCATTGCTACAAAGATGATCTAAGATTAGTGTATCTAATAATTAACACATGACTAATAAATACGTTATTATTCTTTGGAGGCTTAATAGGACTGTAAGACGCCTTTAATTGTTGATGGTTAATTCAACCAAATGCACAAATACTGTGTTAGTCATTCGTATATGGTACATTTTTCAGGAGAAAATAACGAATGCAGCTTTTCTTCCATCAAAAAAGGCTTGGAAGGCCTTGGAAAAAAGACTGAAAACTGTCAACTTCATCACCAATAATAAATATCAATAAATAATAAATATCATATATAAAATAAAGAATATACACTGCTGAATGGACTGTTTAGGCATTAGTGATACAATTAGCTGGATTTTAATTAAATATATATAAACTGCGACGTGTGCAGGGTTTAACTATATGAGGTAGTATAAATATATGAATATATCTGAACACTTTAACATAACTAAAGTGTACCAGGATGGCGAAAGTAAAGGGACCTATAGTGAACAGCTTGAGAGGCCAAGATTTCAGTCTTATGTGGGATAAATGTGTCCCAGAGCCTGGTGGTGAGGGACTGGATGCTGACTTGTGAGTTTTTACTATGTATATGAATGCAGTTGCAACAACTGTGATTTTAGGCCCCATGAAAAGACATCACCCACCACCAAGCCAACCCTGCATAATTGCTGCCATACAACCATCACCTAGTCGACCCATTCAAAACTTTAAATAACTTTGCTAGCTTGCAACTGTCTCAAAACTTTGCTTAATGTACACCATTTACTGACAGTGAGCTTTGAAAATACAAGACTGTACAGACACGCAGTCTAGTTGTAACTGAATTATTATAATTTGTTTGATGACCTACTGGTCAGTCAAAGGCCCTTAGAATCGTTCTAACTTCATCCGTGTGTCGTCCCTGATTGCAAGATATAGGGCAAAATGTGCTCAACATGATGCTTATGTAGAAAAATTACTCGATACTAAAAAAAAACACCACATCACTATATTCATGTTTGCTTTAAACAGCGCTTCCCTTGCACCTAGGCTGTATTTGATTGTTTTGATCTCACTTAACAGTGTGACACAGTAGACAGCACACTGCTACATCATGTGGTTTCAAGGTACCACCTAGATTTTAATAAATATTCCCTAGTGGTTTGGAAATGATCTGGATGTTACGGTGTGGCAGACAGGCAGGCAAGCAGGACCCAAACGCAAGACGTCGTAGCAAAAGAATAATTTATTAAGCTCAAAAAAGTCAACAAAAAAAGCCAACAGGCAAAAAAGGTCCAGGACCAGGAGCACAAGGAAACACAACTACGCAGGGAAAGCAAAGGACAAGGACTCACCGACACTGACACGAAACAAACCGTAATGCACAGACAAGGAACAAAGGAACACAAGGAGCATATACTGGACACAACGAGACACAGGTGTAACACATTAGGGGAGGGAGCAGTAATCAAACAGGAGGGAAACTTGACAGGACATGGGGAGGAACAAGACAGACATACCAGAATAAAACAGGAAACACCAAAACAAGACAGGCCAAAGACAGACCATGACACTGGAGCTATTTAGCCTAGCATGTTTGCAGTTTTTTAGCTTTAAAAAAAAGCACCAAAGCTCAATTCCTGCTTTTTATTTAATTTGTATCCCCATTCCTTTCCATTGCGTGTCCCAGGTATCTTAATAAGGTGTTTCATTTATATCTGTTATCTCAATTCAACATGTCTCTAGGCAATGCACTCTGCTACACTAACACATTCTCTGAACTCTTTAACTATGTAGCAGCAGTTCAGTACTTATTCCCCCTCTACACTAACTTGTTCTCACTGGATACATCAAGAGAACACAGCTACAGCTGCTGCCCTTTCTGAAGCCGATCCAAGCTTTTCAGGCTGACACAGAGGGCCAGGATAGTTCATTTTCAGGGATACATTCCCCACCCCTCACTCTGCTCCCCTTTCTTAAAAAAATATATATATGAGGTCACTCCATGCTTTACCATATGTTGCAATGTGCTGAAACACATTGCAACAAAGGAGACAGTAATTACTGTCATCTCTGTTATAAGGGGTTTCACTCAGAGGCTATTATCTAATCACACACTCCCATAGTGCTGCTGACTGATTTCTCATGAGACTACAATTTGTCGCCTTTGTTGGCACGGTATGGCCATGAAACGAAAAAATTCTATATAGAAGAGAAAGCAGTAATTTTACATTGTCTGGTGAGTCTACGTGGTATATAGCTGTTTTGCGTTGGAGCTGAGGGCAGTAGAGCATAAAAGTTGCAAATGGAGAAAGCCATAGGTGAACAAAATGCGGGCCCTTTTTCTTATTTGTTTTTAATAAGATAGCCATCTTAAAGTTTAACGATGACATGTTAAACCTTCTCCTGTGCTCAGTTTCCATGAGCATGCCATTACAGTCACAAATAGTTTCATTAGGTCTGCTACCAAGAAAAAAATAATCTCTATTTCAGCACAACTTGGAAATCAGCAGCCATCAGCAACTACAAGTAGTAGTTGTCTACCCTTTGCCACCCATTTTAGCACTCTGTGTGCTATCTGTGAAATTCAGCAATACAGTATGAACCGGGGAGCGTGAGGTGCCTCTTGAGACTTGGCGTAGAAGAGTATGTGGACTGTCTTCCTTTGGAGCCAAGCAGATCGTAGAAAGATTAAGAGACAATATGTCCTGGTATCTGGTTTTTGAATCTAGTAGTGATCTTTCAGTGTACAGAGTATAATCAGAATCCTGCCAAAGAGCCCCACACCAACAGCATAAAGATCTAGTTGGGACAAGATAGCCAAATCAGACATACTGTATGTAGGCATGAAATAGAGGGGTATGCAAATGCGGTCTATAACCACAGGGATAATCTACTGTGTGGCACATACAGTATACTGTATAAAGCAATGTATTTTTAGTTTCCCATATAATTAATTTCACCATTCTAATCCATGCCCTTCTCAGAGAAGTCAAGCTATTTTTTCAATCAGACAAAAGACTGGGTCACATGTTTTCTTCTAATCCGTCCTGGAATAATTAAAAGGTTATAGTTAATGTTTAAATGAGCCCACTCCCTGGGATCAGACTGAAATAATGAATTTGGGTTTCAGGAATTACAATTTTTTTTGTTTCCTGCTGCCGCCATCCAAGCTCTTCTACATCACCTTTGGCATTACATCAATTTTACAAGATTTTACCTTATTTAGCTCCAACTAGTGTAACGTAAACACTTTTATTAAGAGTGGGTCATAAAATAAAAATAACCCGAAATGAGCTTTTGTAAAATTTTAAAACTGAAAAACTGTGACAGCTACTGTATGTCTGTGTTTAAGGCTTGCAGACGCTATAGCACGGGGACCATGCATGATTAATAGTCCAGTGGACACCTAGCCGCTGCAATAAAAGTTATGACAGCCGCAGACGCATTTCATTAATTATAGGTTTCCTATTCAGCTGGCGTGCAGTCAGAGCCAACACTTCCTGATAAAGGACATTGTGGTTCTTTCAAACCTTTTCAAAAGGCTGATTGATAATAAAAACTTACTTTCATGTAGGATACACATATGTGCATTATATGACCATGCACAGGGCACAGAAAAGCCTGTGGGTTGATCAGTAAAGTTGGTAAAATGGTAAGGTACCTGTACCATCAATGTGTTGTATTGGGTCAACATTGCAAGTGAATGTAACAGTTGTGCCGTCCTTGGGCTAAACCAATAAATACATTAACAAATGAACTATGGCCAGAGTGTGGCTCTATCATTGAAAAGCATTCAGACAGAGCTGAGGCACGTTTGGAGCGATGATTGAACATACTATCACCCTCTGGAGGTCTGGTTTGACCTCTGTCAACAATTTCATATTCATTGTTCTGTCTGTCTGGTAGATGACAGACTTTCAGGACCAGGGCCAAATGCTTTTTGTTGTCTGCTTCACCTGTTATATGCCAGTATGAGTCTTGGCCCGGATTCTACAAATGACTATTGGATTTATGTGGAGTGAAGCAAACCTTAACCTTAGCTCTAAATAAATGCCCTGGCCATAAAATACCAAATAAAAATGCCCACATAATTACCAAACATTTGGTTTTAGAACAGATGCGCACACGCACGCACGCGCACACACACACACACACACACACACACACACACACACACACACACACACACACACAGAGACGGTAGATTTCATGGTTTGAGAGGCATTGATAATTTGAATTGAAATGAGCTTGTCTTCACTAATGAGTCAACCACTAAACCGTTTATCTTCATATACCCAGGTTACACTGCTAAAAGGACTCTCTCTAGCTCTCTGAGCACAGCCCCAGAATAGAGTGCTTTCTTCATGTTTGTGATGAGTTAAAAATAAACATGATGCATGCATGCATGCATGCATGCGAAAAAGTGTCGTGACAATGTAACATCAAACCATAGCCACTTGCTTCTCTTCAGGTTCTGGCTCTCCCCACAAGGTGGTGACAGGTGTGAGCTAATTAATGTAATTCAGTAAGCTAGAATCTGAATCAGAGTAGAACAGGATAAAAATTATGAGAACGAAGTGAGCACAGCAATGCCAGCAGCAAGACACACTGGATTTGAAGGATTTCCAATTTTTCAGCCTTACTGTCATTCACAATCTTTATCTATTAAGATTTTTATTTTATTGTTTTAAAGTAAGACCCAAGACTTTACCACAATACAGTTTATACGACTTCTTTTATAGGTTTTCTAAGTTTTTGAATCTTGTGTTTTGTATTTTGTTGAAGTGGTTTTGCCTGCCTGTTCTGCTTCTGTGCTCTGTTATCCAAGTGGGATTTTGAAATGTATAGTTTGGGACAAGGACATTGTTAGGTGCTAAAGGACTGCTCCTCCTGGGTTAAATAATTTAGCTTGTAAGACGCAGCAGCATTGTCAGGTTCTTGCTTCTGAACGGATATATGATGTGAATAAAAAAATCGTCCCTGCGGTTTGCATTGTGTGCAAATGTAAATTCTTCCACATAATTTCATCAGAATTGAGTTATTTTTTTTTCTTATTGATTTCCATTATGTGCTATACTTAAATTACAGTATGTCTTTGCAAGATATGAAGGTTTCCATTTACACATTGAAGCTCAATTCAAAACATTTAAATATCTCGTTAACTTTTTTCTAATGGGGAACAAGTTTCCAATAGAAAGTCAAACTTCAGTCCAAAACACACTGATGCCCTTCGACATGTACTAAGAAAGCAACCCCATAATTGCAGAACTTTTTTGAGACTGGCTTTCCGGCTTGGCACATCCTAGTTATTGGACCATAACTTCTGCTCTTGTCAGGTGATCGCATGATCTCTCTAGAGCCCTGGTAGCTGTCACGATTAGGAGGAACAGAACCTCATTGTAGAAGCAGAAAAAAAACAGCTTCTGCACTACAGACACTATCGGATATTAAAACAAAGACATTTCTTGGCAAGTCACGGCCGCCATTAGACATCTCGTAGGTTGTTTACAGTGAGTTTGCTCTGAGGGTCCCCAGAAATTCCTTATTTTCCACCACACAACAGTCAGCAGTTTAAATTAAGCTATTGCTATGAAAATGTGGTTTTGCACACAAGCAGAGCTACTTTTGGTAAAATGTTTCTCTTTGAGGGGTGCACTGCACGTTAAGGGCGTTGCAGTTTTAAACCTCCATTTAATCATCAATACTTTGTTGATTCCAGAAATGAACTGTGGTTGTCCAGAAACCACAATATCAAGTTAATTAAAGTTAGGGATCAAGCATGGACTCTCTCATAAAAGAAACATGGCAATGTGTCCAATGTTACAGTGGGCCTGTAAAGCTCATTGACATATTGGATGCCTTACTTAGCTATTCAATTAGACTTAACATGAGATCAAGGATTTGACAATTGTTTAGAAGCTTTGGTCTAAATTAACCAGCAGCACCATTTAGTTCTATAACAGTACATGTGAAGGGAAACAGAGAAGTCAAATACTTCAGAGAAAAAGCAGGATCAATTTTTTGGGATTGCATTGGGTTATATATTAGCATAGGGTTTGAAAAATATTCAATAGAGGGTAGTCTCGCACAGCCAGACCAAACCACAGCTTGTAGTATGGTCTGGAAGCACGCTGTATGATTTGGGAGATTGGAGGAAAACTAGGTTGGCCAGTTTTCATTTCTTTAAACCTCTCATGTTCAATTTATACAAAGTCTATGAGCTAGATACTATTGGCGCTGCAGCTGAACAAACAGACGCGCACACTTTATGTTGTCTCCCGTACATAAACGGTAGGCTACAGCATGGAAGAGGAAGCTTGGCTTTGCCGACAGAATCCATTGAAGCCCAATATCCATTTTCTACATCCAGTGAGCCTGACTAAATACAGGTTAACATAATTTAAACACTTGTATATTAAATGTAGGAAGATTAAACCAGTTACTAAAGGAAACGTAGCCTATTATTTATTTTTTTGTGATAGTTCCAGGCTGTATGTGACCCAGACAGAGCAGCTTGTATTGATTTCAAAAAAATAAATCATTGATTCGTTGAGTGATTGCAATGTCTGACAGAAGCATCTATCAATTATCATAGATAATGTACAGTTTCAACCTAATCACAGCATCCACGGCAAGGGAAATCCCCAAGGAAAAATCAGCCCCTTGTTTTCATCTTGCTGGATTTTTAGATCTGGTTAGGTTCTTTGTATGGAAATGCAGATGCTCAAGCAGCAAACCTGAAAATAAGCAATTAGCAGCATCAATCACCTCACTCTCTTAACAACTCAGTTGTCTCGATGGGATTCTCGCTATTGATGCTGAAATTGTCCTTGGTGGGGATGCCTGTCTTATCATCCCCAGAGATTCCCCATTCTCCGTTTTTCTTAACCCACGTGAGTTGCTGTCCCATCGCTGCTGCTTTTCTCCAAATGTCTTTGCTGTCACATACTTTTTCTCATCTCCCCTTGGTTCCCACTCTATTTTCTTTTTCCCTGTTTTATTTTTTCTTTCCCTTCTTTTTCGTCTCTTTTGCGAAGTGTATTCCCAGATGCAGCCATTTCTTCAGTAGTCAGCGTGCATCCCGTCCCTCCATTACCTTGTCAGTACCCACAGACAAGCAGCTGCCTACAGATGAGGAAAAGAGAGACAGTCAAAGAGGAAAGGAAGGCAGGAATTCAGCAGCTGTGGATTATAGATACGGGTCAAGAAGGAACCATTACAAGCTACAAGGAGATAAGTACTTCATTAGCATACACACACACACACACACACACACACAGTCTGCACAGTCAACATGTGAACAGGCACATATGCACATACAAGTATTGTCTTTCCTGGAGACAAGCACATGTCTATGCTGAGAGTTATCTCCCTTATCCCTTATAGAATTTACAAGTGAAAACATTTATGAAAATAAATGTTTAACTATGGCCTTTTTCATATGGGCCACTAATTAGACTTAGTGGAAAAGACATACATTTTAATAGGCTCAGTAGGTAAGGGTGTACATTATGCATTTCCAACATTCACTATTTCCTCATACATGTGTTAAATTAAATTTTGTATGACAGGATCTAGGTTTATTGACATATTGTCAGTTCAACTTAGGGTAAGCTTTTGCGCTGATTTTTAGCATATGCTCATTATAACTCTTCCTAGTTTCAAAATGTAGTCCCTGTTTTTTTAAAGGGGCATGGATATCTCTCTATAACAGCTTCTCCATTTCTTACTGTGAAATAATTGGGGCTTCTTGGAAAATCGCCCAAAAATCTGATAGTGGCTTGGTATGAGGTTGATTATTTTCTAATCATAGTACCTTCATAAACGTCTAGAAAGCCTGGGGTGGAATTCATCTGTGGCTACGGCAAACACTTCAAAATGTATAAAGGAAACATCAGTTTCAGTGTATTCCCCACTTGTTAAATGCCAACCAATAACCAACTAAAACATTTCAAAATAACCTACCAAAGTATACTTTGGTTTTAAATACAATGATAATACAGGAATCAAATTTGAGATATCCTCATATGCAGATAATGTATTATTATACATGACTGTCACTGAACCCACTCTGAGCACTCTTAGAGGGACATATTATCCACATGTGTGGACACAGTTTATTAGTTGTCAACAGTGGTTTAAGTTTGCCGGACTACAGTATGTCCATTGAAGCTGTTGCATGCTCCTCAGATCTTATTGTGTGTGCTTTAGGTTTTAAAAAATTAAGCATGTAAATGTTTCAAATTTGAAATGACAGAAATTATCATACTACCTCTGTCCTGTGTCACATCTCTTTCTTGTTTTAGGATAGTCTTTCGGCCAAAAAAGCACTTAACTTCCTGTGGTTTCTTGTCTCCACTTTGTTCTTCAGAAGTTGGACACATACCTACTTGTTTGTAATCCTTTACTTATTCATTACTGTGAATCTATTCACCCTTGTTTCATGGTTGTTTACCTTTTTCCTTTTTACTCTTTCCTTCATCTCCAATCATATTTGCTCTCCTCTCCTTATCCAAGCCTGTTTTCCCCTAACACTGTGGTTCAAAACTGAGTGGATCATGTTGTGGAATTGTTTATTACAGTCATAATAATTATGTGTTTATATAAGACTAGTGCCATCTTGACTCTAAATATTCGTAAGCTAATCAACAAAAAGACTGACCTGACCTTATGGTGAAGGTTGTTATGTTCTGAGATACTCAAACTTCGTAAGGAGTGTATGTTTTGACCCAGATGGCTCCTGAGAACTATGTCTGTAAGATAACTAACAATTATCTGTCTGAGGACAATCTTGTACGTAGGCTTGAATGTTCGTGCGTAATTAGATTTCACTATAAACTCTCTGTATGACCGCCTATCGTTGGTCATTTCACACAATCCCATTGTTGCATTGTTGTCTTGACCCATGTTTGCAAACATTAAAGATCTGTTCTATTTTTGTATTTAAACATTGTGTCATCTGGTATTAATTGACTAAATTCTCATCTTTTAAAGGTTGATATTTCAATTCCACGACAATCATAAGAACTGCTCCATATTCCTTACTAGCAGCCATTTGCTACATCAATAATTACTGATCTTTAGAATGCTGCAAGGTCAGGGAACCTTTTTCAACTAGGTTGATTCTAACAATTCAACCAAAAATGCAGTAATAAAATAATGACACCCCTAACAATGGCGAATTAGTATAAATGTCAATGAGGTGACAAACTATCCTTTGTACTCAGCAATTTCCTATAGTGCCAGTGACCTCTGAGAATCTATTACATCATTTGGCAGTTTAAACTTCATTTTAAGAACCACAGTGCAACGTTTACTTAACAATAACAATAATTTCATAGAGGAGATTTATAATATATTGCTTCATAAATATATTTTTTTGCTTCACCCAAGATAATTTATTCCATATTGTGTGGAGTATTGTGAAACAGATATACAATGGTATATAAGTGTAGACAGGAGGATGTATGGCTATTCAGATTAACAGAAAGATGGAATGGTTGTAAAATCTGAGTTTCTGGAGAAGGGGGGCTTGGCTTTCCACACACCATCAGTGAAGTTAATAGAGCATGAAATGGTCCACTCAACCAGCCATTTACTTTGTTGATCACATTTATTGATCACTTTACATCCTTCTAGTTCAGTTAAACCACTTGCTCAGGTCTCGACAGGCATTGGGTCTGTTGTGTGTTAGCTGGGGCGGTGGCAGGTCAGTACTATAAACCCAAACAAAATGAAATCTCTGCTTTCACTAAATAATGCTACTTATTTAAACATGTTTTTAACAAAGGATTTAACATTAATTTCCCATTTCAGACTGAAATTTCCGAAATTCTTAATTAACATGTTTCCTGAAAGCAGACACAATGGATAAGATTAAAGATTTTCAATGCTTGATATGTCTTCAGATGAATCCAACTGCTATGATAACATATTACAATAAATGCTTGGCAGTGAAAACAAGTTAGATTATGTGTTTAAAAATATACACAGAAATCAGATAAAAGATAGTACAAACTGATTTAGGAAATAAGAACATTACGTGTTATCGTCTACGAAAAAATCAACAACCTATATCTGTCCCTTTGCTGACCAGCACTGAGGTCTAAATCTCTGTACCACTACGCACTGCTGTTGGTAATGGGGCTTGAACTAGAGTACTGGTACAACCAATCACACTAACTGATTGAATGAACTTGTGATTTTGCAGAGTAATTAAAATCAATTTATTTACCCAGACTGATTAACCAACATAATGATGACATAGTAAATCAAATGTTTATGTGTACTTTGGTCAATGTTAAGAAATAAAATACCCCCCCACCATAAGGCAGGACTTTTGACATTGTGACTGGAGTGTACATTTAATATGAAAGTTCACGCTACTGTCAAACTTGTATTTCCTTAACTTTGCTGACAGCTCTTTGTTGTTTGGGCTTCTTGTCCTGTCTTAAAAACCGACCACTGTAGGCAGGTGTCAAAGAGAGAAATAATGTCTTTCCAGGTTACATGAGAGAAAACAAGTGGAATACAGATTTGGGAAGACCACTGTGAACCGATCAGTGATCAGACACCGCTGTCACTGAGCAAGCTTTTACTATTGGTTTGGTTTAACAGTGTGCACAAATGAATGTGGACCAAATAAAATTAAGTATTTTTATGATGGATGTGTGTTAAGGAGCAGGGCCACATGTACTTGAAAAGGTCTTTCTTGAATAACTTTGTAAACATCATTATTTTTGTGGACTTAATTAACCATATTCTGTTCGGCATGGACAAGCAGCAATTGAGTTGAAGTCCAAGTAAATAGACATAACAGAAAGAGAAATAAGATGAACATTTTAGACTTGTATTCATTATTTATACAATAATTATCTTTATACATATTGACATATTACTTAATTAAAAAAAACTTGTAATCAAATAAATACATATATATATTAAATTGCATAATGTTTTTGTGGAAGGACCTATATGCTTCCTTTCTATTGTTGTGACCCCCCCCTCCACACACACACACACACACACACACACACACACACACACACACACACACACACACCACACACACACACACACACACAAAGTTGTCTTGCATAATGCAGCATGTTACACCTGTCATTGCTTTTCATTTATTTGGCATTACGAAAATAATCTTGCATAAAACACTTCTAAAAAACACTGAATACACAAAGTGGTTGTATGTTGTGCAACCACAAGGATGCACAGGAATAAAGGCATGGAAACCTAGTCTTACATTACATCAGAGTTCAAACAGTTCATTCAGCAGTGGTGACAAAGAGCTTTCAGTCTGACTGACGGATTGAATCGTTTTTCTGTTCATGGTTAAGACAGTGATGGAGTAACACCCCACACTAAAGGCATTTTCCTGGAATATGCCCACCATCTTTCATGATACAAATGACAAATTCACTGTTGTTTGTCAGGGTAGAAAATAATTGGTGCATACCTCAAACCCTTTTCCTCGCACTTCAATCGTCTATCACAGAATATTTTTGAAGTGTTTTAGATAACATGGAAATATTGTTCTACATGGCCAATGGCATGACTGAAAACGTTTAGGATATACAGCAGGTTGTTAGGCAAACATTGCAGCTCATGCAGGATCTAAAAATGAGAGCAGCCAGTAACTGAGAGTGAGCACTGTTTACATATTTTATGTTAACACCACTCAATCCCACAGCTCTTACAAGACAATACAGTATAAACAACAGTGTAACTGTAAAGCCACCTTGACAACCAAGTATAGCTATTAAGGAATGCAATAAGAGGCCTGCAGCTAAACCACCTTATCTATGTGAAAGCATGGAGTCTAATGCGCTGTGGACCTTGGTGATACGGGTATTTGTCCCTTGTGTACCATACAAAGCATATGGTATTACAGCTCTCTTTGCTTTCTCGTGCTCCAATGCTGACCGAATATGAACTGGCAGCAGCACAGAGCCTGCACCGTAGCAGCCTGTAGGTTAGCAAGGACATAGTGATGCTGTGCAAGAGACACCAGCCTATCATCGAGAATGTGCAACCTGCACACCTCGAAACAACCCCACATAGGCATGCTTAACATTTATGTGTTTACTGATTAACAGGCACACACTTTTGGGAGGTGTGCATATATGTTAACATTATGTCTGTGTTAATTAGCCATTAACACAGTACTGAGCACATGTGTAAAATTGTATGTTAACTAGGTTTCGATGTCACTAGAGGGACTGACATCTATCAATATGTTTCTTTCTATCAGGAGAATCGTGGTGCAATAAAACATTTGTTATTCACACAGACTTCAGGGGACACAGCCAATGCATGAAAGGTTGTCATGATTATGACATTATGATATACAGTAGGTAAAAGGTTGTAGGGTCCACACGTCGTATGCAGAGGTCGCCGACTATCAATTTCTGCTATGTTGCTCCTTCCCCCTTTCACTCTCTTTCATCATTATTTTATCCACAATTTGATCTAAAAGCTAGGTACACTTTAACACAACAATTTCAGAGAAACCTTACTTTGTTTTCCCAGTGACAACGCAGAGCTGTGGCCAACGCCTTGAGTTATCTCACACCGCTGGACTCTCAAGGCTTTGTAATAGTGATATACAACCTGACATCGGGTTAAAACAAGTGGCACTACCTGTCCATTTCTCATGGTCTATGCACAGTGGACATATTTAGCCTTGAGCAAAAAGGAAGGAAACTGCTTAAGAAGCTCAGTCTAAACATGTTGAAATCATCCTTAAATGCATGGACATGATAACAGATGCACCTGCAAAGTACTGCAATCCAATCCAATATCCTTGAAATAACTACTAACTGTGTAACACTTGTAATGTTTTATTACTGTAAAGACTGTGTGAGAAAGGTTCTATGTTTGAGAACGTAAAACGTAGTCTTTAGTTGCTGCTAAGAGTTGGCTATTACCTTTACTCTGCATGTCTGGCATTTCTTCCAAAAAACAACTAAACCTATATACACTCAACAAAAATATAATCGCAACACTTTTGTTTTTGCTCCCATTTTTCATGAGATGGACTTAAAGATCTAAAATTCATTCCAGATACACAATATTACCATTTCTCTCAAACATTGTTCACAAATCTGTCTAAATGTTAGCCTGGCATTCCCAGACCTGCCACTAGGCACTGGCAAATTAAATTTGCTGCGCGTGTTGGTCTGGACACGCTCCGTTGAAGCTTTATCAAGAAAGCCAGAGATCTGGCGGGTGGTTTCAATTGGTTCTATCTAATATGGGCGCACCAGAGCCCTTTATATGGTACTCTGGGGCGGACGATACCGGGTGACGACAGTGACGTGCATGCGACGTCGAAGCCGTGATAGTAAACATCAAAGATGGCTGCGGATATGTTGTGTGAGTTTGAGACTGCTTTGGCCTCGACCCTTAACGATTTGGAAGACGGCACTCAAATCTTTCATTAGCAAGTAAGTGGAATGTTCTATTTTGCCGACCGACAACGGCAAACGTTTAATTTAACAGTTTAACAGCTGTTCGCTAAACGAAAGGGGCTTACGTCGCCTTGTGCATCGCTCTGATTGGTTGTAGTGCTATCCAACTGCGTGCAGTGGCATTTGAAATGCACGAGTAGGAGCCGCCCCTTGAGTTGGAAATTACTATTGATCGTGGCCAGACCCTCTATCGTTCAAGATATCTGGGTCTGGATTTCCAGGCTATCTAAATGTGTGATAGTGAGCACTTATGCTTTGCTGAGATAATCCATCCCACCTCACAGGTGTGCCACATCAAGATGCTGATCTGACATCATGATTAGTGCAAAGGTGTGCCTTAGACTGTCCACAATAAAAGGCCACCCTGAAATGTGCAGTTTTGTCTCACAGCAAAATGCCACAGATGCCACAAGCATTGAGGGAGCGTGCAATTGGCATGCTGACAGCAGGAATGTCAACCAGATCTGTTGCTTGTGCATTGAATGTTCATTTCTCTACCATAAGCCGTCTCCAAAGGCGTTTCAGAGAATATGGCAGTACATCCTACCGGCCTCACAACCGCAGACCACGTGTAACCACACCAGCCCAGGACCTCCATATCCAGCAGGTTCACCTCCAAGATCGTCTGAGACCAGCCACTGAGACAGCTGCTGAAACAATTGGTTTGCATAACCAAACAATTTCTGCACAAACTGTCAGAAACCGTCTCAGGGAAGCTCAACTGCATGCTCGTCATCCTCAACGGAGTCTTGACCTGACTCCAGCTCGTCGCCGTAACAGACTTGAGTGGGCAAATGCTCACATTCGATGGCGTCTGGCACGTTGGAGAGGTGTTCTCTTCACGGATGAATCTCGGTTTACATTTTTCAGGGCAGATGGCAGACAGCGTGTGTGGCGTTGTGTGGGTGAGCGCTTTGCTGATGTCAATGTTGTGGATGGAGTGGCCCAAGGTGGTGGTGGGGTTATGGTATGGGCAGGCATCTGTTATGGATGAAGAACACAGGTGCATTTTATTGATGGCATTTTGAATGAACAGGGATACCGTGATGAGATCCTGAGGCCCATTGTTGTGCCATACATCCATGAACATCACCTAACGTTTCAGCAAGATAATGCACGACCCCATGTTGCAAGGATCTGTACACAATTCTTGGAAGCTGAAAATGTCCCAGTTCTTGCATTGCCAGCATACTCACCGGACATGTCACCCATTGAGCATGTTTGGGATGTGCTTGACAGCGTGCACCACTTCCCACTAATATCCAGCAACTTCGCACAGCCATTGAAGAGGAGTGGACCAACATTCCACAGGCCACAATTGACAATCTGATAAACTCTATGCGAAGAAGATGTGTTGCACTGCATGAGGCAAATGGTGGTCACACCAGATACTGACTGGTTCTGAGTCCCCAGACCCCCAATAAAGCAAAAAAATGCACATTTCAGAGTGGCCTTTTATTGTGGACAGTCTAAGGCACACCTGTGCACTAATCATGATGTCAGATCAGCATCTTGATGTGGCACACCTGTGAGGTGGGATGGATTATCTCAGCAAAGCAGAAGTGCTCACTATCACACATTTAGACAGATTTGTGAACAATGTTTGAGAGAAATGGTGATATTGTGTATCTGGAATGAATTTTAGATCTTTAAGTCCATCTCATGAAAAATGGGAGCAAAAACAAAAGTGTTGCGTTTATATTTTTGTTGAGTGTATGTTTCTGGGCATATACATATGTCTTCAGATTGAACAATGTATTATAAAACAACAAAAAAAGAAGGAAAACCCATTACAAAAAGGGCTTTGTAGGATATATGGACAGGTCTAAAGGTGAGGACAAATTTGAAAGAAAATAAAATTGCTGTTCTGAATGTCCACACAGAAAGCGAGTGAAATGACAGCCATCACAGAAAGGGAAGATGCGGATTAAGACTTACACTTTTATTTTCAATCTTTACCGGAACAAATTCATGGTGTTAAACCTTTTAGTACATACCCAAAGTGACAGAAGTAGTTCTATTAATATTGAAAGAGAGAGCTCAAGAGGGGAGTTCAAACCCTGCCCACTTTATTGGCCCATCATGGCATGAGGTCGGCATGAATGTCGCAATATCAGTGTTTTGAAAGATACAGAAGTTGTCGAACACAACACCTGATTTTCTGATGTAAAAAATTAATGGGGGCAGGGATTTGTTGATGCTATTGAACCATTTGTCAAGCATTTTTGTTGGATCATAAATGGGATGCTCCTTAACTTATTCAATCTGTGATAATATCAGATATGTTGATATGAATATGCCGTTGTATTTCTTTATTTTTGCAAATGACATTCAAGCTTCTGCATTTACTCTTCTCCTCAATTTTGTCGAGTTCTCGAACTATTGAACAGCAGCGGGCAAAACAAAAGTAGCTAAATGTGCTTTCGATAGAGTAATCAGCATAACGTACTTTAATGGATGTGCTGGGGTCCATTCATGAACAGTAATGAAAGGGGCAAAAGCATTCATTATTTTGGAGCAGAGTGCATCATGATCATATAACTAAGTGAAATTTTACTCTGCAAATTATGATCTGGGGATAGCTGTAATTGCAGGAGCTCCGTTTCAGGGTGTAGAGAATGACAGGTAAAACTGCAAAGTAACTGGAATGACCTGAAATTGGACAAAAGCCTTCAGCCCATTGTTGCTTGTTCTGTGTGTGGATGTGTAGTGCACTACTGCTGAGCCATTATTGCACCCGGCCAGTTCAGCAATTCAGTAACTGCTTATTCCCATCCGAACGAAACCTGCTCTTTCTTCTTTCTCAAAGCAGAGTGGAGGTGGAGCAAAGCAGAGGCTTGGTCAGTATATGATTCTTGATATGGATGAATAATCAAAAAACCTTACCTCCAGTGGTCAGCCTCCCGAAGCATAAAGTTGAAATGTTTTCATCCACTCTCTCAGTGACCTTTACTATTTTTCTGTCATCCCTATTTTCCTCTACTCAAGACCAGTTGATTGATGTGGCTTGACAATGCAGTCGTGAGCACCGTGCGATTCTCAACAATAACAATCAGATCATTTCAGGTAAAGCTCTCTTTTGTCCAAACTCTCACATGTGAAATGTCAAACTGTCTTGCCATGTCAGCATCTCTGCTGCAGAATTAGCCTGTCAGATGCCACATCAAACTCTGTTTCCCTTCATTCGCTTCATGTCTCATGTCCCCCATGGCAATTGTCTATGACTCTGGTGTCAGACACTTTTCCTTAAGTGGATTGATTCTTCCCAAAAAAACAAACAAAAACAAAACAAAACTTTTTTTGTTTGTTCAGTTAGACATTAAGGTAAGTAACTTTTTAGGTTTTCCCTGCAGATGCCGTTTGTGTTTCCCACATGGAGAAAACACTTAGCCCACTCTTCTTACTTTATTTCCTGCTTATCTTTTTAGGGATCTGGTAAATATTTGCAAGGAGAGGTCTGCCGGGTAACAAGCCCCAACCACAGCGATTTCTACCAGCCTCCAATGAGGAAGTGACAAACATTACAGTACCTTCCGGTGGCCACTAGGGGGTGGTACAAAAAGTGAGCAATTTTTCGTTGACTCACTTGTTAAACAGGCCACTTTCACAGTCTTATTACAACTATTTACGTGCTGGTCCACATAACCATTCTAGTCTGTAGGTTTAGCTAATATCTCCATTACCATACTGAGGGGGGTGATTTTTTTTTTCTAGCACGTTAGTTTTTATTCTTGTGTGTGTGTGTGTGTGTGTGTGTGTGTCTGTTTTGGTGAGAACCAAATTGAGTTTAAGGTCTTAAGAGTGAGGACATTTTTGGAAAGTGCACAACATTTTTGCCAGTTCTCACTTTGGAACAGGCCTTAAAAGCGTTGTTTGTGGGTTAAGACTAGGTTTTAAGGTTCATGTATAAATTAGGTTTAGATAAGGGTTAGGGTTAGTAATTTAGTTTATGCTTAGGGTTAGGCTGATGGGCTAGGGAATGCATCAATGAATGTCCTTACAAGTATAGCTGTACAAATATTTGTGGTGTGTGTGTGTGTGCGTGTGTGTGTGTGATAATTGATGTTTTGAGGAAATCTGTCTTTTTAAATGTCCCATTCTAAGATGCTCTTGAACGATTGACTACAGTGAAATAATTGTAAGACATGAATGTAAATGGCACACAGTATTAGAAGACCATTTGTTAACAGATTCTTTTTTCTTTTTTTTACCCGACAGGTGTTCAGGTCTTCATAAATTGGGTTTGCAATTTTTCTATTACTTACGTATCTCCTATTTCATACGTGCAGCTGTATATTACCTTCAATGTTAAGTTAGATTGTTGATTAACTGTGCACCAGAGTTGAGTTTTGGACCGGGTTGCATGTTCTGCCAGATGCCAGGTAACATTACCAGTTGTTGTTTGTTTCCATACAATCTAGTCCAGCATATGGGCTTTAGATGGATGGCCTGTCTGTGTTTGTGTGTTCAGGATTGCTTAATCAGCCTCACTATTGTATTGTATTCTATCTATGGATACCGTGTCTATGCATTATTTTATATGATGTATTCCAGTGGAGGTATGACGCAAATCAACCTGTTTGCTCATATCTGTTAGGATATTTTCTTTTACTTCCATGTGCAGAGGAATATTTATCACAATGATAATGATGAATGAACACCAGACCTCAAAAACAGGTAACAATAGCAGCAATGCTATTAAAGTAGTTATGGTGAAGAATAATAGAAGACCAGTCTTTTCTGACTTGAAGATAAAGATATGGTAAATGCCTCTAACCCTCTATGGCATGACTTTTTATTTTTTGTGGAAAAAAATATTTCACCCCACTTTGTGAGAGCTTGGGGGTCCCTGTTGGTATAGCCATCATAAAATCTGTACCCCCCCAACCCCCCACTCAGATTTGGGTTTGTTGCCTCAGAGCAACACTGTGCTATGAGGGTACAAAATCACCAAGGTTTGCTATAATACACAGGATAATTGGAACATAGAAAAACAAGTAAAATGAGCATCAAAATAGTGTGTGTGTGTGTGTGTGTGTGTGTGTGTGTGTGTGTGTGTGTGTGTGTGTGTGTGTGTGTGTGTGTGTGTGTGTGCGTGTGCGTGTGCGTGTGCGCGTGTGTGTGTGTGTGTGTGTGTGTGGCTGGGTGAGCCGGGTTTGTGTGAGAATGGGTGTGTGTGTTGTGTATATCTGTGTGTGAGAGTTGTTAGTGTGGGTGTGTTGGGTTGTGTGTGTCTGTTATGAGTGTGTGTCTGTGTTGAGTGAGAATGGGTGTGTTTTGTGGTTGGTGTTGTGTGTGTTGTCTAGTTGTCTATATCTGTGTGTGTGTAAGTTGTGAATGTGTTTGTGTTGTGCGTGTGTGTGTGTGTGTGGCTGGGTGAGCCGGTGTTTGTGTTGTGAGTGTGCTGTGAGAATGGGTGTGTGTGTTGTGTATATCTGTGTGTGAGAGTTGTTAGTGTGGATGTGTTGGGTTGTGTGTATCTGTTATGTGTGGTGAATGTGTGTGTGTGTGTGTGTGTTTGTGTTGTGAGGGGGTCATCCCTATATTCCCACAGAAATTGGCGATTAGGTTCCAGCATCACAGCTGGAATAGGTTAGAATAGGAGTGACACACACACACACACACACACACACACACACACACACACACACACACACGCACACACACACACACACACACACACACACACAACTATTCTCTATTATGTAGTTACATTAATTAGACATGTGGGACCATCAGGCTGTGGGAACATAGACACACTCCTGTAGTAGTAATAGTAAAGTAAAAAACATTGATTATCATCAAAATTATGTATGAGAGCACATAGCTTCACTTAGTGATATTGCTGAACAAAAGTTGTCTAACTGCATATTGTTGCCCTCAGGCAACGAACCGAAAAACACAGTTTTAGTGTATAAATAAAAACAAAATTAGTCTTTAAACAATCAAACATATGTCTTTACATACTTGTGCACATGCCCATATTTTTTACTATAAAATTATTGCAATCAAAAGACATTTAGCAGTGATATTCAACTTGCCAAGTTGAGGCGTTGTGTCCCATGCAACTTCGGTTCCTAGAAGACTGCTGCAACCCCAGATAAAATGCCACACCCACTTTTGCCCCTCATTTCATTGGACAGAGACATGTCAGGTGATATTATAAATACGTTTTGGGGTTTTTTCAATTAAAGGGCCTGTGTGATGATGAAAATAGTGGTTTGTTGCCTGAGGGCAACGCCATGCCATAGAGGGCTAATGACTTATGCTTATAAATATATGAAAGGCACAGCAATGGCTGTCGCTGCAAAGATCCAAGCAACCTTTATATTACATTACGTTACATTTTATTGAGCTGACCCTTTTCTCCTTTTTATTTTACTATCCATCAATATGCGGCAGATTGGCCATATACAGTACTTTAGTTATTCAGTATTGGTATTTCATATTCCCCACACACAGTGAACTAAACTCCTTAACAGACTGAATCAATAATGTTAGAGCTGCATGCACAACTTGTAAAAAGTGAAGCTTCAACAATGGCTGCAGCAGTGCACATTTGTTAGATATAGATAACACATTAAAACCACATATATAATAATAATAAGGTTATATAATATAATAATAAAAAGGTTGAATATTGTTTTTGAACAATTGTCTGGAAAGATTAAGTGTGTTTGAAGTAAGAGCTCTGATGATGTGAGGTCAAGAGATTTATTTATGTATTTGTGAATAAATAATTACTTTTTCGAAACCTGCTTTCTTCTCCTTTAGACACAACATCTGTGTCACGTTGCTGCTCACCAAGAATGCCTCTGCTCAGACAGGAAGCTAAGCCAAAAAATAAGAACAATAGGAGGTGTGCGGTAACCCGGCGGCCCTGGATATAATAGCATATTCCTCAAGCGGAACATGTATGCTTCAAGATGGGCGACAGCCTTTTTCATCCCTGTAGCAGCTGATCTGAGTTGTACTCTTTCTGTATGTATCCTGTAATACTGATTCTTCACCAGTTATGTAACATTTCCAAATCCACTCGGGTATATTTGCATAACAGTAGAGCTTTGGCGTTGAATGAAACATGCTGCTACAAAATGTCGCTTGAAGTCCTTTATTGAGACACACCAATATTTTTAAGTCCACTCATCATGTACATGGATGCTTGAAGCATAAAAACTGACATTAAAGGTTACAGACTTAAAAATAAATATATAGCAGTGCTACCTGATATGTTTTTTTTTGTAAAAGGTGGACACAGAGCAGTCAGTATTGTATGGAAAATTCTATTAGACTTTATTATCTGTGAAAGCAAAACAGTTTTGTAAAAGCACAGAAGACAATTGACAAGTGTGTATCATAATTTACACGTATTTCACTATCCACAAACCTGTAATTTTTGACTTGCAAATATGTAGAACTTACTCTGAAAATACATAGTCATATTTACACATTTACGGATCCGTTTCTGCTTGTGAAAAAGGGTTTGCATATTTGTGGATTGCCTCCTGTGAGTTTGTGAACCACATTACATTTTTACATACTTTTGTCCAACTTCTACCACCGAGATCTGTAGAACAAGCCTTACAAAGGAAAGACAAGGCAAGTTTATTTATATAGCACAATTCAGACACAAGGCCACTCAAAGTGCTTTACAGGGGCAAGATTAGAATACATAAAACACATTATAAAACATTTAAAAGCGAATAAAATAAGCAAATAAAATAAAAATTGCAGGTTAAAATGGAAACAAAAAAGTCTTCAGACTCGATTTAAAAGAACTGAGAGTTGCAGCAGACCTCAAGTTTTCTGGGAGTTTGTTCCAGATTTTTGGTGCATAATAACTAAAAGCTGCTTCTCCTTGTTTAGTCCTAACTCCAGGGACTGTAGTAGACCTGTCCCAGACAACCTAAGGGCTCTGGACGGTTTATAACGTATCAGCATATCAGTAATGTATTTTGGCCCTAAACCATTTAGTGCTTTATAAACCAACATCAGTATTTTGAAATCAATTCTTTGAGTGACAGGAAGCCAATGTAAAGACCTCAGAACTGGGGTAATGTGATCCACTTTTTTGGTCCTAGTGAGGACTCGAGCAGCAGCGTTCTGAATTAGCTGAAGCTGTCTGATAGATTTTTTTGGAAGGCCAGCAAGGACACTGTTACAGTAGTCAAGTCTACTAAAGATAAATGCATGGATACGTTTTTCTAAATCTTGCTGAGACATAAGCCCTTTAATTCTTGATATGTTTTTTAGGTGGTAGTAGGCCGATTTATTAATTGATTTAATGTGTTTCTTGAAATTCAAGTCGGAGTCTACGACAACACCAAGATTTCTGACTTGGGGTGTGGTTTCTAACATAACGGATGTAAGCTGTGCGCTGACTTTTATTTGTTCATCTTTGGCACCAAAGACAATTACTTCAGTTTTGTCGTTGTTTAATTGAAGGACATTTTGGCACATCCAATCATTGATTTGTTCAATGCACTTACTCAGTGCCTGTATCGGACTGTAGTCTCCTGGTGATATGGTTATGTAAATTTGTGTGTCGTCTGCATAATTATGGTAGCATAATTTGTGCTTATTCATAATCTGAGCTAGTGGGAGCATGTAAATGTTAAATAGAAGATGCCCAAGAATGGAACCTTGGGGGACTCCGCATTCAATATTTGTCCGCTCAGATATGAAATTGCCTATTGACACATAGTAGTCTCTATCCTTTAAGTAGGATTCAAACCAGCTTAGTACAGTTCCAGAAAGTCCAACCCAGTTTGCTAGTCGATCTAGTAATATGCTGTGGTCAACTGTGTCAAAAGCGGCACTGAGATCCAGTAAAACTAAGACAGATCTTTTGCCACTGTCTGTGTTTAAATGGATGTCATTGAAGACCTTAACCAGAGCAGTCTCAGTGCTGTGGTGTTGTCTAAATCCTGACTGGAAAACATCAAAGCAGTTGTTCTTTGCTAAGTAGTTATTTAGCTGTTGATAAACAGCTTTTTCAATGATTTTACTTAAAAATGGTAGGTTAGATATGGGCCTATAATTTTTCATGAGTGATGTATCTAGATTGTTCTTTTTTAGGAGTGGCTTGATGACTGCTGTTCTATTTCGTTCCTACTGACCGCCAGAGGCGGTGCTTTCAGCACTGGATGTTCCATCGCGCGCATGCGCAGGTCGAGATCTTATACCAAAAAAGTCACCTGTGACCCTTGGGTGACCCGAGAATATGTATATATTCCGGAAGTCACTCTAGGATCTGTTCCTTCTATCTTCTCGCGGACTAGCAGGTCACACACATTGTTGTGTGTATACCATTAGCTTGTCGCAAGTAGCCTTGTAACCTAAGGGTTGGGGCTTCGGGGTGAACCTCCAAAGGCTGCGACTTGCAATTCGTTCGACTTCGCCTGCGGCCGGTCAGGGGTGAGTAAAGTGTGAAGGCTACGCGTAGCCGGCGGCTATCGCGGAAGCTAATATCACCTTTCCACCTTTCCACTGAGCTTGTGAGGCGGCGACTGTGTTAATCTTTTGTTCTCACCGTTGCTTGTGTGTTTTTCGCTAAGCCCGGTTGCTAATTGTATGCTCGAATGTATTGTTTTTCTAGCATTGTTGACTGTTGCGCCGGTGCTACGTCGCCCCGACCGGTTGCTTACTTCGATTTAATCGACAGCGAGCGGCTTGGGGTCTAAGCCGCCGCCACATTATTTTGTAGCATCGCCTAGAGCGGTCCATAGGCTACTTAATTTGCTCGTCAAGTGGGCGGCTTCGGGTCAGAAGTCGCTTTCGCTGTTGTATTTGAGCTGTGTCGCACCAGTCGTGTGCTCTCACCTAAGCCTTGCGTTGCATAGCTTACTTTATTTGCTTAGCCAGTGGGTGAGCCGTGCCACACACTAGTATGCTGTTGTATACACTGTATGCTGCTGTATTGCTCGCCGGTGGGCTAATTAGTTTCCTAAATCGCCTTCACCGTGTTATTTTAGCCGTGTCACACTGTTGCACGTGTGTTGGCTGCTGTAGTGTGTCGCCAGTTGGCAGCTTAGTTTCACACCGCTGTATTATTATAGCCGTGTCGCACCGTTGCACGGTAGCTCGCGCCTTAGCCTGGTTGCATAGGCTACTTTATTCGCTCGCCAGTGAACGTCTTGGGATCCAAGTGTTGCTGTCACTGTGTTATTTAAGGCGCATTGTTGCTCGGGTGTGCTCTCGCCTGAGGCTCGATTGCCTAGCCTTCGTTGATTTGCTCTCCAGTGGGCGGCTGGGGTAACCTAGAGCCGCTGACACTGCCAGGGGACTACTACAGATAGAGAATAGCATTTTGGCTAATTCTATCTTTTTCACTCATGTATGATCATGTGTTTTATTAATTTGCACTGTCCCCTTCTTAAATAAACTGAATTATATTGAACTGTGTTATTTAGGAGGTTGCATTGTTGCTTGGGTGCGATCTCGTCTAAAGCTCGATTGCCTAGCCTACTGTAACTTGCTTGCCAGTGGGCGGCATAGTTTTACACCGCCACTGTATTATTCTAGCGGCGTCCCACCGTGGCTCGGTTGCTCTCGCCTGAAGCCCGGTTGCATACGTTAGTTGCTACTAGCCAGTGAGCGTCTTGGGTTTCCAAAGGTCACCTTCACTGTGTTATTTTGGCTGTCACACCGTTGGCGTGTCAGCACAGGCTACTGTATTTGCCCGCCAGTGGGCGGCATAGTTTTACACCGCCGTTTTCTCTGGGCCTCCCTCTGAGCCTTACTTCGCAGAGCTCCGTAGATGCTGGCCAGATTTAAGGGCTCTCCCATCACACTCCGATTGAGCCTGCTATAGCATCCCTGGTTGTCTCCCCAGACGAGGCTCTGAGAACCAATGTGCGCTGCCCTCGGCCAGTGCCAGATTACATACGACCTCCTTACTAGGAGTTACGACATTGCTGCCCGTGTGGGACGTCTTGGGAATTTGCTTTCTCACATAGGCCTGGCTTGGTCGCAAACCATACAGGGGTCAGGTGCTGGTCACTCAGCACGGACCCTCAGTGATGCTTCACTGCGGACTTTGCATTATGACTTAGGGAGCTAGGCAGGTTGATGCCAACTGTGCGTCCCAGTCGGAGGTGTGTCGACAGACCCTCCGTTCTCTTCCAGTGATCCTAGGTTGCACGCTTCAGGCCCCGGTGCGAAGTGTTCAGGTTGACCAGGCTAGACAGTAGTTGCACGCTGCGACGTGCGCCTCTGCCTGATTCCAGGCCGGGAACCTCTGTGGTACCCCGTGCCAATATCTTCAACCACGTCCAGGTGGGCAATCAAGGGGCCAGTGCTTCTCAGCACATTCTGAACAGCGCCGTAACACCGCGCTACGGTCGGCATTTCAGGCGCCAGGAAGTCGGCGTCCAGCCTCCGCCCACCCCCAGAGTCCCTGGGGGTGCTACTCGATGCTCGGTAGGCTCTACTCAACCTAATTTCAGGTACCAAGGAAGTGGGGCGGGTTCGTCCCATTCTGGACTAAGAGGGCGGAATCGGTGCCTCACGGTTCTTCCTTTCCACATGCTGCGTGTTGCAGGTGGCCTCCAGTCTATCGCTCAGGCGGACTGGGTTGTGTCAATAGCCCTGAAGGACGCTACTTCCAGGTCCCTACTGCCCAATGCCACAGGTGGTCCTCCCCTTTGCATTTCTGGGCAAGGTGCATTTCAGGGTTCTTCCGTTGGGCCGTCCCTGGCTCTGCGTATATTAAACAGTCTGTGGCAGCATCCCTGTCGCCATTACAGCTCAGCAGTATGGTGTACTGCCATACCTAGACTACTGGTTGATAATTTCGCCCAACTCAGGAGCAGGCGGTCAGGGACACAGCCACGCTCCTTAGCCAGTCGGAAACAGGCTTGGCCTTACGATCAATCTTACAAAGGGCAACCTTACACCATGTGTTGGGTTGTGATTTATTTGGGGCTGGTGCTCGACTCGGCGGCCATAAGAGCCTGCCTTTCTCCAGAGCACGTAGCTACCATTCGGCAGCTACTACAGCACTTCATGCAGGGGAGGCTGCTGGAATACAGCCTCTTCCTTTGACTGACAAGTATGCTGACCTCGGCATCCACGAGGGTCCGACTAGGCCTTCTCAAAGTGAGTTCTCTTCAGATCTGGGCGAAGGGTCTCCACTTGGACCTCAAGTGGCAGAGACGCAAGATGGTCAGGGTGTCTGGGCAGTGCCTTTGGGCCCTCAGACCCTGGAGAGAGAGGGCATCCCTGATTGCAGGGTCGCCCTTAGGGAGGAATCTCCCGGTGTGAGGTTGTAGAAACAGACGCCTCCTTGTCAGACTGGGACGCAGTCTATTAGTGCAGGACTGTCGTAGGCCAGTGGGATTCCCAGCAGAGACTGGAGCACGTTATGGGCTGGAACTCCTTGCAGGGTTCTTAGCACTCAGGCTTCAACCACCAGGTGGGCACCAGATCGGAGCAGGGCCTGCGGGTTACGGAAGGGCTCTTTATGGGGGTGCCCCACCATTATCTAAGCTTTCCGGGTGTCTGGAACACAGCGATAGACCTTCTCTCTCGCCAAAGGCCACCCCCCGGGGAGTGGAGACTCCATCCGGATGTGGTAGGCATGATTGGGACAAGTATGGCAGGGCAGTGGCATATCTCTTTGCTTCCGAAGAGAAGACCCACTGTCCCCCTTGGTTCTCCTAGAGTGGAGAGGACCAGTCCCCTAAGACAGGAGGCTCTGGCTAATGCTTGGCCAGTCAGCCTGCTTTATGCATTTCCTCTAATTCTGTTTTTACTGGCAACACTGGACGGGGTACAGCATTGCAGTTACAGCCTACGTTTGGTGGCTCCACGTGGGCCAGGAAGGCCATGGTTCCCAGCGTTACTAAAACTCCTCAAAGGAGACCCTGGGTGCCTTCCAGAGAGACAGGAACTTCTGTCTCAGGTGGGCATACGACATGTAGGGCACCCAAACTCGGGGCGCCTGCAGCTGGGCGTGTGGCTCCTGATAGCCAGGACCCACTGTTGACGTATTGTGACCAGTCAGAGGTCCAGACCTGTTTTAAGTTCAGGGGCACTCTCCGCTATATGGCTCTATGCAAACAGGTGGAAGTTGTTTGCACAGTAGTGCATGGCACATGGCGAAGCCCAAGGGACTTGCTCATTGAGAGTGATACTACACTTTCTGCAGTCTGTGTGGGCAACAGGAGAGCTGCTTCCACCCTGCTCATTTATGTGGCTGTGATATCGGCCGCACATGCAAGGGTGGATAACCAGACGGTAGGGTCCCACTACCTAGTCAGGCAGTTACTGAAGGGAGGCCAGAGGCTTCATTCAGCCACCATGACCCCTGAGGGCACCATCATGGGACTTGCAAGTAGTCCTGAGGGCCTTAGGTCTACCCCCATTTGAGCCGCTGAGTCAGGCAGACTGTCTATGAAGACGGCATTCGTCCTTGCCATTGCGACTGCAATCGGTTGGTGAACTCCATGCCTTGTCAGTGAGCCAGGCGCGCTTGCGCTGGCATGTAGAAGGGTCAGGAGTGGTGCTCTCACCAAATCCATCCTTCCTATCCAAACGATTGTCTCCCCACTATGTAAACCAATCGATCGAGTTGGCTGCTTTTACTCTCCTGGGCTCACCAGGGGGTGCAGAAAGAGTGTCAGACCCACTGTGCCCGGTGCGGGCGCTTAGGGCATATGGTGTGGCAATAACCAGCTTGCATAAGACAAATAACCTCTTTGTCTGCTATGGGAGCTGCAGGAAGGGGGCTGCCCTGTCCAAACAGAGACACTCCCACTGGCTTGTGGATGTGGTCTGTGAATGCATATAGAGCGCAGGGGCTACCCAGGCCTTGGCCGTTGAGTGCCACTCTACCAGGAGTATGGCTACATCTTGGGCTGCCTTGAAGCGGGTTCCACGTCAGGACATTTGCGCCTCGGCTACATGGTCTTCATCATGTGCGTTTGCGCGGCTCTACAGAGTAAATGTTTCTGCTCCTCATCCTGTGGGATGGCGGCTGTCTTGTTAACGGCTGTAAGCCCTTAATTGATGAGTACTCTTGGTGACCTTTCTGGTATAAGTCATCCAGTGCTGAAAGCACCGCCTCTGGCAGTCAGTAGGAACAAAATAGAACGATAGTTACGTATGTAACTACGGTTCTATGAGTTCCGGATGACCGCCAGAGTTCTCTGTCACTCAGACTTCTCAGATACCGCGAGAAGATCCAGTTGGAACAGATCCTAGAGTGACTTCCGGAATATATACATATTCTCGGGTCACCCAAGGGTCACAGGTGACTTTTTTGGTATAAGATCTCGACCTGCGCATGCGCGCGATGGAACATCCAGTGCTGAAAGCACCGCTTCTGGCGGTCATCCGGAACTCATAGAACCGTAGTTACATACGTAACTATCGTTTTCAGGGCCTGTGGGAATACACCTGTCTGAAGGGACATGTTGACAATTTGTAGAACATCTGAGGCCATACAGCTAAAAACTGTTTTAAAGAAGCTTGTAGGCAGAATGTCAAGGCAGCTGGATGAGGAGTTCAGGTGTTGTATAATGTCCTCCAGGTTTTTGTGGTTTATAAGATAAAATTCTGTCATTGCATTTGAATTGATTTTAAGAGGGAACACATATGTTGAACTTGGTATTGATGCAGTGACAGCTTGTCTAATTTTGTGAATTTTCTCAGTAAAGAAGGAGGCAAATTCATTGCAGGCTCTCGTGGAGAGATGTTCAGACGCTACTGACACAAGAGGGTTTGTTAATCTGTCAACAGTAGCAAACAGGGCACGTGCATTGTTGTTGTTTTTGGTGATGATGTCAGAAAAGAAAGAAAGACTGCCTTGCATTTCTCAGTTCTGAGTTAAACGTGCACAGTTTCTCTTTGAAGATGTCATAATGAACCTGGAGATTTGTTTTCCGCCACCTGCGTTCTGCTTTACGGCACTCTCTTCTTTCTATTCTGACCTGCGGGGCATTTCTCCAAGGAGATCTTTTCTTACCAGAGACAACCTTCATCTTAGTGGGCGCAATAGCATCTATAACACTAGTAAGTTTGCCGTTAACGTTATCTAAGAGCTCCTTAACTGAGTTACAGGGGAGGGGTGGTATTGAAGAAAATGCTTGAATGAATGTTTCACTGATATTTTCTGTAATATACCGTTTTTTGTTTACTTTTGATTGATCAATTGTGTGCACAGGCATTTTACTCTCAAAAAATAAACAGGAATGGTCTGAGAGGGGACCCATATCTGCCACTGTTACGTCTGAAATGTTCATTCCTCTGGAAAGTATAAGGTCCAGCGTGTGCCCTTTGTTATGAGTTGGTTTGTCAACATGCTGATTTAGTCCAAAGTTGTCAAGGACACAGCACAGTTCTTTCGCACATCTGTCCTCTGGTTTGTCAGTATGAATATTGAAATCTCCGACGATTAATACACAGTCAAACTCAGTACAGATTACAGACAGCAGTTCAGCAAGGTCATCAAAAAAGCTTGTATTGTATTGTGGTGGCCGGTAGATATTGATGAAAATAGCTCTAGAGGCTGAATTTAACTGGAGAGCCACATACTCAAATGAATAAAAATTTCCATAAAACATCTTTTTGCATTGTAGAGATTCTTTAAACAGAATAGCAACCCCCCCTCCTTTTTTATGCACTCTGGATTCACTCACAAAATTGTAATTTAGGGTGGGGGGTCGGACTCTATGAGAACAGCTGAGCTGTTATCTTGGTCCAACCACGTTTCAGTTAAAAACATAAAATTAAGATTGTGCCTAGTAATAAGATAATTAATTAAAAATGTTTTACCTGCCAAGGATCTGATGTTTAATAAAGCTAAATTTAGTGTGTTCGAAGCATTGTCAGCCCGATTTATTTCAGCACACTGTGGCTGAAGAGGAATGCTTATCAGATTTGATACATTTACAGGATTAAAGAGTTTCCTGTTACTTGAGATACACTTTGAGAAACAGGGTCCCGGCTTATCCTGTGAGTCGAAGGCGATAACTGTGTAGCCGCGGCCCGGCACATATCAACAAGTGCTGACATCATCAGTCTCCCAAGCCTGATGATGACGTCGCGGTGGGATCGGAGGGGGTGTGCGTGGAGGGGTGAAGAGCCGGGCGCTGTGGCTTAGATTGGCGAGTTGAGGGGGACGTTGACTGCTGGGGGTACATATGATTTCCTTGAATCCCAGATCAGGAGAGAATGGAGAAAGGGTGGTTGTACGAGAGATTGAATGAGAAAGAGGTGGGCTTGTTATGTGTGCGGCCCCCTCCTCTCTGCCCTGATATCTCTCATGGTCTGAGCTGTCATCTGGGGCCGGCAGTTGCTGCTGCTACGCTGTGTTATCTTCTCCTCCTGGGCCTTGTCCTTGGCAAGAACAGATGGGTGACAAAGGACGTAAATCACGTTGGATGTGAATAGTTTGACTCCAGCCTTATTTAGGCAGAGTCCATCTGTCTTAAAAAGCTGCCTGCGGTTCCAGAAAATGTTAAAATTGTCAATAAAATGCACTGAATGGTCAGGGCACGCAGTTGAAAGCCACGTGTTCAGTGCTAACAGTCTAGTGAATCTCTCAGGTCCTCTTCTGATTGGTGGCAGAGGACCACTGAAAAACACCTCAGCATTCAGTTAGCTGACTGTGTTCAAGAGATCTTTGAAGTCCTGTTTCAACATTTCAGACTCCTGCTTTACAACATCATTTGACCCGATGTGCAGAATTATGTTCTTTACAGTTGTGTGTGAAGCAGCAAGGTCCAGGATTCTTTTTTCTAAGTCAGATACCATATCATTTGGATAGCACAGTACTTTGGTATCAACACCACACATGCTTTTCATATCTCTAACAGAAAAGTCTCCAACAATCAGATTTCCAGGCCCGGTTATTAGCTTGGTTAGCCCGGTTGTTAGCTCTCTCTGTGGCTCTTCGCTTTTGGGCCTTACCTTGTGGTGTGAAGCTGCTGTGTTATCCAGGTCATCAGAGGGAAGTCCAGGGACTTGTAACAGTGGCGTGAACCTATTTGACACTAGCACACTTGTTCTCTGGGGAAGTTTGTTGTTACGGCTCCCTTTAGCAGCAATCCATTGCTGCGGCCTCCGGGGCACGGGGGTTGAGGAGGCACTGTGCCTAGGTGATAACGCAGGCCAGCTGTCCAGATCAGTCATCTCATGGCGCTCGGACGTGCCGGTTATCCGTCCTCCCTTTTCCAATCTCTTTGGCTTTGCACCAAGACGATTCCAGGGAGGGTTATCACTGCCTTGAACACAGTCCTTCTGTTTCTTCGTAGCCTTGCCGGTGCTAGTTAGCTGTGCGTTAGCTCGATCTTGTCCACTGTTTCGAGTCACTGATAGAGTGGTGTCGTTCCCACATAGTCCATTCACTTCCACGTCCACGTTCACTTCTATTCGATTCACTTTTGTTTCCAGTGCTGTAATCCTCTGTAGGAGTATTTGATAGTCCTCGTTTGATAAGGGACGCATCTTGCTGCTAATTAGCTTCAGCTCAGCGCCTCACTTCCAGTCACCACAGGCCTGTCCTGCTGGTAGGCCTCTTCACGTTTTGTTGAGGAGGTCGTAAAAGTTTCTAAAAATGCCGGTAGTATCTATTAAAAAATTAAATAAATTACAGTCCCATTGATTTGTATGTATCCAGGAGCTGCTGCTAAATTTATATTGACGAAAAAGAATAATATAAGCAAAAAGTGCAAGAAGAGGAGAGAGCAAGCAGAAAAGTGTCTACACAGTAGGAAAGCAGGAAGAGAGGTGAAGTGTGATTGCACAAATGTGAAGTGCAATAATTTGTAAGTGTGTAATTGTGTTTTGTAAAGTTATATCCACACAAAGAAAAAGTGATTTGCAAATATGTAGAATTTATGCTGTAAATGTGTATTTTAATTTTGAATACATTTTTTTTTTTTAAATGCAAATAGTTTCACCACAAAAAAAGACATGTCAACTCCTATTTACGCATTTACGGAACCATTTCTACACGTGAAACTGGGTCTGCATATTTGTGGATCGCTTCCTGTGTGCTTACGAAATATTGACCCATTCGTGCCGCAGAGATCTGCAAATTGAGACCTGTAAAATGAATTCTGTACTTAGGTGCAGTTAGACAGGTCCACCAGCAGATGGCGAACTCCCGGCGCAGCCTTTATATACTATTTATGGGCGAACCACATGGCCCCCTTGACCAATCAAAGGAGCTTGTTTAGGGGCGGCCACCTCATTGGTTCATTTGGAGGCCTGTCACTAGAACAGAGGAGGAAAAAAAAGCTCACCACAGCTCAAGATCATTCTCGAGTTCGTCAGACATTGTTCCTCGTGAATGAGCAGGAAAGCAGCTGGCTGCAGCTGCAGACTAGCGGAGCTGAGTATCGGTGATAAGAGAGGTATGTTGTTATGCTAACCCACCATTATACTATCATACAGTAGTTTGTGCGCTGGTCACCTGCGAGGGTAATCAGCATTTCTTGCTAGGCTATTTAGCGAGCTAGCTGACATGTTACACTAAAAGCATGATTATTTGAGTCTTTAGCCATAATTTTTAGCACACTGACATTCCGCGACAGGCAAAGCTTCTCCCTTTCATGTAATATTTCAATTGTCGTCAATGCCAACTAATTAGATGGTCATTTAAATGCAGGCTATACATGTGTGGGGCAATTAGCTCTAAAATAAAAAAAAAACGTTTTACTTTTAGTAATATGTGTGCTGGTCACCTGTGTATCTAGTAAGTAACTGTTGTTATAGGGTTAAAGTGATAGTATTGTGAGCTTGGTGTAGTTAAAGAACTGCAGTAACATTGCCAAAGTATTGTGATCAGATGAGTTTCATAATTGTGCACTTCAGGGGAGATTGCATTTTAAGAATTTAGCATGGTAAAAAAAACATGATTACCTTGTTGTCACCTTGTTCATTTCTATATTATTATCCATAGTTTGCAAAGTAACACAAGCTGTCAAAGAAAGGTACTACATTTTGACTTTGTCTATTTTATATAAGTTGGAAAATTACAGAACTAAACATGTGAATGTATTTGTGAACTCATAACTTTGTTTTACTACTCTTAGTTGTAGTTTTCCAGAGTTATCCAACCCCACTGTCATCATGCAGTTTTATAAACGATTACTACATTCTCTGTAACTTCTATGATGACCGGGCAAGCGTCCAAATGAACCAATGAGGTGGCCGTCCCTAAACAAGCTCCTTTGATTGGTCAAGGGGGCCATGTGGTTCGCCCATAAATAGTATATAAAGGCTGCGCCGGGAGTTTGCCATCTGCTGGTGGACCTGTCTAACTGCACCTAAGTATAGAATTCATTTTACAGGTCTCAATTTGCAGATCTCTGCGGCATGAATGGGACAATATTCTGTAAGCACACAGGAAGCGATCCACAAATATGCAGACCCAGTTTCACGTGTAGAAATGGTTCCGTAAATGCGTAAATAGGAGTTGACATGTCTTTTTTTGTGGTGAAACTATTTGCATTTTTAAAAAAGAAAATGTATTCAAAATTAAAATACACATTTACAGCCTAAATTCTACATATTTGCAAATCACTTTTTCTTTGTGTGGATATAACTTTACAAAACATAATTACACACACACAAATTATTGCACTTCACATTTGTAAGGCTTGTTCTACAGATCTCGGTGGTAGAAGTTGGACAAAATTATGTAAATATTTAATGTGGCTCACAAACTCACAGGAGGTAATCCACAAATATGCAAACCCTTTTTCACAAGCAGAAACGGATCCGTAAATGTGTAAATATGACTTTGTATTTTCAGAGTAAGTTCTACATATTTGCAAGTCAAAAATTACAGGTTTGTGGATAGTGAAATACGTGTGAATCATGATACACACTTGTCAATTGTCTTCTGTGCTTTTACAAAACTGTTTTGCTTTCACAGATATTAAAGTCTAATAAAATCTTCCATAGTATTGACTGTGTGCTTTGTCAGTGCATGAGTGTATAATGCGATTTTTGAGGGCCTGCATATATCACAGTCCTTTCAAACTACATATTTTCACAGATTTAAGCTGACTTATCCTTTTCAAGGTCTTCATCTTTTTACCAGTCCCTGACTTCTCACTCTTCGTAACCCTCTCGCCCACACTCTCCGTTTCCCATCTCTCTCTCTTATTCCCCTTTATATTTACAATGAGTTATTTTTTTGTTATTCAACACAAAGGGGTTGAGGGCATGTGCTTGCGTGTGTGTGTGTGTGTGTGTGTGTGTGTGTGTGTGTGTGTGTGTTTGTGTTTGTTTCTACTGTGAAGGAATCATCTGAAATGTATTTTGAGTGTATTTTTTTCCTGTAATATACGTATACTCTAACCGGATTACAATTATTATTATTAACCCTTCTTCTGCGACACACATGTAATCCAACTAAATAAATATAGATTGATTTATTTAGATTGATTGAAACTAACTTTGCTGTGTGGTGGCAGCACTAAAAAAAAGAAAATTATGTTTGCGTTCCGAATCGCATACTCTTTTCTTTTTTCTATTCTACATACTACATCCGACAATAAAAAGAATCTAGTTAGGATGCAGTAGGCATACTATTGGGACATACTTTACTCTCTTATTTCATCATAACATTGCGCCTTGATCTTGCCTCTTGCTTTTATATCCGTCGCATCCCCCGTTTGTTTTCATATGGAGGCTTCGTCGATGTTACGTCACTTCACGTGCGCACTGGATTGTGGGTCAGAATCGCCCAAATAGGATGCACTTTTCAACACTAACAATCTTGGCCGCATGAAGTAGGACATCCGGGTACTTCTAACCATCCTAAATCTGGCCATAAGAATCGGGACATCCTAAATCTTTTTTCTACATACTATATAGTAGAAAGTATGCGATTCGGAACGCAACCTTTCTTACTTCATCACATCATTTCAAATGTGTCTTTCTCTCAGGGACACACATCCTGCTTCCACCTCTGGAGCACGTCTGCGTCTGTTACTGCTGCCTCCCTCTCGCTGTTTTCGGCCACACATGCAAAGTCTCAACTGCTGCTGCCGGTGAGAAGTTTTATTTTGAAAGGGACACACCAGGAAATGGCAGCGAAAGCTGCTAGTATGAAGTCAATTTGACTGTCAACAGAGTATTTCTCTATTAGACTCGAAAGAGACGCACAGCTATCCAATAACAAAATAGGCGAGTCTCCTGAGGTGAAGTGGTGCGTCACTGCAGACGCGAGTCCAACAGGCATGAGCAGTGCGTCGGAGGTTGGATGTGTGGCCGCTGTACTGTGTTACCAGGGTTGCCAAAATAAAATGTTAGACGCAGACGCACAGTGGACGCAGGATGTGTGTCCTGGGCCTTAGTGTGCAGCGGGGAGTAGTGGAGCTTTGGCTGACCATTAGAGGGTGTGGCGTTTATTGCCTTTGCCTGGGGCACCATGGTACGGTGGCGCTGAGCATTCACCAAATAAAAAAAAGTTTCACAGCTAATGTAGCCGTTAGCACACTCAGGATCTCGTAAATACGAGATAAGGATCGCCCCTCTCATTCATCAATAACGATGGTTGGCTGGCTGCAGGACGGCAACGACTCTGTCCGACCTTATCGTCTTTTATTCCTGCCCTAAAAGCACACTTTACTCTTATTCTTACACACAATCCATGACCAGGATATCAAGTAGGCCTATGAGAATAATGGCCTAAATGTTGATTTAGCAATTTAGTGGTTGCGGTTCCGGTGTCGTGCCAAACTTATAGTGTGTGTCTGTGTGTGTGTGTGTGTGTTTGTGTGCAGACGAGGTGAACCTAGCCATAGGCAAACGTAGGCAATTGCTTTGGTTTCCGGACTACAATGGGCCCCATAATCAATACAATTATTTTAAATATGTTTTGACTGTTCATTCATTAATCAGCGATCGCATCGGGTAGCCTATAGTGAGGGACAGACTTTCGGCTTTACGCCCGTGATCAGCTGCTGAGGTCCGACTGGGCTTTTCTCCTGAACAGTCCCAGTGACTGCATATCTGCGCAAAGTTGACATGGCTATACTCATTGTCATGCACTCCTTGTAGACGTTATTAAGTGTTTGTATGAGTCAGGGATCACACCGAGTTTAAACGACTGCATTTAATCAAAGCATTCAATAAAACTGCGCTCCGATACAGTAACAAACAGGAGGTAAAAGTGAACTAGCCCACCGGGCATTCTGATTGGATGAGGCAACACAGTACGGTGGCTCCGGTGGCTCATAATGAACAAACTGCATATAATTTAACCAAATGCTAATGTAGCCGTTAGCACACTCGGGATCTCGTAATTATGAGATACTTATCTCATAATTACGAGATCTTTTCTCGTAATTACGAGATCCTGAGTGTGCTAACGGCTACATTAGCTGTGAAACTTTTTTTTATTTGGTGAATGCTCAGCGCCACCGTACCATGGCAACATGGTGACCATGAATTGATAAATTGGAATTTCCCATATATATCTATTTACTGTATGTGTGTGAGAGACAGTGAGAAAGACTAAAGAAACAGGAAAGCATGCACCTGTTTCTCTATGTGAGTGTTAGATGAATAGTTTTTAGGAGACATTTTGGCGCTGGCGTTGTGCTGCGTCTTGCTATCTTTCTCTTCAACACATCCTCTCACCCGAGCTCTCTTTGAACCTCGCTGCTTGTTGTCGGGTAACCATGACAATACCTAGGGACAGAGATCAGAATCATTCTCGCAGTCGCTGTCTTGTTTAGAAAGCAACGTTCCTTTAGCATGGAAATCTTAGTTAAGATTAAAGATAGATTTGGCATCGACATTGTCATTTCCGAGTTTAAAGAGGCTTGATCAACGGACGTAGATCAAAATGCTTGAGTACGCACTTGGATAAACCTTCAACCAATCAGAACAATGATCTGCCATCGCTTCACTGTCCTCATTGTGCACCTGGGCGTTTGTGATTGGTGACAGAATATTTGGGATGAAGTAAACTGGGCCAAACAGGGGTCAAGGCCAGGCTAGTCTGCAGAGCAAGAAATCAAATCGCAGTAAGGCGCGACTAGGGTTCACCCAGACTAACGTTCCTACACTTGTAATCCACTTTGGACTTTTTACCATTCAGGAGGTTTATCAAATGAGAGATGACTTCTTTCCGCGTGCTATCAGGTGGGGAATATCTTTTCAAAAACCATGACTGCATCTGCATCTTATCCATCTGCTTAGGTTGGCAGACTTGTCTCTCTGGAAATATTCTTGCAAGATCGGTGGCTTGCAATTGAGTGTAGAATCTGAAGCACACACTGTATCATTTTAGGTGACTGAATTGGCTTAGTGGGAAGCCCTTCATCAGTGATATAGGCAGTGAACTGTCAATTGTCAATATGGCGTTTCTCTAAGTGATCTTTGGACTAAACGGCAAACGTTCAAGCTTGTGAGAATTTAATTCCGTCTTAAAAGTAAATTCATCTGGGGACCTGATTTGGTAAATGACTGTGAGGACAGATGTGGACTTATCCGGGACATCCTGATCCTTAACTGGACATAAACAACAGATCACAACATGATACAAATAATGTCTCCCATTCAGACAAAGAGTTTTTTCAGCCACCAAATCAGCTCAGTGCTTTTACAATGAGTCTCTGTAGCTACTTGCCTTGATATAAATTGATGACTGTACGTGCATTGCCTGTACTATTCATTACATCTGCGCCGAACGTTAACGTATGGATGGGCATTTAATGATTTAATGGCATGCAATTTTGAGTCATGGGGGTGGTGTAATATAATACTGCAAATTAAACTCAAGCACACCCTCTCCACTCGCACACACACACACACACACACACACACACACACACACACACACACACACACACATTCTACCACAGAGCAAAGTGGCCATGGAGCGCCTTAAGATTTTCTTTGACAGTTGCGGTGCACTACTCCAGCCTGATTGACCCAGCTGATGTAGTCTCTCCATGTGATGATGGTTGCCATTGTCACTTATCTGATTCATCCCCCATCAGGCTTTCATCAGTTTCCATCTTGTGTAAAGTACATTTTACATCAGTGTCATTCCTGTTATTTTCTCTAACCATCAAGACCGATGTGTTTTTGCATTTGTTCATATTCCTCTCGTGCAACATATAGCAGCTGCCAAATCAGGTGCATTAAAACAGCGATATGTGTGTCATTCTTTGGTATTTTCAAGGTCTAGGGTGCATGACACATTTTGAAATGGGTAATATTTAATTAAATTAAAAGTATTAAAATATATCACCATCACCATGAATTAAACCTCCTATGAACTTTTAAATGTTTATGGGATAGTTTTTTATATTTTTATATAGTAATTATTAATGCCCTTTGCACGGGTCAGATTATTCCAGGGAACTCAATACAAAATTTACGGCAGGCAGACACTAGAACATCCCATGCATATGGACGGTAGTAAACCAAAGCTGACTCTGCTTCACCATCGTCATATTACCATTATTGAATCAGACATATTCACATATGAATACATTTCCTCACTGTGACCTGATCGTGACACATCTGCAGTCTTCTTCATGGACTTATTCACAAACTTCCCTAGACAAATGCACGCGCCGCAGGTACATGCTTGGGTGCTGATAACTCGTAGTACCGCTTTTATCCAAAGCTGCCACTTGAATCAACAGAAATGGAAAGTTCCATGTAGTTACTTTAAATTATCCCCTCTTCTCCACTTTAAAAAACATGATTTCCTGACAGTTTGGTAACGAGGTAGATAGTCCAGACCAGCTCCATCAGGAAAACAATATTCTTGCCGGCCAGTGCAAATATACAGTGCCAATATACAGCAGGCAAATCAAAGCAACAATCACATTTAAAATGACTTTGTTGTTGCATACACTGATAATTCCTGTAATTACCCTGTTAACCATCCACAAATAATTACATATTTTTTGTTGTGGTACTGGAGTTATTTTTGGCCCCACTGCAATTCAATTTGTCCATCGCAGTAACGCTTATCTCTAAAGAACATTCATGATTCTACCGCACAACTCTGATGGAGTTATAATGTGATGCAGGTGATACTTCCCGGATGTGATCGAAAAGAAGAGATGCTGTACACATCTGGTGCAGTCCGGTAACTCAATCCTTTAAAATATGCTTGGACACAGGGAGAGGGTTGGTGGGAATCGGCAGTCCTGGTGATGTTCAGTGATGTAGAGAGAAAATCAGTTTTTATATATTTTATTTGTAAATCCGTTTATTTATTTTTGCAAAGCCTAATATCACAAATAGACATTTGCATTAGTGGGCTTTACATAGAGTGTATATGTATACAGTATAGTGTGTGTGTGTGCGTGCGTGCCTATGTGTGTGTTTGTGTGTGTGTGTGTGTGTGTGTGTGTGTGCGCGCGCAGTTCCACAGCTCCCTGAAATGATAACCAGCACCCCAGAAACTGGAAAGAGTAACCAACGCATCTGATTTAAACAACAGCATCAATAATAATCAATGGATGCACAGTACATTAGATCACAGTGGATCTATTATGCATAATTGTGGTTTGACAATGTGCCTCGTGTGTGTGGTGAGATGTGCTGACCTGGTCTGGCATGTGGCATAAAACAGAGCAAAACGCAGTCAATCTTCTGCTGTGCTGCATGGATGGCCTGTGACAGATTCCAGATACACCTCTCTTCCCAACTGTGCAGAGGCAGCAGGGTTCCTCGGAATGTCACTTCACCAGAGAAAATAGTTTTACCTTCTGCATTTAGCTTGCACAGTAATATGGTCCTCTGTGTCTGTTTTTAACAGTCAGTTGCCAAAGCTCCAAGCCTTTCTATTGTCATCAGTCAACCCTCACAAGAGGGTAGACTTTGATCTATCTTGGTATGATAAACATCAGCCACATATTAAAATGATACTGTGTAGATGGTATCAATGCACTGGCTTGTTATGGAGAGCTATCTGTTAAGATGAATTGTACCCTCTGGTGACATCTGTGAAAAAAAATCTGTTTGCGCGACTTAGTGATCTGTTTGCATGACTTAATAATTGGTGGCCACAATTTATTAAATTGTGGGAATGAGATAATTAATTTGTGGCCACAATTTAATGAATTGTGGGCACGAGATAATCATTTTGTGGCCACAGTTTAATAATACGTGGGAACGAGATACTTATGGTGTGGCCACAATTAACAATTATAAAAGGAGTGTGTGCTGTGTTGTCTATCGTTGCAGCAGGGGTTAGACCATGTCGGCTATGGACAAGTTAGAAGTAATATCGTTCTATTTTAAGCTCGGAATGATTTACAATGATGACCAACATTTAGAAAAATATGTAGCCTACTTTTAATTCAGCCTTGGATGAACGGGGTGAAATCGAAGCGTAGTGTGTGTACTTCCGCCTGCACTGGATGCATGGGCGCTCGTTGGTCATCAACGAGGTTGCAAAGTAGTAACTTCGGGCATATCTCTCCAAATAAATGTTTTTATTCTTCCTACGTGTTGACGATCTTTATTCAGTCATTGCGCCGCGGCCGAAGTGACAGCTGTCTACTGAACCAGCTAATCGTATTTTACGGCTAATTCAAATTTCAGTTGCAACATCTGCCTTTCATTACCCTACACAAATAAATACGAAAAATAGCAAATAATGGATAAATAAAGCCAGCTCAAATAAGTAGGCTACAGGTTGTGAAGGTAACGGAAGTATCCTGTAAACCCTGTTGGCTCACGCATACGCCCCCTTCAGTGAGGCAGAGGAAGGCCGTGTCCGAACTGCCATACTAGCGTCCTACATCCTACATACTCACCATCTATATACTGCATACTCTCTACTCAAAGATCGATTGTGTATGCGAGCTGCGTCGAAACGTTCTCAGTTGAAGTATACTCAAGCAATGAAGAATTTCTTCTTCTTCTTATAAGATTCAGGCAGTTTAGACACTGTTAAGCTTATAACCGCCCTCTACAGGTTAGATATTGAACTAGATTTTTACAGTCCTGTGTTCATCATCTGTGTTTTAGACCTCTTGTTTTATAATAATTATATTTTGAGGCGGAGGATCCCTCCGACGCTCTCTGTCCGGCTCATCAGCACTCAGCTGTCTGTGAGTTGAGCTGGACGAGCCGCGGTGTGTGGAACAGCGATCTGTTCTAATCTCTCTCCACTATCAGACTCACTTCACTCATTTCACTTAGTGACTCTAATGTTGTTAGGTATTTATCTTCATCTCTTATCTATTGTAAGAGTTTATGAATGACTGCACGTACATCTGTCATATCGCGGAACCCCAAACAATGTTGTTGCCTAGCAACTTGCTCGAAAATATTTCATTTTCCTGGGCGGGTAGAATTGACCCAATGCATTGTGGGGCGGTTGAGTAGGAAAAGTATACAATCGATTCATACCCAAAATCTTCCCGGAAGTTAGTACTCATCCGGGAATTTCTCACATACCCAAACTCGCATACCCAACCGTCACATACTCAAATTGAAGTCAAAATGAGTATGAGTAGGACGTTAGTATGGCAGTTCGGACACGGCCGAAGCCTAGTTACTGGCTGCCTCATTTCATGCCTTTTTCAGCGTGGTTTTATGTTAGATCAGCATATTATTTAGTCATGAAATAAAATGTCATTGTAAATCATTCCGAGGTTAAAATAGAACGATATTTCTTCTATCTTGTCCATAGCCGACATGGTCTAACTCCTGCTGCAACGATAGACAACAAAGGACACACTCCTTTTATAATTGTTAATTCGTGGCCACAACATAAGTATCTCATTCCCACAATTTAATAAATTGTGGCCACCGATTATTAAGTCATGCAAACAGATCACTAAGTCGAGCAAAAAGATTTTTTTTTTTCACAGATGTCACCAGAGGGGCTCCGTACCTTACAATCCTTTGATAAAAAAACAAAAAAACAAACAAACAAATCATACAAATCTTTGAGTATTTCCATACAAGACACCAACGGCAGCAGAACCTGGACAGCAATATGCTGCTCAGAAATAAAACAGCATAAAATACATAAAACGCTCACGAGGAAATTAGTTGAAAAATAATAATTGAAAAAGTGTTTTGAATTTGCATATGCCTCAAGCTTAAAACAAAATAAGAAAGGCTGCGGTGAAAGTTTCCTTTGCGTTTGTCAATATCTGTCTGGCTGTGAAACCGGGAGCAAGACAGAGAGATGAGTTAATGTTGCATGTGTGTGCGCTTGAGGGCCACACAGTGCTGCATATGGGCAAAACCATTTGAAACACTTTACTTTGACAGGTCATCAGCAACAACTTTGTGTGAAAAAAGTTGTGTGTTGTTTGCGTCTCTGTGAGAAAAAAAAACCTTTATATTCATTTTCTTTGTCTTGTACACATTTGTGTTTGTTTTTTATCTGTTTTAGTGTGCATGAACTGTCGGATGAAGGCTGACAGTAGCTACAGTGTTAGGGGGCATTCAGACAGAAAATAGCACTGTGTTAAAGAAAAAAGCAAGGAGCTGCCTGGTGGGGAAGTGTTTGCCTCAGGTAGGCCTACCACTGAGATGATGAAATGTGATCCATGAGGGCCAGTTTGAGTCAAAAATCCATGAGTTTGAAAGTCTGTGATACAGCAAAATATTGCACCAGTTTATAATATAGTTTTTACACCTCAGTAAAGTTACCACAGGAGTAATATTTTCATGCTCTACCTCGATAATTGGTAGGTTAACAGCAATGCACTTCTAAATATGCCAATTTTGCAAAGTTATTTTCAGTGCAATGTTTTGCAATGTGTTACTGGCAGCTATACGGCATGATTATGGTTAAAAGGGAAGGTCCTTGTTATGATATAGATAACCTCAACTGTATACCTTCACCATATGTTAGGCTTCTAAAACACAGACAGGGTATTTTATTCCATCAGGTACTGGCAGGTGATCGGGGAACGATCATGGTTACGGTTCAGAAAAAGGTAAACGCAAACTGCAGGTTTTTAAGGGCAGCCAGATTGTGAGGAGATATTCACTGATGGTTTCTCTCTCCCCATTTCAACTCTCTGTCTCTCTACACATCAATCAAATAAAGGTTGAAATATCTTAAAAAAATCAAACACGTTACGATAATTAAAAAGCCAGATACGACTATCCAATGTTATATTTACTCTGTTTTATATCTCTCGTATGTACTGGGAACGCCTATAGGGATCCCTCCAAAGAGGCTGGAGGAAGTTGCTTTGGAAAGGGTACGTCTCGGCTGCTTTGCTGGCCCATTTTCCTAGACATCCCCAACCCTGGATAAAGGGTTTTTGATAATGGATGGATCACATCAACTGGGTCTCTCTTTTGACATACTTTTGTTACCCCTTTACATACTGCCCATCTGCGGTGTTCCTACAGAAATAGCAGCATGTGGAGACTTATGGGGGCTTATACTGACAGTATGAGGCTTCTGCTCCAAGAAGCTGCAGCACAATTCAAATATTGGTGTTTTGAAAGGATGTTGGTATACCCACCTGCTCGACTGTAATATGCAATCCTGCATATATAGATGTATGTGTAGGTTATTGGATTACATTTACCCACCCTGAAACACCATTGGCTTTCCAGCTTGTATGCAGATTTCTTGCGGATGCGGGGCTGGCGGTCGGCGCGGGTGGGCCCATACTTTTAAAATCTCTGCGGGATTTCCTAGTTTTATTATTATCACTATTTATTATTATTGTTATTTTTCTGGGAACATGGTATAGGCACCAACAATGTCTCAAGTGTTTACATGAACTGTGCCATTTTTAGTCAGAACATGGCTGCACCTAAGCATACGTACATACATCGGGAATAGAGATCAATATAGAAATATCAGGACATTCAGAAGAAATACAATAAGGGAACAAAGACTGACAGGGAACTAGAGATAGATGTTTATATATATATATATATATATATATATATATATATATATATATATATATATATATATATATATATATATATATATATATATATATATATATATATATATATATATATATATATATATATATATAGGGGAGAACGGGGGAATCTGAGGCATCGGGTAATGTGAGCCACCCCCTGTATCTAGGCAACGGAAAACATTTGTGGTCATGTGAGATATATGTTTTCAAGCCCCTCTAATTTCCCCATGGCCCTGAATGAGAGGACCTCATGGTGCTGTGGTAAGCATGTTTTTTTCACCAAAATAGGTATTTTGCATGTAAAAGTAAATGTTCTTGCCGTCAACTTAATCAACTGTTGTGCCAAAGCAAATGTATTTACGTTGAAGAACTTCTATCATACGTGTTGATGAACTACCAACATATGAAACCATGTGATGCTGATAACTGAAGATTAGCCTGAAATGCTAAGAGAGATAGTTTTTTCTCAAATTGTGGTGGTGGGGGAAAGTGAGCCAAATGCTGTGGGGGAAAGTGAGCCACTGTCTCACTTTCCCCTAGCCTTGCTCCGCCCGCCCGCCTACTTCCGGCCAAATTTCATTTTCCCTTCAGTAGTCAGTCTGGGTGTACAGTGCATTTCCCAGCTTTCTCCGGAGAATCTACAGTCGTCCAATCAGCGAACAGAGCGAGTGGCTGAGAACGATGACGTCGAAGTCGCGCTCCAGTTTCAGTTGAATGCTGCGTTCCTTTATACTCGGAAGAAGGAGATTTCCGACTTGGTAGTTCCGAGTTCCGACCTGTGTGTGTTCCAGTGCATCTGCTCGCGAAAGTATGGACGCCTTAAACCTTTCTCGTCCAAATAACTAAACGTTAGGCAAACAAGTTACTGTTGCCAGGTACCGGTAGATTCATAGACTACAATATGTAGTGAAGTCGGAAATTTCCGAGTTCCCTGTCCAACTGGAACGCACCATCAAAAGCCGGCTCATGACACACGTGACGACCAAACGTGATGCGATTGGTTGGCTAATCCAGAGTGGCACTGGGCAGATCCAATAGTTTTAAACTTCGACAGACACCTGCCTCCAAGTGAGTGAACGTTTGCCAATTTCAGCACTTCCAGACCTTCTGTACAAATGAAATGAAGTACGATGGTCTGGTTGGACCAGGCTAACTTTCCCCCACCATGAGGCACGAGTTAAGTTTAGTCATGTATGTGTATATATATATATATATATATATATATATATATATATATATATATATATATATACACTCAACAAAAATATAAACGCAACACTTTTGTTTTTGCTCCCATTTTTCATGAGATGGACTTAAAGATCTCAAATTCATTCCAGATACACAATATTACCATTTCTCTGAAACATTGTTCACAAATCTGTCTAAATGTGTGATAGTGAGCACTTCTGCTTTGCTGAGATAATCCATCCCACCTCACAGGTGTGCCACATCAAGATGCTGATCTGACATCATGATTAGTGCACAGGTGTGCCTTAGACTGTCCACAATAAAAGGCCACCCTGAAATGTGCAGTTTTGTCTCACAGCAAAATGCCACAGATGCCACAAGCATTGAGGGAGCGTGCAATTAGCATGCTGACAGCAGGAATGTCAACCAGATCTGTTGCTCGTGCATTGAATGTTCATTTCTCCACCATAAGCCGTCTCCAAAGGCGTTTCAGAGAATATGGCAGTACATCCAACCGGCCTCACAACCGCAGACCACGTGTAACCACACCAGCCCAGGACCTCCACATCCAGCAGGTTCACCTCCAAGATCGTCTGAGACCAGCCACTGAGACAGCTGCTGAAACAATTGGTTTGCATAACCAAACAATTTCTGCACAAACTGTCAGAAACCGTCTCAGGGAAGCTCAACTGCATGCTCGTCGTCCTCATCGGGGTCTTGACCTGACTCCAGCTCGTCGCCGTAACAGACTTGAGTGGGCAAATGCTCACATTCGCTGGCGTCTGGCACGTTGGAGAGGTGTTCTCTTCACGGATGAATCTCGGTTTACATTGTTCAGGGCAGATGGCAGACAGCGTGTGTGGCGTTGTGTGGGTGAGCGCTTTGCTGATGTCAATGTTGTGGATCGAGTGGCCCATGGTGGTGGTGGGGTTATGATATGGACAGGCATCTGTTATGGACGAAGAACACAAGTGCATTTTATTGATGGCATTTTGAATGCACAGAGATACCGTGATGAGTTCCTGAGGCCCATTGTTGTGCCATACATCCATGAACATCACCTCACGTTTCAGCAAGATAATGCACGGCCCAATGTTGCAAGGATCTGTACACAATTCTTGGAAGCTGAAAATGTCCCAGTTCTTGCATGGCCAGCATACTCACCGGACATGTCACCCATTGAGCATGTTTGGGATGTGCTTGACCGGCGTATACGACAGCGGGCACCACTTCCCACTAATATCCAGCAACTTCGCACAGCCATTGAAGAGGAGTGGACCAACATTCCACAGGCCACAATTGACAATCTGATAAACTCTATGCGAAGAAGATGTGTTGCACTGCATGAGGCAAATGGTGGTCACACCAGATACTGACTGGTTCCCAGACCCCCAATAAAGCAAACAAATGCACATTTCAGAGTGGCCTTTTATTGTGGACAGTCTAAGGCACACCTGTGCACTAATCATGATGTCAGATCAGCATCTTGATGTGGCACACCTGTGAGGTGGGATGGATTATCTCAGCAAAGCAGAAGTGCTCACTATCACACATTTAGACAGATTTGTGAACAGTGTTTGAGAGAAATGGTAATATTGTGTATCTGGAATGAATTTTAGATCTTTAAGTCCATCTCATGAAAAATGGGAGCAAAAACAAAAGTGTTGCGTTTATATTTTTGTTGAGTGTAGAACTTATCATTATGTTTCACATCAGAGGCAATATACCAAAGCCAGTGCGAGTACCACTTTATATTAGTTTTGTATTAAAAGGTAATATCTGTAAGTGTTAAACTCAGCTTCTGACTATATTTGAGCTTTACGTTAAAATAGAGGCAGGAATTGACATACAAACATGGATTGAGTGGCAGAGAAGCAGACGTTATTGAAGGTAACCCTACAACATCAAATGAATGTCATATATGTATGCATTTTTTTTCTCAATACACATAATCAGTTGGGGAGAACGGGGTAAGTAGGCACACTTTTTACTCTAGTGAGAATTGCTCATCACCTAAACATCTTTCAATAGTCATTCCTACATTAAATTGAAGCTTAAGGTGTTGGCTTGAAATGTGTGCCCCTCACTTTTTATATCTTATTGTAATAAAGAAGAAATTAATCATCAAAGACACCCTTACACATTGTGACAACCAACCCCATCAAGGGGTCGGTTGTCACGCACTATAGGGTTTAATTGCTTTGTCAAGTTGACAAATGGCCTACATAACTTACTGTAGCCTTGGCAGCTGGTCTAGTTTGGGATGCACTGGGTTGTTTTGATTTTGTTGCCCTTTTTTCTTTTGCATGGTAGCTGCCTTTTCCTGCTCTATTCTCTTCTTCTCTGGGGTGTCAGTGAGGATACAGCTTGACAATTTCGTTATTGGGTTCCTTTTCTGGCTGCAGCCTTTGGATAACATATGACAACCAACCCCGCATAAAATGTGACGACCAACCCCAACTTGAATTTTTTGCTAGCATCAATGCCAATAACCATCTGACAACTAATTAGCTTGCTAACCACAATCTAAACTATAGTTTACCCTTCACACTTTTTATGGGTAACAAGTGTTTTGTTATAAACCCATTGTGTAAAAGCTAGAAGAAAAATACTGAGGAGCTAAATATTTTCTATTTGACATGAAAAACACAAACAGTCATGTCACCTCAAATTCAGCAGTATAACACAAAGGAAGACTATGTAGGTGACCTCTGATCCCAATTCTGGATATTTACATACCAAAATTTCACAGACAGCGCCTTCTGGTTCCGAGATATAATGATTGTGACAACCAACATGTGTGACATGCAACTCCGTTCTCCCCTAATATTATAGTAATTTTTTTATAAACAATGAATTTAAACGGAGCTCTGTTGATAATTGATATTTCAGCATGTGCTGTAATTATGGATGTCATTTTTGCGTAACTTGTTTTTCCAATCATCTTTGTCAGGAAAGCAGGCGGCTTTGACATGTTTTCTTGTCTCCTTTTGAACAGCGAAATGATGACATGTTACACGTGAGCTCAGCTTGATCCTATTTTTTATCTTTTAATGTTCTCGTTCTCCCATGCTGCTGTCATGGTTTTAATATGATTTCACTTTAATCAGAAGAATCAGTGAGCTGTGCCTCATTCATGATTGACTATTGTACAATCTGGCACACGTATTTGGAAAAGGAACACGTACAGAGTTTAGAGACATTGTAATGCACACACTAGAGCCATTACACAAACAAGCACATAGGAATACACTGGCAGTGGCGCAAAAAGTGGGTATGCACTATATGCGGCGCATACGGGCGCCGCACTAGAGGGGCGCCAAAGCGATCGGGGGAAAATTATTTGGAGTCGGCATTTTTCTGTATTCAACAGTGTTTGTGTAAATGATATGATCAATAACAGAGGCACGTCACTGATTAGGCGCCCCCCGCTCTTTCGCCTCCTCCTCCCCACACTATAGGCACTCTAGTACGCGCCCCCTCGAGCACGCGCTGGGGCGCGAGAGCTTTCATTTGAATCGTGTTGTCATCTGATGACAGGGACCTACAGATGGATAGGCAGTAAAGAAAGCTCTTGCGGGGCATAAAAGAGAAGACGGAAGATGGAGAAGGAGAAAGATTGCATGGATGAAAACAAGCTTTTCAAAGTGGTTGAATGAATAAATAGAGTTTGCCAACCCTTGTTTTATATGGCCGATTGTATTAATTAATGGACACTGATTATCGGACGCGACTCGCGGATTGTCACTGCAGATTAAAATGTCACCTCAATTTTTTGACTATTGCTGTTTTCACAGTTTTTGAATGGTAGTGTAGTAGGTAGATATAGCAGGTCAGCGCCCAAACAACACGCTCACCTGTTTCCCACTATTATCATATTTTGCACCGTTCCAGCCCACGACTGAGTTGTGTTTGTGTGTGTGTGAGAGAGAGACAGAGAGAGATAGAGAGAGGGAGAGAGATATAGAGACAGAGAGATATATGTGTTTGATTGATAGTTGTGTAGCAATGATAATGAAAATCCTGTTTGCCAATGTAGTGTATTTCGTTATGACACATTCTAAGATTACTGATAATCAGGAGAGGAGCAGCTCTCGTGGGTATATGTGTGCAGGATAGGAACGTGGATTGCTTAAGTTGAGGAAGCCAGCAGGCTGATCTGTAGATCATTCAAATTGTACACAATAGAGGGCTCCGAGAAGGTCCTTGGTGGGGGCAATTTAGGACAGTTTGGTTAAGATTTAACAGCTAATTTATTGGCCCCTAGCTAAAGGGATTGTCCTAAAGTTACTGAATCAGACTTCCTGGCCCCAAATGGCATAGCACCTTCAGGTGATGATTACCCCAGATGTCCTCTGAAATCGTAGGTCAGAGCTAGTTAGGGTCCACCAATCAGGAGTTAGGCGAGGTGGAGCTTACTGACCGAAGGACCAATCAGCTAACTTAGATTTGCAGATTAAAAGCCACCACAATTCAGGAAGAGACAGGTCTTTTAGTATACAGGAACTCTTCATAGCTTTTTGTTTTGTGCATGAACCTCTATTTGATTTGGCTAAAATACTTTAACTTTTTATTGGCTTCGTTTTGACTGCAGGATGAGTTTTGTTGTTAAAATAAAAGAATTGTTCCTGAAGACCTCCTCATCTGCCTCAAACTGCGTCTTCTTTCATCAACCCACTACCAACGCCGTTTTTCTGAGTAAAGGCCGGAAAATATACAGCACCACAATCTTAATAGTTTATTGTAAGGGAATTTTGTGTGATAGATTTGAGGCGCTAAGTTATTTTCTGTCCTTTTCTCTCTCATTCACTTGAAAAAAAAGTTTTATCAACAAGCTGGTTTTTCCCATTTAACCGTTTTTCTGAGCTGTTTTTTGATGTTTTTCTTAGTAAATACGTGTACACGTTGTATGGGTAAAGTCAAGAAGATTGGCTGACTAACTTGCTCATTTTACTTTTCATTTGAACTGAAATAAAAGTTGTCTTTGTCTTTAATTCTCTTCACCAGAGTACACCAAATTGATTATTTTACATGTTCAAATCAAAAAGCTTGCAAAGCTTGATAGCACAATTGACATATGTCCAATGTTACTCCAGGTAACATTCAGTTTTTCTTCTCTGACAGCAGGTGTGTCAGCTGCTGTAATAGGGGTATCTCTGTCAGTTTTACACTTTTTTTTGTCATGGTTTGTCACTAGAGGACACACTGAATAAGGTGTTAGTTTAACAATACAAAATCAAAGAGAGATGATGCAGACAAATTTTGGTTCCACAAAAAGTTTATGTGTAATTAAGGCGTCAGTGTACAAAAACAAACTTTGTAGGAGCCATGTTCTGTTTATTCATACTTGTGTGCAATATTTGTTTTTTGGCGACCTCTACAGGTCTTGAGTGCCTATAGGTAGGTAGTTGTTGTCATTGTAATAGATGCGGCGCTGAGGTGTAGAATTATGTTTTACAGCCACAGGTGCAGAGTAAGCCAAAAGAACGGTGACAGCAAGATGGAGGAGTGAAACTGGGAGTATAGGGGAAACAGAGATGGAGGCAGGAACAGTTTAAAACAAGATAGGAATGACATCGAGGCACAGAGGAGATTGACATTGAAACATTTGCTTTTTCCATCCCCTCTCCTCCTACTACATTCATTCAAACTCTCTCTTGCTGCCTCTCTCAGCTTTACACACTCAGTTCCAACCTCTCCGGAACCTCCCTCCCTTCCTTCCATTCTTCTCTCTTTCGCCCTAATCTTTGCCTTGTTAGTTCCCTACCGAGTTTGTTAGTTTTAAAACAAGGTGAATACCAGGATGTGTGGAAGGACCCCACATGAGAGGCTCAGTGCATGTGTGTGTGTGAGTTTGTGATCTAGTGTAATTATAAGGGATTAAGATGTTTATCACACTGTTGGTGTGAATCTTGTGCGCATGATCACGCTGACATATACTTCAACACCCACACAGACACACACACACACACACACACACACACACAGACAGACAGACAGACAGACAGACAGACAGACAGACAGACAGACAGACAGACAGACAGACATACTATTTACTTTAGTTAGATTACTTAAAAATGTGGGATCATCAGGATGTGGGAACATAAGACACGCTCCCACTTCAAGTTAGCCTGGCATTTCCAGACCTGCCACTAGGTGCTGGTAAATTAAATTTGCTGCGCCTGTTGGCCTGGGCACTCTCCATTGAAGCTCATTAAATATGTCATGAAATCCTGAGCTACCAATCAAATTGTTCTATCTGATATGGGCGGGCCTGAGTCCTTTGTATGGTGCTCTGGGGCGGACGTAACCGGATGACGACAGTGACGTGCATGCGCCGTCGAAGCCGTGATACTAAACATCAAAGATGGCTTCGGATATGTTGTTTGAGTTTGAGACTGCTTTGGCCTCGACGTTTTACGATGTGGAAAACGGCACTCAAATCTTTCATTAGCAAGTAAGTGGAATGTTCTGTTTTGCCGACCGACTGTTCGCTAAACGAACAGGGCTTAATACGTCACCTTGTGCATCCTTCTGATTGGTTGTAGTGCTATCCAATTGCGTGCAGTGGCATTTGAAAAGCACGAGTAGGAGCCGCCCCTTGAGTTGGAAATTACTATTGATCGTGGCCAGACCCTCTATCGTTCAAGATTTCAGGGTCTGGATTTCCAGGCTAACTTCAAGTGTCTTCAGGGTAAACATAATTCCAAGCAAGATTTAATTTTACAAATGTAATGTGTTACCAAACCATTCACACTCTTGCAGCCAATACAATACATTATCAGTTAGTGCGTTGTAGAATCAAAGAAACATTTAATTTATTCATCATCCCATCGGAGTCACGGGTGATGGTGGTACTCAACCACGCAATAGATAAGCCATACATCTGAGACACTCAGCAAAAAGATGAAAAGACAAGATAAAATATCTGCTTCGGTGTCTTTCAAGGAATGTTCCACACGGTCGGTGAGCCCACACAGTTTCTTGATAATTTGCCATTGTCATTCATTTGCATTTACTTGGATCGAAACATAGTTAATAGCTTTGAGGTTATCTTACCAAAGATAATGTGCGTCAAGCAGCTGGCTGTTATGATTAGATCTTGGGTTTTAGCTTCCTCCTCCATATAAAGAGAGATATGTGTTAAAACATATGCACTCAAGACGGAGTGACACCTGCTAATAATGTGTCTAAAGCATTGGTCTGAGGCTGAACAGTGGGCAGAGAATTAACTCTGTGCTCTTGATGTGTTCTGGGTGAAGACAGCTGTGAAGATAAACAAGTGCATTAACTACACAGCCTCTCTGAAACCTCTAACCTTTCTCTATAAAAGAGGAAAATATCATCCTCTTGTGTGACATACATTGAATACTTTTATAGGTACGTTTGCAACTGTGCTTACATGTTCTTCTGCGAGGTACTTAGGTTATTTTTATCCTGCGAACCTGAAACTGAAAATCTATATTGATTCTGCTTATTCTTTCTTGTCTTTCTGTCTGTACGCCTTATACACTAAAAAGACTGAGATTTCAACATTTGGTAAAAAAAATTCTACTAAAGTGTATTCTGTATGTGCCTTGTGCTCATGCTTTGGCAGTTACTAACTGTCGGCTCTCATAGGCACAATCTGCTGCCTATTGTGGAAATAATTATCTGTCTTAAAAGTGTTCATGAAAACTGAAGAAGCTGTCACTTCCGTAGTTTTACACATTTAAACCAGATTGTTGCACACCATCTTTTTTTGATCAATGAGAAAAAGAGTAATGTGTGGAGGTGAATTACATTTAATTCTTCAACAATGTATTCTGAACAATAGGCTAAAGCCTTCAAATTACTGTTGTTCCTGGTAATACCGCTTGAAGCAATGCTTTGCTTTTCATTTCCATGGAATAATAATCTTTATTTAGGATTTGCTTGTCTGCTCAAATACATACATAAATAAATAAAGGACTAAACAAACTGTGGAAGTGTTGGTGGTTGTTTTAGTTGTAATGTGAGTGTCTGTGAGATGATAGGATGGCCTGGAGGAAGGTCAGTCGGAAGTTGTTTTCAGAGGAAAGACGAACAGCATAGTTTGTTCCTCTCTCTCTCTCCCTTTTGATCTAATCATCTGCTATAGTGGTCATGGTCACAGCAGAATGTTAATGTTGTGTAGGTACTTAATTTACCTGGATGCTGGAATATGAATGTGAAAACAGAAAAAACAAGTAAGAGATCAAATCAGTTTATTTATTTGTATAGCCCAAAATCACAAACACATTTGTCTCAGTGGGCTTTACATTTCATACAATATGATATATGATACAATATGATACAATATGACACCCTGCCCTTACACCCTTAGCTCGGCTGAGAAAAAACTCCCAGTAAAAACCCTTTACCGGGAATAAAAAAAATGTAAGAAATTTCAGGGAGAGTCGACAGAGTAAGATGCAACACAGCAAGAGAGACAGAGGAGAAACTAGAAATCCTATGGATCATGTAAGACATGTATGTCCCATTGGCTTAATGTGTTGCATTGATCTGAATGTACCACCTCATTTTGTCCCTAGTTACAAACATTGTTACAGTCTGCCTTGTTGTTCATGTGTGGTAAAACAATGTTCTGAAAATCTGAGTGTGGTTAACAAAAGCGGCACACCGAGGTAATATCCTGCTGTCTTATGCACTGCCATGCATGAGTGAGTCAATAGTAAAGGCTGCGCTGTATCTACGGTGATGTTGAGTGTTCCCAGTTTGTACCGTGATGGATGACCTCCCGTCCTCACCTAATGAAACACTAATCCACCGCTGTAAGTACATCTATGAATACAAGTGAAAATCCATAACATTTTGCTCTCGCCACCAGAACAATCAATAGCTAGCTCACACCTTTGCACTCGGTCTTGTAAAAACAAGTGAAAACTGTGAAAAAAAAACGAGAGAGGACGGAGATAATAAAGGGAATAAAGCAGAGATACAGTACTGAGAAGGTGATAACACTGAGGATGTACGAAACCATCGACAAAAAATCACGAAAAAAAAAGTCAAGGGAAATAGTTGGCAGGAAAGCAAGGTGATGTGTTTGAGTAACAGACTCACAAATATGACACACAAGCCCTAACCACAGCGAGTTCCACCAGCATCCAATGCAGAAGTGACAAAAAATGCAGTTCACCGAGTGGCCACTCCCATGTTAAATAGGCCATTTTCACAGCATTATTAAACCTATTTACGGCCTGGTCCAAAAAATCATTCTAGTTTGTATGTTTAGGTCATATCTCCATGACAATACTGAGGGGGGTGAATTTTTTTGGACAACGGTAGTTTTTAATCTATTGGAGGTTAACATTTACGAATAATAAGGGGTGCGGCCTCTTGAGTGACAGCTAGCCACTGGCCCTCACTTAGATGGGCGTATCTCCCTCCCCCCAACATCACATCAATGCCCTTTTTCAGTAAGAGGAAAGGAGGCTGAGTAAATATCTGACAAGATGGCGACGCATAGACCAGGACGATTGGATGCGATTGGAATAACTGAGATCAGCCCGGATGCTACATCCATTTTATAAACTATCTATGATGACACAAGAAAGGTCTTACAGGATAAATATCTCACAGGCAAACAAAAGATGTCCCGATAAATTCAAAAGAACACACACGGAGAATTGTGTAAAGACAAACAGCAGGATATTTTCTTCCTTGTCTGTTTTGTTTGTACATTATACTATATATATATATACAGCAACAGCAACTGTTCACCCTGGATTATGCACAGGGCGACACCAAACAGCATGCTGAGATTTAAAGCGCAATAAAAAAAACTCTCTGGAGGACTAAAAGCTCTCTAGAGTCAAGTAAAGTCAGGCTGTGAGCCTAATGCCCTTATTCACCAATGTATCACATCACAATCTGCACAGTTATACATGATCGCTTAATGTTGTCAGAATATCATGGGCATGATATGATTGTGGGGGATTGGTGTGTGCAATCTAACTCTATTGTCACGCATGTCAAATATAGGTTGGGCTTTTCCAACAATGAGACATTGAAAAGGATGTTGATATGAGTCACTTCACTACAAATTTGTCATCATCACAAGCTGTAAGCGAAAAAAAAACAAGTGTAGCTGACACAAAACTCTGAAATTATGTTTGTGTGTGTGCGTGTGCGTTGGTGTGTAAATGCGTGTTGTGAAAGAGCTACACAACCAAACAGATTCCTGGGCTATTTTGCTACTTTTACTGTTCAGAAGATTATGCAAAGCCTTCAATGTCTTAACAAGAAGCAAACCACACACAACCACACACACCCAGACAATGATAAAGAGATAGCAGTATTTACACAGCACATAAGCACTTTCTCTCTCTCTCTCTCTCTCTCTCTCTCTCTCTCTCTCTCTCTCTCTCTCTCGCTCACACACATACACACAAACTCACGAAAATAAAAATGCTCTGCTATTGGTAGTTAATACAGCAAAGCTTATTGTCATCTTTAAAGACTGGGCTGATGCCGACGGCACTTTGTCACTCATTTTGTTTGCACAGTGTTGCCTTTTACATCTCCATTTAAAGAGTTTATTTCTTGCCCCAACAGCGTGTCCATTTCCGAAGAGAAACAAGTTATATTACTGGGTGTCTGTTCCATGTGGGAGCTTCACAAGTAAAAAGGCATGTCTAACTAATGTGCCCTAAAACAAACCCTTACATGGAACATATTCATTGTTTTCCTGCTATGAAAAAGCACGATAAAGCTTATCTTCAATTATTTTACTTAATTAAACTTCTTTGCAGTACCAGTTGGACATTCACAGACTGAGCTTTACTGACATCTCCCTGAACCGCCTGAGCAGTGGCCTTTTCAGATACCTGAAAACAACACCTTTGTGCATTGCCACTAGCTGTGTCCCAGATCCATACGACTAATACTACATTTTGTTCATGATTTGCAATGGGTTCTCACTTTAAAAGAGGCAACGTAACATATGCCATTCATGTGCAATATTTTATATGCTACCTGCTCGGCACCATTCAGCTGATGGTGGTGACCAAACCAAGGCTAAAAGAAACATAAATACTGGTCAAGTGGTGATAAGAAACGTCTGTCTGTCTGTCTGTGTGTGTGTCTGTGGCTTGCATACTATTGGGAATTCATAAGGGGTAGATTTGGTCAAAGTCAAGAATATTACTAATTTCAAGGAAATTATAATATTAAGAAATGTTTTTAATTAATGATCAATTAAATTAGTCAAGCTAATCAAATTACTTATTAATACCTAGGGAGCACCACCCTTTGAAAAAGGGAACTTTGAATCAAATCAGAAAAAACAGTCTCATAATGTTAAAGGAATTTATCTTGAGAATGTCAAAGTTGGTTACAATGTACATTTAAGATAATGAAGGAGTGAATATTCGAGCATAGACCTTATTTACCAGCAATTAGTGAAATACAAGACACAAATATCACAGACACTGCTTCTTAAAATCCAAATGTAAGGTTTTATTTACTTAGGCAAGTTGATTAAAACGATACACATAAGTCAATAACCATTAACTAATCTAATTTAAGAAAGCAGACCTAGCACAAGCAATAATAAGAACAGTTTAGAATCAAACCCACAGGCTATAGTACATGTGTATGTACCACTGTGTGTGTGTCTGTCAAAAAGAAAGGGGGGGTGGACACCGCCCAAAGCCAAAAATGGCGGACAGCTTGTGACGTTTTCGTCACGTGAAGGGGGTCACCGATGGCGACGCAATCACGTGGCGGAGACGTCCTAACTGTGACGTGTGACGTTAAAGTCACGTGAAGTGGGTCAGCGCTCGCAACCCACGCAATTTAACTTTGGAAACCACAGAAGTCAACGCTCATATGCTTAACAATCGCGACGCAAATGTAAGAATATGTGTTGGTGTGCGGATGTACAGAGTTTGAATAAAGAGAGAGAAAGAAAGAGGAGATCAAGTAAAAGCTCGCCACAGAAAGTGCACAGTTAGTTGTTCACCTTGATTTATAGCCAACAGTCATTCAATCTGTGAGTGGTCTCACAAGACTGATGCTGCTTCGGAGTTATCAGAGGGGAACAGCTGTTCTGGCACGTAGCGACAATCACAACAATCAAATATCTCCCGGAAAGCGGGAGGAAAAACACAGTGAGCAGTTAGGCAATTATTATGAAAATAATGCTGTCAGAATCACATTTAAACAAGGGAAAAACGACTCGTCAGTCGGTACCTTAACCTTAAGTTAATGTATACCTAAATAGATATCTATAGCCTACTTTATAGCCCAGACAAATGCCTATTGTGAACCGTCTCCGATGGTGATGAGAAGCGATGGGTAGGATAGGATCCTGTGGTCCACACGGCAGGTTAGAGGAGGGTCCTGCTTTTTATGCCGGTGGAGGAGCGATCTTGCTTCTTGGGGGGAAAGATGGGGCCCGTTGCGGTCAGCTGGCTTGCTCCGGTAGTGGCGTGCGTCTTTTGCGGAGGCGGCGAGGCAGTTTACTGTCTGTTGCGTTCAGGGATGCTGGGCTTCTTCTCCGGCTGGTAGGGAGGAAGGCACGGCTGAGTTTCAGCAGCCGCGGTAGGATGAAGTTTCCTTGGTGAAACTTCTTTCGGATCCGGGAGGGTAAAGACTGCAGGCAAGCAGTCTGTGAGCTCAGCTGAAGTTTGCAAACACCCGCTTTGTGGATGGATCCACTGCGAAAAGGCTCAGTTTTTGGGGTGCTTGTGTGACCTATGTTATAACTCTTCTGCTGTTTGAATGACAGGACCTCAGGACAGGTTGGGTGGAGTACTGCACTGGTTTTTATTCTGCAACCACATGGAAAAGCAACACAACCAGTGTGCATTAATTGAAAAGTCATGGAGAGTCTTCTTGCTCGCACAACAGCGTTAAGAGCATTTTCCTTCTAACATTGATCGTATAGTGGTATAACATTTTGGTTCTAAAAACATGCTTGTAAATAAAATATAAAAACATAAAATATCCTATCTAAAAGAGCACCCAAATATCAATTACACATAACAACATTGCATTTAAAACAACACAAATAAACATACCTGCAACCACATGGAAAAGCAACACAACCAGTGTGCATTAATTGAAAAGTCATGGAGAGTCTTCTTGCTCGCACTACAAATACAAAAAGGAGCTTGGCATGATCATACAGTTCACGTGCACCTCGTGTAACTAGCTAATACATTCCTCACACATGTTGGCTGCTAGCCCAAAACGTTTTCAAACACTACGACAACAATACGTCACAAAACAACGAAACTATTGGTTTTAAAGATGCCTTGTTAGTCAAGCATGTTATACAACAAATGCTGATAGTTTACACATCATATGAACCGTAGTTTTCACTTATTATTGACTTAATGTCCGAGCGAACAGAGCAGCAACTCACCAACAGCGTTAAGAGCATTTTCCTTCTGAGCGCAAAGCAAAATGCCCAGCATTAAGTGCGAAACCAACTTCCGCTATAGACTTTCAAAATAAAATACACAAAAAAACCTTTTGTTGCAGTCCCAAGTTTGACAGGAATTTAACATTCAAGCCAAGTAATTATTTACACTGTTACATACACCCCCTTTAAATTCTGTTAAACTCAGACAAATCCAGAGTACCATAACGAGAAAAGAAATAGAGAAAAAAAAATTGTGTGGGATTGCTCAAAGTGAAACCATATCACTGATGTAAATTACAGTCGATACTAAATCCTCCCTTAGGGAGTGCAAAAGGATCAGGAGGTACCAGGCCCAATACTTTACACAGACCAGTAGAAGATGCCATATACACCTACTAAACATCTAGTTCAAGGCAATACACATTGCATACCCAAGTTCACAAAAACAAAACAAATGACACTTGGATGTAGCCCATACAAAATTGGGGATACAAAAATTTTCTGGTCATTTAGCCCTTAAACAGTCCGTGAAAGAATGCATACACAGGACTTGAACTAAGAAAGGTATGCTCAACCTTTTGTGTTGACATCTCATGAATCAACTTTTTGGGAGGTCTGACATGTCTCCCATATCTAGTAGTAACTGCATCACCTGAGCCAGCTTGAACACTGTGAGGTTGTGAACAAACAGCAGTGTTTTCATCAACATCTTCTGTGGGAGTCAACTGAGACATGTCTAGCACAGGCAAATGAACAACACTGGCAGGGACTGAGTCAGGGGAATGAGCTACACTGACGGACACTTGGTCAGGGGAATGAGCTACACTGACGGACACTTGGTCAGGGGAATGAGCTACACTGACGGGCACTGGGTCAGGGGAATGAGCTACACTGACGGACACTTGGTCAGGGGAATGAGCTACACTGACAGAGACTGGGTCAGGGGAGTGCATTAGCCAGTCCAAAGTTCGGTTGTAGCCATCTGCATCGTTCATCTCCACAGAGTCTCGACCACTTGCACATGCCACATCCTGGTTATCTGAGCCCACAAGAGAGGCAGGAGTTTCATCCACTGCAAGAAAGTCAACTGAGAGAAGAAGATTCCGGTGCACAACTCTCTCTCTGCCGGTAACGGCATCTCTTATTCTGTACACGTTGATCCCAGACCTCACAGACACAACATCATAAGGTGTAGAGTCCCACTTGTCAGCAAGCTTCCTTTTTCCTCTTTCACCACGGTTGGCCAACAACACTCGATCACCCATAGCTAGTGGAGAGCCCTTGACTTTGCGGTTGTACAGCCTGGCATGACGTGCTTGCTCGTCAAGGGTGTGTTTCTGAGCAATCCGCGAGGCTTCACTCAAGTCCTGCTTCAACCGTAAGACAAACTCATTATGGCTGATCACTTTGTCATCTTGAAGCACATGCTGGAACATGATGTCGATAGGGAGACGTGGAACCCGTCCATACATGAGGTAAAATGGGGCAAACCCGGTCGTCTCATGTATTGTACAGTTGTAGCAAAAGGTTAGAGTCCGCAGCACCTGAGGCCACCTGGCTTTTGCAGTTGGGGGAAGGGTTCTCAACATATTCCCCAGCGTCCTGTTGAAGCGTTCTGTGACACCATTACCCATTGGATGGTAAGGTGTGGTGTGTGACTTATTCACCCCTGCCATCTCCAAAAGTTCCTTCAGGAGCCTGCTCTCGAAGTTGGCCCCCTGATCTGAATGGATTCTCTTGGGAAAGCCATACACGCAGAAGAAATCATCCCACAATCGACGGGCAACATGTTTTGCAGTTTGACTCTGACAGGGGAAGGCGTGTGCCATTTTGGAGAAGTGGTCAGTTATGACCAAGACATCAACAGTTTTCTTGTCGCTCAGTTCAGCTGTCCAAAAGTCAATGCACACCAGTTCCATTGGTTCAGATGTGTGAATGGATTCAAGGGGTGCACGGGCTGCAGGTTCAAGGGTTTTGCCAACAATACATCTTTCACATCGTCGTACATGGTTTATTATGTCTTTTTCCATTCCAGCCCAGAAGAACCTTTCTCTGGCGAGGGAGAGGGTTCGTGCACGGCCCTGATGACCAGCATTGTCATGGAGGCCAAGGAGAATCTGATGTTTAAGGCCATCTGGTACAATGAACTGGGACAGCTTTTTGTTCAGTCGGTTGTCTTTTCTCACCCTGTACAGAATCCCATTTTGTACTTTGAGCTTTTTCCAGTGTCTGAGGAGCTTAATGACGCATGCAGGTTCAGCTGCTGCCTCGCGTTTGGTAGCTTTCCTTTTTCGCTGCACATAGAACAGGACTCTGCTTATCGTTCGATCTTGCTCTTGAAGGCCCAAAAACTGGCTCTGAGGGATAACTGTGGAAGGGTCTTCGTCAGGCAACTGTGGCAATGGTAGGTTAGCACTGAGATGACCACAACCACGATGAGCGCTTAGTGCAGCTGACACCTCGTCTGCGCTGATGGAACTTCCGTCAGTCTGAGGATCATGCACATCACTGAGGTCTGCTGACTTTGACCTTGCATCTTGAACAACCTGACAGTTGTTTGTCAGTCGAAAAGCATCCTGCACTGTACCTCTGACAACTCCATTGACTTCATCCAATAATGCGATATAGGGCTCTTTCAGCAAGCGATGACCAACACATGACTGAACGAATGGCTCACGACTCAAAGCGTCTGCAACAGTGTTCTTGACTCCTGGCACGTACTTAAGATCAAAGTTGAAAGCTGCCAGCTTGGCCACCCACCTTTGCTCACACGCATCCAAGCGTGGTTTTGTCAGAATGTAGGACAGGGGATTGTTATCCGTCCAGGCGGTGAAGTGTTTAGCCTTTAGCCAATGACTGAACTTGTCGCATACGGCCCATTTCAGTGCCAGAAATTCCAGCCTGTGTGCAGGATAGTTCATTTGAGAATGGGTCAACGTCTTGCTGGCGAAGGCGACAGGCCTTGCAATTGTTTCACCAGGTGCCACTTGTGACAAGACGGCTCCAATACCATCAAAAGAAGCATCGACAGCAAGGATGAAAGGCTGGTCGAAGTTAGGGTGAGCCAAGGTGACACCATGAGTTAGTTCACTTTTAAGTGTTTGAAATGATTTCTGACATGCATCAGTCCAGTCACTTGGTGTCATAGCTGGCGGGGCAGAGGACTTTTTCTTGAACTTCCCTCTCTTCTTGGCCTGGGATTGAACTTGCCGTCCAGAAATGAGCCTGAAGAGGGGTTTGGCTTTTGCGGAGCAGTCAGGAATGAAATGCTGGTAATAAAAGACCATGCCAAGGAAAGATCTGATCTTTTTCCAGGAGGGCGTGACACCATCATTCTCCATTAACTCTGCTTCTCCTACATCAGAAATGGTCTTGACCTTGTCAGGGTCTGTTCTCACCCCATCTGCACAGATGATATGCCCCAGAAACTTAACTGAGCTCTTCAAGAGATGACATTTCTTGGGAGCAAGCTTGAGTTTGTGAGTTTTCAGACGAGAGAACACCATCTCCAGACGTTCAATGGCCAGCTGCTCACTGGGGGCGAAGACCATCAGGTCGTCCAAGTAACAGAGCAAGCTGCTGAAATTTTCATCACCGAAGATTGATAACATCATCCTCATGAAAGTTGCGGGACTGTTGGATAGACCTTGGGGCATCCTATTGTACTCATGGAGGCCAAAGGGGGAGGAAAAGGCGGTGTACTTCTTGTGTGCCTCATGAAGTGGTACATTGTAAAATCCAGAAGTCAAGTCCATGGTGGAAAAGAAGACATTTCCTCCAAGAGCAGCAAGGGTATCAGCTTGGTGAGGCAGTGGATGTGCATCCTTCACAGTCTTTGCATTAAGCCATCTGAAATCGGTACAAATGCGCAGACTGCCATCCTTTTTCCACACCAAGACCAATGGTGAAGCGTACTCACTGTGTGACTTCCGGATTATGCCCTTTTCCTCCATCTCATTCAATGCAATTCTCAGCTGCTCGTACTGTGTTGGAGGCACTCGACGGTAAGGCAAGCGAAACGGCCTCTCGTCCACGAGGTGTATTTTGTGGACGAAGTCCGTAGCCTCCCCGCAGTCCATCTTGTCCCTTGAGAAGACCGATTCATACTTCACAACGAGCTGCAGGAGCCTGTCTTTCCACTGGTCAGACACCTCACAACCATCCAAGTCCAAGTCTTGTAGACCCAAGTTGTTTAAAACCTCTTTTCTCTGCTCAGGGGACTTTGTCGACACAGAGCTCTGTGTGACATCTTGAACATTGACAGAAACCTTTTCAGGGGAAGGCAGCTCCTCAACTGCAACACATGGGAAGACGTCTGCAATCTTGCAATTTCTCTTCAGAGTCACTGCCTTGCTGCTAGGGTTTATCAGTTTAAGGGGGACCCATCTGTCTCCCCACAGAGGTGTGACAACCCGACCAACCAGTACATTTCTGGGCCTCGATTTTGACTGAGTCGGTTCGACAATGACTGTGCTCCCTACTGACAAAGGTGCGGATGCGGGCAGCTTGCCCCAGACAAGGTGTTCACGCAGAGGTTCAAGTGTAATACTCTGCCTTAGCTTCACTGTGCCGATCTTGTCAGGCATGGGCCCTCCCCGCCATTTTTCAGTGTTGGAGAGCAAAGATAACAACTGGCCACAGTCATCATCTGCAATATCAACAGGTGCAGCCAGAAGTCTCCAATAGTCCTCAGACTTTTTCATCAAGTGTATGAGCAGCTTGATAGCATTACTACCGACAATCATGTCGTCTGTTTGTCCAGGGATGACCAGTGTTGGGATGAGCAACCTGAAGCCATAAATAACCACCTCCAAATCATAGACTGCCTTTGGGTAGACATGGTGACCTCCAGCACCAACAACAACAATGTCATCAGCAGGACTACTCTTCAAATCAGGGCATTGTTGCAAGAGACGTGCAGCAGCAGCTTCACTTATAGAGCATGACATGGAACCACTATCAATCATTGCTTTCAGTTGAACTCCACCAGCAGCACAAACATCAGTGTAAAACAAGCTGTCAGACTTCTGAAGTCTGTGTGTCGATTGGAAAATCACTGTCTTTCCAGATGGTGCAAAGGAGCACAGAGATTCATACAAAGATTCTAAGTCATCACTGTCACAGCTGGGAGACACACTATCATGATCCACACTGTCCTCCCTAAAGTGCGGACCCACTAGTTTTCCGGCTGCTGCTGAGTGGTTGAGGCTGTGCGGCCAGGACAGGCACGACTCGAGTGATTTGGTGAGTGGCACTGAAAACAGAGCTTATGGTCACGGCAGTGAGTGAAGGCAGAGTGAGCAGCATCACGACAGACAGAACAAGGCATTTCATGTAATCCTTCAATCCTGGGACGCCGTGGGCCAGACTGTCTGGTTGGGCCCGACTGGGCAGGTCTCTGCAGAAGCACCTTCTCCAGCATGCTGATAAGTCGTTCCAGGGTAGCAGAGTCTGTGGCCTGCGACTGTGGCAGCCCCTGCCCCCCAGTAGGCGGTACAGGTGGTGGAGAAGCAGTGTGCTGTATGTTCATTGTTACCTTCTCTTTGGCTACTTTGCTCACAGTGGCTGTTAAACCTGAATGATACTCGCACAAGATTTCTTGGACTTCATGAGCATTCCACTTGTCAATGGTCTTTGAACGAAAGGTAATCGAAAGCTCAGGGGTGGGACAGTTTCTTATAAACATGCGTGTCACCTCAGTGCCAGGACTTTCCAGCATCTTGCCATGCTCTTTAAGCCGTTCAACGGCAATGTCAACGGCACGGTGCAGCCTGAGCCAATAATCAAATGCCTCCTCGCCTTTTTCAGGCAGAGTGGTATAGAAGTCTGCTAGCGGGAGTGATGAGCATGGGGCAGAACCAAAGTGCTTTCGTAGGAGAGCATAGATGGCTTCAGGGTCACGAGTGATGTCTATGACACTGTTTCTGGTACCCACCCGGGCGATGTCTTTAGCTTTACCCCTAAGGTGAACAAGGATCTCCTCAGCTTGTTCCTCGGGTCTTAGGTTACTTTTCTTAATATAAGTTCTCATGAGATCCTCCCACTCTCTAACAGAAACAGAGTCAGAGCTCTCCCCTCTGAAGCATGGGGGGTCTTTCAACTTTCTGTGGGATACGAGCTGCACATGAGAGCTGTCAAGCATGTTTGAAGTAGACATTTCAGCATTGGTTGGGGAAGTGGCAGCATTGGTTAAAGGGGTACTCACGGATGGGCTGAATTGGGTTATAATGTTCTGTACAACCTTCTGAGTAACATGCTGAATTACATCTCCCATCTGATTGACAATTTCATTAGCAAGGGCCACAGGGCTAGGGGCAGCAGAACTGGTATGTTGCGGCTCATTTGAAATACCCACAGGATTACTTAGGGGAGGGGACACATGCCTATTGATCAAAGGGAGCCCTGGTGTACCCTCACTTCCCCCCAAAACAATACCACGCCCATTTGCAGGAGTTTCAAACTGCAAAAACATAGGAGAATTCAACACTCCTCTCCCCCTGCCAACACCACGAGGGGTGCTATTTCCCTCAATAACACTCATTGTGAAAAGAAAAAATTTCAATGACACTCAAAAAAAAAAATCTAAATACTCAAAGTGCAATAGAGTTAGTACGGATGAGCAGCAGGATTACCACAAAAATCACTATGCGCTCTAACAGCTCAACAGTACACATGGAATGTCCACCTGATTACATATAGAGGAACAGCAGTAGCAGATAGAATCCCCGGATCGCGCTGAAGAAGCCACCGTCCAGGAGATCGATGAGTCACGGCACCAATGTGACCTATGTTATAACTCTTCTGCTGTTTGAATGACAGGACCTCAGGACAGGTTGGGTGGAGTACTGCACTGGTTTTTATTCTGCAACCACATGGAAAAGCAACACAACCAGTGTGCATTAATTGAAAAGTCATGGAGAGTCTTCTTGCTCGCACAACAGCGTTAAGAGCATTTTCCTTCTAACATTGATCGTATAGTGGTATAACATTTTGGTTCTAAAAACATGCTTGTAAATAAAATATAAAAACATAAAATATCCTATCTAAAAGAGCACCCAAATATCAATTACACATAACAACATTGCATTTAAAACAACACAAATAAACATACCTGCAACCACATGGAAAAGCAACACAACCAGTGTGCATTAATTGAAAAGTCATGGAGAGTCTTCTTGCTCGCACTACAAATACAAAAAGGAGCTTGGCATGATCATACAGTTCACGTGCACCTCGTGTAACTAGCTAATACATTCCTCACACATGTTGGCTGCTAGCCCAAAACGTTTTCAAACACTACGACAACAATACGTCACAAAACAACGAAACTATTGGTTTTAAAGATGCCTTGTTAGTCAAGCATGTTATACAACAAATGCTGATAGTTTACACATCATATGAACCGTAGTTTTCACTTATTATTGACTTAATGTCCGAGCGAACAGAGCAGCAACTCACCAACAGCGTTAAGAGCATTTTCCTTCTGAGCGCAAAGCAAAATGCCCAGCATTAAGTGCGAAACCAACTTCCGCTATAGACTTTCAAAATAAAATACACAAAAAAACCTTTTGTTGCAGTCCCAAGTTTGACAGGAATTTAACATTCAAGCCAAGTAATTATTTACACTGTTACACTTGCTGGTTTTATCATTGCATGGTCACATTATTGACTGGAAGATCTCAGCCAATGGGGGTACAAAACCTTATCAGGAGTGATCAAACTAGGGCTGAGTCCCTTCGTTTTATGACCCCTTGTTCTTGGGGGTTTTGCCTCCCAAAAACTCAAATCCAGGCTTTATTTTACCCATGTAGGCCCCAAGAGTTCCTTATCAGGCTTTGAAAAGGGGAACTAGGCCTCACTTTCCCTCATAGGTTTCTATTGTACTTTTTAGCACTGCTGTAGGCACAACAATACTGCATCTCTCTGACTTTTAGCTTCAGGATATGGCTTGCGCACGGCACAAAGGTGTCCTTGATTTTGAAGTTTTTTGGACCAAATATGTAGAAGTTATCGTATTTATATCATGTTGGCGGCAAATACGTGTGCACTCTGAAGGCCACAGTGAGCACGGAGCATGAAGTAATCCCAGACTAAACCCCTCCCTCTGATTTGATTGGCTGCTGCGACCAAAACTTGCATTGACAAGCGGGACACACACAGCAGACACAGCTTGTTGTTACTTCCTCATTCAATGCACCCAACTTTCCAAACAACACGTTCTTACATCTTTCCACAGACATCACCAACTCCTCAAACCTGTCCGCCTCAGTATTAAAGATTGCACGTTACGCTATTTTCACTGTTATACAGTTAAAGCCACTACGAGTAACATGGCACGTTGGCGTCCCCTTTGGACCAAAGCGGTAGTATTTTTACGACGCCCGCTGTCGCAAAGCTGTTTACTAGCGCGTGCCAGGCGCGTGAGTGTGAACTGAGAAGGGAGCAATATAGTGCATGTCCTTGTGTTGAAAGTGTGAGGACTCTTTTCGGCTCCGTGAGAGTGGTTTTGACACTGCATGAACTAATGCCAGTCACTGCCACACGCACCTGATTGCAATGCTGATTGCTAACTACTCTCTCTCACGGAGCTGAAAGACGTGTGTCCGACTCCTCACAGAAAGCGAATGAACGAGAGACGGCAGTTAGTATGGATCACGATGAGGTAATGTGTTTGTGTTGTTGATCTAAATAATGACTATTTCAGATAATGGTTATCTGATGATGGTGAAGCAAAGCAAACTTTGTGTTAGTACCAACCGCTCATTCATTTAGGAGTAAACACTGCAGTCTAGTTTCGCTCTCGTGAAATTGTATGCACGTTGCTTGGCAACGCCCTCGTCCCCCGTAGCCTATATCACTCTCCCTTTTAGCTTTTCTTCATTGCATTTTCTTTTTTTTCTTTGATGGTTCAGCCCCGTTATCAGTCATTATGACGACAAATAACTGTATCAAACAAGGCTCCCGCTCCGCTTCCCTCACCTGGAGGGATAGGCTTCTCAATTCACGTTGCTGCGCCACACTGAAATCTGCGACCAATACGGATATATGACCATAGAGCTTGCACGAGCAAACCGAAAATCGGACTGGGTGTGCGACCAGACCAAAAGCAGTAATACAAACTATTTAAAAACGTCTTTCTTTGCACTGATGGTCTCGTTTGCTGTTAAAGGTAATTTATGATTATCAGAGGAAACATGAGGCTGTTTAAAAGATATTTAAATGTTACTCGTAGCCGCTTTAATGTATAGTTAAAGAGGACCAATTATACTACTTTTCTGGTCTTAATTTCTTGTTTTACACTGCTATAGAGCAACCTGACACGAATCACATCACAAAAAACTATGTAGATTTTCGGGAAGCTCTTTCTCTTATTTTGGCGATCCGGCACGTCCTGTCAACACTTGAGTGTGTGTGCTTCGGCCATCTCCGCTCCCTCCGCCTGTGCTTCGGCCATCTCCGCTCCCCTCCCCCCCCTGCAAACCCCACTCCGTTGTGATTGGTTACCTTCCTTCTGGAACACTTTCAGTGGCGGGAAGCGCGAGCATGGACCTATAAGGGCGCGAGGCAGACGTGAACAGGGAAGTGACAGCATTACTATACATGGAAACATCCGCGTGGTGACGACACTAAGTTAAATGCGACGTCACAAAGTTACAAAGCTTCAAACCGCTTTGAACACGTGACTTCTCGACTGGCTATAATAGTGTCTAGTGCTCTGCACAGACACCCCAGACGGTCAGCAGGGAATTTAGTATGGTTAAGCATGACTATAAATCATCATAACAACGTTTATAGGTCATAAAAGTCAAAAAGCATCATAGGTCCTCTTTAAACACTTACGTGACAGTGATGTTAATTTCAGTTAGTGTAACAATAGCGTTTTTCCATTTAAATTAGAACGCTCTCTGATAGCTCGTAAACACGATCGCTTCCACAAAATGTTTTGATGATGAATTAATTGTTTTATTTCCTAAATCCAAGTTTAAGGATTCATTACAGCATATAGTGTATACAATTAGTATGAATTGTAACATTAGAATAGATATAATATTTTGACATGTCACATTAAGAAAAAAGAAAGTGTAAATAATACAATTAATGATGGTTGAATTCCGTTTAGCTGATTCAGTCTTCATGGCTCAGAGAAAGAGAGGGAGATTATTTTCAGTATTCATATCAGTGTGACTTTCTTTCATGTTTTTTTTCATCACAAGGACATGAATGGCACACACATCCACCTTTCCGTTATGTAAGTAAATGGAGCCTTGCCCACAGCAGGCATTGGCAGCTGAGAGAGAGAGAGAGAGAGAGAGAGAGAGAGAGAGAGAGAGAGAGAGAGAGAGAGAGAGAGAGAGAGAGAGAGAGAGAGAGAGAGAGAGAGAGAGAGAGAGAGAGAGAGAGAGAGAGAGAGAGAGAGAGAGAGAGAGAGAGAGAGATTGTTGATGGTGCAAGGACAAAAACAAAAGAAAATCTATCTGGCCTTAATGAAGAGACAGGATAAGAGATGTCTTGGCTGTGCCTTGATTTGAGGCCAGTAGTTTAATATGCTACTTTGAGGGGCTTGGCAAGCTGCTGGTACTGATCGAAAGATGGAGAACAGATGGAGAAGGAAAAGCAGAAGGAACAAACTAAGCAAATAAGAAACGATAAGACAGGTGGGAAACAGAGTAAGAATGGCTGGCATTGGGAAGTGACACGCTATCAGTGAAGCTGCAGTGAACAGTTTGTCCAGCATTCTTAAGCCTGTTCATTCTAAATAAACAAGCATCAGTAGCTTATAAGCTTTAGCAGATGTAGCAGAAGCAATGGAGAGTGACAGAATAGGGGATATTAATGAGTGGTAGGAGGGCATACATTTGCCCCAAAGACTGCAACACGGATCACTATTCCAAACATAATTTAAATAGACGTGTTCATAGACTGCTTATCTGACCAAAGCCATTTTGGATGTGTGCTTGGATAAAATAAACAATTATGTCCTCTCTCTGTGTTTTCTAAAACCCAGTATCAAAATCTCGATCCAGATGTTGCCCTGTCAAAAGCCTCGTGGATGGAGTTTGCTGGACACTGTTGCGTACGGCAACAGCTGACACCTAATCCTTGCCAAAGAGCCGGAGTTGGCAGGACTGTGAAGTAAATGATGCAACTATTCTCCGAGGGAGAAATTCAGTCTCTCTGGCCAAAGTGGATCGGGACAATCATTCCCAGCCTTGCTGGCCGTGGGGCATTCTGCTCTGCCATAAAGGGATTTTCCCTTGGGCAGCAGAACAACAGAACAAAAATGATACATGAACCTGTCACTGCCCCTGCAGGGTGTCAGTAATGCCAGAGGTGTATTTTGGGATGTTTACATTGTCAGTGCAGCATCTGTGCATGACACACACAGGGGACCTGTTGATCCACCAGATGTCTTCTTTCTTTTAAAGAGCTGGAAAGAAAACCCACACCTGCAGCATTCTGTTTCAATCATGACCCCACTGTGTGTACTGTAGGAGGTAGGAACATTCTGTCACTTGACAAATACACACACACCTGCATTTTAAAACACACAAATAATTGATATGCTTTAATAGGCAAGGCAAGCTAAAGCATGTCACAACAAACAGCCATGTCACAGCGGCGAGGAGCATGGTTTATCTTTGGCACTTCTTCTGGCAGTCGTCTTTCCGAGGGCGGTGGGTCGAGCCTATGTTTGCCCCCGAAGGTGAGAGGAGCGTGCTGCATCCTCCACAACGTCTGTGCTGCAGAAGGGACGTCATAGAGGAGGAGGAGGGGGTTGGGAGGAAGAGAAGGAGGAAGGTTAAAGATAAGATGACAATTCAAATGACGATGATGCAGACTAGAGAGAGCTGTCTGTTTCCATCAATAGGCTTTTTCACCACACTCGTCTACTCCCACCAGAAGTGCCTGCTAGTCTGAGTGAGTATGACTACAACTAGGTGGCAAACCTCAGCAGATGTCCATTATGACTCTTCAATTAGCTCTTGGTTGGTGTACACTCACACTCCATGTTCACGCTCAGTGCCACATGCAATGCAAGACTGGAATCTCTTGTGCACACACAACTACAGTATGCATCGCTATGAGATTCTGCTAAGACATTCAAGACAAGAACCGCTTAACAATATCATGCGCAGAGCTCCCAAGAGTTTAGGGTCGACCCCGGTCCATATATTAATTTCCTTCCCACATCAAGCATATACCATGGATATAGGAAACCAAGGTAATGGAAATATTAATTGCATAATAAGCTTTGGTTATCCTTGGATTGCTGTCATACAAGGCCTCATCAGTGCGGTGGACTTATCAATATGCCTTGAAGAAGAAATGCCTCGTCTTTGAAGACAAAATAGGAGGAAATCAACTTCCACCGAGCAGTCGAGCATATCCCATTAAAAAATCACAGTGTTTTTACTGCGGTGACTTGAGAGGTCACAAACTTTGTGTTTGGACTGTTTTCGCCAGTTCATTCAGCTTCCACGTGTACCAGCTGTTTTACCTTTCACCGGTCAACAAACCCCACCAGCTCCAAGCCAACCCAAATTGCCCATTTACACCTTTGTATTTGCGTTTAAAGGCTTTCAATAGTGCTGTCACTTGTGGTAGTTTGTATATTTGTATATGCACCTTTTACATGCCAGACAGTATTATAATGGGAAGACTATTTACCATGTTCCACATGCCAAGAAGAATATTTTATTATACTGTATTCCCTAACCAGGTGTTAATTGTGCAGTATACTGAGCCTTACCTAAGTGTGTACATGCATGTTCTTGTGCCTGGGATTTTAGTTGTGTGTGCTTCTTCCAGCAAAGGCAGTCATGTAAACAAAATGTTTGGCTGGTCCTCAAAAGCAGAGAGGATTTGGCTGTAGAATAGAGACCCCTCTGTATCTTGCCTTGCCTTGTCTGCCTGTCTGTCTCTCTCATTGTTTGTCTGTCCTTCCCTCTATCGGCCGCCCCTCTTTCTCCTGACGGAAATAAATCCTTCCTCCTTTGGTTGACAAATCCCCTCCAACTCTCAATGACATTTGCAACAACAGCTTTGTGAACTACATTATTCCCTACTTACTGTGGTCTGTCATTGATAGTTCAGCTTTCTGCATATAACAAACTTGGAAATAATACAAGAGAATATATTGTGCATTTTGTCTGTGATTGTCTTTAAACATGACAGTATAACTACTTGACGTGTATTAAGAACCTCATAGCCTTTCCTTTAAACAGCAGTGGAAATGGCTGTTTTTCTCACGTTAGTCTTTTTAACCCTCCAGTCACGTTGCAACCCACAGGTACACAGTCACGCTCCTCTCTGCAGTGTGCATTTACGAGTCAGCGAGAGCATGTTTGCATGTTCCAAGGCACTGGAGTGTGTAATTAGTGAAGCTGTTTCGTTAGGAGATCATTTCACTGTGACACTTCTGCTCTCTATCGTTTACCCATTAGAGTTTTCTTCATCTCTCTTCCTTCCTCATGCCACCATCGCTCCAAATCCATACCCCTTTTTCTTGAGTCTTAACACTAAAATGCACTTTATTATTTTTGATATATAGAACTGATGGTGTTCCTTGTTTACTATTGGGTACATTACATTATGTGTAGGGACTAGGCATCCAGAGTAGCAGGACTAAACTGTACTGTGTAGGAAGGTCAAGACATGCTAAAAGAGTATTGCACTTTACTGGCTCTGTAACAACTTGGATGCAAAAGCCTTGTAGTTGTGTACTTTGCAAACAGCTAATAAGCATATCAATGTGACATTGATGACATAGTCGTACCCATCACTGAGGTCAACGAGATCCCAACCGCACTGGTATTCCAGAGGTAAAGGTAATAAAAGTTGTTAAATAATTGCCTTGGGTGCTGGAAAGATATTGTAAAATTGCCAAGACTTAAGTCATCTGATCATCTTTGTTGCTTGTGTGTGAGTGTGTGGGTTGATAGAGTATACTTGAAAGTTAAAAGGCTTCTCCTTCAATTCAGTTTGTGTTGAAGGTTGATGTTAAAATGAGGCCGCCTTATATATTTTTCATTGTCACAAAGAGGCTTGTAACATTTACATGGCAATATTATGTGACCCCGAGTTGACTTTCTCTACAAGAGAGACAGGAATGAAAGGGCACAATAAATCAAAGCACAGCTTAAGGAAAGATAGATATAAGAGACACGATGAAGAGACTTCGAGAAAAAGAGAGAGACAAGGAGATAAGGGAGTGCGAGCATGAACTGCCCACTGTGCCCAGGGTGCGATTATCGCTATGTGCCTGTGCTAGTCCGAATTAAGGCCGTTTCAGACGGAACGCGTTTGTCGCCCCTGGCAATGCATTGTCAATGGAGAGGCGAGCGGGGAGAGAGAAGGCGCGGCATTCTGTCAGGCGACACGACAAGCGGGCGCACTCCCGTGGAACTGTCGCTTCCGTTGGAAAAGTTGAGAACTGTTTATCTTTTTGTCGCGGCGGTTGAAAAATCACAATCGCGCTCGTCCGCCCGTCACTTCACACGGGGAGCGCAAAGTGAAGCCGCGGTGCCAGGCGACAACGCGAGCGGAATGTCGCCTACCGTCTGAAACGGCCTTTACAGTGTCTCATACTATATTGTCATTGTATACAAACAGTTTGTTCATGTCTATGTAATGTCTATGAATCCATTTCTATAATTCTAAACCCAGAAATGATGCAAAGTCAAACACAAAGATGAAATAAAGATGGTGTTCATAATTGTACTAAATTATTGTAATAGGAGGACAGACAAGTGAGGAGTCCCAGAGAAAGACACAGGCAGTGAATTCTGAGGTGAGACAGAAAAAAGAGTATAGACGACATAGAGAGAGAAACGAACAGAAAGAATGTGATGTCGGAAGGCAGAGAAATAAGATAACATAGGGGAAAGGGAAAGAGAGAGAGAGAGAGAGAGAGACAGAGAGAGAGCAGATTCTGTATTTTAGATACCAGTGTGAATCATTCATTGCAACATTCTCAGACTTCTTGGCAGATAATTTATGCTACTGACCACTGACAGGATTTCCAAGCTGTTATCTCATTTCTGCTCTTCAAAGGTATGGAAGTGTACAGAGAAGGGAAATCAAAATGCTTTTGGCCCACTGAATACACCTAACAAGCAGCATTTGGACCTTGGTTTTTCCAAAATCCCTGCCAACAACCCCTGATTAATTGTTTGATGGTGATGTCACATCTTGTTGTCGTTATGGTAACTGTGGTAGCCGAATTCTTCCCCATGTCGACCAAGACAAAGGACTTTAGACTGGACTCTTTAAATCAGTGTTCCAAGTTTATTGCAGGAGTGTCCAGAAGACATACAGAGGATTTCAGAGTGAGCATGATAGCAGCGGGCTGAATGGCACCGCAGTTGCTAGTTACAGGACCCGTTTATATCTGTGTGTGGGGTGTATCATGTGTTCTTAAGTCTTCTACTAATAGACAGATCGTTTCATCATTTGTGCAATACCAAGTCAAACACACGTCCATCTAGGGAGGTTCTACTTCTTCCCCGTGACCTCAACCTTTAGAGTCTATCTACTCAGCAACTCTGTTGAATAGAGGCTATTCAAATCTACCACATTCCTCCATTTAGAAGTAAATACTTCTACCAAAACAAGATGTAACCAAACATATTTGAATGGCCTAACAGAAACCTCCACCAAAACACAGAAACACTCTTTATGAGTGAAGTAGAATACAATGCATAGATGTACACATTACTGCAGTAAACTACATTGTAATAGGACCAACACTGAAAAAGCAAACACTGAACGATGATAAAATGACATCAGTGTGCAGAGTTCCCCCTGCAACAGAGTCTCAAGAGTCTCAAGTTCAGATATTTTCAGCCATGGTCAGCCCCCCCCCCCCATGGGGGATGTAGTCCATCCAACTTTGGCACAGAGGATGGCTCCTCCATTTCATACCTGGCAGACTCCGCCAGACGTGGTATTCCGTGGCCAGCAGCCCAGGAAGGCCCAAGGTTGGTATGCGGCTGGTATGCGCGTGGCCTCCACTTTCATCATGACCACCGCTTTGCACTTGCGACAGCGCGGGAGCAGTAACCCGAGCAGTCTGAATTCATGATGACATTGACGTTGGTCGCTAATCTTTGCCCTTTTTCTACAAGTCTTTTTCCCTTTTTCCAGAGCGTACACAAAGCACAGAGCGACGTAACAAGCTTGATTCCAGTCCAGCCTTTTCCCCCAAAGTCTTAGGCAATAAAACTGCACACGGTTCTTTGTTATAACAGTGGAACTTCGTGGATTACCTGGCCATAACGGAGCCTCTGTGAAGTCCCCAGACCGGACAATCATGCCGTGCCCTTGACCTTGACACAGAGCACTATCAGCCGTTTACACATTATCACCCGTTGCAGTTCTCTCAGTTATTTTTAGATACTGGAACAGACATGAACCTTTCAACTTGGGCGTCCATCTGGGATTCCCACTCCGTTCTGCATTTCTCTTTTCATCAGATGATTTCCGTCCGAGTACAGGTAGCTTCATCATGTTCCTGTTATATCCGTCATCGTGACGCCAAATGTGGTAGCCGAATTCTTCCCCATGTCGACCAAGACAAAGGACTTTAGACTGGACTCTTTAAATCAGTGTTCCAAGTTTATTGCAGGAGTTTCCAGAAGACATACAGAGGATTTCAGAGTGAGCATGATAGCAGGGGGCTGAGGCCGCAATGGCACCGCAGTTGCTAGTTACAGGACCCGTTTATATCTGTGTGTGGGGTGTATCATGTGTTCTTAAGTCTTCTACTAATAGACAGATCGTTTCATCATTTGTGCAATACCAAGTCAAACACACGTCCATCTAGGGAGGTTCTACTTCTTCCCCGTGACCTCAACCTTTAGAGTCTATCTACTCAGCAACTCTGTTGAATAGAGGCTATTCAAATCTACCACATAACACTTTAGTTCAATAGTCCACTGTTGACACTCAACAAGCCATCAGTTGATGCAGTTGCATGTCAACAGTGAATGACTTTACATATCTCAACAGATAAGTAACATGAATTCAACTAACTGTAAGTTAACTATAAGTTGCACTATTAGTAGATGATTAGTTGATATTCAACAGAGCTTGTTCAACAGATAAAAAACAAGGATTCAACTAACTGTCTGTTAACTATAGGTTGCACTATTAGTAGATGTTTAGTTGATATTCAACAATGAGTAAGTTGATACATATTTAGCATGCATTCAACAGTCAGTTAACTATAAGTTGCATTTTTAGTAGATGTTGTTTTGTACACGTAGCATGCATTCAACTAACTGTCAGTTAACTATTAGTTGCATTATTAGTAGATGGTTAGTTGATATTCAACAGTGAGTTAGTTGATACTCAACAAAGCTTGTCATTTAATATGTAACATGCATTCAACTAAGTGTTAATTTATTTTTACAAATACAGTCTGCAACATACATTGTACTTTTTATTACATGTTCTTTACAAATATTCAACTATCAGTTGAGTGTCAACTTCTAGTAAGTTGACTATCAACTGCTGTTATTAACCAATTCTCAACTTACGTTTCATATGGATCAACTTTCCCCCACTCACAAGGAACACATCTAATGAATGAACATTCAACCCTCTGTTGATCAAATATGTTCATTGTAAAATAAAAATGAGAATGTTTTATAAATCAATAGGCACCCTGTGTAGGTAGGTGTAGGACTACCTGTTGATTGTCATATGACTGTCGACAAACTATCAGTCAATATTCAACTTAGCATAAGTAGACAGGTCTTGGGACTGTCAAATTAAAGTGAAAACAGTTTAGTGTCTACACACTATTAACAGAGCAAAACAGAGAAAATAGTTGACTATCAGTTGATTCTCAACAAACTATCAGTCGATGTTCAACTAAGCATTAGTAGAAAGGTCTTAGGACTGTCAAATTAAAGTGAAAACAGTTTAGTGTCTGCAAACTATCAACAGAGCAAAACAGAGAAAATAGTTGATTCTCAACAAACTATCAGTCGATATTCAACTAAGCATTAGTAGAGGTCTTAGGACTGTCAAATTAAAGTGAAAACAGTTTATTGTCTGTAGACACTCTACAAACTAGTAACAGTAGAAAATAGAGACAAGTTTTGCTCAACTGATGAGTAACACTGGATGACCCCAAAGTAAAGTTAAAAAATATATAGGCAGCATATCTGAACAGGAAAGAACATTTATTTTAAGTAAATTTAACTTTTTTCAGTAGTTACACAACATGTAGGTACAAATCAAGTACCATCAATACCTCTAAAAAAGACAATAAAACTAATGCATGTATTTATTTAGGTGTCACTTAGGCAATTGTTTAACGACAGATCGTCCAAAAATTCACATTCAAAAACCTCACTAAAGTGTACCATAACACCCGGTACCACTAGTTATGATACTGAGCAAACATATGTAATATATAGGGGTGGGGAAAAAAAACGATTTTCCGATTAATATCGATTCTCTCTCGGACGATTCTGAATCGATTCAGAAAAGTTAATAATCGATTTATTTTTTTATAGTTTATTTTTTTTTTTTTATAATTTTTTTTTTTTTTTTTGTAAATACTAATACTTCCTTCGCCATTGCGCATGCACACCACACATGTGCGAGTTGTTTCCAAAGTGGCTTCAAAAGGGCTGAGAGCAGCAAACCCATGACCTGCACCGGCTTTATCTCTGTTTACGTTTTTGTAGGAGAGCTGAATTCCAAGCCATACTTTTTGTACAATGTGTTGAAATGACATAGAAAATAATAGCTAATAGAATAGAAATCCTATAGAAGCATGATTTACGAGATTAGAAATAAAATAAAACTAAATCGGTTTAGTTTTTACATACTTCCATATTGTGTTGAAATGCAAGCTGCATTGATTATTGCACTGTTCATAGAAAGTCATATTTGTGACAAGAAAAGCTTTTCTCTTAATACAATATTAGAGAAGGCAATTCATCTGTTGATTGTCTTTAATGATCACCACAAAAGTAGGAAGTGATTAGCAAACTCCGAGTAGCAAACTCAGATGTGCATATAAATATATTTTTGAAATTCACACATGGGTATGTACATAAAAAATGTTTTGCATTGAGATGCATTGAAAATCGATTTTGAATCGAATCGTTGACCTCTGAATCGGAATCGAATCGAATCGTGAGGTGCCAAGAGATTCCCACCCCTAGTAATACATAACATCAGCTCTCATGAAACGCTTTGTTATGGTGAGAAAAAGATATATAATGTTGTTATGGACCAGAATATCTGAAGCTCCTAGTAGCTCGGGAGAAAATGGATTACTAACAGCAATGCTGAAACAAGACACACTGATTCAGTAGTTAGGTTTGACAAGTAAATGTAAAATACTTATTTTCTACTCTCTCTTCCTTGAAGTGTATACCATTGTTGATTCTCAGTGCAACATAAAAAAACAAAACAGTGTCATTTTTGTCATTATGGACTCAAGATAAAACAACTTAATTATCACTCTCTTGTGACCAACCACTAGTTTAACCTGGTCCTGCCACTGTTATTTGAATGAGCACATTTGAATAATTTTTCGCTCTCTTTAGATCCAGTTGTTGGATTACTAGCCACTCCAGGCCTGCTGTACTCCTCTTCAATTGAAGCAGTCGGGCTGAAGAATCCAGGAATATTGTCCTATCACCCAGTTGATGAACATAGAAAGAAATGATCTGAGAATTACCACAAAATAGTTCAAATGCATTTTGATTTCCTTTATCTAAATCATTATAGCATTGTGGTTCCACATTAAAACACATAATGCTTTTTATTGCTTTAATGAAATATATTTGGTACCCTAATCAAATAAAATTCTCACTGAACCTTGTACAAATTGAAATTATTTTTTAATTAAAGTAATATGTAATCTCTATGATACCCAGGGGGCAAAACCCTCTTTTTTTGGAAAACAGAGATGGGCTGTTGTAAAAGGTTGTTCACCAGAAATTATATCTAAGACCTTCAAGGATCACAACCTGGGTGGACAACCTGGTCAACTACCTGCTGGAAAGCTACAGGGGGCCGAAATAGAAAATCGGAACCATGGTTTAATGCGAGGGTAAAACATTTTTTTTAACTTGTAGATATCATCTTGAAACTTTGCCAGCATTTCAACTGGCATTGAAACAATGATTTTTTTATTTAAGTTTTTTTTCAATTTCTTTTGAATATATATATGCAAATTTGGCATATTTCACAAATCATGCACAAATTTTCACATCTTTAAAACCAAAAATCTTGATATTGGATAAAGCCAGGGTTAAAATCTTTATTGCATTTTGACATTTTATAAGTGTGTTAAGTTTCTACGTAACAAACTTCCTCTGTGAGAAATGGTGTGATAATTCTGGTTTGATAGTGGTAAGATTGACATGATTTGATGTTTTTTTTCATTACTGTGACCCAAAAATCTCAACTTCTAAATCACTTAAATCAACTAAACTTTCCATAATCATTCTTAGCACTATTCTGAATGTTATTAAAGAAGGATTTTTTACGCAGCCTTTTTAAATTTTATAAATCAAAAAACACTATGTACAGGTCTTAAAAATGCATAACGGCAGGTTTTGAAGAAGAAAATGTCTCATAAATCAGACTATGAACAACATATGAAAAGAACCCATCTTCAATAACCTACAGAATAGTGCTAAGAATGATTATGGAATGTTGAGTTGATGTAAGTGATTTAGAAGTTGAGATTTCTGGGTCAGAGTAATGAAAAAAACTATCAAATCACGTTATTTATCAGACCAGAATTGTCACACCATTTCTCACAGAGGAAGTTTGTTATGTAGAAACTTAACACACTTATATATAATTCAAAATGCAATAAAGATTTCAACTCTTGCTTAGCCAATATCTAGATTTTTGTTTTTTAAAGATGTGCACATTTGTCAGATATGCTAAATTTGCATATATATTCAAACATTCTTGAGAAAAACTGCAATACAAAAAATCATTGTTTTAACCCTCCTGTTATGTTCATTTGTCAGGAACAGCAATGGTGTTCCGGGTCAGTTTGACCCGGTGCATGTTTAAATCCCCAAAAGATGTCCTAAACCAAAAAAAATCCTAACAAGCAGTGTGAACATGTCATTACCAACTCCATTACTAACTATTCTATCAATATTTAGTGCAATGTGGTGTTCCATACCTCTAACAGGTAATGGTTCAATAAGGATAATTCACTCGTTTTTCATTAAAAAAATACATGTTCAAACTTTTTTTGTAATGTTTCACCACTTTATTACTTTTGAAACACTGGAGAAAATGTGAAAAGTCTCCAGAGACATTGTGGCTTGAAATATAGCCCTGCCTGTCTCTGCATCCCACAGACTGGCTGTCGATTCATCCTTTGACCCCAGCCAGGATGAGGAGCCCCTAATACGCATCTAAATGTGTTTTGTCCAGCTCCTTCCACTTTTCCCCAAAAACACAATAATTTTCTGTATTGAATCTGGCATGACCAGCTCAAAAGCTGACTTGATGTCAGTCACACGAGTCACTACCATCCTAGTGGGCCCTGTCTTTAAGGTGAAACTCGAAAAATTATAATATTGTGCAAAAGTTCATTTATTTCAGTAATTTGACTCAAAAGGTGAAACTAATATAGTATATAGACCCATTACATGAAAGGTGAGATATTCAAAGCCTTGATTTGTTATAATTTAGATTATTATGGTTTACACAGTTTATGAAAACCCCAAATTTAAAATCTCAGAAAATTTGAATATTACATGAAACCAATAAAAAATTAATTTTTAATACAGAAATATCAGCCCTCTATAAAGTATAATCATGCATGTGTACTCAGTACTTGGTTTGTGTCCATTTTGCATGACTTATTGCCTCAATTTTCCATGATATTCTAATTATTTGAGTTTCACCTGTATGCTTTCTGCAGACAGGTTTGCCTGATGCATATTTGGGGATGAATTTCACCATTTTGTGACATGAATGTCTTGCTAGGAGGAATAGGAATAGCAATTCCCTCATCTGGTTCAAAATCAGAATCATTAGAATCAGAATTTAGACACATCCTCCTCTATTTCACTGTCATGATCAATGATGACTTCCAGAGCCTCCTGGACTGTCATCCTTTTGTTTCTGTGACTCATTTTGTAAAGGTCTGCCTGACAGAGTGTAATATTGGTAGGACTCCCATGCAGAGAATATTTTATATGTTTTGCCCCTCCCCTGTTGAGTGTCCACTGAATGTGGGTGGAGTTTTCCCAAGGGAACATAAATGGTTCCCGTCAAAAGTCATAACACTTGCAACTGTGTGTGTGTGCGTTTGTGTGTGTGTGTGGGGATGTGTGTGTGTGTGTGTGTGTGCGCGTGCGTGGGTGTGTATGTATGTGTGTGCGTGTGTGAGATTTGGGTGAAATATGTCTCACAGTTGTAAAGAAAGAAATAGTTTTACATTTCTGACACCCTTTTACCTCCAGTTTTACTGCCGGGTCAAATTGACCCGAACAGTATCTATGTGATATAAACATGCAGGGGGTGGTTGCAAATGTGTGAGATGAAATATTTTCATATCATATGTTGATTACCCTAATTAAGGCAAGCAGAAGAAGTTTCATACTGAAAAAATACGAAAAAATACTTTTAACTATTTTTCCTAGATCTTCAAACTTTGAAACGGGTCAATTTGACCCGGAACATAACAGGAGGGTTAATGCCAGTAATCAACTGGCAAAGTTTCATGATGATATCTATAAGTTAAAAAAATTCCATTTTACCCTCGCATTAAACCGTGGTTCTGATTTTCTATTTCGGCCCCCTGTAGCTTTCCAGCAGGTAGTTGACCAGGTCGTCCACCCAGGTTGTGATCCTTGAAGGTTCTAGATATCATTTCTGGTGAACAACCTTTTACAACAACCCATGTCCAAAAAATCAGTTTGCCCCCTAGGAATGACCATTCTTCACAACACTACATGCATAGACTCAGCTTTTGCTCACTTCAGCCTGAAATAGCAATGTGCACTTTGAATGTGGAACATGCAAACATTTATTCAAACACAGTTTAGTGTCTATAAACACTTTATTTAGACAGATACTTGTGAAGCTAGGCAGCGCTAGGCTCATGCTAACGTTGCTAATATGGCTAGCGCGCTAGACGCGGCGCTAATACTAACGTGGCTATGCTAGCGGGAGGCCGCGTCGCTAATATCACATTATTCTTACATACACAAAACGATATCTCACAAATACCTCAGTTAACTCACCAATTATTCCCTTTGGCTAATGGCAGCATACTTGTGACCACCACGGGTCTTTAGTGTGAAATGGATGGGTTGGTCAAGCTGGCTTTTAGCACATAGCTTGTGCTTTTACTGTCCAGGCACACATCCATCTTTTTAGCTGCCCAGGTCAGGAAAAACGAGCCCTCTCTCTTGAAAAAGCCCAAACCACGCTGGAGCAGTTCAAGTGCTTGAAAAAAGTGGGTAATCGTAAGATAAGATTCGAAAATACTTTTTTTTTCAAATAAAGACTCCAAACGTATTATCACCTTCCCAAAGTTTAAAATACATATTTATAGATGTATCTATGTTTTTTTATATAATTGTTAATATCAACAATGGCTGTATAAACCTCTCAAGATTAGAGGACCTAAATAGGCCTACATAGAGTGGTGTGCAATACAATGAGAACGTATAGTGGTTACTGATAAATAACAACTATAACCTGTAGGACATTATTGATAATATTGTGAGCAGAAAGTATATGAAAAAAATATATATTGATCTATTAATGTGTATTTTAAATTTTGGGAAGGTGAAAATATGTTTGGAGAGACTTTATTTAGGAAACATATTTCATTTCTAACTGTATCGACATTACGATTTCCCACTTTTTTTCAAGCACCCCAGCTTGGTTGGTAAGGGCTGTTTAAGTGTGAGGTCTTGTTCTTTACTGGCAGCTAAAGAGAAGGTTGTGTGTCTGGTCAGTGAAAGCAGCAGCTATGTGCTAAAGACCGCTTGACCAACCAATCCATCTCACACTGAAGACCCGTGGTGGTCACAAGTATGCTGCCATTAGCCAAAGGGAATAATTGGTGAGTTAACTGAAGTATTTGTGAGATATCATTTTGTGTATGTATAATGTGATATATATTCGCGAAGCGGCCTCCCGCTAGCATAGCTACGTTAGCATTAGCGCCGCGCCAAGCGCGCTAGCTATATTATCAACGTTAGCATTACGTTAGCGCTGCCTAGCTTCACAAGTATCTGTCTAAATAAAGTGTGTTTATAGACACTAAACTGTATTTGAATACATGTTTGCATGTTCCACATTCAAAGTGCACATTGCTATTGCAGGCTAAATTGAGCAAAAACTGAGTCTATGCATGTGGTGTTGTGTAGAATGGTCAAAGAGATTACATGTTTCTTTATTTAAAAACTAATTTCAATTTGTACAAGGTTCAGTGAGAATTTTATTTGATTAGGGTACCAAATATATTTCATTAAAGCAATATAAAGCATTATGTGTTTTAATGTGGAACCACAATGCTATAATGATTTAGATAAAGGAAATCAAAATGCATTTGAACTATTTTGTGGTAATTCTCAGATCATTTCTTTCTATGTTCATCAACTGGGTGATAGGACAATATTCCTGGATTCTTCAGCCCGACTGCTTCAATTGAAGAGGAGTACAGCAGGCCTGGAGTGCTCATTCAAATAACAGTGGCAGGACCAGGTTAAACTAGTGGTTGGTCATAAGAGAGTGATAATTAAGTTGTTTTATCTTGAGTCCATAATGACAAAAATGACACTGTTTTGTTTTTTTATGTTGCACTGAGAATCAACAATGATATACACTTCAAGGAAGAGAGAGTAGAAAATAAGTATTTTACATTTACTTGTCAAACCTAACTGCTGAATCAGTGTGTCTTGTTTCAGCATTGCTGTTAGTAATCCATCTTCTCCCGAGCTACTAGGAGCTTCAGATATTCTGGTCCATAACAAAATTATATATCTTTTTCTTACCATAACAAAGCGTTTCATGAGAACTGATGTTATATATTACATATGTTTGCTCAGTATCATAACTAGTGGTAATGGGTGTTATGGTACACTTTAGTGAGGTTTTTGAATGTGAATTTTTGGACGATCTGTCGTTAAACAATTGCCTAAGTGACACCTAAATAAATACATGCATTAGTTTTATTGTCTTTTTTAGAGGTATTGATGGTACTTGCTGTGTACCTACATGTTGTGTAACTACTGAAAAAAGTTAAATTTACTTCAAATAAATGTTCTTTCCTGTTCAGATATGCTACCTATATATTTTTTAACTTTACTTTGGGGTCATCCAGTGTTACTCATCAGTTGAGCAAAACTTGTTTCTATTTTCTACTGTTACTAGTTTGTAGAGTGTCTACAGACAATAAACTGTTTTCACTTTAATTTGACAGTCCTAAGACCTCTCTACCAATGCTTAGTTGAATATCGACTGATAGTTTGTTGAGAATCAACTATTTTCTCTGTTTTGCTCTGTCGATAGTTTGCAGACACTAAACTGTTTTCACTTTAATTTGACAGTCCTAAGACCTTTCTACTAATGCTTAGTTGAACATCGACTGATAGTTTGTTGAGAATCAACTGATAGTCAACTATTTTCTCTGTTTTGCTCTGTTAATAGTGTGTAGACACTAAACTGTTTTCACTTTAATTTGACAGTCCCAAGACCTGTCTACTTATGCTAAGTTGAATATTGACTGATAGTTTGTCGACAGTCATATGACAATCAACAGGTAGTCACCTTCACAGGGTGCCTATTGATTGATAAAACATTTTCATTTTTATTTTACAATGAACATATTTGATCAACAGAGGGTTGAATGTTCATTCATTAGATGTGTTCCTTGTGAGTGGGGGAAAGTTGATCCATATGAAAAGTAAGTTGAGAATTGGTTAATAACAGCAGTTGATAGTCAACTTACTAGAAGTTGACACTCAACTGATAGTTGAATATTTGTAAAGAACATGTAATAAAAAGTACAATGTCTGTTGCAGACTGTATTTGTAAAAATAAATTAACAAAATAAAATGATCGTATAGTTAACTAACACTTAGTTGAATGCATGTTACATATTTGATGACAAGCTTTGTTGAGTATCAACTACTAATAATGCAACTAATAGTTAACTGACAGTTAGTTGAATGCATGCTACGTGTACAAAACAACATCTACTAAAAATGCAACTTATAGTTAACCAACAGTTGAATGCATTCTAAATATGTATCAACTTACTCACTGTTGAATATCAACTACACATCTACTAATAGTGCAACCTATAGTTAACAGACAGTTAGTTGAATCCTTGTTTTTTATCTGTTGAACAAGCTCTGTTGGACATCAACTAATCATCTACTAATAGTGCAATTTATAGTTAACTTACAGTTAGTTAAATTCATGTTACTTATCTGTTGAGATATGTACTGTTGACATGCAACTGCGTATCAACTGATGGCTTGTTGAGTGTCAACAGTGGACTATCGAACTAAAGTGTTACCGTAGTTATTTGCTAGTTGCTAGCATATGCTTCTTACTTTCAGCACTGCTGCACCATGTTGACAGTTATCTGCTTTGTAGCCATTAGTGGACAGAATAACTCCAAAACATGCAAGCAGACTGATTATGACAGAGATACCACTTAAGCTAAATGTGATGCATCTTCCAACACTGGACCCCTAGGTTGAGAGCAGATGTGAATGTACATTTTATTTCCAGGAACTGTACCTAATATTTTAAACAGTGCGTGCAGTAACACATTAATACATTAATAAACAAACAAACAAACACACAGAGCATAACCCTATAGCGTAATTCCCTATGTACACAGCTGCTAACATCTGAAGTTATGATATGAAGAGAAAATCATATGGATGGAACATGAATATATACATTAGCCAAGACCTTCAGTCAACTTCAATTACACTCCTCGGAAAATGAATACATTTATGCTGCATAATATTTATTCTATAAGCATATCATCCAGTCCTTATTTACATTAAATGGCACAGTGTTTCAAAAAAACTGTAAATCATCTGCAATTTTGTATGTTTTTGCTTCAGACTGTACTAATTATATCCACATATATGCAACTACTCGATTTCTCTCTTTTTGTTTGTGTTTCTTATTAACTTGAAATAGTTTTCCAAACTGCTATCCCAAGGGGTTAAAGAATCAACAACATGAAAATAAACCATTATTTTGTTCTCCTACTATTTGCTATTAAGCCAAATGATGTGACACGAACAATTTCGTCCACACTTGTGCAATGCCTCCTTTTCTTATCAAGTGAAAAACAAAATGATACCATCATTTTTCTTTTTAATTACGTATCTCAATGCCGTTATGCAGCATCTGATTTCCTTCGAAAAACAGTTCATTATATAACAAGCTGTTTATATCCTTTTTCCCACTCCATTATAGCTTATTTTGTCTTATTTTTAGCACTTGAATTCTCTTGCTTATTTTACGATGTTTAGCTTGTTGGGCGAGAAGCAACAATTTTAATGTAAATTCTATAATTCACCTGACCTACAAGTGACCCATAAAGCTTGAGATTTGTCGACAAGTCAGGTTCTCATGCTTTGAATTGCAGCAAAATAATTCTGAAGATTAAAATGGAATCCTAATCTCATGATAGGGATATAAAACTAATTACACCCTCCTTTCGTATTTCTTGTTTTTCAATCCCTGCTAGTAGCTGTCTCAATGCAGCCTCTTTCCTCCCCTCTCACTGTGCTAGCGTGCCACAGACTGGGATTTAAGACATTAGGGTATCTGACTTACAGTCAATATGTTTTCCTGTGCCTTTGTCCCCATTTTAATTTTTCTTTCTTTTTTTTCCTTTTTTTTTACTATTTGTCTCCAAGTAGAGGGCAAAGTGGTGGTTTGTTGTTTACTTTCCGGTCTAGATGTCCATTCTGATTCATCACAACGTGTGTTCTCATTAAAGTTGGTTTACATGCATAGCACAGCCAATGAACCTATGGGCCAAGACATTGCGGCATAATGGCCCAAGGTTATCCCAAGGCTTACATGAGGTTACCTATTACAGATATAATATGGCAATCGACTAAAAGGACATTGTAAAAATCTCCAAAAGGCAAAACGTGGGAAGGCATTTTAACTTTAGTGACTGCCAGAATTCATATGCCCATCCATTACCATATCATTGTCTCAGTATGAAAACAACAAAGGAACCATCTTACGTACAGTAATGAGACAGTATACATGCTGACAGTATGGTTTCTTCAAAGTCCCCTGAGGCAAATAGAGCTGTTAAGCGGAAGTGGCTTACTTCCGGGACATGGGACCTCTCGGCTCGAAAAATTACAATGGTAGTCAATGGAAAGAAATGTATTATTTTCTGGTCCAGAAAATCATGAAATGCCTTCGATTACACATATGTTTTGTATGGATTTAGATGGTATTTTTTCGTGCAAAGAATGGAACAATTTAGCGAGTAGAAGCTGGATACGGTCAGGTTTTGTGCAGAGCGCTTTTGTGGACTACAGCTCTTCGCTGCTCTTGACACTTATGATATACGTCACCACCACTCGCACCCGCTTAGCTCAGAAACATGGCTGTGTCTTTAATGCACTTTACCGCCTTCTTTCAATGACAAGACAAAAGTCTTCAGCGTGGCGAAAACCACTACACAAGTGGCCATGTGGAGAGTTTCAATTTCTCGAGTGGGGAGATTGTTGGCGTTGTCCACGCCAGCCATTAGCATTAGCATTAGCACTGTCAGTCGAGAAGTGGAGGGAATGTGTTGAGGTGACGTCACAGAGGCGACAAGACTTGTAGTTGTTCTCGTAACATTTTTTCAAAAGCCGTTAAACGAATAATCATACAACATACCGTCAAACTCTTCACATGAAAAATTATCATTTAGACCCATACAAAACATATATGTAATCCAAGGCATTTAATGACTGGGACCAGAAAATAGTAGATTACTTTCCATAGACTCCCATTAATTTTTTTTCAGCCGAGAGGTCCCATGCCCCGTAATTCCGCCACTTCCGCTTAACAGCTCTATTGTGGTTAGTGATAATGGGCTGTATAAATAACGTTGATTTGACTAGACTTACATGGTTTGTGAGGACAAACCCCCACAATAGCAATGTTGAACTTTGGTCATATACCGTATATATAGCAATAAACCGGCAAAAAGAGAATTTCAGCGTTTGGTCATCAGAATTGTTGCTTTGGAACTCCTGCTGTCACTCTACCCTGTTGTTTAACAAATGCATTCTACAGCACATTGTGTACTGTATATTTTGTAGGTGACAGGTGAGTTGTTTTAAAGATACATATTTTGCAGATCAAATGCTCACCTAGTCTCTATGTACATTATAACTGCAAAATACTGTAACACACATGCATGCAAAATTCACAACAAGACTGCGTTGCATTAATACAATTACATTTGCAATAGTGACCATGGACACCACAGCCTGCCTGTCACCCCCTAACATAACTTAATCACTATAGACCTTGCCACGGTGCTAGAACACACTTAATCCCCTGCTTATGAATGCATTGTGAAATGATATATACAGCCTTTTAAATAATGCAGACATGACTGTTAAAGGTTCAGCAAGCGGAATGGTCAGTTTAGCTAACCTCCTGTCAGTTACTGCAGTTAGCAGTCCCCTCCCTCACCCCCACGTCACCACATTAATGCACTGCGGTCTTCAAGTAGCGAGTTATAGCATCATCTCAGATCCATAAGTGCGATAAAACATGATAACATCCATTAAAACAGACATTGGGAAAGATTTTTACCTGCTCCGCCATTGTAGGCGCATACACATTCACTCATATGTCGCTCTGCATGTGCACCGGCAGTGAGACGGTGCCAGTTTGTAGCGTTCTCTCTTCTGATTGGTTAGTAGTAGTGGGGTCCCCGAAAAAGTTTATTTGCCGATTACATGCAGAGCGAGTGACTGAGAGATCGGCTTTATACAACGTGCACACTATATAAGTGATCACTGTACGAATAAAGAGCGATTTAACACTCATATTATTAACATAAATAAATCGCTTTCTTCACCTTTAATGGACGATGCTGCTTACATAATAATAGACAAACACTGGATCCTCTCAGTCCGGTTTAACAAATGGTCACATCTCTGCAGTCTCCTTAGCAGGCTCTTGAAGATGTAAGTCGGATTAAAATTTATAGCCTGTTTTTTGCGTCACTCAAATCGCTAAGAGACCCAATAGTGTGAACTCCTTGGTTTAGTCATGTGGAAATTCAAAAGAATATCCCCAGACTTCGAATAGACTGAAATTAGACGTTTTCAATCTTTTTTCAGACTTAACAGGGTCTCCCTAGACACATACCACTGCGTATAATGCATTATGCAGGGTTCAGTGTGTGTGTATGTGTGTGCAATTGCAGCTTGCAGACATCAAGGTCAGAGTTAATTCAGCGGTGCGCGCACACACACACACACACACACACACACAACCAATCCATTTGGTTGCCTTTAGACAGAACGTGAATGGAAATAAGTGCTGTCAAGTGAACTTTGAAGGCCTATCACTCATTATTATTTCTTGCATTACATTTGCAGTAGGGGAGAACGGGGTAAGTAGGCACACTTTTTACTCTAGTGAGAATTGCTTATCACCTAAACATCTTTCAATAGTCATTCCTACAATAAATTGAAGCTTAAGGTGTTAGCTTGAAATGTGTACCCCTCACTTCTTCTATCTTATTGTAATAAAGAAGAAATTAATCATCAAAGACACCCTTACACATTGTGACAACCAACCCCATCAAGGCGTCGGTTGTCACCCAGAGGAAAGGCAGATTCAAAATAAGATCTCTTCTTTGTCCAGCGTTTGTCTCCTAGACATACTTCAGCTCAATTAAAGATCAAAAGGAGATTTTGGCTATTTTCTCATACTTCTTAAATGTATCTCCTGAGAAATAACCCACTCCTTGTCTCAGCCTGAGCCTAACCTAAGTTCTTAAAAATATATTTTTTCTCTCACACTGGACTGATCTTTACTTCTAAAAATACGTCTGAAATAAACATCTCTTGAGATAACTGTGAGATCCTACAAAACACTTGATTGGCTTATAAATAAGCAAGCATTATATCTGGAATTTGTCTCAGTGCTCAAAATCTAGACTCCACTAAAATTATTTTTTACTGTTCTCAGAGTTGTCTCACTTTCACCAAAAAGAGTCCAAACAAGATCTTCAGATGCACTTGATTTTCTCATTTATTAACAACTAACATTTTCCAATAACCAAACATTTGATTTCAAGTTCCAGATTAAAACAAATGTTGTCAATAGTTTGTCACATAACCATTCCATTAATTCAGGTTCTTATCTGTGTCCATTTAGGCATTTGCAGGTAAATTGCCATATGAGGAGGAAACCCCCGATAAGAAGTGTTGTGTGTGTGTGTGTGTGTGTGTGTGTGTGTGTGTGTGTGTGTGTGTGTGTGTGTGTGTGACTGTGTGCGTGTGTGTGTGACTGTGTGCGTGTGACTGTGCGTGCGTGCATTTTCGTGTGGAAAGATTATTTGTCAAGGAAAGAAGAAACTTGTCTTGGTTGTATTGTTATAAGTGATCTAAATGGAGCTCTTTGTAAAGCACTTGATTGAAGGACAGCCTGCCTAATATGTTTTTATAAACATTAGACATTTGGTGGTTGGTCCAGGTTTGATATGGATGGTGCATCTGGTGAGCTGTTGATGTGAATCTAGCGACCAACAGCACTAAGGTTTCTGTCACTGCTTTGATTATGCCTCGATCATTTCGTCTGAGCAGCAGAGTTTGGTTCGGCACGGTTCCGCAGGGTCACTCTACTATATTTGGTATGTGTTTCCACTACCGACAGTAGGATACCTTAATAGGCAGGGTTTATGCTGGACGGTGAAAGCCACGGTCAGAATGGGGATATGGGTTAGAGACATTCACGGCGCGGGCCATCATTGTGGCAGTGGGACACAGTGTAGCCCACTGATTTATCCAATTATTATTAGAACTTCACAAATAAAAATGCTTTTTAAAAAAATATATATATTATTCTTTTTTTTTCAGGCTACATTTTTTGTTTGTCTTGTTTCCCATTTTTTTGTGTAAAGGGAGACATGATAATAAAAATAATGCAATCAATTCATATTTTACAGGCATAGCTACATTTTAAATAAAATTGTCAGTTTACCAATGTGTTTAAATGAAAAAAAGTATTAAAACATGAAATCATATGCTACTTGCTTTTAATGTTTTGATTTCTAAACATATAGATTGAATGGAAGATATAGGCTACAGTATTCTCCCTGTCCCGGTCTTGCCAGTTTTTTTTTTAGGCCTATAGGCTACCATGCAAGGCTCTCCAGCATTTTTCCCGGACTGATCACCTGTTTTTCGAACCCTTGTCTGTCCCTGACCTGCCTTCTTCAATTTGTGACAATTAAGTCATTACCCGGTCCTGGAAATGGAGGTAAGTCCCCCCTCATATCAAATAGTGTGAATGTGTGGTAAAGCCTATTTAATAAAACAGATAGGCTATAGGCTAAATGAAAGAGTAAACAAACATTCTGGTTGGTATTGTCTTTGGATTGAACTTTTGGTCAGTATTTTTTTTTTAATAATTCAGAAACTTACTTTTAGACTTTATTTTGAAAAAAAAACAGGTTAATTTGACTTTGACTGTGACTTTTATTCTGAAGTGATGACGTAAAGTAGTAAGGAGGGTTGACGGTTGAGCAGACATTTTGAAAGTGGAGACCCGACCGGACCCGACACAAGTGATAAGGAGAAAAACACGGACATAAAAAAAATATTTTATTTCTCAAGTCGTCACACATTTGGTGAGTCTGCAATGCTCTTGCATTTTATAAGAAACTATTCCGGACATAATTTGAATGTATCATTAGGGTCTAGTTCTCATGGACCTATAAAGAGGACGTTCTGCTGTGTTAAGGTATGTTGTGCTTTTTGTAACTAGCAAACTAGCTTGCTTATTTTGTTAGCTAATAGGCATTCACTCTGAATGTTACTTTTCAGCAGCATAGCAGTCAGATTTTAAGAGAATGATAGAGACAGTGAATTAAACTTTAAATATGTGTTTCCTTACATAATTTCTGATCTACAAGATGGTCAATTAAAGTCGCGGATACAGATTTCTAAAAACGTTTTTTTAGTGCATTCAAAGTGAACAATGTGTATGCACTGGTATAACTACAGTATGGATGTGTGGTAGCAACCAGTTAATGATCAGGGCTAGCATGACTAGCAGCAGAACTAATGTAAGAATCCTCTTCACTACATTATGTTGGGTGCATATAAAAAAGTGGATATTTTCGCAGTTTTTTTTTACTGTTGGGGTGGACTTTGCTCCGTTTATAATTTACTTGCCATTTGGACTTTGTGTGGCAGTGGCAAGTTATTGTGTTTGTCTGCAAACAACGCAGTAGAAAGAGAAACGTGCACAGAAAATATATATAATAAATATGTTAGGGTTTGGCGCTATTTAGAATAAAATTTAAAAACTACTTGAAATTCAGGGGGAGGACACTGGTATTAATGTATTATTTCTCATCATGACACTTAATTTGGGTAGGAAAAGCAAATCTTTCATGTTAAACCTTTTCTTTCCCATGAGAACTGAAATGTCAGGAATTATAAAGTATTGTATTAGTGTAAGGGGTACTAATACAGAGAGATACACAACACAAATTACAAAATATTCACATCATAGGATACATTTATTCCCATCAAGAAATACTTACACTGTCTAATGAAAATATTTATATAAATTTAAATTGCCGTTGTCTATTCTGCATGAGGTACACCATGAAAAAGGGCAGAGAAGAAAATCCCCTCGAAGAGCAAGGACCTACCAAAACTGCCTGCGTGCACCAGTCCCTAGGATGAAAGAATTGGACAAAGAGCCTGAAGTTGACACGGGGTAGGTCACGAATGTTTGTTTCTCAATATGTTGTGAATGGTTTACTGTAACATATTTTATTACACTGTTGTGTTACTCAAACTACTGTCTTCATATTTACTTTTTGTTTAGTTACCATACAATTAAATTCTGCCAGAAATTAATACATAAATCAGGCTTTTTATATTGCACCTTTCATATGCTCGTCTGTTTTGGGACTGAATTATAAAAAGAATATCGGTAAATATACCATATAGCGGCACATCGCCATAGAGGTGTGAACGTGTACAAAAATGTCTAACCGTGTACACAACGGATTTTTTTTCGTGTACACGGTTAACCGTGACGTCATTGTCCTTGTGCGCGCCGTCTTGTAGGCGCGCACACACACGCGCGTTCGTTCACCTGTAAACACACAGTTTACATGAACCACGCTCGTTTTTATATAGGCTACTATCTATGGTTTACACACCTCTTATAATAGGTCCATGGCGCACACACACACATAGCCTACACACACACTCACATGTTCGCCTGTCATGTGTTTGCCGTAATTATCGCCCTTCATTAATTTCCTGATTTAATATAGCCTATCGCACCTTTGTACATGTCCACGTTTATGCAGGTTGAACAGGTGTTTTAAAGTTTTGATTAAGCGTTTATTAGACAATATTTAATTTTAACAGGTCCAATTCCTCCAAAGAAGATGATTTCTGAGTCAACGAAAAGACTATTTTGAGCAGTAGAATTCATCCAGGCACTGTCTTAAGTGTTTCTTAAATGACTTCCCCCACACCATTTATCAGACATATATAAGACATTCTATATGCCAAAGTGAGACAATATTGAGATCTGAATTAAGCAAGCCCCTTTCTCTTATTTGCTTCTAAGGGTCTTAGGGAGAACATTTTAAGACATTCTTTATACCAAAGTGAGACAATATTGAGATCTGAATTAAGCAAGACCCTTTCTCTTATTTGTCTATTAATTGCTCCTAAGGGTCTTAGGGAGAAAACTCTAAGAACTGTATGAGCGTGGCAAAAGATCTCCACCTTTTCTTGTGTTTCTCAACTAGACAGGTTAAGTTCTTAGACTGATATATTAATTTGCTCCTCTTTTCTTAGTGGGGTTTTAGGAGAAATGGTTAAGAATACAGTAAGCTCCAAATAAGAAGATGATTTATTTCTGATAAGACAAAGAAAACACTATTGTGAGAAGCAGATTTTTCCTACTATGGGGTCGTTTGTCACAATGTAATCTTAATGGGAATAATCTTAAAAAGAAGGCAAGAAAGTAGAACTAAATTTGAAAGTTTAATTGCATTGTCAAGTTGACAAATAGGCCTACATAACTTAATGTAGCCTTGGCAGGTGGTCTAGTTTGGGATGCACTGGTTGTTTTGATTTTGTTGCCCTTTTTTCTTTTGCATGCTAGCTGCCTTTTCCTGCTCTATTCATTCTTTCTCTGGGGTGTCAGTGAGGATACAGCTTGACAATTTGTTTCGTTATTGGGTTCCTTTTCTGGCTGCAGCCTTGAGATAACATGTGACAACCAACCCCCCATAGCAGACTCTCATCTGGAAAAACAACAAGAATAATACAACGGCTTAAAACGCAAAAAGAAATAGCGCTGACAATAATTTGTTGCAAATATATGAGTAAAATATTTACTTTAAAACTTTTAAGCAGCTCTATTACCTACACCATACCCCTGACACGACTTTAAAATTGACAACGTTGTCGCATTTACCCCACAGCAATGTAAAGTTTTTTTTTATTATTTCATTTAGTTTTCATGATTGCTGATAGAAAGCAATTACTTTACTATTTACTTTCAAGTAGTGTTATGTTTGGAATCTAAATCGAACTTGCAGCTGCAGCTTGCCGCCATGCTCTCTCATAAAGTCTGTAGTGAATGAAGTCACACTACACAGAACAAAAACAAAAACACTGTATTTGAATTCCTGTCAAAGTATATTTCCTCCCTTAAACGTTGGCACAGTGAGTGAGAGCTTATGGATTTGTAGATGCAACCTCATCTACTTTCTAGTTTGAAGTTTCTGCTTTTACTGCAGACTCATCTAATTTGTATTTGACATCATAAGATAAATATGAGGCTAAAAGGCCCTGCGACAGAGAGAAAAAGAGAGATGAATAGAGGAGGTGAAAAGAGAGATGAATAGAAAGCGAGAGGGACTGAGGCAGCGGTTTGTGTGCGAGCAGCCTTTTAACAAAAAACAACTCACCCAAGCTCACCCCTCCTTTCAGATCCCCACAGTGCCTTCACTCTCCACCTCCTATGCTTCCCCATTACCTTTTCTGCTGCATAATTTCTCTGGTTTTGTTTGTCCCTTTGCCTCTTAACTTTCCTCCAGACCACAGAGGAAGTTCTGTCTTCGATACATTTGTCTGCTCTAAATTACATTTCCGTTAGCCCTATGCATGGAGGAAAGCATACATGCAAGTTCACACTTTAAGTATGCTTACGCACACACATTTACACACAAGGCAGAGAATTCAAGTAGATTTCGCCTCATGCTCAGTAAGCGTATATTGTATTCTCAGGAAAGTATCAGTTGCTGCTTGGTTGGCATGATAACATGACGCAGCAAATTTACTAAAAAAATCACGCTAAATGATTCACAGATATGACTCAAAACAAAGACATCTATACTGTGAATCTCTTTAATACACCTGTCTTTAGAAATTGTCATTGATAACTTGGAATGTGGAATATGACCCGAATTGATTAATCTGAAAAAAAAGTTATTTGTTTTGACCTCTCAAACTGGTGTGTCTTCAAGTAGTGTCAGTTAGCTTCTGTAGTACATGTAGACAGCCTGAAAACCTTAAAGAGGACCTATGATGCTTTTTGACTTTTATGACCTATAAACGTTGTTATGATGATTCATAGTCATGCTTAACCATACTAAATTATCAAATAATGACTTACATGCATTTCGACATATTCCCTGCTGACCGTCTGGGGTGTCTGTGCAGAGCACTAAACACTATTCTAGCCAGTCGAGAAGTCACGTGTTCAAAGCGGTCTACCCTTTCATAATTTGTGAAGTCACATAAAACTTTGTGACGTCTCCACGCGGATGTTTCCATGTATGGTAATGCTGTCACTTCCCTGTTCGCGTCTGCCTCGCGTCTGCCTCGCGCCCTTATAGGTCCATGCTCGCGCTTCCCGCCACTGAAAGTGTTCCGGAAGGAAGGTAACCAATCACAACGGAGTGGGGTTTGCAGGAGGGGGGGGAGGGGAGCGGAGATGGCCGAAGCACAGGCGGAGGGAGCCGAAGCACACACACTCAAGTGTTGACAGGATGTGCTGGATCGCCAAAATAAGAGAAAGAGCTTCCCAAAAATCTACATAGTTTTTTGTGATGTGATTCGTGTCAGGTTGCTCTATAGCAGTGTAAAACAAGAAATTAAGACCAGAAAAGTAGCATAATAGGTCCTCTTTAAAGGCCATTTATGTGCGTATTGTTTATACAGTTTAAAGCTCCCATATTGTGCAAATGCACTTTTCCGATGTTTTTGAACATAATTATTGGTCTATGGTGTGCCTACAGACTGCCAAAGTATCAAAAAAAAAAAAAGTGCTCTCCTTTTCTCACTCTCCCCTTTTCTGAAACCCTCCACCTCTCCACCCAATATACTCCAGTCAGAATTCTCCCCGTTTCTGACGTCAAAAACTGGAAAGCCAGAAGCTTCCACTGTGCAGTCCACCCCCTATTTCTTATTGGTCCACGGCCCCGAGATCCTCTCGACAAATATTCCTTCACCCCCATGTTGTTTGCTTGTTGCTAAGCGACAAGATGCCTGTAGTACGGAAAAACATGATGAATGTTGCATAATCCACTCATTTATCTTAACCACAGCAGCCTCGTTTTTAATAACACAACGGATAGGAAGCTACTTGTGCATTTTTTCAAACAGTGAAACTGAAATAAATGTTTTCATTGGTATTTTTGCCTGACTGGTGTATAGCTATTAGCTTTGGGACAAGCATTCAGCTTTTGCTCATAAAAACATATTTCTATTCCCCACACCAGTCTGGAAATGCCTCGTTTTTAACAGGACAAAGAATTGGAAGGTATACTGAAGAAGTCTGACTTTGAAGATAATTTTTTCACTGATTTTAGTGGTATTGTTAGCGGCTAGCTCCCGAGCTAGCTTCAGGACAAGCATTCAGCTTTTGCTCATAAAAACATATTTCTATTCCCCACACCTGTCTGGAAATGCCTCATTTTTAATAGGACAAAGGATTGGAAGGTATACTGAAGAAGTCTGACTTTGAAAATATTTTTTTCACTGATTTTAGTGGTATTGTTAGCAGCTAGCTCCCGAGCTAGCTTTGCAGTAGCCACCATCTTTTGCAGCATTTTTATTGTGAACATGCCGTTTCCATTAGCGTGTGGCTGTCAGTGCATCTGTATGAACATAGTCTTTCATGTAGACAAGGATAGGTCATGTCAAACTGTTCAAAGTGCGTTACTAGCCCTAGACTTGGTTCTTCTCATGGGTAGGCTAAACCTAACTGTGCTAACAGGCTATACGTCATCATTGTTTACAAACAGACAGAGGGCGAGGCGTATCTGGCTTCGCTTCTGGACAGGGGGCGGGGGGAGCTCAAAGATTGTATATTTACGAGGGGAGCTGCAGCTCTTTTTAAAACATAGGTCATTGTGAGATTAGCTGAACATCAGCATAGTACAATACATTATCTGAAAGTTTTGTTCAGCAAACAATTGAAGAAAAACGTATTAGGGACCACTAAGACCATATAATATGGTGTATAATAGAACTGAAAAGTGTATAATATGAGAGCTTTAAAGCACAGGTGTCTGTACCTTTGAGAAGGGTACTCCCAGGGAGGGTAAGCTGGAATCTTGAGACAAGGGGGTGATTAATCAATGATGTAAATTCAACAACACGGAACTGCAGGTAGGACAAGGAATGAAGAGGTCTTCTGAAACATGATAATATTGGGTTATTCCAATTTAAATAGCCCACTCAGAATAATATAGAAACATACAAAATGTGAACACTGCCATACAGAGGAAACAGTAATAGATGCAATTCCTGAGTGTAGGGAATTCAGTCAAGAAAGACCAAATATACAGGACCAGATGAGACAAATGGAGTTCCCGGTACGTTTAAAAAAAAATTAACAAAGAGGCAAACTAGACAATGTTAAATTTCAGCCTCATAATTAATGGATTGGTTAATCATTTTATACACAAAACATATTTGTAAGGTAAGCAGCTGAACAAGAGTGGTCAATATCATCAACTCATTGTAAGGGAAGCTCCAACTAAAAGCATGCAGGTCCTGCATTCAAGCAGCTCCATCAAATAAGCATTGAGTTTGGAAAAAAGTGTCTTTAAGAGGTCTTTATTCTCACAAAACCATGTTTTGTTGGTGGTTTCACTCTGTTCATATAGGTTTCCTAGGAGTATATTCATATATACAGTCATGTGAAAAAATTAGGACACCCTTTGAAAACACGTGTGTTTTTTAACATATTTAGACATATGGATATTTAATATAAATTTAAAAAAACTGAGAAATTCCAGGAATATACATAACTAAGTAAAACTGAAGAAAATACTGTTTAAAACTTTCTGTAAAATGTAATAAAATAAACACGCAAATTCTGTTGAGGAATAAATTAGGACACCCCAACATGTTTTCCACTTAAAATGTCTGAAATCACACACAAGTGTTTCAGATTAAGTGCACATGATAAGGACATTGTTACTCAGCATTTTGAAGGACGTTTGGCCTATTTAAACCTCATAAGCCCCTTTTACACAGAGATTGCGGTATATTGACGGAACAACATCACTCCAAAATGCCGGCTTTGCTTGCTTCTGTGTTATTTACACAGAACCAAGCAACGCTGGCCTGCTGGCGCATCAGTAACGCCTTTTACACAGCGCTCCGGAATGAAAGAGGTGCTTGTAAACAGCGTCAGGTGTGACGTAAACATTTAGCGCCGCGCCGGTCAGCTGCTTTACAACAACAATACTGGCCGGTGAATTGAGAGCAGAAGTGCTGGAGCTTGCAGTAAGAGGGCCGTATTTTACTGTCCCCACGATGTGCCAGTTGATCTCGCTACGCGCTGAGTCCAACATCTCTGGGACTGTTAACCAAACTGACAAAAATCACTCCGCTGCTCACTGCTTCACCTCTGTGTCTGTGTGTGTGTGTGTGTGTGTTGTGGAGTGAGGTGACCTTGATGCAACTTATTACTTGTGCATATATTGTGACATTTGTATATCCTTTTGTCATAGGTAAAAGTAGGAAATGTTTAATGAAACAGAATAGAAAGGGGAGGACCATAGGGCCATAGGAAGTGAGTAGGGGGAGGGGGCTACCGGGGCTCCCCCGTGCAGCTGTGTCTTTTTCACTCCTCCCTCTCACAAGTCTCATTGGTTTTTCAAGTCACTATATAACAGCAAGTTTTGAGCAGGACAGGGCTTTTTGGGGCCGTTTTTTTGCAGACACTACTCTGTTCCAGCTCTCTCTGTCTCCCACCATGGAGGCAGAAGAAAAACTTAGAAAACTTTGTGAGTCCAAAATACTCTGAAAGATTTTGGACTTCGAAGTACTTAGAGGCAAAGTCTTTTAAAAACACATCTTTGAACCTCTTGACACTAAGAATGACTTGATCAATATTTTTACAAATAGGAAAACGGACTGAGTTGCAGGGAAAAAGACAGATATTTTTATGGAACCCATAGCCAACAGGATATGCCTTTCTTTATTAGGCGCGATAAAGATATCTGTCTAGCCCCTTGCACGACACAAAGTTTTCGTAGCGCTTAAGATAATACTTACCGGCACTCATGCAAGTGTTGGGGTATTGTTTCACGAGCTACAACAAATTTAGAAATGAGAACCAAGTCAAAATAACTCTATTGAATGAGTTATAGGCATACAACCTCTTTTCTTTTCCTTTCTGGTCCATTTTATGTATTCTACCTATACTCTCTTGTATTTTGTAAATAAAATCCCTTAAATGTTGTAAAGCCTCAGTTGTGAATTAGTTTATAACTGGAACAGAAGGACTTTAGGTATAGGGTTTTTTCTTCAAAGAGATGGTTTCGTCCCTGGGGAGGTAAGTTCAATTTGTTTCACACAACGGCACATTACTGATTTAAAACATACACAACCTCATACAACTAACCTCTCTGTAAGGAGAGAATATGTTGATACACCTAATCTTTAAAATAAAAGAATAGGTTATAAATACCTTCCCAGATTAAACTAGATGTTTATATTCTGAAAATAGTATATCTGTTCTATTTTAGTAGAAGGGTGGTTTACAAACTAAGTTACGTACAACTTACAAACAATAACTTGCGAATTGAAATCTTTATTCTAAAACATAGAGAAGTATTTTGAGAAGCAATATTAGAAAGGGTTAATAGTTTAGAGGAGGTCGGCCTCATACTAGGATGAGGTGGCTCTGATAAAATAGACACTTTTCAACACAGTGGTATATATTGAATATTATACTTTCGATAAATGTAAAACTCAGGTGGTAAAGAGGGTAAATCCAGCGCTATTAAACAAAGAGGACGGGGTTCGCGTCTCTTGTAGGAACTGTGGTGAGCGGAGAGTTTTCTATACGAGGGAATAATAGACAATTTAAGCATTGTGCTACAAGTTGGTTAATATGGGTTTGATAGGACATAACTAATAAACCTTTTGATACTAGCTTTTCATTTAGATTAGACCTTTTCAAGTCGAAATCGTAATAGTGTGTGTGTGTTTGTGTGACAGGTTGGTTGTGAGCGAGTCTCTTTGTGAGACAGACATAAACATACACACAGTGTGTGAAGTCACGTTACTGTAGGCAGAAATAAAGTGTGGATATACGCTCAGACTTAGGATAATAATAGCGGCGGCGGAATCCAGTCAAGACGATGTGAGTACGTTTGGCCGCATATTAAGACAGTAACTTCAGGCTGCAGCCCGCAATGTAAACGTTCCGCAGTAATTTTCTCCATGAATTGTGTTATTTATGTTGGGGGATAATGCTTTGTTAGCTAGATGGAACTCTTGTTAAACATATTGGCCGATTAGAATTATTATTTGTAGAGTGTGCGAGTCTTGAGTTGTGTTAGCAAAACAGTAGCTCTGTGGCTAACAGCTGAGCCCGAGCCTTCAGTCAGCTGAAGCAGACAGTCTAGCGGGGCGAGCAGACTATTCCACCGTTCCTTGGTCGTTCCTATTTACTGGCGTACTGAACTACGTTTTAGTTACATAAGAACCTAGAGCAAGAGCTCCTGCTTCAAGCTCCTGCTTCAGCTTGTCGGTCTTTATTTCTAGCAAGTGACCCGTTCGCTATACTTTATCCCTTACTTAGCCTAGCCTAGCTTTCCCATTGTACAACTTCTCCTGGCAGAAATAGACTCATACACTCTGCAAAATGAAGCGCGGGGGTTTGGATTGAGCAACGGACTTTATGATCAGCTAGATTATACGCCGTTCCTTTTATTTGGTGATTTTTACGGGACATCAGGCCGCCGTGGTTAATGTTAAACACACGTCCTTCAACTGCTAACATGGTCGCATGTTTAGAACGTAGACTATGGAACGTCAAACGCCCCCCAGTTCCGCATCAACAAGCTGGAGCATTTAAACAGAGAGGCGGAACTGATCGTGTCGGGAATCTTACTACCCCCCGAGGTAGTAAAATTCCCGGAACGATCACTCGCACCTTTCTTCCCTCGTTCCGCAACTGTCGCATTTATACAGCAGGGCGGAGGGCCGAAAAGCCGGCATATTCCCGGCTTTCACTGGCTGTGTAAAAGGGGCTATACATTCATTTTGATGTGACCCTGACTGTTGTTGTGAGAGTTGAACATCATGGTGAGATCAAAAGACCTGTCTGAGGCCTTCAGAAAGAAGATGCTTGGAGCTCATGAATCTGGTAAGGGATTTAAAATGATCTCAAAAGATTTTAAAATCAGCCATTCCACTGTCCGGAAAAAAGTGTACAAGTGGAGGACAGTCAAAGCAACTGCCAACATGCCCAGGTCTGGCCGTCCAAGCAAGTTCATCCCGAGAGCAGAGCGCAAAATACTAAAAGAAGTCTCCAAAACCCCTAAAATGTCATCACAGGACCTACAGCAGGCTCTGGCCACTGTTGATGTGAAAGTGCATGCTTCTACAATCAGAAAGCGACTGCACAAGTTTAACTTTCCCAGGAGGTGTGCAAGGAGGAAACCTTTACTCTCCATATTAAGGCCCACTGAAGTTTGCTAGAGAGAACGTAGACAAAGAACAGGACTTCTGGAATAATGTTCTCTTGACAGATGAGTCTAAAATTTAATTATTTGGACACCAGAACAGAGGACATGTTTGGCGCAAACCAAATACAGAGTTCCAGGAAAAGAACCTCATACCAACTGTGAAGCATGGAGGTGGAAGTGTCATGGTTTGGGGATGCTTCCCTGCAGCAGGACCTGGCCAGCCCACCATCATAGAATCCATCATGAATTATACAGTGTATCAGAGGGTGCTTGAGCAACATGTAAGACCATCTGTAAGAAAATTAAAGCTGAAGCGGAACTGGACCCTGCATCATGACAATGACCCTAAACATACCAGTAAATCCACCAAGGACTGGCTGAAAACTAAGAAATGGTGAGTCCTGGAATGGCTCAGTCAAAGCCCAGATCTTAATCCCATTGAGATGCTGTGTGAATTGAAACGGGCTCTATACAAGAAACCCCTCAAACATCACACAGGTTCAAACATTCTGCATTGAGGAGTGGGGCAAATTTTACTCAGACCGATGTCAGAGACTGGTAGAGTGTTACAAGAAGTGTCTCACTGAAGTTATTTCAGCCAAAGGGGGTAACACTACGTATTAGGGGGTAGGTGTCCTAACTTTTTCCTCCGTGAGAATATGCATTTATGTTGATATATTTTGTTTAATCAGTAAAACAATGTTATTTTTTTGCTGTTTACCTGCAATTAGTTCACTTTCTTTTCCAGAGATTAATAAAAACAAGATTAGACATCGTTATGGGAACATTTCTTAATGAATAACTGAATATTTAATGGGGTGTCCTAATTTTTTCACATGACTGTACATGTCAGCCGTGATTTGTTTGTACTTCTGCCACTGTTGGAAGCTCTGAGGTATAAATCAAGTTGCATAACTGAATCTTGATACAAATCACCTCCCATATGGGACAAGCACAGACCATCTGAGAGTTCAAAAATATTTGTATATGTGTGTGTGTGTGTGTGTGTGTGTGTGTGTGTGTGTGTGTGTGTGTGTGTGTGTGTGTGTGTGTGTGTGTGTGTCTGTTCAAAAGGCTGTCAACACTAGTTTATTTCAGACTATCATGCACAATAAAGGAACCTCAAGCTGCAACTTAAATAAGTAGCTATTTTGGTCTCTCACATTGATGGTGAGTAATGGCAGCTCTGATAAAGACTAGTTGAGATGAGTGCAGAGTGAAAGTGAGGAAGAAATGTGAGGACAAAGTACATTAAAAGAGGAAAGGAAATAATGGGGAAGGAGGGAAGAATGGCAAAGGAAAGGGGGAAAACAAGCAGAAAAAAGGAGAAATAGCACTGACTGAAATGAGGAGAGGAAATAAATAGCCATTCACAACAACATTTCACAGTGTCCAATTGTGTAAGGGTTATCACAACCAAATAGGAATTACTTTAAGAAATAAAGGCTGGATCAAATGCACTTCACATCTATTTAGTTGCAAGTCATCTTGATACGTATGTAGCAGTTTTACTGCTTTGGAGAAAACAACATACTGTATTATGAATTGACTTTTGCTACATTCAGATTGCAGTCTTACTGTTTCATGTATACGTTGATGTGAGGAGATGACAATTATGAGGCAGAAAATGCGCTTTTTTAAACTCAGGCTCTTTGTTAGGCAATGGCTACTTCTGTATGCAGCAGGCATGTGTGGATGAAAATGCGGAGCCAGGGAGCAGTTGGATGGTGACCATAATGGCTTTACAGAAACGGATACAGAAACAAACAGCTGTCTTCTGTGATTGTGTTCACCAAGGGGAATTCTCAGTGCATCGTGACAAATGGTGACAAATGGCGATTCGAACTGTGACGTATGGCAATCAAGAGTGATGTAAAAGTTGCATGAAACCCGACATGACTGAAATGATGTCACATTGCGAAAACATCAATCATCAGATTAAGGACAACATATTAAACTGGCCCGAATCAGAATGGAGAAGATCAGATTCGACACGATCTTTACTCTTGTCCGGCAAACCATACAACTTCCATTTATTTATCATTTCTGCATTGTTTTTATTATTAAACTGTATGCTGAGATATACTGTAAATCAGATTCAGCGTGTTAAGGTTACCTAACAGTATCGATAAGATAAACTAGATAGTATAGCAGTCAGATACTTTGAGCATCAAGACAACTTAAAGGCTCAAATGCTAATTGATCAAGTCAAGGCTGCAGTAGCCCATAATATGGCATTTTGTTTACTTTTACTTTACATTAAAACCCTTATTGTTTGTGTTGCATTGCCTGCACATTTAAAGTGTGCAGACTTAGATTCATAAAACAATATTTTTTTGTAGACCCACTGCTTTCTACGTTTAGAGATCTGCACACATTTAGCTTAATCTCACAATCATGTATCAGAATGTCATTTTTGTGTGATGAATTAGTCATACTACAACCAAAATCCTTCTCTATTTTGCCAGTGTTAAACCTCCCCGGCTTGATGGTTTTTGCCCTTGCCAAAACAAAAAAGCAAAATCATAAGAAATGGTTTTATCTGCTCTAAAGTAAAATGCAGTCATTGCCATGCTAACCAGCGTACTATCTACAGCAAACACGTGTTCCTTAAGAAGCCAAGGACCACACAATTAACCTTCCTCATTGGTTTTTGGCTTATGGCTTACTGGTTACTTTAAAAGGCCCAATTCATGACTAGCATAGCATGTGCTGGATGCTAATAATGTAGGCAAAATTAGCAGCTCAGTCATGCAGTCAGGTTTGTGAAATGACACTGTACTTCAGCAGGCCAGCCAACAACCCAAATATAGGTATCTACTGTAACTCGTTGGTTTGTCTATTGCCTCACTTTGCAATGTTGAAAGTGAAAGAAATGTATTTGAAATTGTGTCACATTTTCTGGCTCTACTGCAATGCAAAACATTTTTATTTTGATATCACATGGACCATGTTCGACACGGCTCAACTGGTGAGAATATTGACTTTTGCCTGAGAAACTGTAAAAAGACTGCCGAGATAGCATTTTCCACCAAATCAGTGCATGAGCTTGGTTAGTTTTATAAGCAAGAGCTTATACAGTCTAGCTGCAATAGTTGTAATAGATTACCAGGAAATTCCATATACTGTATTATTTTACAGACATTTGCAGAGTTATGCTGTTTATCTCCATTATACACACGTAACAGCTTTGTTATCCTGTGAATGATGCTTCTTGATAAAGGTCCATTTATCTCATGATTGCAAATTTAAAAAAAACAAAATGTGTGTATTAGCCAGCTCGGCTGTGATGGTGTGTGTAAGTACAGTGTTGTGTGAATGAATGGCATACATCTATATCAGTGCAGTTCTGTTTAAAAATTATCCACAGCGTTGTGGAGTATTTCTGTGTGTTTATTTGTGGTATCGCTGATGTGCAATTCAGATGACTAATTTGCCAGCTGGCTTCTCTTTTCCCTGGGACAATTCACCAACGATGATTGACATGTTACACCAGTATGATTGCATATTTGGTCACTTCACAGCTTGGTGATTGGCCATAGTCCACATAAGGCCATTGATGATTGGCATTTGAGCACTGACATGCACACACAATGGAACACCTAATGGCCAACATCCCACCACTGAGAGTGGAAACTGTTTCCATGACATCAAACCAACTTAAAATGGATGGGGGGCATGAAGGATCACTGGCAGCTTCTTTGTCAAATTATTAACAGCTTTGTTCAGCTTTGTGATAGAACTAATTCAGAACCAGAGTTGTTGAACCTTTTTTTCTCGTTACTGAGTTTGACTGGATATATTGTATCTTTCCCACCTCAATAGTCCTTTACCATCTTCACTCTCTGCTGGCAGCACCATTGCCCAACTTTATTGTCTTATAAGGTTCCGTATAAACTATATAATTTCCTCGCAAAACAAAGGCAGAAAACATATTAATTTAGCATCTATTTAGGCAGACGTCATTGCTGTAGTCAAAATTCATATACTAGGGCCGATGTTATACAATGTTTTGTTTATAAGTAATTTCTTAAAACTGTTCAACAAATCAACAAAGTATCTCAGCAAATAAGAAGGCCATCGAACTTCAGGATATATCTATTGTCTGAACATCTTTTCTTACTCCAGCCACCATAACTAGTCAGCTTTGCATTAAGATCAGTAACATGGGGATTGAGGCTACAGGTTACCAACAAATGTGACAAATGTGTAGTGACAAGCATGGCATCCATAATACATGTCCATGCTGCTGCAGGGCAATGTTGGCTACAGCCGTGTGTGTGTGTTTTCTTTTTTTTGCACACACGACCACAATAAAATGAATTCATAAAAAGTTGAATTACATTCAAAACCACAGTAGGCAGTCGGCTCACTTTAATTAAGACAGTTGGGATGCAACAGAGTAGACAGCCTAGGCAGCTTCCAAGAGAAGGTTCTGGTGGGACTCAACCTTAAGCCAATTAAGGAACACAGACGGCAATCCTAATCACTTACACCCTTTGTTTCACCTGAGAGTGGAATATTCTGTCAGCAGGGCCTTCGAGCCTTAACCTTGGCAACGTGAGTGTCAGGCTCCAAGTATAAGAGTAGTAGCACTATGTCACGTCAGCTTCTCCTAGCACTCGGTCTTGGCTGTCACCTCCTGCTGTTGTATAATTGCTTGGAATGCGTCTTATCAATGCAGCCTGGGAAGAGTTCAATACTTTGAGATACATGTCAATGTAGCCAATTTGTTTGTTGGCAACATAGTGAGGAAATCTTGGGAATCAATGTCTTGTCCATGTCACAGAATGTTCATATAAAGTGTATCGTCAAAACAGTCACTGAAAACTATACTTTATGCTTCCCAAACAATGTAAACTCGTTTCCTAAAATGTCATTGTGTTGACTACTCCTATATTATTCCTGTCTCTTTACTGTTCACATATTTTTTTTTCTCCCACACATTCCAGGCAGCAATTATATTTCCTACAACATGTCTAAATGAGGACATAGCTGCAACACATCTGATAACATCCATAGATCATGGTCATTTAACGTCTTCAATCAGAATCATCTTTTAGCCCAACAATGAACAACTCCAATACAGTCCAATACAATAATTACATGTGTAAACCACACCGGCAACTGCTGGCATACATTCAAGCAAGTTCTGAGCAACCATCATCTTTCATCATTACCTATAACCCCTCATGGGATAAACATCCTAAACTTCCTCGTTATCTACTAAAAATTGGAGCTTATCACCAATCGGCTCTTCATTAACCCAATTAGCTGGACCTGCTGCTCCCAGCTACTGATGCTGATGCCAACGTCTGGCCTACGCATTCAACACACCATCAGTATTATGACTCACTGACATCACTGTTGGGCTATGCTGCTGACGGATCAAAATAATATCTTCTCCAAAATGTGATTAATTTTTGAACAAGCAAAACTTTGAACATGTGAACTAGTAACATGTATTTCAAGTAATATTCCGATTATAGGTCCCTGCCATCCATCTTTTTTTCACAATATATTTATGCAGTTTTTTTCCCACAACACACACAAACAAACACATGCACCATCACAACCTACAAACAAAAAAAACAAAAACCTTGCCATCCATCCTAATGCTGGGCTTACACTAGAGGACTTTTAAAAAACTTTGAAAAGACTGAAGACTGAAACCCTCTTACATCTAAAGACAATCAACCTGAAGACAACTAGTCATTAGTTTTCAGTCACAGAGTGAGATTTTGAAAAGACAGGGGGTCTCATATTGCATGACTACAACTAGATTCCTTTTGAGATTAATAGTATTTCCGCAAACGCGATTGTGATTATTTAATTAAAAACAAGTTAATTCAATATTCCGAGCGGGGGACTTCCTTTAGTTATTTGACCAGCTTTATTTGCTGATCTCATCCCCCAATAACTTTAACTCCTAACCCTGTATTTGACGGTAGAGTGTTCAGGTTGCGCGGCTGTCAGCCTGTTTCTCCACCTAGGCTTCTATGAAAAAGTATCCGAAATAAGTGCCTCACCAGGCGGACACAGGTCGCGACTAATGCCGCTCCTCCTGTGTCGTGCTTGGTGCATGCGAGAGTGTGGCAGTGTTTACGTCATTTCGCTCGAGCCAACCCCCTAAGACTAGCGATAATATCAAACCTGTTTGATAATGTCGGAACATCAAGACGGGAAGAAGACTGGTTGAAATCGGGTCAGAAGACCACCATACACCAAACGACTGAGATTACGTGTGCGCGCCACAACTCCAGCACGACTCCCGTGATTTCAGTCCGACATTGGAAGACTGTCTGCGACTGTCAAATCGCGTGAAAAGTCGTGTAGTGTAAGCCCAGCATTAGTTACATTTCCTCTATCGGTTCCAGTTCGTCATGTGGTCAAGGTGTATTAAACATCTGTCCTCCCAAACCCATAGAGAATCTAAATCTGGTAATATTCTCCCATCCATCCCTCTCCAACTAACGTCTTCCCTCTCACTCTATGTTCCTCTCTCATCTGTGCATGGAGATCTAAATCTGTTTACATCCAAACAATCTTCTCCTCTCCAGCCTTTCCTGTCCCTCTGTCTTCATCCCTCTCTCCCTCGCACCAATCTGTCCAGCACTTGAATCTTGTTTACGTTCCTCCGCCTGTTCCTCTTCACTTGGATTGAAACATGCCTAATGCCTTGTAAACCTTTTATCATATCCTAACACAAAGAGAAAGGCCGGAGCCGCGGGTCACACCTGGTTTACGTCTGAGGATACACACAGAAGACACTGTCCCTCACCCCTACACACACACATATATTATGTGGACAGTACGGCATCACACTGCTTGTGGACAAGTGCCTGAATCTTTCCGACAGGCCTCAGGTCTAAGGGGGAAATAAAACAGAGGGGTGGGAGCAGAGGAATGGGGGGGAAGGAGGGGAGGAGAAGACATGATAGAGTGGAAAGGAGAGAGAGTGGGGCGGTGAGAGTGACAAGGAGAGGTGGAGGGGAAGGGAGGAAGAGTCACAGTGACACATGAGCGAAAGAGAGTTGCGTTTGGCAGACAGCAGCTGGAGGGAATGATCAACTCAGCTGACACATCAGTTCATATCAGGGCAGAGCGATGGACAGATGGGGAGGGGGGGTGAGCGAAGGAAAAGGACATGTGTTTAAGAAAGAATAAGTGGGAGAGGGATATAAGGAGACAGCATCTTCTTGGTCCACAGAATGAACACAATGAAAATACATTATTATGTAAAATACATTACGTTTGTGGTGTAATGGCTATAGCGCGCCCCCACCCCACCCCACCCCACCCCATAGAGGCTCAGTCCAGGGTCGTTCTCTGCAGGTCATTCCCATTTCACTACCCCATTTCATCTCTGTCTCTCCAAACTATCTAATAAAAGCAAAACAATGCCTTAAAGCTCCCATATTATACACTTTTCGGTTCTATTATACACCATATTATATGGTCTTAGTGGTCCCTAATACGTTTTTCTTCAATTGTTTGCTGAAAAAAACTTTCAGATAATTTATTGTACTATACTGATGTTCAGCTAATCTCACAATGGCCTATTTTTTAAAAAGAGCTGCAGCTCCCCTCGTAAATATACAATCTTTGAGCTCCCCCCGCCCCCTGTCCGGAAGCGAAGCCAGATACGCCTCGCCCTCTGTCTGTTTGTAAACAATGATGACGTATAGCCTGTTAGCACAGTTAGGTTTAGCCTACCCATGAAAAGAACCAAGTCTAGTGCTAGTAACACACTTTGAACAGTTTGACATGACCTATCCTTGTCTACATGAAGGACTATGTTCATACAGATGCACTGACAGCCACACGCTAATGGAAACGGCATGTTCACAATAAAAATGCTGCAAAAGATGGTGGCTACTGCGAAGCTAGCTCGGGAGCTAGCTGCTAACAATACCACTAAAATCAGTGAAAAAATTATTTTCAAAGTCACACTTCTTCAGCATACCTTCCAATCCTTTGTCCTATTAAAAACGAGGCATTTCCAGACTGGTGTGGGGAATAGAAATATGTTTTTATGAGCAAAAGCTGAATGCTTGTCCCAAAGCTAATAGCTATACACCAGTCAGGCAAAAATACCAATAAAAACATTTATTTCAGTTTCACTGTTTGAAAAAAAGCACAAGTAGCTTCCTATCCGTTGTGTTATTAAAAATGAGGCTGCTGTGGTTAAGATAAATTAGTGGATTATGCAACATTCATCATGTTTTGCCGTACTACAGGTATCTTGTCGCTTAGCAATAAGCAAATAACATGTGGTTGAAGGAATATTTTTCGAGAGGATCTCAGGGCCGTGGACCAATAAGAAATAGGGGGGGTGGACTGCACAGTGGAAGCTTCTGGCTTTCCAGTTTTTGACGTCAGAAACGGGGAGAATTCTGACTGGAGTATATTGGGTGGAGAGGTGGAGGGTTTCAGAAAAGGGGAGAGTGAGAAAAGGAGAGAGCTTTCTTTTTTTGATACTTTGGCAGTCTGTAGGCACACCGTAGACCCATAATTATGTTCAAAAACATCGGAAAAGTGCATTTGCACAATATGGGAGCTTTAAGAAAATTAATTATCTCAAGAAGAGGAAGGAAGTTTGGGTTTGAGAGGTGTGAGTCGCATGAGGGCAAAGTGGAAAGGAGACAGGGCGATTTAATCAAGGGTGGATGGGGACAAACATTTAAACAGTATTGTAACACGAGGCAAGCCAATTTAATTTTAATTACATTTTTACAGTTTTACCGAAGGGCATTATATGTTAAGACAATGAGACAGATGAGAAAAACATTGAAATATAAAAACCAAGAAGATATGGTAAATGGACTCCACTTATACAGTATAGTGCTTTTCCCTGGTTTTTCAAAGACTCAAAGCGCTTTACATTGCTTTGTACACATTCACCCAATCACACACACATTCATACACCGATAGCAGCAGCTACCACACAGGGTGCAAGCTAACTATCGGGAGCAATCCGGGGTTCAATGTCTTGCGCAAGGACACTTCGACATGTAACGGGTAGGAGGGGGATCGAACCTCCGACCCTGCACTCCAGAGGCGACCTCCCTGCCCCAGACTCGAAGAGTCTAAACTATTCAAACTTTTTGTAGAAAATGTAAGAATCAAAAGTAGTAAGTAAATAAATATGTGCAGGGATTGTTAGTCTGGGGGATACGCTAAAGAGGCCAGTGTGCAATAAATAAATAATAATATAATGAGAGTATAAACATTAGAATAAGAAACAGAAATTCGAATTTAGAGTATTTACCAAGCCCCAACCACAGTGAGTTCTACCAGCATCCAATGCGAATGTGACAACAAATGCAGTTCACAGAGCAGGGGCCGGTTTCCCGAAGCCTTCTTAGAGCCTTCTTAAAGAGGACCTATGATGCTTTTTGACTTTTATGACCTATAAACGTTGTTATGATGATTTATAGTCATGCTTAACCATACTAAATTATCAAATAATGACTTACATGCATTTCGACGTATTCCCTGCTGACCGTCTGGGGTGTCTGTGCAGAGCACTAGACACTATTCTAGCCAGTCGAGAAGTCAAGTGTTCAAAGCGGTTTGAGGCTTTGTAACTTTGTGACGTCGCATGTAACTTGGTGTCGTCACCACGCGGATGTTTCCATGTATAGTAATGCTGTCACTTCCCTGTTCGCGTCTGCCTTGCGCCCTTATAGGTCCATGCTCGCGCTTTCCGCCACTGAAAGTGTTCCGGAAGGAAGGTAACCAATCACAACGGAGTGGAGTTTGCAGGAGTGGGGGGGAGGGGAGCGGAGATGGCCGAAGCACAGGCGGAGGGAGCGGAGATGGCCGAAGCACACGCACTCAAGTGTTGACAGGACGTGCTGGATCGCCAAAATAAGAGAAAGAGCTTCCCGAAAATCTACATAGTTTTTTGTGGTGTGATTCGTGTCAGGTTGCTCTATAGCAGTGTAAAACAAGAAATTAAGATCAGAAAAGTAGTATAATAGGTCCTCTTTAACGCTACGTCATTCGTAACCCCTACGTAGAGTTCCTACTTAACATTTCGCCGGTTTCCCGAAACGTTCTTTGCTACGCAGTGGTTGACACTAACGGTTGCCCGCTTGCCCGGGGCAACTGAAAATAATGTTTGGGCAAGTTGAGATTGCTTTTTGGTTGCCCGAACGGGCAAGTGGATTTTAGAGGGTTTGTCTGTAGTCTAGGCTATGTATTCATGTGTTTTACAGTCTGCAAAACATTTTTTTTCCCGCTAACTCACACAAAATAGATCGGCTATATTCGCAATTGAGCAGCTGCGCGCGGCAGCCAGCAGCATCATGGTCGCTCTTTCGCACTCGATCTCTCTATCTCTATCTCTCTCTCACACACACACACACACACACACACACTACACACACAGCCTGTGTGCGCGCAGTTTCGCTGTCTACGTTCCGAAAGCCGGCTCTATCCTATGGACCTGGTTCCGCTATATTCAAAACCCAGAAATCAATAACGTTTGAGCTTATCGATACCGCTATGGAGTCCAGTAGGCTAGGTCACATTATGTAGCCTAATTCTAAATATCGAGTCGGGTCATCTTCATCTAATTAGGCCTACTTCAGCGTATTATTCCATCACTGGACCGCATCATGGCTCGGCACCGTCTCATCATTCATTCAATGCAGCGGTGATCAACAAACGAGAGACTCTGTAGCAAGTCCCGCAGTTAAAAAATCGGATAGTTTTTAAATCCATATTAAAATCTGCAGGATAAGACCTAGTTAGCTAAAAAAAATCCCTAACGGTTCAAATGTGATGTGTTCAGGTCGGCTCGGTAAAATGATTATTAGGCAAAGGTCAATAAAATGACATCATGATGTGTTCAGATGTAACATCAAGAAAATAAGAAATTTTTCGCGGGAAGCTTGAATAATAGCCTACAGTTTGGGTAAAAAACTTGTTTTCCCAGCAATATAAACTAAATAGTAGGCCTAAATATGGAATTATGACATGCTTAAAGTCCTATCCTGAACTCTGCTCATCTTATAAGCAATTAAAGCAATAATACCAGTTCTCTTTAAACAAAATAATAGAAAAGTATCGATAAAGATTTGGATTGTGGAGTCTTTATAATGGTATCAATATGAATCGAAATGAATGATCCCCCTCTCTACTTACAGTGTAACTGGGCAATAGCTTTAACATGGTGGACCTTAATCATTTTATGGCACACGATCACTTTTTGGCACAATGTGACCATTTTAAATAAGTAAAATAAGTTAAATTTTTCTGAGGAAGCTAACATTCAGCTTGACTCTGAGCATGGCAAAAAGAGGTCCTTTCACGATGCTGCAGCAGAACCAAGCGCTTGGTGTAGTGTGATGTCATGATATATAGGCTTATATGAATTGTTGTTCGTTTTATGTGGTCAGGATGAGACAAGTAAGCAGTGTTTGCATTTAAGAGATACGGTTCGCTAAAATGTATAATTGAATTAGCCTATACTGTATATATCATTGTTTAACAGTTTTTTTGTTTTTTTTTGGGCAAGTGAACGCAACATTCGGGCAAGTAAAACATTACCTGTACTTGCCCTATGGGCAAGTGCATTTGAAACCTTAGTGTCAACCCCTGCTACGTATCTCTTTCGTACGTCATACGTTGGTAAGGTTGGTCTGGAGCGCCCGCAGAGCCTTCTTAGCTCTACCGTAGGGATGTTTCAGCTCTCACTTGTGTCATTTAACTAATACATCTGACTGTATTTCATATCAAACGGACACAGCGATGACTGTATTTAATAACTAACTGTTAAAAACGGTCCAAATGTATATAGTGTATATCACGTATATTTAAAGTGGGCTATTTGATATTTTAGCAGAATACCATTCACTCTGATTCACAAAGTGTTCAAACTATATGAACAAATACTTTTTAGTCATCTAACTGACTTGCAACTGAATGGATGCAATGTCCGGATCGTTTTTATCAGTTTGATATTTAATACAGTCATCGCTATGTCCCTTTGATATGAAATACAGTCAGATTTATAAATTTAATGATACAAGTGAAAGTCCCTGCGATCGCTGTGGCATCGCCAGAGATACAGACCGATACATATCCTTCCGTTAAAGCACCATGCGTAAAACGGACACAAGTGACATCCCTGTTGCGCATGGAACTGCCACACATTCATGAAGAAAATAATTGCTGGAAACAATCTTAATCTCCTCCGCTGTTTTTATATTTTATATATCTTTTTTTAAATCAGTATAGGCTATGGTAGTATGTTCGACCATGGTTAACACTAGAACCTCCCCACTGTGTTCCACACGGCTCGTCCGGCTCAGCTGACAGCAGCCGGGCAGAGTGCGTCGGATCCTCCGCTTCAAAACATGTAAACGTGTGAAAAAATGTATTACTAATCAATTAAAGCTTACCTTAAAATAAGTGTGCCATGTTACTGTTTATTGTATTTAGGATTTTAGCTCATTTGGACGCTGTTTTGGCCATCTGTTTTTATTGATATAGGCTATTGGCGATATTATATCTACTTTCAGTTTCCTTACTGACCCACCACGAAACGTGATTAGTGTTCTTAAAGATACTTAGATTATAAAACAAGAGGTCCAAAACACAGATGATGATTAAACAAACTAATGTATGACTTTATATTACACTAGAAATGCACGGGTAGATTTGATTACGCAGCATATAAAGAGAACGCTGGCGCTTCTAGTGTTAAATAAATGTTTCGGCCTAGAAGGATTTCTAGCTATCTTTTATTCGCAAAGACTGCAATACGTTTTATAATATAGCCTATGTTGTCATGCAGCTGCACATGAAATGAGCAGGAAATGGAAAATCGAACTCTGAGCAATCGATTTCAGCAGTGTACGAACGACGTAAGGAGTGTTTCTCCTAAGAGACCGTTCGGGAACCACGACTACAGAGGTAAACAACTTTGGTAAGTCATAACGTAGGAGTCTTCGTAGCTCGCTAAGAGAGGACGTTATCGGGAAACTGGCCCCAGTCCATTAGGGGCAGGTATCAAAACAGGGAGCCAATTTCTCAATGACTCCCATGTTAAATAGGCCATTTTCACAGCATTATTAAACCTATTTAAGGCCTGATACACACAATCATTCTAGTCAAGATTGAAGTTGTAATAAACTGAAATGGTTTTAATTTAACTTAAAAAAAGATGCAGTAAAACAAAGTCCTGAAAGGACCTATTCTACAGTTGCAGCAGAGTCATTGCTAAGCAACTGAAAACTAAAAGCTGGTTGCCAGAGTCTCAAAACAGATGGAAGCTTTAAGGTGCATCACTACAGCACTTCCCCCAGAGTAGATGACTAAACTGGGTTATATAAAATGAATCAAGGCAACAGTCAGTGAAACTAGAAATGTGTCCTGAGGTGAAGACCGCCTGAGCACCAGGCATGAAACAACACACCCTCTGTCCTTATTTCAATATAAATACGTGTTCACAGTGTATTCTGTATGCGGCATCTAAAACACCCTCAAGAGATGCCACAATAGGTTAATGCGTTTTTGTGGTTAATGTGTTGATGTGAAACATTGCCCAATCTTGGAAACACCTTCATGATATTAATGGGCTTGATAAGCATAGGTGGTTTCCTATCACTTTTCGAACGGGTCTAGTGTCTTATGTTGAAATTGGCTTTTGATTTTTTAAATTATAATAATGGGAAATTAAGGAAATTGTTGATAATAAAAAGTTATTAAATTTTATATATATTAAGGGATGTTAATTTTAAATGAACTTTTAAGTTAAAGCCACTACGAGTAACTTGGTCCCTTGGCGGCCCCTTTGGACAAAAGCGGTAGTATTTTTACAACGCCAGCTGTCGTGAAGCTGTTTTCTAGCTCGTGCCGGGCGTGCGAGATTCAAATAATCAGGAAGCACTATAGTGCATGTCCGTGTGTTGAAAGTGTGAGGGCACCGGACTCTTTTCGGCTCTGTGAGAGTAGTTAGTGACACTGCATCAACTAATGCCAGTCAGTGCTACAATGAGTTGATGCAGTGTCACCTAACTACTCTCACGGAGCTGAAAGACTCTGTGTCCTCACAGAAAGCGAATGAATGAGAGACGGCAGTTAGTATGGATCACGATGAGGTAATGTGTTTATGTTGTTGTAAATAATGACTATTTTAGATGAATAATGGTTGACTCATCTGATGATGGTGAGGCAAAGTAAACTTTGTTTTAGTAGGCTATTGCTCATTCATTTAGGAGTAAACACTGCAGTTCGCTCCCGTGAAATTGTGTATACGTTGCTTGGCAACGCCCTCCCGCTCGTCTACCACTCACCCTTTTAGCTTTTCTTCATTGCATTTTCTTTTTTTTCTTTGATGGTTCAGCCCCGTTATCAGTCATTATGACGACAAATAACTGTCTCAAACAAAGCTCCCGCTCCCCTTCCCTCACCTGGAGGGATAGGCTTCTCAAATCGCGTTGTTGCGCCACACTGAAATCTGCGACCAATACGAATATGTGACCAAAGAGCCTGCACACGCAAACCGAAAATCGGACTGGGTGTGCGACCAGACCAAATGCAGTAATAAAAACTATATAAAAACGTCTTTCTTTGCACTGATGGTCTCGTTTGCTGTTAAAGGTAATTTATGATTATCAGAGGAAACATGAGGCTGTTTTAAAGATATTTAAATGTTACTCGGAGCTGCTTTAAGGTGTGCATAATAGGGGGCATTAGATGCCCTATGGAATTGTATTGCAACCCAAAGTGCCTCTTAGTGACAGGCAATATAGCAAAGACCCTTCAATTCTTATGAATGGACACCAACAATCACTAGAATCAGCACAATCACATGAAGCACATCCTAAGTAGCCCTCAACATGACAGGAATCTGTTTACTGATAACATGGGTGAACCCTTTTCATGAATACAAAATGTGGTTAAAAAGTATTTGAAACCAATCTAAAACTATTCGAAAAGTTAAAAAAGAAGATAGACTTGTCATGATCCATCAGTGCACCTCTGGCTTAATCAAGTTAATTACCTTTTACATCTCGGATTATATCATTATCTCATTTGTGTTGTTTCTGTCAGTGTCATGTCTTCCCTAATGAGGCTTGATGTGTCATGACCACGGCCTGAGAAAGCATCTGGTCGATATGACAAGGCAGGCCAAGGGTGCGTGTGTGTAATTGCATTTTGTATGAGGTCCCTCTCCGTGCAGGCACAAGGGCATCATGTGTGTGTGGGTGTGCGTGTGTCCATCCATTTCATATCTGCTTTGTTGTTTTTGAACTGTTACATAAAGTTTTACTGCCATGGTGCAGTGAGCAAAGACGTACAATACACACATACGCAAGCACACACACACACACACGCAAGCACACACACATACACATTATCTCACTCTTCTTTGACCCCTTTTTTTCTGTCCCTTCACACTCACAAAAAAACACAAACCACCAAACGCAAAGATGGTTGATGCAGTGACTGTGCCTGTGTGCATTATGTCCATGTATTCGCACATTTTGAGTAGCTACCTGGATGTTATATTTGCTTTCTTTAAATGGGAGTGTTGTTTTAACATGGTTTAGATTCAACTTCTTGGTGTCCCATCAATTTTCACTTCTGTCTTGTTCTGTGTATACTGTGTCAGTATCATTGTGTCTATGGACCCAGCTGGGTGAGTGTATTGATCCAAGGGGTCAGTGAGGTTGCTGAGGCCCGAGGCTTTTATAAAGAAATGCTGTGAAAGAAATATAAATAAAAGCTAAATGTATTTGAAAACGTTTCAAACCTTATGTTTTTTACACGCGAAAATTGAAGTTATTTTCCACTGATGGTGGTCTAGACTCAATGTTGGTCGAGCCATTAAACATGCTGATACATAAATAGATATGATAGAGACAATCAAATGAATTAAACGTCTTCACTGAATGCTTTACCAATACATACTGTATGCAACTCTTAACTCACTCACTGTTGAACACACTAATGATGAGAAGGCCAGTGTCTCCAACCTGAATCATGCAATTTCTAACCTCCGTGACACTTGGTGAAGTGTTGTGAAGACAATAAGACTTAAATGAACAATTCATTTAGTTTCAGAGGGCTTCTATATGATACATGTCTGTGCCCAAATTGACAAATGTGTTTTTCTATTTGCTTGTCTTTCCTTAGTAACTTCTTGCCAGGTCAGCTTAATGACCTGGCAAGAAGTTACTAAACATTCCTAAACATGAGCTTGTGTGAGTAATAACAACAGAAGCAGTTGAAGGGGGTGGGGCCATTAGTTGATGAAAATATTGCATCAGACCGAGTTAGTGTGAGGGACGAGGAACACAATCAAAGCCCGGATTGAATTACAAGGGAAACAGCACTTCCACAACCCGATGTAGAAACACTATCCCTTTGCTGCAAGATCATAATACACAGTGTACAGGAAACCAGGGGGGGGGGGACAATATGATATGAGACTAAAGGGATTAAAATACACACATATCGTGATATATGTATGATATAATGTATATCATACATATTTTCCCTGGCCTCATGACCCAACAATATGGGCCCATGTATGAAATGATTAAGGAGAATTCTCTCATAAAACATTAGAATTACGTAATTTTGTGTCACACTCTGATGGTCCCTATAACAAGCAGGCTGTCCGGCCACCCTGACGATAATAACACTGCTCTTAACCAACCCCAGTACACTGTGACGGCCTGTAACTTGCGATCAAAATTGCTATATTTCAAAGGCATTATTGAATTGAATCTATTATTAATTTGTGAGAAAATGAAATTGCATTGCTTTATTGGTTGAGGCCTGGTCTGAGCAGAATAATGAATGATGATCAAAGATTGATGTTGAAGGTGAATGTTCACTCAATATAATATTCACGGTGGAATAACAATGTGAAGAGTCGTCAATGAAACATTTCATTTATGTTACATTAACTCATTAGCCCTTACCACTGGGTTTGCTATTTATGAAGGTCAATACCACGGCAGGCTACACAAACAACAACAGTCAAAACACATCAATAATTTTGTTCGAGAGGTGCTATGCAAGCTAAAGACAAAGCGAAACCTTGTTTGCAACCTACTTTTCACAACATGTCACTGTTAATGACTTAAAACACAGCTGCACTTGTACAGAATTGTCGAGGGAGGAGTAACGAAGGGATGCGCTTACAGGAGCCTTCCACAGTGATAAACTAATTCAGAGGATTGATGGGCTGAGTTACCTCTGGTGCTCATGAAACACCACTTTAAGTTGTAGTCAACATTGTTATTTCCTTGTTAGTCTGTGTGTAGAGACAATGTGAATGTGCTGGAGACACTGGGGTAACTGGAGGGGCTCGCATCTGAATGACAGGGACAAGCTCTTTATGAAAAAACAGAAACATTTTCCCTTCAATAACATAACATGAGCCTTACATATTACAGTTTAGTCCACTGAGTGGACTAAACTGTAATATGTAAGGCGCATTTCCTGTGCGCCTTCACATTAAAAGCCTGTTACTAGCCAAATGTGAGTTGACTTTTATTTTGAAGCCGGTTAGCACTTCACAGCCCTGCAGTGCGCTAGCTTGAAAATCAACTGCTTCAGCTGCAGAGAGCAGTCAACAGTAGTCTTTTTAAACACAGTTTGAAATAACTGATAAGCCACTGAAGAACTACTCCCAACACATTCACAACAACCTATTTAACTTATTCCAAATTTTACCAATATGTATAGGCCTACTTATTTATTTAATAGGCTATGTTTAATGTTTTAAAGTTTGGTTTTAATTAACAGAAGGACATTTAATAAAAAAAAAAATATTATTATGAATATAATAATGATATGTATATATACAGAAAATATATAGATATTAATTTTATGGGGAGAAATAATTCTGAATCAGCAAAAAATTACAATTGGCAGGTTAGATTTTTTTTGTCTAAATTGCAATCAGTGCACCCCTATTAATTTGTCTACAATTATTACTGCACACACTAGGACATGATATTAATTGAGAATGTCAAATGAGACCAAGATGACAGGCTAAAAGGTAATTAGAGCGAAATGCATGGGTTAAGGTTATGCAAGTTTTCGATCATACTTTGTGTGCTACTGAATTTATTTTTGTGCTACTGATTTTTTTTTGCTTGCTAGCACCAGTGCTACCACCTAAAAAAATAAGCGTACAGCCCTGCACTCGCTTCTAAATGCACTATTCTATTCTGCCATTTATTGACTCCAGAGCTATTGTGAGTTGGTCTGTATTTTATGCTAGCAGGTGCAGTAAATAAAAGCAACACCATGCTGCATTTTAATCCCGCTCCACGAGCCATCACAGCCAGGGACACACACAGCATGTCATCGCTGACCTCTTTCCGAATTGGATGCAGAATCCTTTCACATGGAAATCAAATGTGTTTTTTTTCTCTCCCCAATGCATATTATCATCTTTTGGCTATGGACAGACTGACCAAAATGTTACCACTTTAGCCTAGGCAGCAACAGACACCCTAGAGGCAGAGTTATGCTATTAATGCCCTTTCCCCATTAACCCTAGACCTTGCCCTCACTGCCTACAGCGCCATGTCTATTGCGATCTCGACTATAAGAAGTCTGATCTATAATGAAAAGCTAGTATCAAAAGTGTATTAGTTATATCCTATCAAACCCATTTTAACCAACTTGTAGCACAATGCTTTAATTGTTTATTATTCCTTCATAAAGAAGACTCTCATCTCACCACGGTTCCTGCAAGAGACGCAAACCCCTGCCTCTTTGTTTAATAGCGCTGGATTTACCCTCTTTACCACCTGAGTTTTACATCTAAATAAAGTACAATATTCAATATATACCACCGTGTTCAGAGTTTTACTTTATCAGAGCCCCCTCATCCTTAATTGTGATGCCGATCTCCGCTAAACTATAAACCCTTTTAAATATTGCTTCAGAAAATCCTCCTCCTTTTTCACGGAAGATATCCTTCTTTAGTTATTGCTTATAAGTTGTGAGTAACTTAGTTTTGTAAACCACCCTTCTAGTAAAATAGAACAGATATACTATTTTCAGAATATAAACATCTAGTTTAATCTGGGAAGGTATTTATAACCTATTCTTTTATTTTTAAAGATTAGGTGTATCAACATATTCTCTCCTTACAGAGAGGTTAGTTGTATGAGGTTGTGTGTGTTTTAAATCAGTAATGTGCCGTTGTGTGGAATCAAATTGTACTTACCTCCCCGAGGACGGAACCATCTCTTTGAAGAAAAACCCTATTCCTAAAGTCCTTCTGTTCCAGTTATAAACTAATTCACAACTGAGGCTTTACAACATTTAAGGGATTTTATTTACAAAATACAAGAGAGTATAGGTATAATACATAAAATGGACAAGAAAGGAAAAGAAAAGAGGTTGTATGCCTATAACTCATTCAATAGAGTTATTTTTTCCCCTAATGTCTGTTGACTTGATCTTGTTTCTAAATTTGTTGTAAAACTTGAAACAATACCCAGACATATACATGCATGTCTAGTAAGTACCATCTAAAGCTTTACGAAATCTTATTAAATCACAAGGACTTAGACAGGTAAAAACCCTCCACAGCATCAACATTTGGCTATTTGGTTATGCTATATTCAGCAAGTTTTAACAGCTTTGTGAAATAAAGAATGAGATTATCATTGTGTATCATTTTCAATGATAACTCTTGTCTCTTGTACCATTTTTTTGCAATTATAAGATGGACTGCAGCCCTTATAAACACAAAACATTGTCATTGACTGACTAATTGATTGACAAAGTTACATCATTGCTAATTTGATTGTAGAAGCTTCCCCAGTGGTAACTACTGGCAGGCTATGATTGTGCCATACCCAACAGGGTCCATCCAGTAGCCACACACACACACATACACACACACACAATCACTGCACTACGGCGAAATGGAGGACCACAGTACACGCATAGGCACAGACACAAGATAATACCCGGTATTCACTCAGTGGGAATGAAACAAACAACCTACGATAGTGGTGACTGTAACAGAGCAGAGCAGGAGAGAAAAAGATCTCTAGAGGCTTGAGGGAGAGTGCACAGTTAAAGCCCATCATACTAAGAATTAGAATAAGGTTTCTTTCAAATCAAAGTTTTGGTCTAGCAACTTCATTTTTAGAAATGTTTTGCTCAAATACAACACAAGCAATACAAATAATCCAGTGTAATATTTTCTCGGGGGAAATGCAAAGTCCTTTGACCCCCCCCCCCCCCCTACACTGTAGCTTTTCCATTTTATAAAAAAAGTTTCAAAAGTTCTACTAAAAATGTATCTCACCACAGCCATTAAGACCCACCTTTTTGAACCGGGGTCAAAAACCAGGGCAGGGCAGGTGGCCTTGGGGTCCCTTTGCTCATTTAACTTCTTGCTTGTTGCGGTTGGTGATTCCCCTTTGCAGAAGTCTTTCTCCATGTCACCATTAAGTTTGTCCTTTCGACAGCTCCCTGACTAATATGCCTGTGAGGAAGGCAAATCACACTCAAGGCAAAAAGGGTGATGGAAGGGGGCAGGATGTGGTGAGGAAATGTCTATTATTAAACTATCTGTAGCCCTGTCTGACAGCTCCTCTTTCACATAACTGATATCGGCTGACAATGATAAATCAAATCACAGGAGGAAAATGGAAAATTGATTGAAACACAAACACTGTTGCTGCCCTTCGATGTTGGTTGGCGCACTCCAGTCCGGTCTTTACATCCCTTGACCCAGCCTACTGCAAGAGACAGAAACAATGGCCAACACTTTGGAAGTTGTCGTTGAACAACATAAGGCATTCTAAAGTGGAGAAGAACTGCAAACAAAATCTGTATTGACAGTATTCTTGCTTTGGGGGAAAGCCTCCATGAAAAGGAAGGCTTATCGTATGTTCTTACTTTTTGATGATTGTATTTCATTACCATTAAACATTAGTAGATTATAACGGTTTCGATTTTGTGCACTTATTTTAATTGGGCATATACTGAAATCAGCATTAATAATCTGCCGTGTAGCAGTACTGACAAAGAAGTGAATTGGTGTTTTTTAATATTCTTCTCCTTGAATTACATCTTTGTTTAATGGGGCTTCAAATGATTCTATCCCTGCATATCAATGTTTATCTGCACATCTATAGTTAATTGCATTATTATTCTGCTCGCATAATGTGTTGTCCGCAAGACAAATAAGTTTAAATTGAATACAAATGGAAATGCAATTTGATTAGTGTCTTAATGATGATTGTAATGAAAGTCAGCATCACATCACATAGTCTTCCGGACTCACTGATTGGCCTGCTAATTAGCTGCCTGGCTAATTGACTCTTTAAAAGGCTGGAACAATTTTACTGAACCTACTGCTCTGTAGGTTGACTTATTGGCTGCAAAACTAGATAACCACATTCCAAGTGATTTATTGTACAGAGAGTGTCTCATATTCAGTTGTATGCTTCTCTCCTGCGTCCGTCCTTGTATTGCATTGACCCTTCCTCTTAACATCTTGTACAATTAGCTCTCTGTTGCTAGGAGACATCTCGGAGGCATTTTCTGTTGGTTTGTGCATGGTCCTCAAGGTCTCCAATGGGCAGACAGTTCTCTCCCGAATGTTTGTGTGTGTGTGTGTGTGTGTGTGTGTGTGATTATTGTGCAGTGTACAGTGGCAGTCGTGTCATGCCATACAAAGGCAGAATTCAACATGAGCTGATCATTGCTCCCAGAGCACATATTGACATGTTTCTTCTTAATGTTTCTGTATCTCTCTTCTTTTAACAGCCCAGCTCTTTCTCCCTCTTCCCACTCTATTGCCAAACCAGTTTATAGAATATTTTCGAATCTATCTCTTTACTATCCCTCATTACATCCTCCAGCTAGCAGCTGAGCACACACTTTATCTCTGTCTTTCCCCACCACACCCACCCTAATACCGTATGTTCTTTTCATCATTGGACCCATATTTTAGATTAATTACTTCCACAGACATTTCCTGGTTCCAATCTGTGCTGGACATTTTTCACACATTTTTCGCATCTGCCCAAAATGTTGTAATCATACATATAAGTAGACTTAAAATACCATCCACCATAGTTGTTTTAATGCTAGTGATGTTGTTCCCCCAGGGGCAGTCCAATGTTCAAAGCTCTACTAATTTCACGGACATTTAAGAAACTGAATGTGTGAGAGCGCTCACACAGCCAGCCTTTACGAAGTATTTATGTTGGAATTGAATGGTGAACTGCCTTCTGAAATCGTGATAGGGCAGATGCTTAGTGCTTCATTATATCTATTACAGTGCAACTCGGCTCCTCTTTAGATCTCTTCACCTGATTAACACCCATTCTCTCTATCATCTTTTCTCTCAGGTTTGTCTTCCTCTTTGGCATCTACGATGGAAATTCGTATATAAAAATCATATTGAGGAAACACCAGGCATTGCCGTAGACACGCAAGGCATTTAAACTGAGCATCAGAAAGTCAAAATGTAACACCCGGGTCCCATGGTGTTAAAGATGTAAACAAAGATGACATCATAACACTGCTAAAAAGCCATTGAAGAGCGCCTTCTATCATTTTGTTTTCCCAACCAATGGCGGCTGAATAGGCCTACCACTCTCACTGTGAGAATAGCTTCCTTTACTAGTCCATCCTGTCTTCAATTGCCTCCCTCATCCGGTCTCAAATATGCTTCCCTCTCATTTCCATTTTCAACTTTTGGCCCCTCTGTTGCCTCTTTCTCCTCCGCCGATCCTATGTCATTATACTGTATTAAGAGCACCTGTCAATTAAGATAATAACTCGCTGTAATCTGTTTAGTGGTTAAACACACGGTCATTATGTGTGCTTGTAATGGAAATGATTTATGAGTGGTGTTAATCTGACACCATGCCAGGGGTGTATGATGTTATTGTGTTCCATATACTATTGTTATGGAAATTGCCCTTTACGTTCTATGTTTGGCAATGTCATGTTTGCCACTGCATCTGGTAAATTGGTAGAGGTATAGCAGGAATATAGTATGGCAGGACTGGAACACCTTGATGGACGTGTCATTAACATATTTTTTTAAGATGGTTCATGTATATATAGCTTGATCGGTGCTTAGAATGTCCTACAGACAATGATCTGTTCCCCCATGTGTCTGTGTCCTTCCTATCTTTATACGTGGAACCCAATTTAATCATTTGTCTGAAGGCAATGGGCTAAATTTCCAATTTAGATCCTTCATAAAAAAATAAATTGAAGAAGCTCTTATTCTTTATTTTGTCAGCAGCATTGATTAATCCATTTTGCTGCTGGAAGTTTTACAGTAAAAGGCCTGCAGTTGTATGCATGAATCTGCTGCCCTATCGGATGTTCTTGTAGCTACATCATTGTTACCATCCGTTGCCAATACCACTCGGCTGAAAGCTATATGAAGACACATTTTAGTGGTATTCCAATAGGGTGCAATATTTTAGTGTTACAGCAGACAAATCAATTGCATGCCCGATAGAATTTCCTTTGACCACAAACAAGCATTTTCCTTGACTTCAAACTAATGATTGATAGAACAATTAATAAATAATAATTTGAAAATAATTGATAATGCTGTAATTTGAAAATAATTCATAACACTGTAAAAAAACTGATTTATAAAAGGCCACTTTTCAATGTTCTTAGACATTAGCAAAACCTTTTAGTCTGGTCTCCCTCACGATAAGTAGAAGATGACATACTTATTAATCATCTCAGGGGAAATTGAATTTTAAAATAAATACACATAACAAGTGAATGGTGGTTTGCTTTGGCGGGGCAGCTGTTATTTGATGTATTTTGGTAACAGCCTGATAAAAATTATACTTTTATTTCCACAAGAAAGACAATGTGTGATTATAAGGCATGAGGGAGTAAGAGAAACAGTTTCATAAGATTCACAAGCCGTTTGAAAGCATTGCCCCAAATGGGTCTAGATGGAAATAAAAAAGAAATGCTGCACTTTTTTTAACATACAGTTAAAATCAACCTTTAGTTAAAGCTACTACGAGTAAGTCGGCACGTTGGCGACACCTTTGAACAAAAGCGGTAGTATTATTACGACGCCAGCTGTCGTGAAGCTGTTTTCTAGCTCGTGCAGGGAGTGCAAGATTCAAATAATCAGGAAGCAATATGGTGCGTGGCGTGTCCGTGTGTTGAAAGTGTGAGGGCACCGGACTCTTTTCGGCTCCGTGAGTCTATGGGTGACACAGCATCAACTAATGCCAGTAAGTGCTAAACACACCTGATTGCAATGAGTTGATGCATTGTCACCTCTCACGGAGCTGAACGAGTCCCCGTGTCCTCACACAAAGCGAATGAACGAGAGATGGCAGTTAGTTAGTATGGATCACGATGAGGTAATGTGTTTATGTTGTAAATAATGACTATTTCCGATGAATAATGGTCATCTGATGATGCTGGTGAGGCAAAGTAAACTTTGTTTTAGTAGGCTACCGCTCATTCATTTAGGAGTAAACACTGCAGTCTAGTTTCGCTGCGTGAAATTGTGTATACGTTGCTTGGCAACGCCCTCCCGCCCGACTATCACTCTCCCTTTTAGCTTTTCTTCATTGCATTTTCTTTTTTTTCTTTTATGGTTCAGCCCCGTTATCAGTCATTATGACGACAAACAACTGTCTCAAACAAGGCTCCCGCTCCCCCTCCCTCACCTGGAGGGATAGGCTTCTCAATTCACGTTCCTGCGCCACGCTGAAATCTGTGACCAATACGGATATGTGACCATAGAGCATGCACGCGTGAACCGAAAATCGGACTAGGTGTACGACCAGATCAAATGCAGCAATAAAAACTATTTAAAAACGTCTTTCTTTGCACTGATGGTCTGGTTTGCTGTTAAAGGTAATTTATGATTATCAGAGGAAACATGAGGCTGTTTAAAAGATATTTAAATGTTACTCGTAGCCGCTTTAACACAATCTGAAACCGAGAACAGCATACTATGAGGACACTGAATCTTTTAGCCCTGTGAGGACATGGAATCTTTCGGCTCCGTGAGAATGGTTACTGATTAACTCACTGTAATCAGGTGTGTGTGGCACTGATTGGCTGATTGATCCCAGGTGTGAGGAGTTTATAGATGCCCTGAGACCCCAGTGCTCTGTGCTGCTCATTGTCTCACCCTCTGAGATTGTGAGAGGTTCTCTCTAAGTGTTCTCTGGGTTTAGTGTTCCAAAGAAAACTGTTGAGTTCTTTCTGTGTTTTCAGCTGCTTGGCAGCGGTGGTTAAGTTGGTTGTTTTTGTGTGTTTTCTTAAAGGAAGCCTTTGTGGCCCTTTACAGTTCTGTGTATTTTGTTTTCTCCCCTTCCCCATTTTCTCAATAGCGATTTAGTGGTTATCCCTCCAGGGATAACTTTAAGACACCCATGGGTCCGCACCTGCGTCCCAAACCTCCCCTTTTCCTCACATACTTAGAGCAGACCATGATCAATAATCTCACAAATATCAACACGTTCTCAGACAGGTTTTTTTTCTCTGCCAGGTATTTGTCGGTCTGATTCGGTTTCTCTTTGTGCCTCAGTATTCCTCCACTCTCTCACTTTGTTTATCTTGTCTCTTCTCTCTCTTTCCTGTGTGTCTGTCCCTCCCTGTGGAGACGTATCCTACGTTCTTGATTGCTATCTTCTGATTTCTTCTTCTTGGGGGGTTGGTATGTGTTAGCAAAAGTTTATCTTTCAATGATTTTGACACATTGCAAGCCTGCTGATTGTGTTCGAGCCTGCCTGAACATTTCCACTTGCTGTTTCCAGAAGTTCTTCTCCACGTAACAACTCCTCCCACTAGAGTGAGAAATATTGATGAATGAACAATGGGCTTATGGAACGGAAAATAATTAACGGGGATATTATCTCATAACTCTTATCTAATCACCTCGGCAATTCAGAAAAAAACGGGGCAAACATTTTGTCAAGAGAATCATACGCTTCTGTATGAGTCACTTAGGGATTTAATGAGTAAAAGTCAATTAATAAGCTGTTTAAGGAAGATTGTAGGACATTTAAAGTGTGTGTTACATGGGTGTCCTTATGGGTTCTCAAATTTCAGCAGAATGAATTGGGGCACGCAACGGTTCAAATTGCCAGTTTACAATTTAAATCATGTTTTAATAAATATATTTTTTTTCACGTTGAATCTAGGGACTGTTTCTTTCTTTTTTTAGCTGCTGTGTTCATTGTATATATAATGTTATGTATAGTTCAATGAAGTTGAACCTATGAGCTAAAGTATGCTTCTTCGTGACCGAGGAGGACACAAAGCGTGACCATCTCAGTATCAAAGGCTCTGTTAATCTCAGTTATTATGTGACGGAGGGGTGGTTGCCGTGGTAGCGGACCAAGTATTTATCATCATCAAACCAATTATGGGGCAAGATGGTTGAACAACCTGTTTTGTGTAGCATGTACACACAACATAAGTGAATAATGACATGTTAATTTGATATGACAGCCTAGTTTACTGTGTGTGCGCATTTCCTTGATCGCTACTGTTCCCAAGTCTGTTGCCATGGATCCAGTGTCGTATCGGAGAAGGCTCTCATGTCCTTAATTATTTTCGGCATTTAACAAGTGATTCTAAATTGTACATACCCCTGACAGTATGGCAATGAATGGCAGCTGTATTACTGTACTTCTTATAGGCTTCAGCCTTTGATAGGCTCTGTAGGTTCTATAATTACATTTTTCAATTAGGTTAGATGTTTTTATTTCAGTGAAACTCAAGCATACATCCTACTTCCAGGAGGGGCAGAGAGCTAATTGGCAACCCGCCATGGTTAAGTAGGATCCTGAATCCTCTTATGGTCAACCGATACATGTACATTACAATCTTGCTTTCCTACTCTTCTTTCTCAAACCTCCATTGTATGCCACCCTCCACTGTGCTCACTCCTACGACAGAAGGTATAAAAGTAATGTACTGTAGAAAAAGAAAGATGATACATGTATGCCGAGGAGAGGGGCCCGGAAGGTGGTAGGAGAGAGAGAGAGAGAGAGAGAGAGAGAGAGAGAGAGAGAGAGAGAGAGAGAGAGAGAGAGAGAGAGAGAGAGAGAGAGAGAGAGAGAGATGGTCTCATTATAAAGTAATCACCTAGAAGAAAGGTCAGGTGGCTGTTACAATAGCTATAAAACACTGAAGAGACCGGAAGGGAGGGAGAGAGAGAGTGAGAACGACATATCGGCTCTATACTATACTGACAGGAAAGGAAATGGAGGGAGGGAGACAGTGAGCCAGGCTGAGAGAGGTGTAAAGTTCAGATCAAGTTGCTAATATAGCCATAAATATACTTCCAAAAGGTTACTGTGTGAAATGGAAGAGTCCTGTGATGGAGAGGAAGAGAGGAGAGGTGCGAATGGAATGGCCATGATGCAGTGGTGGTATTATATCATCATAGTCCTTTGTGGTTTTCAGGTAAAACACCCGATTCTAAGAGGACAGTTCACATTAATGTCAGGCATGTGTAAAGACAAAAACAAATAGAGAGTAAGAGAGAGATGGGAATCCTTTAAACTCAGTACTAGCCAAGTGAAGATCATTTCTACTTCACCCAAAGATTACTGTGTGCTCAGTCATGCCACCTGTGGCTGGATGCTATGTTGCAAACACTCTGCTGCATCAGTATGCATAAGTAAACCTCAGTCTTCTTCAGCCTCTTGTTTGAGGGATGTGCTGTGCATCGCCAAAGCACTGTGCAATTATGGGCGCTTCAGTGTGGGGGCCTTAATTAAATCTTTCGGCATGGCACGGGGTACCAGAAAAACAAATACAAAAACCCTCTGTCCTGCGCACCAGACTGGTGAACTGGTAAAAGTATTCCAGTGCAAATTATTATGATAAATGAACTGAGGTGTCCGATCAGTGTGTGTCCTGAGCTCCATGTTATCCCTCTGATGCTGCAGCATTCTTGCACACCTCAACATGTTAATCAAGATGTACAGTATTAGAGCAATGCACAATTCAAATGTATTGAAGGCAGTAACCAGTGAGGAAAACAATGCACTGCTAGCCTAGCAGTCAATAACTGACATTCAGTTTGATGAAAATGAGACTCCACCACCATACTGTCAAGGTGATGATGCCGACATGCCGTAACGTAATCAACCAAGCTGTGGCTGCTGTCTGGCAGTGGATTGCTCACATCAGGGTAGAACTATACAGCCTGCAATCATATCATCACATTGAATTCAGAGTGATTGAAAAATGTGCCATGATTTAGGTCAGAACACTTTACATTGTTTGACTTATCTCAGCAGAGAAAGGCATTAAGCAACCATGTGTCTAATGTTATATACAGTAAGTCACAAAGGGGCAATAGTGTACAGTACACTGAAGACAACGGGTCTGCATCTTGCTCCTAAATAAAGTATCAAACACTGGTTTACTTTCTGAACATGAAGTCTCCCTATCTTCAAAAAGTAGTGTTCTCGTCTCGAAAGATAACAACAGCAACCTATTTTTGCATATATTTTTGTGGCAAAAAAATTACAAATTTCAAGGGACTTTTTTTACCTGCATTGTACTGATGTATGTTGTGACTAATTTAAATGATAGTGTCAGAACCATTACCTAAATTACTTCCAAAAAAACCAAGGGAGAGTATGCCACTGTATGAAAACATAATCACACTTAATTGTACATTTGGGAGACTGAGCAGTCAGACGCAGAGAGGCAAACAAACGTTTAAAAGGTTTCCACTTACATGTGGGCACATTTACACAATGTAGGCACAGTGGAGGAATTCAAAAAAACCTTACAGTTTTTTTCGATTGCTAAACCACAGTGGACACAACTGTAGCGCAATGTGCAAAACTCTAACTACAGTCTGCACTACCAACAGTCACTGGAGCTGAACAGTTCACTTCACCTGCAAAATAGGCTCAGTGCAGCAAACACTATGAATTGTCCTCACTGAGATAACACACACTGTCACTCAGAATATGCTCAGAGTACAAACACTAGCATCAAACCCCAATACATAAATTACAAACTTTTAATCTTTACAGTTTGAATAATTTGAGTTATTTCACACAAATTAAGTAATATTTTATTTGATGAAAGGGTGACATTCTTTCACATGAAATGGTTTATTTTATTACATACCAGTTTTTTTAGGAAAACAAAAAGAAATGAAAATCAGAAGTTTGCTTCAATAGATACAAATGTTGTATATTTTATTGAAAACATTTCCAAATGTAGTATTTATCTGTATAAATATTCTATAATTGTAATACAGAAATCTATCCTGTAATGTTGTCATTTACTGTAAGGATGCAACTCTAAGCTGTTTGTTTGCTGGAAAATTCGTATTACAGATGCAGCTTTAGATTTTTGCAGATTGGGTTGCACTCTCAACCCTGCCTCTCTCAATGAGAGACCATGATTCACAACAGGGTTTATCAGTGTAGCCCTTACTGTATTTCATCAGACATTACAGCTCTGTCTTCCTCCACACATCCACACTCTCACTGCCACTCTTCTCCCTCCAACAACCTGTCTTCCTTGGTCCATTTGAAAAAAAGTGCTGCAAATCCACATTGTTGTGCAGGCTGTGGTTAAGCCATGAGTGTGTAGAGTTTTGAAAATTGTGTTTAAGCAATGAAAAACGAGCTACAGTTTGGTCCGAATGAACCGCTGCTCTGCATACTGTTGTTAGAATTTTGTACATGTCGCTCCAGTTGTGCCCACTGTGGTTTAGCAATCGAAAAAAACTGTAATTCAACACAATCAAACATTTTATGTTGAAAATACTCATCAGGGTATTTAGCTCTTTAGCTCAGTTGGTAAGGTGTCCCTTTCTCGGGCCGGGCCCAGCAGCAGACCCGGTTTCGAATCCCACCCGCGGTCATTCTCTGCATGTCACTCCCCTCTCTGCCCCATTTCACCTCTGTCTCTCTGCACTATCAATAAAGCATAAAAATGCCCAAAAAATATCTTTAAAATCTATATCTGTTTTTGAATAAAATGTAATAAAAGAAGAAACATAATTATAAAAAAAGATATGAGCGGAATAAATTCAACAAATTAACAAATGAAGCAGGGTTTTTTCATAACTATTGATTTTAATTTATTTGAAATTAATTGGAAATTTAACCCATTCAGGTCACTTTACACTACAATGCTAATGGGCTGGTCCTAGGGCTAGCTGCTGAAGGCTGTTCCTGTGTCTTTGTTTTGGAACTACTGTAGCTGATGCTCAATCTCATTCTCTTCTTCAAAGTCACTGTCAGATTCTGAAATTTCAGAAATGTGATCCTCACTGTGATCTCATCACTGCTTTATGCAGATGATGTGGTCCTGATGACATCATCGGTCTGTGACCTTCAGCTCTCACTGGATTGGTCATGCAACTGCTTAAGGATGCTGAGAATCTTGGGTGGCATCCCAATTTTGGTGAGGTGTTGCCAGAGCAACTCACGGTTGACGGTGTCGAAGGCTTTTATTGTTCTTCAGCCCTGCAATGGCTTGCTGGATTTCTGAGTAAAGTGGTGGGGTGTCCAGGTGTGTGGTTGTTGGCAGGTCTGGGAGATTATCCAGGATATGTGGGTCGACTGGGTTGGTGTGGTTGAGTAGACTCTCAAAATGATTTTCCCAACGGGCAAGAATCTGGTGGCGGCCCTTGAATAGCGTGGACCCGTCAGCTGATCGGACCGGGGCAATCGCCCGCTTCCTGGGGCCGTACAATGCTTTGATAGCGTCGTAAAAGCCTTGGGTGTTGTTACAATCTGCCAGGTTCTGGATCTCTTGCGCCTTTTGCACCCACCAGGTGTGCGCTGGGCTGCTGTTCTTGACACACACACACACACACACACACACACACACACACACTTTAAATTGTATAATTCAGTAACCCGCTAACAGACTATTGCCAGGGTGGACCTTATTGGCTTGTCAAGCACATGAGTAAGTAATAACACTAATGATGAATTATGTTCCATTAACCCTTGTGTGGTGTATATATTGTTACACAGTCAGTGTTTGTGGGTCTGGTGGAGGTTTTACAGTTCTTTTTCGATTGCTAACCCACAGTGGGCACAACTGTAGCTCAATGTGCAAAACTCTAACTACAGTCTGCACTACCAACATTCACAGGAGCTGAACAGTTCACTTCACCTGCAAAACAGGTTCAGTGCAGCAAACACTATGAACCAGCCTCATTGAGATAAAACACACTGTCACTCAGAACATGCTCAGAGTACAAACACTAGCATCAAACCCCAATACCGAAATTACAAACTTTTAATCTTTACAGTTTAAATAATTTGAGTTATTTCACACAAATTACGTAATATTTTATTTGATGAAAGGGTTACATTATTTCACATGAAATTGTATATTTTATAACATACCAGTTTTTTTAGGAAAACCAAAATGAATGAAAATCTGAATTTTGCTTCAATAGATACACATTTTGTATATTTTATTGAAAACATTTCCAAATGTAGTATTTATCTGTGTAAATATTCTATAATTGTAATACAGAAATCAATTCCTGTAACGTTGTCATTTACTGTAAGGATGCAACTCTAAGCTGGAAAATTCGTATTATAGATGCAACTTTAGATTTTTGCAGATTGGGTTGCACTCTCAACCCTGCCTCTCTCAATGCGAGACCATGATTCACAACAGGGTTTTCAGTGTAGCCCTTACTGTATTTCATCAGACATTACAGCTCTATGTCTTATAGGTCTTCCTCCACACATCCACACTCTCACTGCCACTCTTCTACCTCCAACAACCTGTCTTCCTTGGTCCATTTGAAAAAAAAGTGCTGGAAATCCACATTGTTGTGCAGGCTGTGGTTAAGCCATGAGATAGGTGTGTAGAGTTTTGAAAATTGTATTTAAGCAATGAAAAACGAGCTACAGTTTGGTCCGAATGAACCGCTGCTCTGCATACTGTTGTTAGAATTTTGCACATGTCGCTCCAGTTGTGCCCACTGTGGTTTAGCAATCGAAAAAAATTGTAATTCAACACAATCAAACATTTTATGTTGAAAATACTCATCAGGGTATTTAGCTCTTTAGCTCAGTTGGTAAGGTGTCCCTTTCTCGGGCCGGGCCCAGCAGCAGACCCGGTTTCGATTCCCACCCGCGGTCGTTCTCTGCATGTCACTCCCCTCTCTGCCCCATTTCACCTCTGTCTCTCTGCACTATCAATAAAGCATAAAAATAACCAAAAATATCTTTAAAATCTATATCTGTTTTTGAATAAAATGTAATAAAAGAAGAAACATAATTATAAAAAAAGATATGAGGGGAATACATTCAACAAATTAACAAATGAAGCAGGGTTTTTTCATAACTATTGATTTTAATTTATTTGAAATTAATTGGAAATTTAACCCATTCAGGTCACTTTACACTACAATGCTAATGGGCTGGTCCTAGGGCTGGCTGCTGAAGGCTGTTCCTGTGTCTTTGTTTTGGAACTACTGTAGCTGATGCGCAATCTCATTCTCTTCTTCAAAGTCACTGTCAGATTCTGAAATTTCAGAAATGTGATCCTCACTGTGAGCTCATCACTGCTTTATGCAGATGATGTGGTCCTGATGACATCATCGGTCTGTGACCTTCAGCTCTCACTGGATTGGTTCACAGCCGACTGTGAAGCAGTTGGCATGAGGATCAGCACCTCAAAATCTGAGGCCATGGTTCTAGTAGAAACCTATGGATTGTGGATTGGGAATGAGTCCTTTCCCCAAATGAAGGAGTTCAAGTACCTCGGGGTCTTGTTTGCCCTGGGTCCAGTAGACCCGAACATCCTGAATGTAATATAAATGCGTAGGAGGGGTGTATAATAGTAGCCTGGCTCCGCCCGCCCGCCTACTTCCGGCCAAATTTCATTTTCCCTTCAGTAGTCAGTCTGGGTGTACAGCGCATTTCCCAGATTCTCCGTAGAATCTACGATCGTCCAATCAGCGAACAGAGCGAGTGGCTGAGAACGCTCCAGTTTCAGTTGAATGCTGCGTTCCTTTATACTCGGAAGAAGGAGATTTCCGACTTGGTAGTTCCGAGTTCCGACCAACTGGAAATCAATTCATGACAACAATCTGTTATCAACACAATTCAGTCACAAAAAAGAAAGGAAATTTTATTTTATTTAGAATCTTTAGTTTTATTTGGAAACACGGCTCTCACATTTGACATGAATACCGTCAAAGAACTCCAAAATAGTTTCTTCAACAAATTATATCCAGTTTAATGATTTTCTCTGAAAGTAACAAACAGGAGGAAATGGATTACTAACAGCAATGGTGAAACACACTGACTCAACAGTTAGGTTTAACAGGAAAATATGTATTTTCTAGTCTCTTCCTTGAAGTGTATATTATTGTTGCAACATAAACAAAAATAAAATACACAAAGAACATAACAGTTCCATTTTTAATCATGGACTAAAGATAAAACAAAATAATGATCACTCTCTTGTGACTAAACACTAGTTTAACCTGGCCCTATCACTGTTATTTGAATGAACACATATATATTTAATTTAAACTTTATTTATACTCGAAAGATCAGTTGAGGGGTGACCCTCATTTATAATCTCTCTCTCTCTTTAGATCCAGTTCTTGGGTTTGCTGGCCACTCCTCTCCAAATGAAGCAGTTGGGCTGGAATCCAAGAATCTTGTCTAATCACCAAGTTCATGTACATGGAAAAAATTAAAATAATCAGTTAACAGTTCAGATGCATTTTTGTTTCCTTTATCTAAATCAGTATAGCATAGCATTACGGGTCACAAAGTCCATTAGTAAATGGTTAATTACACTTAAGTAATGCCTATTCAGCACTGGTGTGCATTTATTAAGTGTTACTTAATGGATAAATGGTTCCCACTTTACAATAAGGGTCACAAAGAGCATTAATAAATGGTTAATTATGCTTAAGTAATGTTACAAAAATGGCATTTGTTAACAGTTAATTAATGCTTATTATTGTATTAATCAACTGTTGGTTCAAGCTTAATTAATGGGTTAACTAAGGTTAATATAGGATATTTATAAACAGTACATAATGTAGTAATTAATACCTTAGTTAACATGAATACCATTTGTAAATGCTTACTAGACACATTAGTTAACAGTTAACTAATGGTTAGTTAAACCTTATTAAGCATTAACTAACCATTAATTAATGTACCCTTATTGTAAAGTGTTACCATTTGTGGTCTGATATATGTTCTTCACAGTTAATGAGCCAAGGCCAATGAGTCTCAGTTTGAAATTATAATTTATAATATAATTTTTCTTTTGATAAAAATGAAAATGGGTCTCACAGACCCGAACACCACACAAGGGTTGGATGTGCCAGTGAGACAGCCCTTCAGCATGCACCATAGGTAATTTACAGAGAAGCCCTTTCGAAATGACGCCAAAGGAACAGCACAGGTGCAACTAATAAAACTAATGATGGCACCCATTCAGCTGCTTCAGTTTGATGATGCTGGTGTTATGCATGCCGGCTCAATGTCTGGCATTTTGGGACACACACACACACACACAAAAGGAGGATAACAACCACCTATCATAGGACAGCGTACTGCACTCAGCAGTACGCACAAACGCACAAGTTCACGTATATGCAAACATGAACATGCATGCACACACACATACTCACACTCGATTAGATTTAAATTCATTTGACAACTGCTTGTCCAAAGCAACTTACAATAACTGTGTACAACCTCTGCAGGAACAAGGGCAAGATGTCATCAACTGTCTTACAATGTATTCACCTACTCTAAAACCTTCCATTACAATTTTGTCTCTTTCTCTTTCTTTTTTTACTCCTCTGTGTCTTTTTGATCCATCCATGACCTCATTTCTCTCCTTCTGCTTCCTTTTTTCTCCCTCCTTCTCTCTGTCTATCGTTCTCTTTCTCCAGCATTAGTCCCCTTTCCCTCTCTCAGGGTAATGAGATATAAATGTTTCAGGATTGCCTGCAGCTCAAGACCTGTCCGTCTCTTTCACACAAAAAACACACACAGACTGCATAGAAAGATACATCCAAAAATAGAAAACACATATGCTGCTGAATGAACATGCAGTATATTTCTCCTAAATCTGGTGGAACTAATTTGCATGATTTAAAGGACAATTGGCTGTGGGCACAATGACATGAGGATGGTGTGTTTGTGTTCTCAAAATTAAAGTTAAACAATACTTTTGTGTGTGTGTGTGTGTGTGTGTGTGTGTGTGGGTGGGGGGTTGCAGGTTACATAGGGGTTGCTTCACCAAATATAAAAGGTTTTACTGACCTCAGGTCAGCAGTCTCAGCTGGTACCAAGTGCAAAATACACTTGCATGTACAAACAAGGCAATAACCTAAGTTTTCAGAGAAGGAGATATCTGACCAAAATAAATGAAAGTATACTGTAAATAAAGGTGGTCAAACCAAAATAGCAATCAGCAAATGGTCAAATGTAACATAAAATGTGTTTCAGAAAAAAGTTCAAAAGTTGAAACTGTCTCGGCCAACTTTATTTCCTTGAGAAGGTCATTTCACAGCTTTAAGGACCTTGATAGCAAAGGCTTAGATTTAAGCCTGGACTCTGGAACAGACAAAATACCTCTGCCTGAGGTGCTTAACCTATGTGAAAAGGCTCTTATGGAACTGAAAGGGCAAATGTGGCAAACATCAAGGAATTTAAAGGATTTAAAGACAATCATAAACGTGTGAATGAAATCCAAATAACAATGGGAGTCAGCGTTAACAAGTTAAAGTAGATGTACTGCCTCATGGTTTTGGTTAAAAGCTTTCGTGTACCGAAAAGTGGAAAAGGTGTTGCAATAATCAGGACATCCACAAATAAAAACACCACTGGGCAATATTGCTAAAATATCATATAGTATAATGTTTTTTAAAGTTAAAGTAAGTTCAGGGCCCACCGTTTTGTTGACAAACATATGGTCAGCTTATGTTTCAGGTTCCTCAAAATAATTTTGTTTTGATTTAGGAATTATTCAATTCTAAGAATTACTTGTATTGTAGGCTAAATGCATTTATTAATCTGCAGTGTCTGCAAACGTGAGAACATTTGTTGTCTTTTGCTGACACTTCATTGTGCACCTTAAAAACTATAGCACTTGGGGTGCCCGTGGCACAGTGGGTAGGGTACTATCTGACGTTGTGATCCTTTCAGTGCAAAAATGTGTCGAAACACACAATTAATGTGTTGTGACAGCCAGGAAACCATGGCTGAATAAGTCTTGAGATATGCTTGGAATGGATCTCTAGAAAAGATTTTTGTTATCGTTTTGCTTTCAGGAAAGCCTTGGAGTGAGCACTGCACACTGAGGTCAGAAACATTAGCATTAAAAGGGGAAACCAATTTAAAGTATAATACAAATTGGCCCCCTAGATCAACACCTTACTTGCAACGAGGGCCAACAGTGGTTGCTAATGGAAACACTGAAGACACCTGCTTAAAATAGAAAGGAGTGAAAAACACTTAATGCAGCACTCATTGCCTCAGTCTGACTAAAAGTATTGTGGATGATGTGAAAAGTTGTGTCGAAGGCTTCAGAAGCACAACAATAAAGCACATTTTAAATCAGCATTCAAAGGGTGTGAGTGACTATAAAGCAGTCTCAGTCAGCCAAATAATGTTATGTTGTTCCCCCAGCAACAAGAAATATATGTTGTCATTTTACATATGGACAAAAAAAAAAAAAAACAGAATAGGTAAGCACATACAATACATACACAACACCCAACCCCCTCTCCCCTCCACCACATAAACAGTAGGGCTGTCAAGCGATTAAAAAAAATGTATCTAATTAATTACAGGCTCTGTGATTAATTAATCTAAATTAATCGCATACTTTTATGACACCTAAATACCTGTTTATAAACGGCTGTATAGCCTGCCACAGTTTGTTTCTCTCTCTCTCGCTCTCCGTCTCCCGTAACTTCTGTCTCCGCAACAGACAGCGCTGCACTGCCACAGATGCCTATGCCGATTCATTCACCATCGTCGTACTCATAGGCAACAATATTGACAAACACACACACACGGGGCGGGTGTCCGTTTACGCGGGAGACGAGACAGCTAGCAAACAAAATTGAGACACACGGAGGAAGATTGAGAGATACTGTTTTGAACCTATACATTGTTGCACCCACTAAATCAATAATGCACAGACACTGCGGAGAATAAAGTAAGATGTCTTCCTACCTTCATGCTTATTTGCCCGAAGCAGCCCATAAACCGTCCATAGAGCCCTCGGCCACCTGCTTCTCTCTTTACTTTTCTCCCTTTCACCCGTGCGAGCTGTGTATGCAAGATTCAGGTGCAACTCGGTGCAGCTGCGCACCACTTTTGCACCGGGTCAAAGAGCATTATAGAAGTGCGATTAATCTGCGTTAATTTTTTAAATCGCGTTAATTTTTCTGTGATTAATTAATCGAAATTAACGCGTTAATTTGATAGCCCTAATAAACAGCCAAGGAATACAGAAAAAAAGTGAAATAAATAACTAAGACAAAATGATTAAGAAATTAAGCTGTATGTACACAAGAAACAAAACAAAGCTAAAACAAAAACAGAACTGGGGCAAACCTCATACCTTTTGGGTCCCTAAGTGCCACAGCACTGGGCCCCATATAGCGGGGAATTTATGGGGGTGACCTGACAGCTCATGACGTAGCCTTTCCACATGTAGAATGCCCACCATATCCCTCAGCCAGGTTTCAAATTGGGGGGCCAACTCGGACTTCCACAGCCTCAGGATACATCTTTTGGCAATAACCATGATTATGCGTGCATTGTGGTCCAATTGTTCCAGGGCTGTGGAATGTCCGAACAGGGCGGTTTCCGGATCAGGAGTTAAAGACACATTTAAAACATTAGAATACCATTGAAATACAAGACACCAAAAGTTGTAAAGATTTGGGTATTCCCAAAAGTGGTGAGCAAGTGTATCCTTGGCAATCTTACATCTGTTACATAAAGGTGAAAGATCTGGGAAAATGTTATGTAGTTTAACCTTAGAATAGTGCAATCTAAGTGTGACCTTAAATTGAATTAACTGAAGCCTCGAGTTTATAGAGCAGGATTTTATGCTTTTTAGCGCTCCCTCCCAGACATCGTCAGCTATTCCAATGTTTAAGTCTTTTTCCCAGGCTTGCTTTATTTTTAAAATAGATTTGTCCTGCCGGTCTAAAAATGTTCCCAATCAAGGATTACATTGTGGTCCCCTGCAGCAATCACATTTGTGCCCAGAAGGTCGGGTAACATATCAAAGGTTTTACGGAAAAAGGTAGCGTCATCAATATTTGGGCCATACATGTTAAGAAGTGTTACATGAACAGAGCAAAGGTACCCAGTTACTATAAGAAAACGACCATTCGGGTCAGTTACTGTAGAGATATCTGAAATCTATGTTTTTCTTAATAATAATTGCCACACCGCGGGCTTTGCTAGAAAAAGTGGATTGAAATATCTAGGGCTGCACCAATCCACTATTTTTAGTTCCAATCCGATTCCGATATCTGGGTTTTGGATATCAGCCGATACCGATACTTTTCGATACGATATCATAATTGTTATACAATTTTTTGTTGGTGGTGATGTTATGTGTAAAGCTAGGAAGGCTTAAGCAATTATAATTTAAAAAAGCAAGAAACACAAATGCATATAAGGCAGAAGTATAGAGTCACAAAAAAAATCATTCTCAATGATCACTTCTGTCCCACTAGAATATGTGGTGGTCTGTTTTTCTGAACAGTCTTCCTTTCTCTGGCTGTATTTTACATAGTAGAATTTGTCACAGTGCAGAAGCCTCTCCACTTCCTTGACTTGGGTTAGCTTTGATTAGCTCACTGGTTAACAAACTGATATGTACTGTATGTCAATTTAGAAAGTGGTGTCCTCTCTCCCTCCACCGAACGTTGGCGCATGCTCGCACGGCTCGTTCACTAGTTCACTACATAGTACATTTTTTTTTTATATCGGAGCTGTTAGTCCGATATCCGATACGCAGATTTCGGCCATATCGGTCCCGATACCAACACTGGATCGGATCGGCCCCATCCCTAGAAATATCTGTCCTGCCCATCTGCAGCACAGCCGGTTCCGCTCTGATGGTCTAAAGTGAGTTTCTTGGAGGAACACAATGTCGGCAGATAGAGATTTAAGATGGGAGAAAACCTTTGCTCATGTAATTGGATGGCCCATGCCTCGCACGTTCCAGCTCACCATGGTAACCCCCTTGCTTGTATCATCACCCCCGGGTATCATACAAAGTTATACGCCAAAATACACATGCAGTGACACAGTAGTTTGCCCCAAACAAAAAGACAGTTAAACCACTAGAACAAAAACACATACAGCCCTCCCACCCTCCCCACTTTCCCAAACAAAGCGAGGGAAAATACCCTAAGGATAACCCACCCCCCAAACCCAATGTCCTCATCCCCAAACGACGAAGACGGCAGGTTGAAGGTAGATTTAAACTTCCGTTGCATTTTGACAGAAAAATAAAACGCTATCCTCTCTTCATGCAGAGAGGCTCCAAGTGTTCAAACAGAGCATCATGGGCGCAAATAAAACACAAATGAACACCACAATTGAGAAAAGTCACATATTTAGGCACTGTTTGCCTACCACATCCAGCCAATAAGCGAGCCCGAGGAGAAAGAGAGGAAAAAACGAATACAATATAAAGGGGCATGGAATGCATAGAGGATCAGAGCTCGGCCACAGGGCGATGAGCAAAAACCTCAGCAGCCCGCAAAGGACACCTTGATCTGGATGTATATTAGTGTTAAAATAACTAGGGCTATATAATAAAATAGATTGATTTAAACAAAATAAAACTCTGGGCGGCTGGATGGGGCCGGACAACAGTGATCGATAAGACGATGTGTAATAAACCAGAAAAAAAAACACACGCAACTCAGCTGGGGAACCCCATCAACGTTCAACACCAAAATAGTGTGGTTTATAACAGTATTTTAAGGCTCGAGTGGGGATGGAGTAGCCTAGATTAGGGTGACCAGATCCCAATTCACCAGGTGTGGGACAAAGACTACGTTTGTGCGGGGCAATATGGGATAATGTGCTGTTTTTTTTAGCAAAATAAACTTGTGTCACCACCGGTAATGCCAGAGACACTGCTTTCTATATTAAAAAATACTATCTTTTGCAGCACGCTGCAGTTACGTTACTGTTAAACAAATAGAGCATTAAGGCTGCGGCTTCACATTAAAAGCATTTCACTGGCTTTACATTAGCATTTCACTGGACAAACGCGAGTTGGCTTTTATTTTGAAGTAACAGGAAAGTAAACGCTGAAGCAGCTACACACACACCCACACACACAGAAATGGAGAGACGCAAATTCACACACACATACAAACAGAGACTGCCGTCTCCACACAGCCATCCAATAAATGCCAGATTATAAAACACACATTTGAAAAGGGGGGCTCACTGTCAATAACAATGCGGGACAACGTCTCAATTTGTGGGACGTGTGCAAAGTAATGGAAATGCGTGACTGTCCCCTACAAATGTTTAAAAAACAAAAACAACAACAACACCCCACACACGTCAGCTGGGAAAATATTCTTTAAGTGGCCAACACCTAGTCTGCAAAGTCTGTTTTTACCTTACAGGATGAGCGAGTTCAGTAGTCTGAAAATCCTCAGCGAGCAGAGAAGTGCAAATCGTAAAAAGCCTGGGCCTCTTTGGGGCAGTCAAAGAATCTCTTCTCTCCGCGGTGCTCTACGCGCAGACGAGCAGGAAAAAGGAGGGAAAACCTGACTTTCTTCTCGTATAGGCAGAGGTTCACACCGGCAAAGGATGCCCTCTTCTTAGCGATGTTGGCGATCATGTCGGGGAAAAAGTAAATGTCCATGGTACCTGAGCTGCTGTGCGTCCCTTTCTCGTCTCAGAACACGCTCCTTATCGCTGAAGTAGTGGAATCGGACAATGAATATTCTCGGTCTTGGCTCCCTGCCTTCCTCCACTGAGCGCGCTGGGCCGATGCGGTGAGCTCTATCCAGGACCGGGGGGGAGGAGAAGAAGCCGGCGCCGAGGACCTCGTTGAAAAAGGTAGCCATGAACTTTACTGGGTCTGCTCCCTCGGTCTTCTACGGGATTCCAATCACACGTAGATTATTGTGACGTGACCGTGATTCCAAATCTTCGGTCTTAGCCATCAGCGGTGTATTTTCAGACTGCAGACGCGCACATGTCAGCTCAAGGGCGGTGATCCGGTCGCTGTGATCAGACAGTGCTGTCTCCATGGCGGTCATCGCCAGGTTGAGCGAGTCGGTGGTCGACTTGACGGCATCTAAGGCAGCAGAAATAGGCCTCAAGGCTTCACTCACTACCATTTCATGGTTGTAGTAAGGGTTGCTGTTAGGTCGGATAGCAGCACCGCGCGTTGCTTGTCTAGATCAGGCGGCAGGGAGACGACTCCGCCATGACAGTCTGACCTCGTGGCTGCCTCTTTCTCCGGGCGAATTCTGCCCTTTTTCCTTCTGCTCGCTGCGGCCCATCATCACCAAACAATAACAATATCAATAACCAAGCAAAAAAAACGGCTTTCCAGTAGTGTGTGGTGTTATGATATATAAAAAAGCCTTGAACGCCTGGAGCCCCGGCGCAACACGTTCTTCTTCTTCAAATGCTAAACCGGAAGTCAGCAAGACATAGTTTTGACGTTTAATCTCAAGAGTTTTCAAAATAAAAGGCAATTTTGAGGCAATAGTGATAAGAGTTCATAGTAAGACATCTCTATGAGTTTGTTATTAGCAGTTAAAACCACACATTGAGGTATACATCTAGGATACTCTAAAACACTAACTAAAAATTGGTCCCAGTGTATAGCTAGAGTTAAGATTTTGGCATTTGTTATTCAAAGCTTAAACCATTTAAATTCACCTGAAACAATTTACATTTTAGGGGGGATTAAATTACAGCAAACTGGACCTGCAGGACCACACATTTATGTGAAAGAAAGACAACAGTTGCTTGTGAGCACATGACATGGGTTTTACAAGGACCTTCCCACCCTGCAACAAACACTTATTCTCAGCATCATGATTCTACAAGTAATGAGGGTAAAATCCCACAATCACCAATCAATAACCTTTTCTGAGTTAATATCAAGGGTATTCCAAAATCATTGATCTTTTCATATAATGCTGCCGGGCCTGTATTATGTTCCCCAAACAGCAACGGCAAAGAGTTTGAGGAGAAAAAAACAAACAAAGCACAAAGTGTATATTTTTCATTAGGCAGAAGAACCAGAGTAAGCCCAAGGATCAAACAATGTTGCTCCTGTTTCAATGTCCTTGAAATATCAGTGATGCAGAAGACAAGTGACCACTTTTTTTGGAATGAGCATGTGCTTGTTCATTAAAAGCATCCGAACCCAACAAAAGAGCAACTGCACTGCAGCACATCAAAAATTCATAGGATTATACATTGTTTCAAATTGTAGATTGGTTGATTCATCAGCTAGCGCAAATTGCATTTTTCACGGTAATGATTCAAATTGAGTTATCAAAATATGCTTATATATGAAGGAATATTTTGAATCTTGTTCTAAAAACAGAACATGCCTACTGTTAGGTTGGAAGGGGTTGAAGTCCTACAGGGTGCAACTTGCCCAACAATATGTATAGGATTGATTCCTTTAGATAGAATATGAATCATGTTATGAGAAAATTATAAACAGCTTGACTTCAGGGGAAGAGAGGGGCGGTTGCTTCTGGAAAGGGAACAAGAGGCATGCAGCATGAAAAAATGTGAATTTATGTAGTCTAGATGCAAACGCCCCCTCCTTGTTTGTGTTTGTCTCCTCTTTCTCCCCTCAACTCTTCTTCCCTGGATCTGCTCCTACAGAAAACGAATACAACTGGGAGTCAAGTCCATTTTACATCAATTTGCTATTGTGTGGAGGTCAATGGTGGCCGACAGTGTCCTGACAAGATCTCTAGTGGGTGTAATCAGATAATTACATTGTGGATTAAATTGTTAATCAGACAAACAATAACATCGAAACCAATTAAACCACTTTAGCCCCACTTTACTTTTTCAGCTCTCCTTGTTTTTATGCCGGGTGTCTTTTTTTATGTGCTTCTCTCCCTTTCCCCATCTCTTTCCCTACTTTGCCCTGTATCCTCTACCAATCAACTCCATCTGACACCCCTTATCCTCCTCCTCTGCTCTCCTTTCTTCCTCTCGTCTGTGTCTTCTGTTTCTCTCGCCTCGGCTGAGGGCCACAGTGGCGGAGTATAGGGACAAAAAGAAGTCTCGCCAGAGTGTCTGAGCACTGAGTAGCATCCATTTAGACGTTATGTAACTCCATCTCGTACAGGGCTCCTTCCTGGGCACGAGCCATTTACCTCATTCACGTCACTTTTCATCCACTTTGTCTCTATGATGTTCAGGGTTGTGCGTGGAATCTACATTATCAAAGTTTTCGACTGTTGCACATTCTCATTAAGAGGCCCCGCTCTGTCTTGTTAGCGCACTTTGTTAACGCACTTGACAAGGATGCAGACTAGTTGTCCTGATATACCGAAATTGGTGTCTGACGTTTCGACTTGGCTTCTTTCACTGTCTCTGCTGCAAGGGCGGGCAAATTGTCTCAGATACTAAGATGGATTTTATTTCAGCTGTGGCTTAGCATAATGTGTGACATTCACTCAGCATCACAGCTGTTGTGTTAGTGCAATGTTCTGGTATGATGTATGATGAAGAGGAGCATGAAGAAAAGTACAGCTCCTTGTTTTGGCCGTTGCCCGCCTGAACTGCATTATATGTAGACTTCATAATATGTTCTGACTTGTTTGTTTCTCTACGGCTTTGTCATGCAGTACTTTAATCATAAAGCACAATATGTATTCTTCTTGTGTGATGGAGAAAATTAATATTAGACATGTATGCACTTCTTATGCATGTTTTGAAGTTATGTACAAGACTTTGTGTTTTTTTTTTACTTTTCCATTTTTAATTCTCCCTCCGAGGCGTATTCATGTTGTGTTCTTTTAGCTTTCGGCCTTTTGTGTCTCATATGTGATGCTAAACTCCATTAGCTCTATTAAATTATGTCATGTTGCATGAGCACATTCCTGTATTTTGTATGCATGGTGCTCAGTTACTTTTTGTCCCTTTCTTTATTATCTCTTATTCACTGCTCATGTTATTCCTGACCATTCTGTGCGGCTTTTCGTTCTGGGCACTACTCTTCATGGGTAATATGATATTTGTGTTCGGTCTTCACTGTCTGCCGGTGTTAGGCAGATTCTCTATACAGTACTTTCTCAACATTTGGCTTTGTACTTTTATTTTTAGTGACAATGCATTAGCATTTGCCCATGTACCGCCTAATGTGCAGTGGTGCGCTATGAAACAAAACATCAAATGCTGTTAACTATGTGCTCTTTATGTGGGCTGATTTCTAACATGTCCCATTGGCTTGGTGATCTGATAATGGCACCCATAATATTCTGAACTCAAGCATTGAACGACTGTCAGCGAAGCGCTACGCAAATCTTGATAATCCCTTTAATGGAGCCTGTGGGCTGGAGAATACCATCTTTCTCTCTCTCTCTCACACACTCACACACACACACACACACACACACACACACACACACACACACACACACACACACACACACACACACACACACACACACACACACACACACACACACACACACACACACACACACGTAGTCAAACTACTGACTGACATCAATTCTACAAAGAATATTGCCTGGAGGTTATATACTTTAGCGAGGCATACAATTGATGAATGGTGAAAGTACAGTGGGGTTAATGCTCAAAAGAACGTAAATCTCCTTAGAAGCTTTTATGGTAAAAGGTTGACTACGTATATGTAAGGTCACAGTAACCTGTCAAAAAATATATTCAAAAATATATTCAGTTCATCTCTGGTTGTCAATATATAGTATAAGATAAGATATATAAGATAAAGTATCCATGTACTTAAACCTATACTAACTAACATGAAAGAGCACTCCTAAAAATACCATAACTTATTATGATAAATCTTACTTTTGTTGTTTCTGTAACTGGGTGGCAATTGCATAAAGGTCCCGTTGCATAAATGTCCCATGATTTTGCTCCCAAACATTCTGTGATAATGTGAAAATTCATATTGGGCCTATTAGTGTTCAAGCAGAATAGTGCAACATATTTGTCCATGGAGCAACTGAAATTGATTCAACTGGTTCAAATATATGGGACGAGTGTCATGATCCCGTTTGGGCTCCTTGGCCTTAGATGTGTTTTCCCTTTTCACCTGTTTTCTGTGTGCTGAGCTAATTGCAGGGGTGGAGCCAGGTGTGCTGGAGTCAATCAACAACATTCACAGCTGCCTTCAATTCATCAACTGCTCTACTTATACCCGGGCCTACCTTCCAGACACTGCCAGATTGTAGCTTCTGTTCTCACACAGTCAGTTCACCCTCTCACTCACCTGTTTTCAGCCATGCTCTGTTGCACGTTTTCCTGGGTAACCCTTGTTTCTCTGCCACAGTTCTCCCGGCCTGACTCCAGCCACCAGCTTCAGCCCTAGCTCTCCAGCACTACTCCTCGGACCCCTCCTGCCTGCCCGCTCTAGCCTGCTTCCACTCAGCCCCCTGGACTTGCCCCGTTGCTCTCTCCCTGGACCCCCATGCCAGCCAGCTTCCCTCCCCGGATCACGGTCCTAACACCCTGCTGGTTTTCTCCTGAAATAAATCTTCTTTTACTTACACTGTCTCTGCGCCTGTGTCCTCCAGACCCAACCGTAACAGTACAATCTGGCCATAAACATGGACACAGCAGAGACGGACTCCCTCCACCAGGCATTGGCAGCGCAGGGAGTGCTCGTAGGGAAACACGAGCAGACTCTCCGAGATGTCTTCTCCACGTTAAGTGGGCTCTCCACCTGTGTTACTGCTATGGGGCAGCAACTCAACGTTGTCTCGGCACACCTCACTCCCCCAGCTCCTGCCGACCCCGGTCGTCTTCAACAGGGTCCTGCCTCGGCTCCGCCGCTTCTCCAAGCCCATGAACCCCGTGTCCCGGCGCCGCAGCGCTATTCAGGTGACTTTGGGGCATGTAGGCCTTTTCTGATTCAGTGCACCTTAGCGTTTGAGCAACAGCCATCTACCTATGTCACAGACAGAGCCAAGATCTCCTATATAATCAGTTTACTCATGGGTAAAGCATTAACCTGGGCATCAGCAGTATGGGAGGGTCAGTCAGCTGTTTGTTTTTCTTTTGCTTTATTTTTGGCTGAGATGAAGAAGGTGTTCGATCACCCGGTGCGCGGCAGGGATGCCACCAAGCGACTCCTCACACTTCGACAGGGTACCCACAGCGTAGCTGAGTGTTCAGTAGACTTCAGAGCGCTAGCGGCAGAGACGGGGTGGAATGATGAGGCGCTGCAGGGGGCATTTCTCAACGGACTAGCCGATCCAGTTAAGGCGAGACACGGCAGGCAAAAACATCGTTTTTTTAAGCACTGGTCAATTTTGAGATTTGTGTCTATTTAGCTTCCATAACATGTCTTCTTTCATACTAGTATGGATAAAAGGTCCAAAATATACGTTTTAGGTGTTTATTTTACTAAACTTTGACTGCTTGCGTCTGTATTTTGCTCCTAAATTCGTCAAAAGTGAGCATTCTAACGGAACATACAGCACCGCGGCCGCTGTATGAATCATAATAACCATGGTACTGTTGGAAAGCTCTGAATCTCAAGAACAACGTTATCTGATCCAAATATGGTCATTTCCTTTGTATCAGTAACCAATCGTGAAAGTGTGAGGAGGGATTCAATGCTAGGAAAGCGACCTCATTGGCTAATGCACATTTCTGACGATGTGATTCGCTAAAAGGCATCACGTGATGCTAGCCCCGGGTAGCTCGAAAATCACAAAATAAAATGGGAAAAACGTCGAAAATATGCCAAACCAAGACAAAAAAAATACTTAATCAATTGGCTACGGACATTACATGATCGCCATTTGAAGGGGAGAAGTGTTAAAGACATGTAAATCACGCCGATCACGTCGGAGAGACACAGACTGTCAGACGATCAGAGGGGAGATGGTGGGGAGAGAGAGCGTCTGTGCCGACAGGAGCAGGTTGACAGACAGTGGCTAATAATGAATTAACCACGTTTAAATGAGCATGTGGATGTAAATGTTACTATGCTATGGTTTATATATGTTAAGCAGTGGTAGGCCTATATGGCATTGAGGGGTGTAGGGCCTAATTCAATAAATTACTCTAGCTATAATCAGTGATTATCAGCAGAATTCACGTTTTTATCTTTAACGGCCGTTTTCTCAAAATGAGCTTTTTCCAATACTCTGCGAAAGATATCTCAACTTCTAGAACACTGACATCAACCAAACTTTCTATGATCATTCATAGCACTATTTTAAAGGTTTTTACACAAGGATTTGTTAATATATTGTTAATTGTCTGATTTATGATACATTTTCCTCCTAAAAACATGCCGAAAATGCATTTCTAAGACATGTACATAGTCTTTTTTGATTTATTAAATGAAAAAAGGCTGTATCCAAAATCTGTTGTGTAAAAACTTCAGAAACTAATATGTGGTTAAAATAAAATAGAGATTTTAACTCTGGCTTTATCCAACATCTCAAATTTTTTCTCGAAAAATGACCCAAATTTACGCATAATTGGTTAAATATTGCCATATTTGCATATTTAATATAATACTAAAGAAAAACATGTAATACAAAAAATAAGTGTGTTAGTGTCAGTAATCAACTGGCAAAGTTTCATGATGATATCTATAAGTTAAAAAAAAATCCCTATTCACCTGGGGTGTCTCGCCTTAAGGATGAGTTAGCAGTTCGGGACGAATCAGCTAGCTTGGACGAGTTAGTGGCCCTAGCTATCAGACTTGATAATCGCCTTAGAGAGCGTCGTAGGGAAAGAGCCGGGCGGTCTCATGACCCGTTCTCCTCCCGTTCTCCCTCAGTTCCTATAAGACACTCCCCAGGTCGTAGCTCCAGTCAGTCCCCTGACTCCTTTGTCCTTCCCTCCTCCTCGGCAGAGGAGCCCATGCAGCTGGGCCGAGCCAAACTTTCCAATGCTGAGCGTTTTCGGAGGATAAATGAAGGGCTCTGCATCTACTGCGCTCAACCCGGTCACTTCCTGAGCTCCTGTCCCCAGCGGCCAAAAGGGAGTGCTCCCCAGTAACGGTGGGAATACTGGTGAGCAAGATCACATCGGAACCTTTCCCCCAATCTCGCATGCAATTGCGGGCTACGCTCTCCTGGAACCAACAAACCCATTCACTGTTCGCTCTGGTGGACTCTGGAGCTGACGAGAGCTTTCTGGATGCAGACTTCGTTGCCAGAGCAGGTATTGCCACTCGACCGCTCGCTACTCCCCTCAATGCCCAGGGACTTAATGGGAAGCTGCTGGCACGGGTTACCCATCGCACAGAGCCTCTTCGCCTTGTCCTGTCAGGCAACCACCATGAGGTAATACAGTTTCACATTATCTCTTCCCCTCACACTCCCTTAGTTTTGGGTCAGCCTTGGTTAAGGTTACACAATCCCCACATCAACTGGGCGACTAGTCGTGTACTAAGTTGGAGTGATTATTGCCTCTCGTCTTGCCTGTGGTCCGCCCTTTCCCCAGCAGAGGGAGCCACTGTGCCTTTAAAGCTTGAGCCCCCTGACCTGTCTGAAGTCCCTGCCGCATATCACAGTATGGGAGAGGTATTTAGTAAGCAACGTGCTCTCTCTATGCCCCCTCACCGGCCCTATGACTGTGCTATTGATCTTCTTCCAGGTGCTCCTTTGCCATCCAGTCGTCTGTATAACCTGTCCCGGCCTGAACGGGAGACAATGGAGACATACATCAAGGAGTCCCTTGCTTCAGGTATTATCCGACCTTCGTCATCTCCTGTCGGGGCTGGGTTTTTCTTTGTGGCCAAGAAGGATCGTTCCCTGCGTCCCTGCATAGACTATAGGGGTCTTAACAATATCACTATCAAGAACAAGTATCCTCTGCCTTTAATTAACACTGCTTTTGAATCCCTCCACGGTGCCACAGTTTTCAGCAAGCTTGATCTCCGCAATGCTTATCACCTTGTCCGCATTCGGAAGGGTGACGAATGGAAGACTGCATTTAAGACCCCCCTCGGACATTTTGAATATTTGGTAATGCCTTTTGGTCTCACTAATGCCCCCGCTGTCTTCCAAGCTTTGGTTAATGATGTGCTCCGTGACCTCTTAAATCGCACGGTGTTTGTGTACTTGGACGACATACTGATTTTCTCTCGCTCACAGGAGGAACATGTCCAACACGTGAAGCAGGTGTTACAGCGACTCCTGGAAAACAAGCTGTATGTCAAGGCAGAGAAGTGCAAGTTCCATGTGGACTCCGTGGACTTCCTGGGGTACATCATAGAGCGAGGGCAGGTGAGGGCCGACCCCGAGAAGGTACAGGCGGTGGCACAGTGGCCTCAACCCGTGACCCGGAAGCAGCTCCAGCGCTTTTTGGGCTTTGCCAACTTCTACCGACGGTTTGTCAGGGATTACAGTCGAGTAGCGGCTCCCCTCACTGGACTTACCTCCCCAGCTATCCCCTTCTCTTGGAACCCTGAGGCTGAGGCGGCGTTCGTGGAACTGAAGAGGCGGTTCACTTCAGCCCCCATTCTCATTTATCCCAACCCGGCTCTACAGTTTGTGGTCGAGGTCGACGCTTCGGACTCCGGGGTAGGGGCGGTCCTCTCTCAACGCTCCCCGGAGGACCAGAAGCTTCATCCCTGTGCCTTCTTCTCCAGACGCCTGTCTCCCGCAGAGCACAACTACGACGTCGGCAACAGGGAACTGCTAGCGGTTAAGCTAGCGCTTGAGGAGTGGAGGCACTGGTTGGAGGGGGTGGAGATCCCTTTTATTGTTTGGACTGATCACAAGAACCTGTCCTATATCCAGTCCGCCAAGCGCCTTAACTCCCGCCAAGCCCGCTGGGCATTGTTCTTTGGTCGATTTAACTTCCAGCTCACCTTTCGACCAGGGTCCAAGAATGGGAAGCCGGATGCCTTGTCCCGACAGTTTGCCGTCGACCACGGTCTCTCCAGTCCCGATACCATCATCTCCCCTGGCTGTGTGGTGGGGGCAGTCAGGTGGCAGATTGAAGCACGGATCCGAGAGGCGCTGAGGGAGGAACCGGATCCGGGAACCGGGCCGCAGGGTCGGCTGTTCGTGCCAAGTGCTGTCCGCTCCAAGGTCCTCCAGTGGGTGCATAATTCCCGTTTCTCCTGCCACCCGGGTGTTAACCGCAGCCTGTCCCTGGCCAAGCGACACTTCTGGTGGCCCACCATCGAGGCTGACACCCGTGCCTTCGTGCTCGCCTGCACTGTCTGCGCACGCAGTAAGTCCTCGCATCAACCCTCCTCAGGTTTGCTCCGTCCCCTCCCGGTGCCTGGGCGCCCCTGGAGTCACATTGGTCTCGACTTCGTCACTGGTCTCCCGCTGTCCGAAGGTAATTCTACCATACTCACCATTGTTGATAGATTTTCCAAGGCTGTCCATTTTGTGCCTCTGCCCAAGCTTCCTACAGCGTCTGAGACTGCTGATCTCCTGGTTCAGCATGTGGTCCGCCTCCACGGGATCCCTGCTGACGTGGTCTCCGATCGGGGTCCACAATTCGTGTCCCAGGTATGGAGGACTTTCTGTCGTGAGTTAGGATCCTCTGTCAGTCTCTCCTCAGGCTACCACCCCCAGACGAACGGGCAGACGGAGCGGGCCAATCAGGACCTCGAAGCTGCGCTGCGCTGTGTTACTACTCGGAACCAGTCTTCCTGGAGCACTCACCTGCCATGGGTTGAATACGCCCACAACTCCCTGACAAGTGCAGCTACTGGTATGTCCCCATTCGAATGTTCCCTTGGATATCAACCCCCTCTGTTCCCAGCACAGGAGGGCGACATCGCGGTGCCATCTGTCCGGGCCCACCTTCGACGCTGTCGTAAGGTCTGGAGGGACGCTCGCGCTGCCCTGCTCCGTTCCACCGAGCGCAATCGGCGCATGGCAGACAGACACCGGGTTCCAGCACCACAGTTCACACCAGGTCAGAAGGTTTGGCTCTCTTCTAAAAACATCCCACTCAACACTGAGTCTAAGAAGCTGTCCCCACGTTACATTGGTCCTTTTGAAATCGAAACTGTTATCAACCCATCCGCTGTCAAATTAAAACTGCCATTATCTATGAAGATTCACCCCACATTCCACGTTTCCCAGCTTAAGCCTGTCTCCACCAGCCCTCTGTGCCCTCCAGCTACACCCCCTCCACCTCCCCGCATGATTGATGATCACCCCGCCTACACAGTCCGGCGGATCCTGGATATTCGCCGCCGTGGTCGGGGCTTTCAGTACTTGGTGGACTGGGAGGGTTATGGTCCTGAGGAGAGGAGCTGGATATCTCGCCAGCTCATCCTCGATCCCTCCCTTATTAAGGAGTTCCACCGGGACAACCCAGGGAAGCCCGGTGGCTCGCCTGGAGGCTCTCATTGAGGGGGGGAGGGTACTGTCATGATCCCGTTTGGGCTCCTTGGCCTTAGATGTGTTTTCCCTTTTCACCTGTTTTCTGTGTGCTGAGCTAATTGCAGGGGTGGAGCCAGGTGTGCTGGAGTCAATCAACAACATTCACAGCTGCCTTCAATTCATCAACTGCTCTACTTATACCCGGGCCTACCTTCCAGACACTGCCAGATTGTAGCTTCTGTTCTCACACAGTCAGTTCACCCTCTCACTCACCTGTTTTCAGCCATGCTCTGTTGCACGTTTTCCTGGGTAACCCTTGTTTCTCTGCCACAGTTCTCCCGGCCTGACTCCAGCCACCAGCTTCAGCCCTAGCTCTCCAGCACTACTCCTCGGACCCCTCCTGCCTGCCCGCTCTAGCCTGCTTCCACTCAGCCCCCTGGACTTGCCCCGTTGCTCTCTCCCTGGACCCCCATGCCAGCCAGCTTCCCTCCCCGGATCACGGTCCTAACACCCTGCTGGTTTTCTCCTGAAATAAATCTTCTTTTACTTACACTGTCTCTGCGCCTGTGTCCTCCAGACCCAACCGTAACAACGAGTTTACAAAAAAAATATATATTTAATAATTCAAAATGTTTGATGGCAAGAAGAGAGCAGGGCGAGAGAAATCCTTTCTATTTCAGTGGTTCTAGGCATGGAAGTACTTTTTTTTCTTCCCCGCAAGACATTCTTAATGCTGCTCATGGGTTGCTGTAGCTGAGCAGTAGGACTGCAATTACATGTCAAACTTGAAGATCAATTTAAGGCAAGACACCCCAGGTGAATAGGGATTTTTTTTAAACTTATAGATATCATCATGAAACTTTGCCAGTTGATTACTGACACTAACACAATTATTTTTTGTATTACATGTTTTTCTTTAATATTTTATTAAATATGCAAATATGGCAATACTTAACCAATTATGTGTAAATTTGGGTCATTTTTCGAGAAAAGAAATTGAGATGTTGGATAAAGCCAGAGTTAAAATTTCAATTTTATTTTAAGCACATATTAGTTTCTAAAGTTTTTACACAACAGATTTTGGATACAGCCTTTTTTCATTTAATAAATCAAAAAATACTATGTACATGTCTTAGAAATGCATTTTCGGCATGTTTTTAGGAGGAAAATGTATCATAAATCAGACAATTAACAATATATTAACAAATCTTTGTGTAAAAACCTTTAAAATAGTGCTATGAATGATTATAGAAAGTTTGGTTGATGTCAGTGGTCTAGAAGTTGAGATATCTTTCTCAGAGTACTGGAAAAAGCTCATTTTGAGAAAACGGCCGTTAAAGATAAAAACTTGAATTCTGCTGATAATCACTGATTATAGCTAGAGTAATTTATTGAATTAGGCCCTACACCCCTCAATGCCATATAGGCCTACCACTGCTTAACATATATAAACCATAGCATAGTAACATTTACATCCACATGCTAATTTAAACGTGATTAATTCACTATTAGCCACTGTCTGTCAACCTGCTCCGGAGTCGGCACAGACACTCTCTCTCCCCACCATCTCCCCTCTGATCCTCTGACAGTCTGTGTCTCTCCGACGTGATCGGCGTGATTTACATGTCTTTAACACTTCTCCCCTTCAAATGGCGATCATGTAATGTCCGTAGCCAATTGATTAAGTATTTTTTTTGCGTTGGTTTGGCATATTTTCAACGTTTTTCCCATTTTATTTTGTGATTTTCGAGCTACCCGCGGCTAGCATCACGTGATGCCTTTTAGCGAATCGCATCGTCAGAAATGTGCATTAGCCAATGAGGTCGCGTTCCTAGCATTGAATCCCTCCACACTTTCACGATTGGCTACTGATACAAAGGAAATTACCATATTTGGATCCGATAACGTTGCACTTGAGATTCAGAGCTTTCCAACAGTACCATGGTTATTATGATTCATACAGCGGTCGTGGTGCTGTATGTTACGTTAGAATGCTCACTTTTGACGAATTTAGGAGCAAAATACAGACGCAAGCAGTCTGTGTCTCACCTTAATGGTGAAAAAGGAGGCGAAATGGCATCATCGTCTGCTTCTGGTATATAGCTGATAAGCTCAACAAAGTTCCATCTTCTAAATGAGTGTTTGAGAGATGGCCATGTTTTTTTGCTCACCAACATAATTTAAAATATACATTAACAGTTATTTTCATTTTATTTTTGAACATTATCATAAAAATAATTATGGGGATGGTCTTGGCTCCTTTGACCTGTGCGACAGAATGTGATTTGGAAAAGAGAGAAGTGCAGTACCAGAAAAGGTGTGCAGTGAGGTTCAAGATTCATGCAAGGGGATGACAGTATTATGTGTTGTGAAGTTTGGTCAAAACATACAAATTGGAAATCATGGAATTTTTACACGTTTAATCTGTCATGGTCAGCCTGCTCTGATGATTCCACTTATTACCCACATACAAGCGTATTGCCTTCACCTGCAATGAGGTAAGGTGATCTCTTTATTTGTTTTATATCCCATTATATTACAGCACATGAAATTGAACATTTTAATCTAGAACGCCATAAATCCTCCTTCACACACAGTCAAATTTACAATCATGAGAAAATACTGAAAATGTGCGTCCACCTCAGGAAACACGACCATTCCTAACATATTTGGATAATCAGTTCTAGCTAGTGAAGAAATACGCTGTTCCTGTGATTCAATCTTTAATATGAGAAAATCTTCAAAGTCCGCCAGGACTTGGTTAGCTTTCTTAGAATTCCTTTGGCTCAGATCTCTCAGTTTGACCCTGAGGTAAATGTCTGTCAGGGTAAATAGAGGATGAGGTGATGAAGAAAGGTACCGATGTTGAGATGTAAGGAACATTGAACTTTTTTTAAATCATCATTTCCAAAATTTAAAGATATTCATTTAATCATAATTACTGCTGTTATTTATATTTTCCATAATTCTTACTGACTTTGTAAGACAAATAACGTTTAGTGGCCAAAAAATGTAACAAACAATCATTATGAACTAGTGGACGTCGAGCCGTATCACGTGATATGAGCTGAGCCAATAGCGGCAGCTCCTCTTAGCTTTAAAGGCTGCCATGAATGCCTGTTTTGTGGGAATCCTGCTTCAAGAAAATCAGGTGAGATGCCTGACCTGTTCATTAATGATATTCAGTGAGTTGTGTTTGACTTTTCTTTCACATCTGAAAAACTTTCTCAAAGAAGCTAAGGAGGCTCCTAGGTCTTAGCATGTACTGTATACTCAGCTTAAAGAATACATTTAGATTCACTGATGCAGAACGTGCAGTCTCACAGGAACTGGTGCCATGCAATATGACATTAATCAAAACAACAGTTGAGGCGGATAGCTACACACCTCACTCTAAATTCAATACCCAATGGCTATTAGCAGTGTCTGTCTTGAATCTGTGATCCCCATAGACGCCCTTTCCTAAGGACCATGCAGGTGTTTGGTGGTAAATATTGGACATGTTTGATGTAATTAGGGTGGCACAGATCAGTCAGCGTTTGGTTGGGATTTGAGCTGTAAGCCCAGCACAATAAAATATAGTTCTTGCTCACCTCTTCCACATCGGTAACGACCATACCTTGTAATAGAATTTGTTTTCTGAACTGGTTCTGGGGTGCACATTAACCCAATATAAACGTGTGTACATCTGGGAAAACAATGCAAATGGATGGAGGTATACCTTTCCTTCTTATGGTCAAGTTTTAACACAAAATGCTACACCTTTAGCTATCCTTGGCCGTTCATGTGCTCAAACTGTGTTAAGGTCTTTGCACACCGAATAAACAGCACAACAATGGAAGCTTGTTTGACTCTATACGTTCGATAATTTGTATTAACGCTCAAAATAAAAGACATAACTTATTCATCACCCCTAAACTCAGGCCCCCAAGTTTAAAGTTCAAATTCTAGACAATATTTTTACGTTTAGCCTATGAGTAACTAAGACATTATAACATGTATATAACATTTTAAAAGAAGTAACACAAAATGTATAAAACCAGATGAACCAATTTGAAAAAAAAACACCTGTAGCCACTATTCTTTGGGTATGTCTTACTGTGGCCTTTCACATAAAACGTCTATCTATTGATTGGTGTCCATGACAAGTATTACAAATGCCTTGATGAAATAAGTGCCTGTGAGCGTACTTGTAGCACGTTTACTCAAATCCACTCTTTCCTTTTCATGACTGTTCCACTCCTTTGTGTGTAGGTTTTTGCTCGATCCAGTCTTTTACTTTACTGTCCATTTACCTGGCAGTTGGTCATACTGTTCAAAGGGTTTTTACATAATGGAGCAGAATAACAGATGAAAATGCATAAGAAAGTTTTCTGTCAGTGGGACGGAAATGGTGGGACAGAGATGGATGGCAAGAAGCATTCAGCTCAGGTGTATGCAAGCACCATCACTCTCGCTGCCCTTTATATCAGTCTTTCCTCTTTTTTTTCTAGTTTCTGTCTCTATCTCAACTGTGCGACTTAGTGCCCACTGAGATTTGCTCCGTTAATATGTCTAGGTTGAATGATGAGGAAGTTCAAGGTTGCAAGATGATTCTGCCATTGGAAAATAAGGCACAATGGTGCCATATTTGGACTTGACTGAACACATGGAGATATTTGGTAAAGAGACCTTACTCAAAGCCATACATGTTTACCTGCTCAGCTATTATCCTGTAGGGACCAATTTGACACTAAGTAAATGTTTACCTGATATGTACATGGTTACTTTTAATAATGTGCCACCATTCTTCAGTAGTCTGTTTTGCTGGGATCGGATTTTTCATTCGGCACCTCTTCATGGCTGCTGGGAGAATCACTGCCTAAGGGGCTGCAGCTAAATATTACTGTTGGGGCCGGCTTTACCACATTTGGACAGCTAGTGGAACTGGCCTAGGCTTAAACAGAACTACATATTTGGGACTTTTTCAAGGTAAGAATTTCTAATTTCTATTGGTGGCTACTGAAGGAGCATCAGGGTCTATGACCACATGACTACAGACAGTTTCCCAGTGCTGCAGGAGTTTAATGGACCAGTAATGACTGGGATCTGGTGGGAAATACTAAGGATGGTCTATTAAATGATAAATATGAATTAGTTGTACAAGTACAGTGTGAAAGAGATACACACAAGGAAAGGGAGGGTTGGAAACAAAACGTCGTTGGTTGGAAACGCAAAAGGTGACGCAAAACTATAGCACAAAGTAATGCAAAATGACTGCAAACCATGTGTCATTTTTAAATTATTTAGCGTTACACTATGTATTGATATTATATCAATTGTCATGGTCTGTCTTTGTCTTGTCTTGTTTTGGTGTTTCCTGTTTTATTTTGGTACGTCTGTCTTGTTCCTCCCCATGTCCTGTCAAGCTTCTCTATTGTTTGATTACTGCTCCCTTCCCTAATGTGTTTCACCTGTCCCTCGTTGTCTACCCTGTCTTGTGTGTGTGTGTGTGTATATAACTCCCAGTGTTTCTTTGTTCCCTGTCCAAGCATTGTACCTGTTGGTGAGTCTGTCCCTGTATGTTGTTGTGATATTTGAACATGATGTAGCTTTTTACTTGTGCATATACTGTGACATTTGTATTTCTTTTTGTACATAAGTAAACTTTTTTTTTTTTTTTTTACTTTTTCATAAGTAAAAGTAGGAAATGTTTAATGAAACAGAATAGAATGTGAAGGCTCATCAGGTTAAAGTTGACTTGAGGAAGGGGGAGGACCATAGGGCCATAGAAAGGAGTAGGGGGAAAGACCTTATATGGCCATACAGTAGGAAGGAGTAGAGGGAGGAGGCTACCGGGGTCCCCGTGAAGCTGTTCCTTTTTCACTCCTCCCTCTCTCAAGTATCATTGGTCCTCAGTTCACTATAACAGCCCGTTTGGGAGCAGGACAGGGCTTTTTTGGCATTACTAGGGGAGAACGGGGTAAGTAGGCACACGTTTTACTCTAGTGAGAATTGCTCATCACCTAAACATCTTTCAATAGTCATTCCTACATTAAATTGAAGCTTAAGGTGTTGGCTTGAAATGTGTACCCCTCACAACCAACCCCATCAAGGGGTCGGTTGTCACACACTATGGGGTTGTCACAATGTTATCTTAATGGGAATAATCCTAAAAAGAAGGCAAGAAAGCAGAATTAAATTTGAAAGTTGAATTGCATTGTCAAGTTGACAAATAGGCCTACATAACTTACTGTAGCCTTGGCAGCTGGTCTAGTTTGGGATTCACTGGGATGTTTTTTTGACCAATGTCATGTCAATGTCATTAAGATCAGTAGACTTTTTGTTTTTATATTTTGTAACAATATCCAATATTTCTTTCTCCTCTACTGCTTTGAGAAACATTGAGTTTTGATTTTGTTGCCCTTTTTTCTTTTGCATGCTAGCTGCCTTTTCCTGCTCTATTCTCTCATTTTTTTTTCATTTTTTTTAACCTTTATTTATACAGGTATATCCCATTGAGTCCGAAGACTCTTTTGCAAGGGAGACCTGTTCCCATTTACACGTTACCATTCACACACCGATAGCAGCAAAAAAAAAAAAAAAACGAGGAGCTAAATATTTTCAATTTGACATGAAAAACATAAACGGTCCTCTCACCTCAAATTCAGCAGTCTAACTCCAAGGAAGACTATGTAGGTGACTTCTGATGCCAATTCTGGATATTTACATACCAAAATTTAACTGACAGCGCCTTCTGGTTCCGAGATATAACGATTGTGTCAACCAACCCATGTGACATTTTACCCCGTTCTCCCCTATATACGCCTATAGTTTGTCACTCTCTGTTCCAGCAGACTATCTGTCCCTTCAACCATTTTTTTTAAAATTTTATTTCAGACATATCAAAAACAATACAAAACCAAATGAAAAGCACAAAAATACAACAAACAAAATTTATGTTTAAAAGACTTCACAAAAAGAAAAAAAAAGAAAACAAATTATCTGTATTGATGTGACATGCCTGAAAAGGAGCAGGAAGAAGTATACACTTATTTAATCCTACCCCTTTTCCATAGTAAAAAAATAAAAAAAAATAAAAATATAAAAATATTTATTATATTCGCTTCATGTAATCCATATAATCTCTATACAATTTGCGATCTATACATACATACAACCTAATATACTATGATTTTTTTTATATGTTATATATTCATACAATGCATATATCTATAATTATATTCATAAACAATCAATATATCCATATCTACATACATATCTATACAATCAGCACATAAATCCATATATATATATATATATATATATATATATATATATATATATATATATATATATATATATATATATATATATATATATATATATATACATTATCACTATTATTATTCACTACCTATCTACACTCAACAAAAATATAAACGCAACACTTTTGTTTTTGCTCCCATTTTTCATGAGATGGATTTAAAGATCTAAAATTCATTCCAGATACACAATATTATCATTTCTCTCAAACATTGTTCACAAATTTGTCTAAATGTGTGATAGTGAGCACTTCTGCTTTGCTGAGATAATCCATCCCACCTCACAGGTGTGCCACATCAAGATGCTGATCTGGCATCATGATTAGTGCACAGGTGTGCCTTAGACTGTCCACAATAAAAGGCCACTCTGAAATGTGCATTTTTTTGCTTTATTGGGGGTCTGCATCAGGCCAGAGTCGGACGCTGCATTTCTAGAGAATGACTGTGGAGGTCAAAGCCGTTTCACAAGTCAGCCAGTGGTGGCAGAGAGTGATGGCTTCCTCCCGCTAACACCTGGCCCCGGTTTACACCACTCAAGGAGCAACTGTCAGCCGAGTGGCCGGTAAATAATGACTCTATAAGAGAGAGTCCCTAGCCCGGCGTGACCACCATTTGCCTCATGCAGTGCAACACATCTTCTTCGCATAGTTTATCAGATTCTCAATTGTGGCCTGTGGAATGTTGGTCCACTCCTCTTCAATGGCTGTGCGAAGTTGCTGGATATTAGTGGGAAGTGGTGCACGCTGTCATATACGCCGGTCAAGCCCATCCCAAACATGCTCAATAGGGGTGTGCGGAGACGTCATTATCTGTATCTGTATCTGTATCTGTTCAACCAACAAAATTATCTGTATCTGTATACACAAGAAGAAGTGGGCGTGGCGTATACCGGAAGTTTCTTTTACATTAGCCTACATTAAAAGTCACACCTACATTGATTTTCTAAACTAATATTCATTGTCAATGCAATTGTTGTCCCTTCAAAGCATCAAATTGATGTAATGTTGAAATATAAGTCAAAAAGTCAGATATATTTCTACCTTTTCATCTCTCTCTTCTTTGTTCTCATAATACGAAGAAATTCAGGGAACGAAAATATTGATAAATAACAGCCCAAATCTGTGCATAGGCTTCTCACTGTTAGTAAATGAGGGCCAGTGTTTTACTTTTAACTTAATTAATCTCCCTTTAACTGGGGAAAATACAGCTGTATTTCATGATTTTTTTATCTCTATCTCTCCCTATCGCTCTTTTTTTACATTTGTTTTACTAAACTAAGGTTTAGGAACAATCTGTATCAACGTGCCAATCTCATAAACCCTAAATAATATTTTAGCCTTTCCACAAAGCCATATGTGATTTCAATGTGTCAAGTTTGCAGTTTCCGATTTTTATTGTATAGGTCCTGAAGTAGGCCTAGGCGTCTACGCACTGATTGACAGCTGAAAAAGTACAGGTCCTAAGCATCAGTTTGATGGAAACGTTGTGATGTGTAAAAGAGTTTAAGCAGTAGGCCTAGAGAATGTAAATACATCGGGGAAGGGCTGACGGTGACTCGGGGTGCAGCATATTCCATCGGTTCGTCTCTTCTCTGCCATAGCAGCGGGTTACGAGGAAACTCAAATAAAAACGGCAGCGAATGCGACCGGTAGAACCTTCTATTCGAGGGAAAGGGCGAACGCGCTGCGTTTATCAGTGGATAAAAAGAGAGAGACCGCGGGTCACGGGACGCGCCCGGTCCTCTCATGTCCACCGCAGAACAGCTGTTAGTGTCATTCTACCTGTTGTGTCATTGAGGCGGAACGCGCTGCGTCAATTAAGCGCATAATAAAAAAATAAAAAAATCCCCGAATAATAACGGGACTATTTGGAAATTATCTGTATCCGTATCTAACTCATTATCCGTGCTTATCCGAATACATATTCGGATTCGGGCTCATCCCTAATGCTCAATGGGTGACATGTCCGGTGAGTATGCTGGCCATGCAAGAACTGGGACATTTTCAGCTTCCAAGAATTGTGTACAGATCCTTGCAACATGGGGCCGTGCATTATCTTGCTGAAACGTGAGGTGATGTTTATGGATGTATGGCACAACAATGGGCCTCAGGATCTCATCACGGTATCTCTGTGCATTCAAAATGCCATCAATAAAATGCACCTGTGTTCTTCGTCCATAACAGATGCCTGCCCATACCATAACCCCACCACCACCATGGGCCACTCGATCCACAACATTGACATCAGCAAAGCGCTCACCCACACGACGCCACACATGCTGTCTGCCATCTGCCCTGAACAATGTAAACCGAGATTCATCCGTGAAGAGAACACCTCTTCAACGTGCCAGACGCCATCGAATGTGAGCATTTGCCCACTCAAGTCTGTTACGGCGACGAGCTGGAGTCAGGTCAAGACCCCGATGAGGACGACGAGCATGCAGTTGAGCTTCCCTGAGACGGTTTCTGACAGTTTGTGCAGAAATTGTTTGGTTATGCAAACCAATTGTTTCAGCAGCTGTCTCAGTGGCTGGTCTCAGACGATCTTGGAGGTGAATCTGCTGGATGTGGAGGTCCTGGGCTGGTGTGGTTACACGTGGTCTGCGGTTGTGAGGCCGGTTGGATGTACTGCCATATTCTCTGAAACGCCTTTGGAGACGGCTTATGGTGGAGAAATGAACATTCAATGCACGAGCAACAGATCTGGTTGACATTCCTGCTGTCAGCATGCCAATTGCACGCTCCCTCAATGCTTGTGGCATCTGTGGCATTTTGCTGTGAGACAAAACTGCACATTTCAGGGTGGCCTTTTATTGTGGACAGTCTAAGGCACACCTGTGCACTAATCATGATGTCAGATCAGCGTCTTGATGTGGCACACCTGTGAGGTGGGATGGATTATCTCAGCAAAGCAGAAGTGCTCACTATCACACATTTAGACAGATTTGTGAACAATGTTTGAGATAAATGGTAATATTGTGTATCTGGAATGAATTTTAGATCTTTAAGTCCATCTTATGAAAAATGGGAGCAAAAACAAAAGTGTTGCGTTTATATTTTTGTTGAGTGTATTTATTCATAATTTCCTTCTTACTTCTCACCCTCATCCTTGTACCTTTTGAAAATCATTGCTTTGAACCTTTTTTTTAAACTGGATCATGTTTGGACATTGCTTTAGCTCCATGCTCATCCCATTCCACAGTTTCACACCCCCAATTGAGATGCAATGACTTTTTAAAGTCATGCGTACAGCCAGTGTCTTAAAGTTTAACTGTTGCCTCAAATTGTAACCCCCCTCTCGGTCAAAGAAAAGTTTTTGAATGTTACCTGGTAGTAGTTTATTTCTAGCTTTGAACATGATTTGTGCAACTTGATATTCAACCAGGTCATTGAACTTTATGATACGGGAATGTAAAAAGAGGAGGTTGGTGTGATCATAATATCCAGCTTTATTGATTATTCTTATGGCTCGTTTTTGTAATGTGACTAATGGTAGCAGTGAGCTTTTGTAAGTGGTCCCCCAGACCTCCACACAGTAATTTAAATAAGGTAAGATCATTGAGCAGTAAAGAATATGCAATGATTTTTGATCCAATATATGCTTTGCTTTACACAGGACTAAGATGCTTCGTGACATGTAGATGTTAACATGTTTTATGTGAGGTTTCCAGCTGAGCTTATGGTCTATTGTCACACCAAGGAATTTATTTACATACACTCTTTCAATATTAACACCGTCAATCTTAACATTTACGTCATTATTTAAATTACAATTTCCAAACAACATGATTTTTGTTTTACTTAGATTCAATGACAATTTATTATTGTCAAATCACTTTTTTAATTTGCTCATTTCAGTTGTAATTAACTCCAGAAACTGCTGCAAGTCCTCTCCCGTACAAAAAATATTAGTGTCGTCTGCAAATAACACGAATTGTAAAATCTTTGATGTTTTGCATATATCATTAATGTAGAGAATAAAAAGAATTGGCCCTAATACTGACCCCTGGGGGACCCCACAAGCAATGTCCAAACAAGATGACATATGTTCACCCATCTTCACAAACTGTTGCCTGTTCTGTAAATAGCTCCTCAGCCAGTTTAATACAACCCCCCTGATACCATACCTTTCTAATTTATTGATTATTCTGTCATGATTTATGGTATCAAATGCTTTTTTGAGATCAATAAAAACACCGGCTGCATAATTCTTTTGGTCCAGGGAATTTGATATCTTTTCAATTAGCTCAATGACTGCTAATGAAGTGGATCGGTTGGGTCTGAAGCCGTATTGGCTGTCAGTTAGTAAATTGTGTTTATTGATGAATTTGTTAAATCTGGCAGCAAAGAGTTTTTCTAAATTTTTTGAAAATTGAGGAAGCAGTGAAACAGGCCTGTAGTTTGTGAAGTGGTGTTTGTCTCCAGTGTTGTACAGCGGTAAGACTTTTGCAATTTTCATTTTTTTTGGGAATTTACCAGTTTGAAATGATAAGTTACAGATGTGCGTAAGTGGTTTTGCAATTCCTTCAATGACATGTTAAACTATTCTCATGTCAATGTCATTATAGTCGGTAGAAGTCGTGTTTTTACAATTATGAACAATCTCTATAATTTCACTCTCTTCCACTGCTTTTAGAAACATTGATTTTGGATTAACGTCTATTAAATCATAATTATTGTCTTCAGATCTCACAGATCCTGGGTCATTAATCTTTTCTGCCAAATTGGGTCCCACATTTACGAAGAATTTGTTAAAACCATCAACCACATCATCCATATTATCTATTGTATTTTCTTTCTCCATAAAATACTCAGGGTAACCTGTATTTTTTGATCCATTTCTAATAATACTATTTAGCACATTCCATAAACCTTTCATGTTTTTGTTATTCTCTAGTAGTTTATTATAGTATTCTTTCTTACATATCCTCATTATATTGGTTAATTTATTTCTATACTTTTTATACTTATTTTCTGCTTCTGCAGTTGGATTTTTCATAAATTTTCTATACAGTGTATTTTTCTTTTTGCAGGCATTTTTTAAACCCTTATTGATCCATGGATTAGTTGTCTGTTTATGTCCATCACTGTATTGTTTCACAGGACAGTGTTTGTCATAAAGTGATTTAAAAACGTTAAGAAATCCATTATATGCTTTGTCAGTATCTTCTACCTCATATATTACCCTCCAATTATGTTTCAGTAAGTCATTCCTTAATGCATTTATGTTTTCTTCGGTTCTCAGTCTTTTGTATTTAAAATGACTGGTGTTCTTTGGTTTCGTATAATTACAGTGATAAACAACAAAAACAGGCAAATGGTCACTGAGGTCACTGTATAGCAGTCCGCTTACTGTATTGTTATCCATAGTGTTTGTGAATATATTGTCTATTAATGTTGCCGAATGAGAAGTAATTCTACTAGGTCTTGTTATTGTAGGATATAGACCCATACTGTACATAGTATTGATAAATTCCTCTGTCATTTTATGTTTTTTTGGATTCAAAAGGTCAATATTATAATCCCCACATATGAACATATTCTTTTGCAATGATATTGTGAACATGTTTTCCATCCAATCTTTAAATATTTCAATGTTCGATCCGGAAGCTCTGTATATACAACTGACAATAACATTCTTGGTCTTTTCCATACATATTTCTACTGTACCACATTCCAATAAATCATCAACCGCTGTTGTCATGTTTTCCACCACCTTGTATTTCAGTCTTTTGTCCACATAGATAGCCACACCTCCTCCACTTTTTTGCCTCTGTTAGTATAATTTAGTTTATAGCCATCAATCCCAAAGTCCACACCTTTCTCAGTGCTGATCCAAGTCTCTGATATTGCAATAATGTTAAATGGAATCTTGAATAGTTTTATATATTCATTTGTGCTGTGGAAGTTGGCATATAGACTTCTGCTATTAAAGTGGATAATTGACATGTTGTTTACTGATTGGATATGTATATTAAATTGCTCATCTGTGTAATAACTGCAGCTGTTTTTGAAGTTGTTAAGTAAGTTGTTTTCTGGATCAATGTCATTTTCTATGTCTTGTGTGTTATGCTCTGTATATGCAAAGGTTTCTAGTTCTGTTAAAGAAACAGGTTTGCTGTCAGGAATTGTCATGGTGAATTGTGAATTCCATTACCTTGATTTGGTGTGTCTTTTGATATGGGTGTTTGCGCGCTCTGAGGCGCCCAGATGCCCATTTATTTATTTGTTTGTTTGCAACTGTTATGTATTTGTAGTCTTGTAACTGTACTTTTTACTGTATTTGAGTGAATGTGATGATTTGCTGTTTGTGTGTTCAGATTTTAATTGGACCCCAGGAAGACTAGTCTGCCGCTTCTGCGTCAACTAATGGGGATCCACAATAAACAATAAACAATAAACAATATTGGTATGTATGTATCCAGTTCATCCAGGTCCCTGATGAGTAGTACTTTTGCTTGTTCTGGTGTTCCGTTGAGCTTGATGAATATTTTACAGTTGGTCGTCCACGTTGATTGAATTTTCTTCTGCTTTCTCAGGAATCTGGCCTTTCTGGCGATGTCAGCATTTTTCTTTGTCAGGTGTTCATTCAGATACACATCCGAGCCTTTCAGTCATCTTCCCTGTTTCAGCAGTTCAGTTTTGTGTTTCCTGTTGGCAAACCGAATTATTATGGCCGGTTTATCCGTCTTGATTCTCCGTGGGAGCGGGTGACAGGCCTCGATGTTGCTACTGTCCAACTCAATCCCCTTTGAGTGGAGGAACGCCATCACCTGTTGCTCCACCGATGTGGCGTCCTGCACGCTCGTCTCCCCTTCGTTCCGCGGTGATAAGGCCCGTGCATAAGAGCGGGGCTTGGTCTCCAGCCCAGTGACAATGATGTCGTTCATTCTGGTGTACTGCTCCAAATCACCCACCCTGTTCTCCAGCGATATAATCCGCTTGTCCTTCTCGGAGTTTTGTAGCCTCAGTACCTTAACCTCTTCAACTAAGCGCATGATGCAGTCCTGCTGTTTACGAACTGCAGAAACCTCCACCGTCAACATGTCGAGTGATACTTTAATATCATCGACCTTATCCGCATATGCAGGATTTTTTTTCGGTGCCATTGCAAAGAGAGAAGAGAGTTCGGGCTCCTAAAAGGAGTGTTCCCGCTCTGGGCGAGCAGTCCCAGGCAGCTATCCTCCGCTGTTAGCCGAGGTCCGAGCAGCAGCTTGTGGCTAGGTATCGGCTAGCCGCTAATCACCGGCAGGGCTCTGTGTTCCTTTCCCTCCACAGCCAAAGACGGGCCACGCCTGGGATAGAGTCTTGCTGAACGGCAAAACTTACCCGAGATGTGACCAGAGGGCTCGGGCTCCCAGTAAAAGAGTGATCCCGCTCTGAGGCGGCAGTCCAGGGCAACAATCTCCTGCTGTTTTCCTGGCTCCTAGCTACCATGGAGGCAGAAGAAAAACTTAGAAAACTTTGAGTCCAAAATACTCTGAAAGATTTTGGACTTTGAAGTACTTAGAGACAAAGTCTTTTAAAAACACTTCTTTGAAACTCTTGACACAGATGACTTGGTCAAATGGTAAACGACTAGAGGGGGAAAAGAAAGAATAGGAAATCTCAGAGAATGATGAAAGGAATTAGCAGGATATTGGTGGTCTAAAACGGCTCCTTAGTTGGGCAATACCCGTTTAAGTCCTTATCATTTTTAAAGGTTTCGGGGAAAGCTTTAGACAATACTTATTGGGCATGCATGCATATACCCTTGTATTGTTTCAAGATTTACAAAAAATTAGAAAAGAGATCAAGTCAACAGATATAATGGGAAATAGAAATACTTCACTAGAGAAGTATGTAGGCACACAACCTCTTTTCTTTTCCTTTCTTGTCCATTTTATGTATTATACCTCTCTTGTATTTTGTAAATAAAATCCCTTAAATGTTGTAAAGCCTCAGTTGTGAATTAGTTTATAACTGGAACAGAAGGACTTTAGGTATAGGTTTTTTCTTCAAAGAGATGGTTCCGTCCTCGTGGAGGTAAGTACAAGTCGATTCCACACAACGGCACATTACTGATTTAAAACACACACAACCTCATACACCTAATCTTTAAAAATAAAAGAAGAGGTTATAATACCTTCCCAGATTTAACGTGATGTTTAAATTCTGAAAATAGTATACCTGTTCTATTTTTAGGAAGGGTGGTTTACAAAACGAAGTTGCGTACAACTTAATAGCAATAACTAGTGAATGATATCTTCCATGAAAAAAGGAGGAGGATTTTCTGCAGCAAATTTAAAAGTGTTTATACTACACGGAAATCGGCATCATCATAAGGATGAAGGGGTTCTGATGAAGTAAAACGCTGAACACGGTGGTATATATTGAATATTGTACTTTATTTATAAGTTATCTCAGGTAGTCTTGAGGGTAAATCCTGCGCCTCTAACCGCAGAGGCCGGGGTTTGCAACTCGTAGCAGGGACCGTGGTGAGAGGGGAGACTTCTTTATGAAGAAATAATGTATAATTAGAGCGTCGTGTTACAAAGTGGTAAATACGGGTTTAATAGGACATACCTAATAAACTTTGGATACTAGCTTTTCATTATAGATCAGACTTTGGTAGTCCAGTTTGCGACAATGTTCCTGTGGTCCATGTGCCTTTTTGCGTTTCTGGAGTTTTTGTGTTTTTTGGACGATAAATTACCCTCACTTGAAACTTTCTGCATTTGGGTCCTGCTTGCCTGTCTGCCTGTCGTCACCGTAACAGAATGCTCGGACCAAGATTGGACCCAGCAGACGCTCTGTTTTGCCGTGAGTTGGAAGATATGTTATTTTTTATTATCAGTGCCATGGACGGCTGGGAGAACATTCCCAGCAGGAAGGAGCAGGTGCATGTGTTGGGGCGTATATACAAGGCTATCGCTGCTAAGCCCGAGTTGGAGGGCGCCTTACCTGAGTGGGCAGTCGAGCTTCTCAACCCCACAGTTTTTTGGCCTGAGAGCTATATGCCACTGCCACCGGACTTTTGCGACCGTCCTAAGCCTCCACGCTCCAGCCACTGCCTCCGGTTCCCTGCTTCCAGCCACAGCCCCCGGTCTCCTGCTTCCGGCCCCAGCTACCAGCCTCCTCCTGCCTTAAGGACTATCAGAGTGGGGGTGGTGAGTTTGCCATGCATTTCCTCATTGCTCTCCAGCTCCCGAGTTGCCCCCGGCCTCCAGCAGCAAGCTCCAGTCTCCGGCCTCCAGCAGCAAGCTCCAGTCCCCGGCCTCCAGCAACCAGCATGCTAGCTACCAACCCCAGCATGCTAGCTACCAACCCCAACATGCTAGCTATCAACCCGAGCATGCTAGCTACCAGCCCCAGCATGCTAGCTGCCAGCTCCTGAAGGAACTCAAGCAACCACAAGAACACTGTCCAGTTCCTGAGCCCACTCCACGTTTTCGTGAGGGAACCCGCCCTCCAGGTCTGCCAGGGGAGGCCTGCTTTCTTCGCCTGCCCGAGGGGGACCGTCCTCCGTTCCTGTCCGAGGGGTTTCCTCCTCCCGAGGGATCTCCTCCTCTGTTCCTGTGCGAGGGGTCTCCTCCTCCGTTCCTGCTACAGGGGCCCAGCCCCCTGTTGCCGCCCGAGGGGCCCAGCCCCCTGTTCCTGCCTGAGGGGTCTCACCCCCTGCTCGAGGGGTCTTGCCCCCTGTTTCTGCCTGAGGGGTCTCGCCCCCTGCCCGAGGGGCCCAGCCCCCTGTTTCTGCCCGAGGGGCTCAGCCCCCTGTTTCTGCCCGAGGGGTCTCGCCCCCTGCTCGAGGGGTCTTGCCCCCTGTTCCTGCCTGAAGGGTCTCGCCCCCTGTTCCTGCCTGAGGGGTCTCGCCCCCTGCTCGAGGGGTCTTGCCCCCTGTTCCTGCCCAAGGGGTCCGTCCTTCGCTCCTGCCTGAGGGGGACCGCCCTCTGCCCTGCCTTCTTCCGGGGGCCTGCCTTCGCCGTGGCCGGCCGCCTGAGTGGTTCTGCATTCGCCGGTGTCCTGCGGGGGTCCGTCCTCGTCGATGCCGGCTACCTGTGGGCCTTCGCCGATGCCGGCTACCTGTGGGTCGTCGACGCTGCCTGCCTCCAGCAGGGTGCCTTCGTCGTCGCCGCCGGCCTCCAGAAGGCGTTTATCGCCTTTGCCGGCCTCCAGAAGGGTTCCATCGCCCTCGTCTTCACCGAGGCCGGCCTCCAGAAGGGGTTTATCGCATTCGCCTCTGCCGTCCTCCAGGAGGGTTCCATCGTCCTCTTCTTGGCCGAGGCTGGCCTCCAGAAAGGGTTCCTCACCTTTGTCTTCGTCGCTGCAGGCGTCCAGAGGGACTGAGCCCTCATCGTCTTTGCCGTCGGCCTCCTGAGGGGTTCCACCTCCACTCTGCCCCTGCTTGCCCCCCAGGCCGTCCGCCTAAAGCTCCCTGCCGTGCCCCTGCTTGCCCCCCAGGCCGTCCGCCTGAAGCTTCCTGCCGTGCCCTGGGGCCTTTTTCTGGCCGCCCGCCTGACACCCCTCCATTCTGCCCCACTCCTGTTCCCTGGCCAGCCGGTCACCCCGTGCACTGCCCCACTCCAGTTCCCTGACCAGCCGGTCACCCCCGTGCTCTGCCCCAGGCCATTTTTTTTGTTTCCCTCCTCCTGGCTCCCCTCCACCCACCCTGTTTGGGTTTGACTTTTTTTTTCCAGTGTGTGGTCGCCTGGAAGTCGACCTTTTAGGGAGGGTACTGTCATGGCCTGTCTTTGTCTTGTCTTGTTTTGGTGTTACCCGGGTTTCCTGTTTTATTTTGGTACGTCTGTCTAGTTCCTCCCCATGTCCTGTCAAGCTTCCCTCTTGTTTGATTACTGCTCCCTTCCCTAATGTGTTTCACCTGTCCCTCATTGTCTACCCTGTCGTGTGTGTGTGTGTGTGTGTGTGTGTGTGTGTGTGTGTGTGTGTGTGTGTGTGTGTGTGTGTGTGTGTGTGTGTGTGTTTGTATATAACTCCCAGTGTTTCTTTGTTCCCTGTCCGAGCATTGTACCCAGGGCTGCCAAGTTTCACCAAACGTTTGGAGTGAGATTTTTTGGCCGAGGGACCCAAAACCGTGTCCTCTTTCCCACCCAATAATTTTTGCTAGTGTCCTGCAAGTTTACATATTGTTCATAATAAATCAGAAATAAAAGACAATTGGAAAATGTGATAAAACGTCAAAAATCTTATTAAAATATACGAATTCATGAATGGCAAAGTCGTAGGACAGGTTTTAATTAAACATTGGGTGTGGACATATTGTAAGTGGGGGTCTGGGGTTCCCCCCCAGAAAATTTTGAGCATTAAACACTTAATTTCCTGCATTCTGGTGAATTTTTATGAAGCAATGTGTGCCTTTTCTGCATTCATTTTTATGTAAAGTAAAAGAGAACATTCACGGTTTCGCTGACACAAATTTAATTGAATAGCCTACAATGCATGTGTAGAGCTTTCAAATATCTCCTGTAGCCTATTGTTAAAACATTTGGTTAAACTGTAATAAAGGTAATTATTCTATATGTATTCAACATTGTATGGGTTATCCAATTTCAATTCACCATTATTATATTAAATCTATGACACTTGATGTCTTCTCAGAACATATTTTTCCCACAGTAACCTCTAAGCTTAGTTACTCAATATATTCATTCAATTAATGTTGACAACATTTTAGAACAAAAATGTGTTGGTGTGTCAACCAGCCAGGGGTGTAAAGTAGCGAATTACATTTACTCGCGTTCCTGTAATTGAGTAGTTTTTTCGTGTACTTGTAATTTTTTAAGTGATTTTTAAAACCTATACTTTTACTTTGAGTATGTTTATTGTGAAGTATTGTACTTCGCTACATTTTATATCACTTGCGTTACTGAGTAAAAAAAATAGATAGGGAAAGGAGAGAAAAGAAAAGAAATATCGCGGGGGGCTTTTATTTTTACGGCACAATACCGGAAACTAACACAGTGAATGATCGACAGGAGGAGAGAACACATTGCGAGTGCGACTACATGATAACAACAAACATTGCTTCCCTCTATCATTAAAACAAAATAATCCTAGTTAAACTATCATTGTACCGCACGTGAAGACGTGAAGGCTTTTAAATGCAGCAAAACTTTCATCCAGCCGTGCGATCGGCCCCTCCCTCACCTGATAGTTTAGCTTTCAGTTTAACAGTGCAGAGTAGGATGGAGACGGTGCGTGTTACCGGGAGCTTTGAAAAACTTCCAGAAGATGGCAGAAAGGCAAAACTAAAATAGACTAAAATAATGTGCAAGATATGTTACGCGCCGACACGCGAGTCAGATGACATAAGCGACCGTGTGAGAGAGAGAGAGAATAAAGGCATATGCGACCCAGCTGCACCTCAAAATATCACGACCAATTAGTTTACTCACTTTAAGTCGAATCATAGTGGTCTATGACTAAGCAATAAAGGAATAAAAAAACGCTGGAAGTTTAAAGCTCCTTGACTCTTGCCACCACAACAGTCATCAATTAAGAACACTGTAGCCTACAAAGCAACTTGCTTATCCAGCCAGCTCCATGAGATATAAATAAAATATGCCCTCACATTCCTGCTAGCAAAAGACGTGCCCTATCAACAACATTTGCAACGGTTTATTTTGATTTTGACACTTATTTAATTTAATTATTAAAAATATGTTTTTCTTAGGCTATTTGCATTTTCCTTGTTTTCAGTTCAATTAGGATAGGCTAAGGCTATGTTTAAAGTCATGGTTTCAAATGTTAAATAAGTGCATGTTGCAGTTCTTAAATCAATGAATAATTGTCTATAATAATTGTGATTACACAATGTCAATCATGATTATGATTTGTCAAAATCGAGCAGCCTAACCTTGCAATGTCCATGGTTTAGATCAATTATACACAATTACATTATTAGAACTGCAGCTGCAGTCTGTTTAGGTCTGTAGACCGGTTAAATTCCCACATTAACAGACTATTTGCTCCATATTTGCTTATCTAAAGTATAATGACACAGTATACATCCATACATGTGTGGTGACATGATTTGTTTAATTTGTGCACTTTAATTTGTAAAAGTGTTGCATTAATTAAACAAAACTAGTTTGAGATGTATATCCCCTTGTCTATATATATATATAATGCCCTACACTGAAGAGACCCCTGCCCCCTCCCGCTGTTAAAAAGTAACTAGTAACTTGTACTTTAAGTACATTTTAAATCAGCTACTTTTTTACTTTTACTTCAGTAGATTTTTAGACCAGTACTTTTACTTTTACTTAAGTAAAATTTCATCCAAGTAATCATACTTTTACTTGAGTAGAATATTTTTGTACTCTTTCCACCTCTGCAACCAGCCCAATAACATAATGCAAAACAAGCTTGAATATATCAAGTGAAGTGACTGATTTGAATTAAGGTGTTCTTACCTCTTTGTTCATTTAATACCGGCGTCCTTGTTGTCATTAATTTTCCATATAATTTGAACAAAGGGCGGGACTGGGAGGCGGCGGTCTTTTATTAGTTTTGTAGTGTAACGAGGGGGGCGTGGCCGTGGTAGTTTGCCAAGTGGCTGCTGCGGCTACGGGCTGCACATGGCCATGGACCTATAAAGAAACCGCGCGTGCAGAAAGCATGGCAGAAAGAGGATGTCACGGAACTCAGTCCGTTTAGCTTTTCAAAATAAGACTTTCAAAGTAAAAGTACCAAAAAAAATATATATATTATGGGGATTAATTTCCCTGCGTGAGAAATTGGAGGTGTGGCGTGTGAGCGTGTGAACTGGTTGATATGTGTGTGTCTCACGGCCAAAGTGTGAGACTTGGCCGCTCTGTTGTACCTGTTGGTGAGTCTGTCCCTGTGTGTTCCATGTGCCTTGCCTTTGTGCCTTTTTGCGTTTCTGGAGTTTTTGTGTTTTTCGGACAATAAATTACCCTCACTTGAAACTTTCTGCATTTGGGTCCTGCTTACCTGTCTGCCTGTCGTCACCGTAACATCAATGAGTTAATTTAAATGTATCTGTGATTTAATGTGTAATACACATTAAATAAAGTAAATGTTATTCCCTGAAACAATTCCAATGACATCAGTTCACATAAGTAGCTACTGCCTTGGACAGTGCAACTGTATTTGCTAATCTGAAAACTGAATGTTGCAATACAATTGCAGCAAATATTGAACCTCGACCATCCCCCTCTTGTGCAGCTACCCATAGTTATTTTAATGATACTTTCCCTTCTCATCTGCTCTTTTCTCCCTTGAACCCCCTTGTTTCTACATCCCACAGATTTCAAATTGTTAGGTATAGCAACAACAACTCCCTATTTAAGTCCCCATGATCTCACACAAACACAGGCGCTCAGACACACACACGCACACACACCCCACACACCGACACACAACCCCCTAGGCCCATCACTCATCTTCTGCTAGGCATGATCCCAGCTTGAAATAGGAGATGGGAACAACTAGTTTGATTGGCTGATTAGCACCAAATAGGGAACTGATAGGTTTATTAGCATGTGGATCAGAGCTTAAGTGCTTCTCCAACTTGAGAGCAGAGCTCCAAGCGTTATTGGCTCTGCCTCATCACCACATCTAGATTGAGTAAACATGTGGTACATTTGAGTGATTAATCATAGATTACCATACTATTTCTATTATAACACTATTCTACAAAATAAGAGAAACAAGTGAGAGGACGCTTCCAACATTACAATGATTATTAATGACCTTGAAATAATTTAATGCTGATTGAACAGATCATCAGTCATCGGTTTATATAGAACTCCTTTTGTGTCTTTGAAGTAACTAAGTAACTGAAAATGTTTTGTCACCAGTTTGGGAAAAAAAAGCATGACTGAAAAATCCCTCTTTCCACCATTCTTCACTCCGACACAACAAGTCAATGCAGCACTCTCGACATACTGTCTGCTGGTCGCAGTCATCGATCCACATCAGTTCGTCACCAGCTGTGATCGCACTGCCACTGGGACTGCAGAGACCCGTTGGAGTGCACTGACTGCCAACGCTTTGTTCAGACAGCTGCAGTGATAGAAGTACATCCAGTTCCCTAGAGCAGTGATGTGAGGACAGTGTGGCGACATCTCTTATTCGTCTGCCTTGGTCCTACACGCTCCTTCTGTTGCTTGAATGTTTCACCCATTTAAGGATAGGGTTTGTAGAAGGAAACCAAAGATGAAATATGTTCTATTTCGCCTCTGAGGAGCAGGGAAAAGTTCCTCCACCATTAGCGTTTGGTCAGAAGCCTTGGTTTGCTGTATACCAAACACAAGGCAGTCCAAATAACAGAGAAAGTACTTTAAACATCTCATAAACACCTCATTTCGTCTTGCAGTATAATGAAATGCAATACAACTTAACAAACCTCATAAATGACTGTAGAGCTGAGCAAACATCTCCGCGGCAGTGCCGACAACAATTTACATAATAATCTCCAAAACATACTGTGAGTTGTTTCACAGCTGTTGTGTCGGGTTCTATGAAATTAAATTAAACAAGTGTTCCTGATATTGTCCACTCCCTATAGAAAAAGATGCTTTCCCCTCATTAATCAGTATTGGTTGTGTAAATTCCAGTAATGAAAATGAGAGGGCTACAAGTATGAATTCATTAACTATTGTCATTTCACCAACAGAAATAAATAGGTAAAATAACTCAAGAGACAAACACTGAGGGCAAACAGATACGTATTGATGCTGCATGTGCCTGATGTGTGCATGCATCCATATTTAACTTTGCAAATGCAGCCTTGGTCGTGAATAAAAATTGCCTTGTGCTGAATCGAAAAATAATCAATACTATAAAAGATAGAAACAAAAAATATAGGAGTATCAGTAGAGATCTGAAAGATATACTGTAGATACAGAGATTTTGGTAACACTTTACAATAAGGGTACATTAATTAATGGTTAGTTAATGCTTAGTAAGGGTTAACTAATCATTAGTTAACTGTTAACTAATGTGTCTAGTAAGCATTTAATAATGGTGTTCATGTTAACTAAGGTATTAATTAATACATTATTTATGTTTATAAATGTCCTATATTAACCTTAGTTAATACATTAATTAAGCATGAACCAAAGGTTGATTAATATAATAATAAGCATTAATTAACTGTTAACAAATGTAATTTTTTAACATTAATAAAGCATAATTAACCATGTATTAATGCTCTTTGTGACCCTTATTGTAAAGTGGGAACAATTTATCCATTAAGTGACACTTAATAAATCCACACCAGTGCTGAATAAGCGTCACTTAAGCATAATTAACCATGTCTTAATGTTATTTGTGACCCTTATTGTAAAGTGGGAACCATTTATCACTTGTTACACTTAATAAATGCAAAATAGTGCTGAATAAGGATTACCTAAGTACAATTCATCAATCAACAATGCTCTTTGTGACCCGTGTACATTCTCTATAATAACAATATTAAACATGCTGAAAATACTAAAATATTCCCAACTGGAAATCAATTAATGACAACAATCTGTTATCAACACAATTCAGTCACAATTTAAAAAAAGAAAGAACATTTTATTTTATTTAGAATCTTTAGTTTTATTTGGAAACACGGCTCTCGCATTTGACATGAATACCAAATATAATACAAAATAATGATTATCACTCTATTGTGACTAAACACTAGTTTAACCTGGCCCTATCACTATTATTTGAATGAGCACATATGTATTTAATTTGACCTTTATTTATACTTGAAAGATCAGTTGAGGGGTGACCCTCATTTATGATCTCTCGCTCTCTTTAGATCCAGTTCTTGGGTTTGCTGGCCACTCCAAGCCTGCAGTGCTCCTCTCCAAATGAAGCAGCTGGAATCCAAGCATCTTGTCTTATCACCCAGTTGATGTATGGAAAAAAAGAAAATAATCAGTAAACGGTTCAAATGCATTTGTTTCCTTTATCTAAATCATTTTTGCATAGTATTACGGTTCCTCAGTCTGTATTATTATTATTATTATTATTATTATTATTATTATTATTATTATTATTATTATTATTATTATTATTATTATAACATAATGCCTTGCATTGCTTAACTGAAATATCTTTGGTACCTTAATCAAAAAAAATTCTCACTGAATTTTTGACTGAACAAGTTGACACTATTTTTTTCAGAAAAACATGTAGCCCTAATCTCTATGACCATTCTACACAACACATGCTCAGCTTAACCCTCCTGTTATGTTCATTTGTCAGGAACAGCTATGGTGTTCCCGGGTCAGTTTGACCCGGCGCATGTTTATTATCCAAAAGATGTCCGAAACCAAAAAAATCCTAACAAGCAGTGTGAACATTTCATTACTAACTCCATTACTAACTATTCTATCAATATTTAGTGCAATGGTGTTCCTTATCTCTTACAAGGAATGGTTCAATTACGATAATTCACTAATTTTTCATTTAAAAAAACAAAACATGTTCAAACTTTTCTTTTTAATGTTTCACCACTTTATTACTTTTGAAAGACCAACATTACTCTATAATCCAGGCCCTAATATCACAGTGTATGAAATGCTGGTGGCATTCAGAGGTCGCTGCCCATTTAGGCAATACATGCCTTCCAAACCAGCTAAATATGGGATTAAAATCCGGGCTACATTTGATGCAAACACCACCTATGCATTGAACATGCAGGTTTACACTGAAAAGCCGGTTGGAGGAGCCCCAGAGAAGAATAATAATGCGTAATGTGCCTGGTTAAAGAGTAGTGGAAGTTGCTCTACCCACTTGTCCCACACTGTCCCAACAGCTGCCAGCTTGTCTCTCTCCCATATACCAGCTCTTGTCTCTCGATTATCAAATCTGATTACTCTGGAGAAAATATGAAAAGTTTCAAGAGACATTGTGGCTTGAAATATAGCCCTGCCTGTCTCTGCATCCCACGGACTAGCTGTCAATTCATAATTCGACTTATAGACCCCAGCCAGGATAAGGAGCCCCAAATACGCATCTAAATGTGTTTTGTTAAGCTCCTTCCACTTCTCCCATTAAAACGCGCCTCCCTTCTACATTTCCAGAATGATTTTCTGTATTGAATCTGGCATGACCAGTTCAAAAGCTGACTTGATGTCAGTCACACGAGTCACTGCCATCCTAGTGGGCCCTGACAATGTCTTTATTATGTTTTCTGAAGACAGTTTTGCCTGACGCATATTTGGGGATGAAGACCACTGTATTTCACCATTGTTTGACATGAATGTCTTGCTTGGAGGAATAGGAATAGCAATTCTCTCATCTGGTTCAAAATCAGAATCATGACAATCAGAATTCTCAAGATACATCCTCCTCTATTTCACTAGCATGATCAATGATGACTTCCAGAGCCTCCTGGACTGTCATCCTCTTGCGAACTGCTGCACATTTTGTTAAGGTCTGCCTAACAGAGTGTAATGTTGGTAGGACTGCCATGCAGATAATCTTTTATATGTTTTGCCCCTCCCCTGTTGAGTGTCCACTGAATGTGGGTGGAGTGTTCCCGCAAGAACATAATGGTTCCCGTCAAAAGTCATAACGTGTGTATGTGTATGTGAAAATAGTCTGACATTTCTGACACCCTTTTACCTCCAGTTTTACTGCCGGGTCAAATTGACCCGAACAGTATCTATGTGATATAAACATGCAGGGGGTGGTTGCAATTATGTGAGATGAATTATTTTGATTACCCTAATTAAGGCAAGCAGAAGAAGTTTCATACTAAAAAAATACTTTTAACAATTTTTCCTAGATCTTCAAACTTCAAAACGGGTCAATTTGACCCGGAACATAATAGGAGGGTTAAGCCCATTTTAGCCTGCAACGTGCACTTTGAATATAGAAAATGCTATCATGTATTCACATATGGTTTGGTGTCTATAAACACACACTTTATTTAGCCACCATTAACTGCTAAAATTTACCTGTGAAGCTAGCTGCGACGCTAATGCTAACGGTGTTATGCTAGCGAGAGGCTGCATCGCTAATATATTTCACATTATTAATTTCTTACAGACACACCACTATATCGTCCCACGAAAACCTTGGTTAACTCACCAATCATTTTGTTGGGCAAATGGCAGCATACATTTAACCACCACGGGTCTATTGTGAGAATAATGGGTCGGTTAAACTGGCAAGTACTCTTAGCACATAGCTGCTGCTTTACTGTCCAGACACATGTCCGTCTTTCTTGCTGGCTGATTGCTGGGTGAGTTCAAGTGCTTGAAAAATGTGGGTAATCATAATGTCAATAAGGTTTGTAAATTAATATTTTTCTAAAGTAAAGTCTCCAAACATATTTTCTCCTTCCCAAAGTTGAAAATGCATTGAGAGATTTGACATTTCTTTATTTAGAAGGGACAGCGCACATTGATAAACATGAGCACCAAAGTTCAACATGTAAATGTGCCAGATTTAGCCATGCAGGCTAATTTTCACCTGTAGTCCCTGCAGGTAGATAGCTCAAAATAAACATTAATTAAAGAAAAATACAAAAACACAACACATAAACACAAAAACAAAATGACACAAGCACAGATAAGTAAAATGATACATGATGTGTGAAAAATATGAAACAAGTAGCATATAGACAGATAAAAGTGCATGAACATATGGCACGATTAAAACAAATAAGCATTTAAAGAAAGACAAAAAGCACAGAGAAGGAGCATACAAGTGGCATGAATGCAGACAAAAACACATAAGCACAAACAAGTGCATACAAACAAGGAGCATAAACTCAGACACAAACACAATTAGTAAACACAAACACAAACACAAACACACTATCCCAGATTATTATGGATGCATATTTGATTTGTCAGTAACCAGTTTTTTATAGATTTTGAGAAGGATTTGAGTGATGTAATGGTCCTTAGTTCTGTGGGTATGGTATTCCAAGTATGTGCTGCTCGATAAGAAAAGGCTGACTGCCCAAAATAACTTTTTCTTTATGGTATTTTACAATCCCCTCTTGTGGAAGAGTTTATATTTTGCATACATGCATTCCCTCTACGGCCATTGTTGATTATCAATAGCCTTTTATTGATCATGTTAATCGCCAATAAATCTAGTTTTTCACTGGATCCTGGCCACTTGGAGGATAGAAAGACTGATGTGTGCCTGGTCAGTAAAAGTAGCAGCCAAGTAGTGCTTAGCCAGCGTGATCGACCCATTGTTCTCACACAAAAGACCTGTGATGGTTACAATTATGCTGCCATTAGCCAAACGAAATTACAGTATTGGTGAGTTAACTAAGGTGTTAGTGAGATGATATAGTTGTGTGTATGTAAGAATACTGTGAAATATATAAGCGACGCGGCCTCCCGCTAGCATAGCAATGTTAGCATTAACGTTGCAGCTAGCGCACTACAATATGAGCAGCATTAGCTTGAGACTGGTTAGCTTCACAGGTAACTATAGCAGTAATTGTAGCGGTGGCTAAATAAAGTGTATACAGTGTGTGTTCATGGACACCAAACAGTATGTAAATAAATGTTATCATCATTTCATATTCAAAGTGCATGTTGCTATTTCATGCTAAAATGAGCTAAATCGGAGCATGTGTTGTGTAGAATGGTGATAGAGATTACATGTTTTTGAATGAAAAAATAGTGTCAACTTGTTAAAATTTCAGTGAGAATTTTATTTGATTACTGTAAGGTACCAAATATATTTCAATGAAGCAATGCAGGGCATTATGTTATAATAATAATAATACAGAATGTGGAACCGTACTGCTATGCTATAATGATTTAGATAAAGGAAACAAAAATGCATTTTAACTGTTTACTGATTATTTTAATTTTTTCCCCATACATCAACTGGGTGATAAGACAAGATGCTTGGATTCCAGCTGCTTCATTTGGAGAGGAGCACCGCAGGCTTGGAGTGGCTAGCAAACCCAAGAACTGGATCTAAAGAGAGCGAGAGATTATAAATGAGGGTCACCCCTCAACTGATCTTTCAAATATAAATAAAGGTCAAATGAAATGCATATGTGCTCATTCAAATAACAGTGATACGGCCAGGTTAAACTAGTGTTTAGTCACAATAGAGTGATCATTATTTTGTTTTATCTTCAGTCCATGATTAAAAATGGAACTGTTATGTTCTTAGTGTATTTTATTTTTGTTTAAGTTGCAACAATGATATACACTTCAAGGAAGAGAGTAGAAAATACATATATTTTACATTTACCTGTTAAACCTAACTGCTGAGTCAGTGTGTCTTGTTTTGCCATTGATGTTAGTGATCCATTTCCTCCTGTTTGTTCCTTTCAGAGAAAATCATTAAACTGGATATAATTTGTTGAAGAAACTATTGTGGAGTTCTTCGACGGTATTCATGTCAAATGTGAGAGCCGTGATTCTGAATAAAATAACATTTTCTTTCTGTTTTAAATTGTGACTGAATTGTGTTGATAACAGATTGTTGTCATGAATTGATTTCCAGTTGGGAATATTTTAGTATTTTCAGTATGTTTAATATTGTTATTATAGAGAATGTACACGGGTCTCAAAGAGCATTGTTGATTGATGGATTGTACTTAGGTAATCCTTATTCAGCATTATGTTGCATTTATTAAGTGCAACAAGTGATACATGGTTCCCACTTTACAATAAGGGTCACAAATAACATTAAGAAATGGTTAGTTATGCTTAAGTGATGCTTAATCAGCACAAGTATGCTTTTATTAAGTGTTAATTCATGAGAAATGGTTCCCACTTTACAATAAGGGTCACCAAGTGACGGTTGATTACACTTAGGTAATGCCAATTAAGGTTAATTATACTTCAGTAATGCCTATTCAGCACTGGTGTGCATTTATTAAGTGTCACTTAATGGATAAATAGTTACCACTTTACAATAAGGGTCACAAAGAGCATTAATAAATGGTTAATTATGCTTAAGTAATGTTACAAAAATGACATTGTTTAATAGTTAATTAATGCTTATTATTATATTTATCAACTTTTGGTTCATGCTTAATTAATATATTAACTAAGGTTAATATAGGATATTTCTAAACATTAAATAATGTATTAATGAATACCTTAGTTAACATGAACACCATTAGTAAATGCTTACTAGACACATTAGTTAACAGTTAACTAATGGTTAGTTAAGCCTTATTAAGCATTAACTAACCATTAATTAATGTACCCTTATTGTAAAGTGTTACCGAGATTTTTATGGGAAGCATATTTTTTTAAATGAGAAAAAAACAAAGTTTCTAGGTGATGTGAATTAAGCATCGGTGAATGCATTACCACTATGACATGTTTCTTTCTATCTTCTGCTATTCTTGGTTCCTGTCAAAAAAGAAAAAAATGCATTTCCTCACCATTTTTCTGTAACAGGGAATGTGACTTATGTCTGTATGACGACTGTTCAATGTCATCTGCAGGTCATCCTATACTCTAATATCCCCTTCTCGAACTAACAGCACCCATGTGACTCACATAATTATCTCCTCCTGCATCAATGAACACACTGTACAGTCATCCTTAATTCCCACTCTTTAATTCCCCCAGTTGGGGTTAGACTGATCAGCATGGAGTCGTTCTTGGATTCAAAGCCTCTGCATAGCCCAAAGCAAAGCCGTCTGTTTGAAACTCTATCTCATATCCCACTGACAGCTAGAACATAAGAAACCATAATCCATCATTGGTAATTGAGACATTTTAAAACAGGTTCCTTTTTTCTTTTCGGGGAATAGCTCTGGTAACTGGCAGCAAGTTTTGTGAAAAGTGTCACTTGAGTGAAAGTATAGGCCTACCTGGGATGGGTTGGAAGTTGGAGTTGATAGCTTTGATGTGGTGTGTAAGGCATTACATACTGTTCACCAAGTTGGTGGTGCCTCTGCTGCCTCAGTTGGGTGGTATGCTATAGCAGGTAAGCCTTGTCGTCTTTGAAAAGTACGACAGCTGTCTTTACAAAGTTGACAAACAGCCTTATTATATAGTATATTATATATTTGTTTGTGAAGTTACCATCTGACCATGGTGTAGAAGCCAAAATACTTCCACACGCTTCTGCTCATATTTGTTGGTGTTGTGATCTTCCAGCATGGCACTACTCACTATTGTCCATTTTGGTCACAATGCAACAGATTAACATACGCTTCGTTTACTGATAGGTCAATAGGGTATACAATAGGTCATACTGATAGAAAAGTTATAAAGCGATCTCTGCTGGAACACAAAACAAAATATGCTTATTTGCTTATTAGACTGCAGCCTAGATATCAAACAGGTCATTACAGTTTGAACAGGAACTTTACATCCCACATTCTGACAAATATTCAAATGTTACTGCCCCTTAACAGATGGCTGCAATGAAAATTGCTCATTTATTCTGTCCATGTTTCCCTCAGACTGATCTTGAAGACCAAAATCCTTCTCATACCACACATCACCAACAGTGTTTTTCTTCAGCTATCGCCTGTATGCAATCTTGCTTTCTCTCAGCCTAACTGTTAGCTGCCTCTGCTCTCTGCACACCCTATCCCCATCCCTGAAGACTTTTTTTCTTTGTATCCAGCCGTTACTCCAGGTCGATGGTTATTAGGGGCTTATTATTGGGGAAGCATTGCACCGTCCTGGTGGTCCAGCCTCATACACTACGCATGAAAACACACAGGGCCCAGGTGTGTCCAGTAGCGTACCGTGGGGTTTCAGTCAGGGCCTTCAGTAGTGAACTCCAACCCCCCCCCCCCAAACACTGAGAAACGCACACGTCAGGTGCCGATACAGCCAACACAGCCACATACAAAATATAGGCTAAAATCACAGTATAGCCTACACACTAATGCATAACATGAAGCACTTGACTGTTGATCTTCAATAACCACAGAGCAGCGCACTGCACACACCACTGTTGTTTATCCCACACCAGATAGACTACTTCACCATCACCATCAGATATTTCATGTCACTCGACAACTGTTTGCAAACGCATAACACGATACAAAACAAGCATCCAGTTATTGTAATAGGGTTCACCGGATGCTTGCGCAACTTCAACGGATTCAATTTAGTATAGCGACAATATTACCAGTGCGCCGCATTCGCTTCAATAACAAAAATGAAACATGCAAGAAGGGTCTTTTATGCCAAATATTTTACAACAGCCAATCCAACCAGCATATTAAGAAGAAGTGTAGTTGAGAGTTGGTTCCCATATTATGCTTAGAAAGCGGCATCAACAATGAAAAACCGCATCACCTACTGCCCAAGTCCCAGCAATATAGGCTACAACCACCATAACAAACAAACAAAATGGTTTTAAAACCCCACAAAAAACATTATCTCTTCACAGATAGACACAGCCAAAAGTAACACTCACCCATCACTTGTAGAGGAAACCCATCCTCGGATCCTATAAGCCATTAAGGCTGTTAAAATCCGTTATGTGCCATGTTCCTTCACAGGTTTAAAAAGCAGACACGGCCAGCAACATACCGGTAACTTGTTCCGCTCGGTGCTAGCGATTAGCCAGTCATAGCGTCGTATTTACAGTCAGTGAAGTGCCGCAAAAAAACGTTGTCAGCCCATCCAGTTTATGTGTAGTATTCCTGTCGAAACTATATCTAAACTATGTTAAACGATCACCTTTAAATAGCCACGCTAGATCGGCAGCGGGAGCAGTAGGTTGTGTGAAAGCGATGGCCATAGTAGTTCACTCACGTCACAATGCTAATAGCCCCGCCGAAGTTTCAAACTTCGCTGATGACATCACGGGGGAATAGCGGCTGAGATATCGCTGGGCCCTGGGGGCGGGCTGTCACTACAAATCAGAATCTGATTGGCTGATGAGACATGGCAGTCAAATTTATTATCCAATAGGAGACGGCAGCTTCAATGAAAGGCTAGCAATACTTCTAGTGCAGGTCCCGCTGCTCCACATAGCTGTGATGCGTTTAGATGAGATATGCCTGGGAAATCCAGCTCAGCCTCACAAAAAATAACTATATTCCAAAAAAATTGTAATTATTATTGTAACGTACTGACATTTTTTATTAAATTCATACACATTTAAACACAAATTAATATAATTTTAAACAACAAAAAAATATATATTATTTGGATTTTGACAGGGCCAGCAGAGAAGGCCCTGCTGGCCCTGACGGCCCACCACTGGGTGTGTCTCATAGCACTAATGGTGTCGTATAAATGGAAACATTTTTAGCAGCGCATAAAAACATTTTCCTCTGCAGCTATTTTCAGTGCACCTGCCAAAGGACCATTCAAGCAGGAGGATTTTAATGGGAATGCCCCTTCAACCCATTCCCATTCTTTTCCTAAGACTATGTAGTCAAAGCTAATGCGCAGCAGGCTGGTGAGGTTGGAGACAGATGGGTCTTAAAGAAAGATGGATGGCTTTCACACAGTGCCGGTGAGCATTTAGGTTGTTCCTGATGTGTTTATGATGGTAGTATCTATCAGGTGGAAGAAGATTGATTCACTGTGTCTAATGAGAATAAACATACCTAACAACTTCCCTTTTAATTGCTTTTTGCCGGGCTCTCCTCCCTCTCTCTCTCTTCATCTAATTTACTGTCACTATTCCCTCTGTCATGTTAATTTCATATTGAGGCGATGAAAGTGCAATTTGGAAGGCTAGGCTTTAATCATTCCTCTGCCACTAGGAGAAGGAATATATTCTAAGTAGGCTTATTTTAGCACACACATTCACATGCTGCAAAAGCAGGTCAGTTTTCTTCTCTTCTCTTTTTTTTTATGTTTTTTATTTATTTTTTTTACATCTGGGTATACTGTATAAGAATAACACTGCATGTATTAGTAGCACTAGCCAATGTGGATGCAAATAAGTTATAGTTATACTTTCTTCCACCCTCCATTGAGTCTCGTGGGATACCTCCCACACTGCATGGCCAAAACCTATGCTAAAAGGTTCATGGATTTATTTATTTATTTTATTCTTTCGGACAATTCCACACAATACACAATTATCTCTTTCACGTCATACATCTTACTTTGTGTTGTCCGAAGGGTGACGGAAGAAGCCTAAGGCTTATCGAGTCCCGCCCCCATTTTCATCAGATTCAGATTCAGATACACAGATACACATTTACTGTTACAGAAAGGAAAAGTAAAAAAGAAAGAAAACACACAATTTTGTTGTTGTTGTTTTTTTGTTTTTTGTTTTTGATGATTTTAATGCAGAGTTTGTGTTGCCCTTTTATTGTGGCCTTTTCAATGTCATTATCTGGTAGTCTAAACACATCTGCAAAAGTATTCAAACCCAAAAAGGTTGAAGAATACTTTCTTGCACTGATTTTATTATTTTCATGTGAAGCCCCAGCGAGTCTCTTGAGGTCTTTGCTTGCATTCCGAGTAACATCTCACTAATCTCGTTGGCCTTGACTGGCTTTAAAAACATGGAGTGTTGAAGAGACTCTTCCTTTTCCCAAGACTCCCCCAAACACCTGTCACGGATACCCATAGCCAAATTCGGTCCAACCATAGGTAACACTTTACAATAAGGTACACAAAATTGTAGTAGCTACTACATACCTACTACATAGTTTTTTTTTTTTTGCGCTACCTATGTGTTAGGTAGCACAAAAAAAAAAAACCCTATGTGTTAGGTAGCACATAGGTTTTTTTTTTTTTGTGCTACCTATGTGTTAGGTAGCACAAAAAAAAAAAACCCTATGTGTTACCTACTACATAGTTTTTTTTTTTTTGCGCTACCTATGTGTTAGGTAGCACAAAACAAAAAAACCATATGTGTTAGGTAGCACATAGGGTTTTTTTTTTTTGTGCTACCTATGTGTTAGGTAGCACAAAAAAAAAACCCCTATGTGTTACCTACTACATAGTTTTTTTTTTTTGCGCTACCTATGTGTTAGGTAGCACAAAAAAAAAAACCCCTATGTGTTAGGTAGCACATAGGGTTTTTTTTTTTTTGTGCTACCTATGTGTTAGGTAGCACAAAAAAAAAAAACCCTATGTGTTACCTACTACATAGTTTTTTTTTTTTTGCGCTACCTATGTGTTAGGTAGCACAAAAAAAAAAAACCCTATGTGTTAGGTAGCACATAGGGGTTTTTTTTTTGTGCTACCTATGTGTTAGGTAGCACAAAAAAAAAAAACCCTATGTGTTACCTACTACATAGTTTTTTTTTTTTTGTGCTACCTAACACATAGGTAGCACAAAAAAAAAAACCCTATGTGTTACCTACTACATAGTTTTTTTTTTTTGTGCTACCTAACACATAGGTAGCACAAAAAAAAACCCTATGTGTTACCTACTACATAGTTTTTTTTTTTTTTGCGCTACCTATGTGTTAGGTAGCACAAAAAAAAAAAACCCTATGTGTTACCTACTACATAGTTTTTTTTTTTTGTGCTACCTAACACATAGGTAGCACAAAAAAAAAAAACCCTATGTGTTACCTACTACATAGTTTTTTTTTTTTTGTGCTACCTAACACATAGGTAGCACAAAAAAAAAACCCTATGTGTTACCTACTACATAGTTTTTTTTTTTTTGTGCTACCTAACACATAGGTAGCACAAAAAAAAAACCCCTATGTGTTACCTACTACATAGTTTTTTTTTTTTTGCGCTACCTATGTGTTAGGTAGCACAAAAAAAAAAAACCCTATGTGTTACCTACTACATAGTTTTTTTTTTTTTGTGCTACCTAACACATAGGTAGCACAAAAAAAAAAACCCTATGTGTTACCTACTACATAGTTTTTTTTTTTTTTGCGCTACCTATGTGTTAGGTAGCACAAAAAAAAAAAACCCTATGTGTTACCTACTACATAGTTTTTTTTTTTTTGTGCTACCTAACACATAGGTAGCACAAAAAAAACCCCTATGTGTTACCTACTACATAGTTTTTTTTTTTTGTGCTACCTAACACATAGGTAGCACAAAAAAAAAAAACCCTATGTGTTACCTACTACATAGTTTTTTTTTTTATGCGCTACCTATGTGTTAGGTAGCACAAAAAAAAAAAACCCTATGTGTTACCTACTACATAGTTTTTTTTTTTTTGTGCTACCTAACACATAGGTAGCACAAAAAAAAAAAAACCCTATGTGTTACCTACTACATAGTTTTTTTTTTTTTGTGCTACCTAACACATAGGTAGCACAAAAAAAAACCCTATGTGTTACCTACTACATAGTTTTTTTTTTTTTGCGCTACCTATGTGTTAGGTAGCACAAAAAAAAAAACCCTATGTGTTACCTACTACATAGTTTTTTTTTTTTTGTGCTACCTAACACATAGGTAGCACAAAAAAAAAAAACCCTATGTGTTACCTACTACATAGTTTTTTTTTTTTTTGTGCTACCTATGTGTTAGGTAGCACAAAAAAAAAACTATGTAGTAGGTAACACATAGGGTTTTTTTTTTTTGTGCTACCTAACACATAGGTAGCACAAAAAAAAAAAACTATGTAGTAGGTAACACATAGGGGTTTTTTTTTTGTGCTACCTAACACATAGGTAGCACAAAAAAAAAAAAACCCTATGTGCTACCTAACACATATGGTTTTTTTTTTTTGTGCTACCTAACACATAGGTAGCGCAAAAAAAAAAAAAACTATGTAGTAGGTAACACATAGGGTTTTTTTTTTTGTGCTACCTAACACATAGGTAGCACAAAAAAAAAAACCCCTATGTGCTACCTAACACATAGGGTTTTTTTTTTTTGTGCTACCTAACACATAGGTAGCGCAAAAAAAAAAAAACTATGTAGTAGGTAACACATAGGGTTTTTTTTTTGTGCTACCTAACACATAGGTAGCACAAAAAAAAAACCCCCTATGTGCTACCTAACACATAGGGTTTTTTTTTTTTGTGCTACCTAACACATAGGTAGCGCAAAAAAAAAAAAACTATGTAGTAGGTATGTAGTAGCTACTACAATTTTGTGTACCTTATTGTAAAGTGTTACCCAACCATAACACAAAATTTGTTTAGTTTATTCGCCGCAGTATTCATGTTTTCAAACTTAACATTATTTTCATGGAAATACTGAGGATAATTATGTATTTTGCTGTCATTTCTTAACACTGTGTTTACTATGTCCCACAATTTTTTTGGGTAATTTGCATTTGTTTCTAAAAGCTTACAAAAATATATTTTCTTACAGTCTCTGAGAATGATATTTAGCTTGTTACGATAGGTTTTATATTTTAACTCAGCCTGTGGTGTCCTTGCTTTTATGAATCTTTTGTACAATGTATTTTTTTTTTACAAGCATTTTTCAAGGATTTAGTTAGCCACTGTTTAATGTCATTTGGGTCAGATGATGTAGGTTCCTCGTAAAGATTAGCTAATAACTCCAGACTTTCATGATAATTTATCCCATCAGTTGTGTTGCTCATTCTCGATTGCTTGGGTTGATCAGGTCCTCTTCCCTCCGGAATTGAACCAGATCCTCCTCCGTTCTGATTTGCACAATTTTAGCTTCTTCGGGTGTAGCTCCATTCATTTTGATGAAGATTCTTCCATCTCTTGTCCATGTTTGTTGGACCCGTCCACATTTTTTTAGCCCTCTCGCTTGGTAGGCCAGATTAGTTAAGTTGGTTAAGTTTTCACTCATTCCAATTTGTTCGCCTTTAAGCTTCTTGCCTTGACTGAGCAGATTTATCTTATGCTTTCTACTCACAAATTTCAGAATGACAGCACGCTTTTTGGCGAATTTTCCCTCGGGAGAAGAAAACAAGACTCCACGTTCTCCAGATCCAGACTAATGCCTTTGCTTCTCAGGAACGTTTCAACCTGGTTTTCCACCGACACATTCCTTGTATCGCCCTCTTCTTCTCCATTCACGGCAGCTGCATACGACCTAGGTTTAATATCCATACCAGTCAGTATAACATCTCTGTTTTTTGCTTGTTGATCTTGGTCATCAATTTTATCTCCAAGCTCTTTCAAGAGCTGATCTTTCCTCACATTCACGGCTTGAAGTTCCTTCAATTCGATCAACAGTGGCTTCAGACCAGCAGCAATTTTTTCTTCAATTTTTGCATCAAAACGCCCAATCCATTCGTCCATAATCCCAGCCAGCTCAGCTTTCAGCAGTGCTCGCTCCGTCTCCCTCTCACTTTTCATTTCTCTCATCAAGTCTGCCAACTGTTTTTTTCATTTCTTCCGCATAATCTTTGTCTTCCTCCTTCCCCTTATCAATGTTTTTTCCTTTTTTGGACATCTCCAAAGATTTTCAGAGATTTTTAAGGCTGTGAATCTGAGTTCTCCGCTGCTCACGGTAATTTAACTTTTTAATCAAAATTAAACATTACAGTGATACTGTTAAATCCTTTAATACAAATTTAACTACCTTTCTCTTAAGTGTCCCTTTATAGCTGTGATACAAGAAGTTAAGAATAATGTATGTATTGACCTTTGGGGGAACAGGACAGTTTAAATATGTTTTGCATAATACACCCACTGTGTTGCCAATAGTTTGTCCATTCATTGCTAATGCTTGCTATTTTGTCACTATGTGCTCACTTTTTGATTGACATATTTTAAAGATATTTTATTTGCCCTTGAACCTGAACAGGAAATAAGGTAATGTTATGAGGAGAGGTGGTGGATGTTGTCCTGCCTGTTGTGCCATTACCATTGCTCTCTGTGATATTGCTTGTATCACAAACAGAGGGTTGCCCTATGGAGGGTATGTCGTCAAGACCAGTTGGGTTGCAGGTCATGAAGACTGTCCACAGTCCAGTACAATGTTGGCCTCTGTTCCACTTCATTGTGTTCAAAGTGTTCATAGTTAAAGGTTATATGACATTGTCTGCTGGAATGTGAGGAATAAACAAACACTCTCCTCTCCTCTGAATATCGGTGCTCTCAGTACTCATGTGCTCAAGTGGAGTTGGCCAGTTTAAAACTGCAGTACCTCAACCAACACTTCCTCGGCTCACATTTATTGACGTCTTGCCATTTAAATACCTCATATTGAACCAATAAGCGCCTACTAAGTGAGGAGCACTATTAGAGATGACTCCTGCTCTTTTTCCCTTTCCCTTGTGTGGCTTTTATCACTTGTCAGACCACCACTCTAAATTCAAAGTTGTTCTTAAAGATTTGCCTTTTGAAATAAAGGTGAAATAAATAAATAAAATCAATTCTGTCAGACAGAGCCGATTCAAAGGTTGATTAAACACTACCTTTTAGTCTGGCCCCACCTTTTATATACGTTTGTCCAAGAAAGGGGTGTTTGAGAGGATCTATGTTAGGTTACCTCAGTGGCCCAATATAATTCAATTCAAAGTCCAACTAAAGCACAACATATCTGTGATGGCTACCCCATGATGTGAAATCAAAACTTTTCTCCTTTCATCATAAGGACATTCCAAAAAAATATCCAAAAGAAAGAAGGATACAAATTGCAACTCCATGGAACCGCTGTCTGCAGAATCCCAGATAATTAATCACATCGTTATAGTTGTTGATATGTTCGCTGGAGGATACCTCGGTGCATTCTTCTTCTATACTGTGAACGTGCTGTTTATTTGGACTTCAATGCTGAGACTCTCTTTAGCATGTGAAACAAGCTTTATGGAAAAGAGTGTGATTATTCACTGGGCTTTTGGAGACTGGGACAGGGCAGTCTGTTTGTACCACAGCTTTATGCCATGATGATTACTTTGCTGTGAGGCTTGTATATACATTTGCTCTTTTCCGATTTTTCTTTGGCTATTTGTATGTATGTGTATTTGTTTGAATGTGTGCATGTACAGGAGCTTTTTCACATCCTTACTTGTTATCTTTGTGTGCAGGCTATTTACCACATAGTACATATCATTCATTATGCAGGATATACAATACATTATATTATTGTTGCTAGACTCGTAGAAATGTCACTGCTCTTTTGCGTTTAAAGGAGCCAGTGTTTTGTTGGAGACTTATACTGTGTTTCAGAGATAAATCCCCTCATTATATACATTACTAACTTATAGATGGAGTTTGTATCATTGAGTGCCATGTGTCACAACTGTTGATATTGTATTAAACATAACTTCACACATGAATTTTGTAAGAAACCACATGTAACTTTTTAAACCCTGAGGAGCTTAAAGGCCTCGTCCTGCCATTCATTCATCGTAGTGTTTGAATAAATATGCATAATTTGACATGCAAATATCGACACATTCTGTGACCATGCAGGATTCTTTTAGACTTCTCCTTCAATCACAAATTGCCCATTGAGGTTGGCTCCTGCAAGAAAAACTGACAGGCATTAACGACATGCCAAACGTCAATGAATAATTCAGAAGAAATAAAAAAGAAGTCAATAAGAAAATATTTGAACAAGACAAAATGGCAACACACTTGAGAAGTTCAACTACATAATTGCTTAGAACCATTATCCCAGAAGAATAGTTGAAATTGCTCCACTCTGATGTAGTTTATATGCTGTGTAGAGTGTATCAAGCAAATTGAATAGAATGAGGTTCTAAGTGTTTTACTTAAACTGAAAGCAATTTAGGACGAACCCTGCAGCGCAGAGTGTTTGCTTCCCTTTTGCATAATATATATTTATGTGACATTCATGAGCAATCAGTATGTGTGCCTGGAAATGTTATGTCTTTGCCAAAATGTTATGTCTTTGCCTAAGCATGATGGTTGAAGGCAAGCCGTCAGGTTATAAAAGGAGAAAAAGCCCGAACACATTGGCGCAATACTGTGAAGTCTTTCTGTTTGTCTGACTGTTGGCAACCTGTCCTTCCACCTGTCTATAGAAGCAGCTAGCCAGATGTTCACTGTCTACAAGTCATTGCAGATGTATTAGTATACCTAATTAATTATCCAATTATACATAACTGCTTTTATTGGCATGCCATTCAACACTTTTCTTCTGTTTTTGTGCAAACATGTTATAGCAGGGCTACAAGATTTACGATTGCATCTGTAATATGAATATGTTTTACAATTCTGTTGAGATGGATACATCATTTGTTCAACAATGAATAAGGGCACTGGGTCGTCCTTGAAAGCAGTGTTATCAATGTGTGTGTGGATGTTCTCTTATGTTTCTATAATCAAAGATGTATTGTTATGGGGTGCCCTTAGCTCAGTTGGTAGGGCGCCCCCCTTGGCCGGGCCCAGCGGCAGACCCGGGTTAGATTCTCGCCCGCGGTCGTTCTCTGCATGTCACTCCCCTCTCTGCCCTGTCAATAAAGCATAAAAATGCCCAAAAAATATCTTAAAACAAATATGTATTGTTATATTCAGTCAAAATATCTACTTAAATCAAAAATGTCACATCAAGCAGAAAACAATGCCTATAACTCTGGTGTGGTGTTTAGTTTACTATAAGGTACACTCACTATAACAGTGGATCACATTATTACTACCTGTGGTCGCTCATTATAAAAGAAAGTTATCTATCACCCCCAATTACACACACACACACACACACACACACACACACACACACACACACACACACACACACACACACACAGACAGACATAAACTGTACAGGCATATTTTGTAGCCGTTATATATCTTTCTGCACAGAACATCAGTCACTTCTAGCTTACTTTGAGATGCTGAATTTTGGTCTGCGTTGCCACTCAGTGCCGGAAATAATGTGAAAAATCAATTGGTGATTCATTCATTAACAAGCTCCCTCTGGTTTTAATTGTTATCTGTGAGCTAACAGTTATATAACAACAAATGCAGATGTGAAACATTCACTCAGCTCTGCTTTTGCTCAGTGTTCAGAGCCCTGATATAAGGAAATACTTCTAATCCCCACCCACCTCCCACATTCTAACTAGTCCATTGAACTCCCTTTATCACTGCAGTTTGGGGGGGGGTGGGTTATTCTACCCTGGGTGAAAAATAAACTCATTTTGTCCCCCCCCCCTCATGGTCTCTCACTTCCCTAAATCTCTTCACTCCCTCTCCTCTCCTCCTCAGAATGTTCCTCTTTTTCTCTTCTCCATTACTGTCCCATCTCATCCCCGGTTTTCTCCAATCCTGCCCTCCCCTATTATAATCTTTTTTTCTCATTGACTCCCTCCCCTCTCCCTCTCTTTCTTCATCTCCCTCATTTTCACTTTGATCCCCCCGGCCGTCTCCCCTCTTAATTCCTCTCCACTCTTCCTTCCAACCAGTCTTCAGCTTAACCCCTCTATCACTCTCCTCATACAACCTCCTGTCCTGCTCTGCTATACTGTATATTCGGCTATCCTGCACGCCACACACATGGTTGCTAATATTTAATTTTTTCCTTCCCATTGCTTATCCCTTTCTCGCACCTCTCCCTTCCCCCTCCACTTCCCCCTCCCACCCTTTTACCTCTCAACTTCCCTCGTCTGACTCAGCCTCCTGTCCCAAAGCGACGTGTCTCCAAACAGAGAAATGGAGAAACAAAATCTTGACAAAGCCCAGGGATCTGCCCTGCCAGTCCCGGCCGTCTGCTCATCTATTCATTTGTTTGTGCTCCCCCCATCCCTCGCTCCCCACCTCCGACTCTGGTGTGTGTCTAAATCCCCCCCCCTCCCGGTTTGCTTGCCAACACACATTCGCATGCACACAGGCACGCACGCACACAAACACACACACAGACGCACACACATGCATGCATGCATGCACACAAAGGCTCTGATTGCGACCTGATGGAGCGTTAAATTACAGCCTCACCAACAGTGCTGTGAGGGAATTGCTGTGTGCTCTGCTTGCTGTCTCTTATCCTCTGCTCCTCTCACCCTCTGTCTCCTACATCGCAGATTTTCCTCTCCACTCTAAGACCTGTTCTCCTCTCACCTGTTGTTTTGCCACTTCTCTGTTTGTCTTTTCTATCATTGAGTGTCTCATCTCTTCTGCTCTTTACATTTGTCTGCTGTCCCTCAACTGAGCTCCATACGCTCATGTCCTCATGGTCGCCTTATTTAATCTTTCCTTCTTTGGTCCCCTTTGCGGCCCTCTCTTGTTAAATATATAGACTGAGCTGCTACAGGCACTTCACATAGGCTCTTCTCATTTCCCCTTCACCGTATGTCTTTTTATCCACGAAGCTACCACATTTTCTATGGCTGACTTTCCTCTTTTCTTTCCCCCAAATCCGTTTCCTTTATTCCCCTAATTCCCCTATCACCTTCCCACTCCTTTGCATTTCCCATCACAATTCTCTTGTCTGTCTGTCTCCTTTCCTCCCTCCGATACCTCATTATTGTGTGTGTGTGTGTGTGTGTGTGTGTGTGTGTGTGTCTGCGTCTGCGTCTCATGCGTTTCATCCAGTCAGTGGAAGGTCAGCAGCAGGGATTTCCCTGGGCATAGAAGCTAGCGGATTTAGCACTCTGCATCGCCAGCCAATATGCTTTATATTAATAATAGCGCTAGTAGCCATGCCCCTTAAAGCCACCAGCTTACTCAAACACCTTGCCCAAAGCTCAAGTAACAAATGCCTTCTACAGCATTGGCTACTTAAAAGACTAGAGGCTTTTCAGCACATATTGTCATCAGCAAACGGCTATAGCATAGTTTAACAGCAAAACATTTTGCTTTATATTTAAAAGGCTAACAGCTGTGGCAATCGGGTTAAGCACTGTGCCCCCATCCTTTTGCTTAGAAGGCATGAGCTTTGGGAGGTCTGACAGAATTCGGCTTGGCAGCCGTTATGCAATGGATTTTCCAGATATATATCATTCTTAGCACATCAACAAGTCATTTTTTGGGACATTTCACGATTGGCAAAATCCTACATGTGTTTGCTTTTCACATGCAATGTCAGATTGCATTTGGAAACTTCTATTTCACATGTGTTTTTGTCCAGAATAATAATTCCCATGTAAAATGTGCAATTCAGGTAGGCATGCGAGGTTTGGGGATATTTCAAATGTCCCCAAACCTCTACCCTACCACCTGCCTGTCTCATAAATGATGTCTATACTCTGTCTGCTGTTACAAAAAAAAGGAAAGGAGAAAGATAACGCAAAAAGTTTGTACTGTGAGCCTAATTGAGAGTTGAGGACCGACCCTGTCAGTCAGACGCCTATCTAAGTGTGCGCAACACAGTGAAGGTTCATTTGTTTGTATTCAGTAAATGTCATTGTGCAATGGTGGTGGTTTTCTAACGGATAGAGTATAACTTGCAAATTGGAGTCTGCTGGTTCAGCTCTCTGCACTAATAGGAGATATTCAGGCATGACAGGGAAGGAGAAATCCTCTCCCACTTTCTGAGCAACAAGTGTAAAACTACCTTTGACAAAAACCTCAAATGCTCAGTGACCATTGTGAAAAAAAAGAACTAAAATGAGGGAAACAAAGCATACAACAGTGGCAGAGTGAAGTAATCATGAAAAAAATAAACCAAATGTTACAACCGAATGATGTTTTAACCCTCCTGTTATGTTCCGGGTCAAATTGATCCGTTTGAAGATCTAGGAAAAATAGTTAAAAGTATTTTTTTCAGTATGAAACTTCTCCCGCTTGCCTTAATTAGTGTAATCAACATATAAAATGAAAATAGTTAATCTCACATATTTGCAACCACCCCCTGCATGTTTATATCACATAGATGCTGTTCCGGTTAATTTGACCCAGCAGTAAAACTGGGGGTAAAAGGGTGTCAGAAATGTCAGACTATTTCTTTCTTTACAACTGTGAGACATATTTTACCCAAATCACACACACACACACACAGTTAGCTGTCCCCTCCCTCGTCCCTACGTCAAACCATTACAGTTTTTTTCGATTGCTAAACCACAGTGGGCACAACTGGAGCGACATGTGCAAAACTCTAACAACACTATGCACTGCAGCGGTTAATTTGGACCAAACTGTAGCTCGTTTTTCATTGTTTACTGTAAACACAATTTTCAAAACTCTTCACACTTATCTCATGGCTTAACCACAACCTGCACAACACTGTGGATTTCCAGCTCTTTGTTCAAATGCTAACACACTGCTGCCACAACTGTAAACCACACATTCAAAACAGAATGGATTTCAGCCTAGTGCATTTCACTGTGGATTGCAATTTAAACACTTTAAACACAGAGTGGCCTTTTATTGTGGACAGTCTAAGGCACACCTGTGCACTAATCATGATGTCAGATCAGCATCTTGATGTGGCACACCTGTGAGGTGGGATGGATTATCTCAGCAAAGCAGAAGTGCTCACTATCACACATTTAAACAGATTTGTGAACAATGTTTGAGAGAAATGGTAATATTGTGTATCTGGAATGAATTTTAGATCTTTAAGTCCATCTCATGAAAAATGGGAAAAAAAACACAAACAAAAGTGTTGCGTTAATATTTTTGTTGAGTGTATGAGTGAGACGAGTGTCGGTTTGTAGTGTTCTCTCTTCTGATTGGATAAAAATTTCGGGATACTCCAATAACTTTATTTGCCGATTACATGCAAAGCAGCTGACTGAGAGATCGGCTTTATGAAACGCACACATTATGTAAGTGATCACTGTATGAATAAAGAGCGATTGTACACTTATATTAACATAAATAAACTGCTTACTTCACCTTTTAACATAAATATTTTGCTCACTTCACCTTTAACTGTGTTTCACAGTCACAGTTAATCCAATTGAAGACCCTTGGTGCATTTCATTTGGTCGAGGCTGATATTAAGTTAGCCTAAACATTGTCTCAGCGACCCTTATGACAGATTTCTCAAGATCCAATCAGTTCCCTAAGAGAGCATGAGAGTGTAGGGTTAGATGGAAGGGCTCGGGACACTGAATTAACATTCATTACTTTGATCTTGTCTTCACTTCATTGGTTTGGGATAAGAAGTTGATCCGTCCCACAATGCCCTCTGTCTTGTTAGGGGAGATTTAATTTAGTGCCGACTACCCAAAGACAAGCCAAGTTCAGCTGTAATACATTACTGAAACAAAGGAAAATGGAATAAGCTATGCACAGCATATTCTATCTTGGGAAATAACCATTGGTAGTTTTCACAACAGTATGGATACAGCTGGTACTAAAAAATACGCAAAATGAGTAAACCAAAGCAGTATACAGTACTTGTCCTTTTCATGATATTATCCAGCACAATTCTAACTAGTTCACTTATTGGACTAAATCTGTCTTGACATCTGAATTACTTCTTCAAACCTGGAAGGTAAAGCCTTTCATAACATGAAATAAATTATATAATTTATGTCTGGGGTCAGGGAAAGTTCTATATCCCTCATTCAAATTGGGATGCTGTGTGGTTTAAGGCACTGTTGCATATTCCTCTGCTAAGAGGGGTTGTCAGCCCCCACTAACTCTGCTTGTCATCAGACTATTCACATACTAGTGTGTCTGGGTTCCACATTTGCATGTTTCACCTCAGCCACATGCTCAGTGTATAAACAGCTGATGGGCGGTTTGGATACTCTGTTATTGTTGTTGAGGGAAGAGACAAATAAAGCCATCCCTGCAAGGTAAGCATGAGCATACATTAGCATCACTTAAAGCTATTTAGATTTCCATGAGCTATTCAAAAATAGATGTAAAAACATGAAGGTCACATGGCACAGGAGGCTCTACAGTACCTTGATTATTTCACTCTCTCATTTTAGAGCTGAGGAATATGCACAGTAAGCGACTAACGAGCCCAGGAAAGAGACTGCACACTGACAAAACACCTTTCATAACCTTAACAATTAGCTGGGGAATTATGAATCTGACCTGAGACCAGCCTCCTGGCATGTTCACCTCGTTCTACCAACAGGGTTTCAAACACAGCGACGGAATTATTATAGAGTTAAAAGCTATGTAAAGGTAGAGGCAAAGGAGAATGACATCCCTTTCAGCAGGTTAAGTATTGGCTGCGCCATCCCCTGAAGAAACATTGTGTGCCCCATTTTTGAATCTGAATGAATTAACTCAGTTGTGTAAGGAGCAACACTGACATTGTAAGGATATAATTCAAGTAGCAAGCACACTCAAATAGTTGTAAAGCGGAGTCTAACTTAGGTTGTTGTTTTCTTTTACATACATGTTTCAATTAAGATTTTTGTAAAATATTGGGGGTACAATGACTACCTATAGCACTTTCTATGTTTGATATTACATTGGGCCCAAAAGCCAAACTTGCCTGTTTGTTATGCTTTGATGTTGTTTTGCATGCTGCTGTGTTGATGATGAAAAGCTTGTTGTCCTACAGCTGTGAATTGAAATGTGTATCCATGTCTTCAGAAGTAACACTGGTTTATTTATGAGAAGGGATCAAATGAAATTGAAACATGACACCTTATTTTTAAAAAAAGATTAAAGGGATATAAAGCAGAGCAATTCCTTACAAAATAAAATTGATTCTGTATGTTCCCCTCTATTTGAGATGGAATAGTTCAATATACTTTGATTAACCTAGATTACATTTTTGTTTTGCCAGCAGCTGAATTGCTGCAGCTACTGGGCGTTACTGCCAATTAGCATATTGCCTGTTTGTTTTCAGCTTATTGTTCACCTCTTAAATTTAGTTGTTCTAACAAGGATAACAACCTCCTATTATAGGAGTCCACATTCATAAGCAAACACACACAAACGCATACTGTGTGTGCACCCAGCAGTACGCACACAGATGCACAAGTTCACGTATGCACACATGAACATGCGTGCACACACACACACACACACACACACACAAACACAATGTATCAGAGACAATGACACACAAACAAGTGTGCACATACACAAATACACATCTGCAGAACTCCCTTATCCTTTTCATCGTTCTTCACTCGATTTTCCTCCCGACTGTGGAACCATTGGCAAACATGTCTGTATGCTAGACACTGAATATTGTGGAAGGCTTTGTATTTTTTACTCTGTGTTTCTCTTGTTTGTTGTTGTTTGTAGTGATATGGATCCCCCTGGGTCTGAAATTAAGAATCATTAGGGTCCGAGCACCGACTGGTGCGAAGCCCTATTAAAACCGCCAGGATTCTTATTCTTCTTCTTCTTTATTATTTTTAGTAATTTTTGGCACTTTTCACCCCCTTCCCGTCATGCAAAACTTGAAAAACTTTGCGTACCCATCAGACCTGCAAAGAATTGCAATGGATCTGTGGTTCAGGATTTGATCTCAAAAACGGCGCCCCCTATGGCCACAAACAGTTCTTCAGGAAATGCATGCTCAAAAATTGGGCTAGAAGCCTGAAATTTTAGGACAACAGATATTAGTTTTAAGAGTGTTTCTGCACTGCAGAGGAGTGGGTGAGTGGATGGTAGTGATGTTAGGTCCGACACGAAAGCCCCGAAGCCTGTCGTGCAAAGGGGGCGTGTCCAGATGAAGTCTGTCTCGAGGCCTGTATCGTTTGTCACAGTACCACGTAACTAAAGACAAACGAAGCCCCGTTTTCTGAAATCATGCGACTGCCTCACTTTATATACTATCTATGTTCACTACGTGAAATAAGAGAGCCACTCCCGTAACATACCAGCAGATGTCAGTATTCCTAAATGAGCTGTTAAATGGGGCTTTGTTGATCAGACTTTTTGGTGAAGCATTTGGCCAGAAAGATTCGACACATTCACGGGGCCTCATCTCACCATCACTAGTGGATGGATGTCTGAAGCACAAAGTATTAAAGCAAATAGGAGTCTTCATCGGATATTACATACTGTCTATAAATGATCAATTTAAGGGTGGACAGTTTCCTTAATTGATACAAAAGTGTATTCTGCCCCTTGAGGCAACAATTACCTTTAGTTTTCAATAGACAGACAGCGAATACCCATGTGTGCTCTCTTCATCCCAGCGTGGTAAAAAAACATAATACATGACTTGGTTTCGTTCAAAACATGCAGCTTTTTTTACATGCAATCTCTTGTGGACAGGAGAAACCAAAGAAGTGAGGTTATGAGTTTTAGCAGTGTTACTATATCACTCTATGTACTGCAATATAATTTTGCCCTATTGAGCATGTGCACGTAATGGCAATTTTCTGAAACTCCAGCTGAAGCCTGTGTAAAATTAGATAAAAACATAATATTAATGCATACTATTATTTGCAAAAGTAGCTTATTTGGTATGTATGCACGTCGATGTTCCTTTAGTATGCACTGGAGCAGGAGGACAGGGCAGATGGACAGAAGGATGGCTGGGATTAAACGAGAGGCATTAATAAGCAAGTGTGTGTGCATGCGTGCATGTGTTTGTGTGTGTGTGTGTGTGTGTGTGTGTGTGTGTGTGTGCGTGTGTGCGCACACATCATGTGAATGTGAAGAGGCCTGACTGAAGAGAGTTTAAGTGCCTGTTGACTTAATGTGTTTCAAGTCTCAGTTAGAAAGACATTACATGTTTGTTTTTTTACAGCTGCCTCTAAATAATAACAGCTGTATTATAAGACTCACACACAAAAAATCTGCAGAGCAAAATTGTTCTAATTCAGGCTGTAGTGGCAAAATCCATAATCACACAATGCAAATGCAAGTTATTCTGACTGGCCAGTTACTTGAACTAGATTACTTCACTATTCAGAATTCCTCATACACTAATTAGTCGACCATCAGATACAAAACTACATGCAAGGCTATAGGGGTTTTGTGATTTACATAATTGAACCACTTCACCAAATCGGTCTGGTTAAGTCTAATTTAGCCCTACCTTATATTTATTATATTAATATTTATAGAAATCTTTGTCTGCTTAGGGGTTGGCACGTGAAGCTGCGCACTGTAGCATAAGAGTTCAGTTGAAGTTTTGTTTCCGGGCAGCAGCCAAATGTCGGTCCAATAGACATTGTTCTTCTGGCATGGATGTGGTTTCCTGAGGGGTGTATTGGGCTCTTTAGCTGCTAAATTGTTCCTCTGTGTTCACCAGCTAGTGGCTAAACACCTGCCTGCAGTAAGGCTGGAAAGACCCCAGTTTTGTCGACATGAAGGTATCGATTAGTGCAGCTTCCACAGAGCGTTCCCATTTCCCCATCTTTCAAACTCCATCCCTCTTTCTCTTGCTGTTGCTGTAGTGCTGTTATAAAAAATGTCGGGAATAAACCTGCACCGGTCTCCATTAATACACTGTCAAGAGGGTTCAGATAGCCACTTTGAAAGCCCAAAAAAACAAATCCAGGGCCAGGAGTCAACAGAACTTTGCATGGCGGTGACTGCACCCACTGCTCAAACTACTCTGGGAACAACATTAATAATGCAAGACGCCTAACACTGATGTTTTTAATTACACATGGTGTTTTATCATATTCTATATTCATACCGCCTACTGTTCCTATCATTCTTCTTCCCCTTTAAATGTGATACATTAGCAGGGAAGGACTTGCGGTTGTAAGCAAGGGACTTACCCAACGGATTCCTACTCCGTCTCTTCTTGGATAGTTGCTTTGTGCTGGTGTGAAAAAAAAGGAAGGAAGGAAGGAAGGAAGGAAGGAAGGAAGGAAGGGAAGGGGAGGTGAGGGGAAGGCCCTCAGGAAGAACACAGCAGCATGTCATGGAGCTCATGTGAGAGACAGGAGACACGAGAGCATGGCAGCAGTGGATCAGAAGACAGTGTGTGAGAGTAAGAAGAGCCAGAGGGAGGGTGAGGAACTAAACTTGTGCTACATACTGCATATAACAAAGGGAAAATCTGTGTTGCCGTGAATTTAAACAGCAACAGATGGATGACCATCCGAAGACAGGGATGTGCGCCACATCAGGAAAATAGGAGCCCAGTGTCTCCCCTTCAAAGAAAAGAGTAACGGCATAGGAAATAACACAGTATACTGTATCGGAGTGTTTTCTAACTTTTTTTCTATCTCTCACGCTACCTCTTTATTTTTCTCATTTCTTCACAAGTTTTAATTTTTCTCCGATAAACTTTAAGTTTTCTTTTTCCTTATGTTTTAAAAAAAACTCTTTTTCACCACATGGCTTTCTTTCGGCCTCTCTCTCAGAGGTCACTGATTTTAGCCTCATGCTTATTCATTCTCCCACACACACACACACACACGCACACACGCACACACACACACACACACACACACACACACACACACACACACACACACACACACACACACATAAGCAGAGCAGGGCAGTGAAGCAGATGCAGCTGACGTTCTGCACCAGCGAAGCATAACAGTGCAGTTAGCCTGCTTGGCATGAAACAGAACGCCTCAGCACGGAACACAAGCAGAGCACAGCAGGGCTGGGCGCTCCGAGCAGCAGCAGGGGCATTTCACATACAGTACCTACCACGTCCAGACCTCAAGTCCAGCGTACCACCTGTTGCTGTATACATTGTTACCTCTCTCTTTCGCATATACACACCAGTTTTGCCTTCAAGTCGTTACTGAAAACTACCCCTCCCAGCTGGGTGTAAAAGAAAAGTATTAAAAAGAAGAACTGCGGAAAAAAGAAAAAAAATCCACTTCACTTTAAATATTAATATGATATATTTAGGCAATGTCCGCTGGTTAGTCTCAAGACAAAATGTATTTAGTTAAGATTTGATCCTGCTAAATCAAGATGGATTATGCTATACATCAGCTTTAAAGCTTATCAGCAATCCAATACAAGCATTAAGCTGAAAAAAGAAAAAAGAAAAAGCATTAAGCTCAAAAAAGAAAAAAGAAAAAGCATTAAGCTCAAAGCATTGCCAAGCATAAGTGCAGCCTCACATAGTGCTACACAGATAGTGTGGCTGACTGTTGGCTGTTTTACTGCAAATTGGCCTTGACAATGACTATTAAAATAGGTTTTAATTATTCAAACATTTTTATGCTCATCTTATTCAGGGTCATGATGAGGATGGACATCCAGCATGCACTGGGCGAGAGGCAGGGCACATCCTGAACAGTCTTGATGTGCCACTATGTCATAGGCTAACTCACATACATGACACGTACACACCTCACATTTACACCAGCAGGCCAATGACAGTTTCTTTTTTGTGTGACCTGTATGTCTTTAGATTGTGGCAAAAACAGAGGACCAACAAATTAGAACAGCCTGCCTTATTTTTCATGTTGTCTTTGCTGTGCTAATCTGACATGTGCAGTGCAGTGACTGGCTATCCCACGCTATACCAAAGCCAAGCTGTAAATGTTTCATGTAAGGGCCAAATGGCCCACTGATCTGTGCTTTTTGGCCTATTCTAGGGTCAAGCAGACCAATGCCCTATGCCATACCTCGCTGTGATTTACTGCGCTATGGTCTTTCAAGCTGTGCAGTAATGCGATTGTTCAATGTAGCGCTGTGCCATACCTTTGCTGTGCTGTGCTGCCATCTCATTCTCTCCGAGAGAGCTGAGGACGCTGGCATTGCCGCAGTGCTCTGCTGAGCTCGCTTCAGTGATCATAACTATAAAAGCCTTTAATGAGTAGTCTGGAGCCAAGCCACAACCATTTTAGAGTCCTGAAAACTGTTTAACAGCAACTCTGACTCAGTGAACCATCTACAGCGTTGAAAATTCAGTCGGAGGCAAAGTGCTGAGAAGGTTGTATAACAGCATTTTGTAGTCAGGAAAGGTAAGAACTGTGTCCAACTGTGCCACCTTCCCTGTTGAAAATGTGGAACAAAAGCAATAATTAAAAAAAAAAATACCCCGATTCCAGGTATCTACAAGGATTCAATAAGAAGCAGGGCGCTGCTGGGGCAAACATTATCATCATACTAATGCATTTTTTCTGTTTTACGTCTTTGCTTTAGGTGCCGCTCAGAACGATGGGACACATCCACCCTCTGTTTTGGCCCTAAGGTCACATCAGAGGGACATGCATGTTCAAGCCCCAATTTCTTTCACAGGGAGATGCCCTTTTTATTTAAATTTTTGCCCATGTCCCTTATAGAGTCTGTGCACACCACTGTATCTCTCCACATAACCATCATTCGCATTGCTCAAATGCACTTTTTAAAAATTCTCTAGAGAAAATGATTGGGTCCAGTCATGTTTCAATAAATGGATGGATTTATTTGGGCTCTTTTGTCCTACTAATGGATTTGAGAAAGGCAGCAGAGTGCTGGTACGTTTTTACTGAATCATAATTTTCTAATTTGGTAAGAAACACATCTGCTTCAAATTAACGAGACTGATTGAATCAGGCACACACATGCATGTGCAGATTGACTCACAGACGCTCACACACTCACACAATTATCAGTTGAGAAAGCCTCTGGTTGCAGACACAAAAGTGTATTTTCTCTTGTCGCTGTGTCTGTGGCTTCCATTATGATTATACCAATGCATGATGTTGTGTGTGTTTTTACTCTCTGTAGTAGCTCCACCATGACAGTTTATGGGTAACATGGAAAGACAATAATAAAGTTAGCTGCAGACACGGGCGGCTTTGGGAATGAAAAATATATAAATTAATTGATATCAGAACGTCATTTTTGGCAGTACCGCTAATTTGCATCACCTCAAAAGCATCTTAAATCTTTTCTAACGAGCCACACTGCTTCCCAGGGAGTTGGAATTCTGTGTGGCATTGGATTAAAAGGCAATTATAGTTGGCCTTTAAGTGTTTTACTCATTAAGGAATATTGTATTGTTGCATCCAGAGCAGGCTAACTAAAAAATAAATTGGCTAAAATGCTGCTATAACTTTTTGCCTGTTACACTGTGGATTTTGGTATTTGCCCTCTCACTTCCTTAAAGTCACTACTACACTTCATTAGTGGAGTTTCATATACCCACCTTCTAAATAAGTACTCATATCAGTTCTGAAACTCTTTCTTTATCTCGCGTTGTCATGTTGTTTTCTAATCTGAAACACATATACCAAGACTCCCCACCCCAAACACACACACACACACACACACACACACACACACACACACACACACACACACATACACTTACACACACACACACAGGGTTTTGTTTGCTAGCTGAGTATCTAATCTGGACACAAACACTCTGGACAGAACATCTTTATGCACACCTTGTTATCTAGGTGAGTGCTTTGTCAGCCTTGCCTCAGCACATCGTCTTTCACACAGTAGATATATACCTGTTACTGACACACACACACACACACATACCCGCGCAGGTTATCGGGCTGAGTGCTTTACGCCAACACCCAAGATAAAATCAAAGGGGACCCTTATTATTTACACCCAAGCACACATTAGTTATATCAGGGAATCACCACACGCTTACTGTGTTAAATTTTCTTATTTTTTCTCTCTCTTTATTGTCTCTCCATGATACCATGTCATATTCTCTTTGTTTTATCTACAGTGAACCAAAGTAATTTACAGAAATGGTTTGCGATGTATTATACAAGCTGTATCTGCACTTTATAATGTAATTTAGTGGTAACATGTCAGACTTTAATTAAAAGTAGACAGAACATGATGATGATTATTCTTATTTTTTATTAATCTGACATGACTCAAACTGTATACTTGTTTTTGTGTTGTATTGGAGTTGTATCCCTCCACATTCTCTGGTATTATACTATATGTTCAGGTATCCATGAATTTAATGCAGGGTTAGAACATGCTCCTGCTTATGTTTATGCAGAAAAAGTTATGCTGGATTTCTTCCTGGCAACATAAATCCATTCAACAGCAGTATGTTTGTAAAATAAGATTACAATCTAGATATGAAGTATAAAAACAAAACAAAAAAACACATATTTCTAGCACATTATATCAATTATATTCCTACACAGCATGTCTTTGTCATTTTGGATTTCAAACAGCTTCTCTAATAAGGTATGCATGATTAATGATTAATTAATGATTAATGAGTACTTCATATAGCTTTCACAAAAATAACATGAGATGACAATACACTGCTCCCTCACGGCCACCGCATACAGACAAAATAATAACCTGAGCCTGATGTCCTTGCTTCAAATACAGAGTATGGGAACATTTACACAGTGACCTGCATTTGGTTGAGAGCACAGTGACATGCATGCTGAACGACCTCAAGAGTTAAGAACACATTACGAAAACTTGTATTGTGTCTCTCTCTCTCTCTGCCTCTCTGATGTTCTCTCTCTACCTGTCACTCAGTTGTGTTCTCTCCATTGATTTTTCCTCTCATCCTTATCTACTTACCATCACCCTTCCCCTGCCTGTGCCCCACAGACAGAGACATTCACCAACTCTCTATCTCCATCTCTCCTGTCCTCCACTCACTCATCTCCTTCAGTCTATCGCTACATCCAACTCACCCCTCCATCCACAAGATCTCTCCTGTTCAAGCTTAAATGTACAAGCTTACATGTAACACTAGTCATCTGGAGCGTTCCACATTATACTGTACATTGATAATACTACAACTGTAGTTTGCTCTACTTTGTTGTATAAACCAATCTCTCTCTCTCTCTCTCTCTCTCTGCTCCACCCTTCTGTCTAATTTTAGGAAGTAATGGATGACCATGTTATGATGGTGTCAGGGTCTCTACCTCTCTGTCTGTCACTACACTCCTCCCCCATCTCCCTCTCTACATCAGTGTGGTGATAGAGGGCCTTGATATGGCAGTATATCTCTCCCTTTCTCTATGTTACTCAATGTTGTTCTGTCCCTCCCTCTCTCCCTGTTAGGCCCCCCTACTAATAGATGGCCATGGTGGGGTGGATGTGTCGGAAGATGCATTCATTTTGGCTCCATTAACTGTAACCTTGCCATTCTGAAGGACAATGCTATAACATCTCAGTCTTGCTTTCTCCCACTTTGATTTTCTAATCGACATAACAATGTACCCTTAGGGCTGGTATTGCTTTTTACAACATTATATTTTCAATTCCTTCATTTTTGTATGTTGCTTGCTACTTTAACAATCTATAACACATACCAATTAAAAGATAAATTGCATCATTTCACTTACTGTATTACTCAACAACAGAAGTAATTAGATACAGTCCTGGTTAAACCCATCCCATCTGACCCTGACTCATTCGATCCTCTCAGTGTCTACACATGATGTATTCAGGTACACTTCTGCAGTGTAGGTCACCTACATTTTTAAGGAGCACGAAATACGCATTGATGCATAAAATGCGTTTTGGGTTGTGGTGTGATACAGCTGTGTTAGCCAGGCAACTGCTGATGAGATAACCAAGTCGGACAATGCAGCTGAAATGCCTCCTCTGTAGGCACTCCAATTCATCTCCAGGTGAAACACAACAGATCAGCTGAGTGTAAAAAAATGTCAAAGTAATAGTATGGCTGGGATAACCCTATGTGTTACTATAAAAAGTAGGCAGAATTATGTTACACAGTAATGCGTTTATGATCAGCACTGTCCAAATAAAAAACATACTGTACCTTAACCATGAAGTTAATATTTATATTCCCCATTCCAGGTTTCAAGCAAGAGCTGCTATCCTTAATGACTCCAATACCCTCAAGCACAAACCTCCCTGAAACCATGTGAGAGCGAATTCCATTGTGTGATGTGTGGTGGTTCTCCTTTGGGTGGCGTGCGGTTTCACCTTAATTTCGCACTCTCAAACAGCTCGGGGAGAGGGCTCGATGAAGTGGTAGGTCAATCCAATATATTTTTTTATTTCTTTACATACCGGCATGGTGCTTAAAACGTGAGAGCTGATGGGTTCTTGTCTAAGTCATTGTTAGCTCTGTTTCGCTGATATGGGACACAGATTATTGCTTTGGGCAAGATGTCAATATGGTGAAGAGCTTGTAAAAAGAAAAGAGAAGAAAAACATTCTGACTATATCATCCATCAGCACAGTCTTAAAATAGAAGACACCTTTCAATCAAATTAAAGTGAAATTATATTGGATTTTATCATAGGCTTGATTTTATTCCAAAAAATCATTCCTGTGAGACAATACATCTCCCAGAGTGTTGCCATGGCTCACTGACTGGTAGCAGTGGTCTAACTAACATTTATATCATAACTATAAACAGTTTTATGAAGACTAAGAAATTGGCTTTTGCGCCAAGAATTTGTCTTTCTCTTTTAACTAAAGTAACCCTAATTTCAACTCCAATCTGCATGTTGTAAAAGGGAAGTGTCACACGAAGCGTCTTAACGCTAAATTAACGCGTTATTTTGATTAATTAACCACAGAAAAATTAACGCGATTAAAAAAATTAACGCAGATTGATCGCACTTCTATAATGCCCTTTGACCCGGTGCAAATGTGGTGTGCAGATGCACCTATAGCTTGCAGACACGGCCCGCATGGGTAAAAGGGAGAAAAGTAATGAGAGAAGCAGGGGAAAGGGGCCGAGGGCTCTATGGGTGGTTTATGGGATGCTTCGGGCAAATAAGCAGGAAGGTAGGAAGACATTTTACTTTCTACTCCGCAGTGTCTGTGAATTATTGATTTAGTGGGTGCAACTATGTAGGTTCAAAACAGTATCTCTCAATCTTCTTCCGTGTGTCTCAATTTTGTTTGCTAGCTGTCTCGTCTCCCGCATAAACGGACACCCGCCCCGTGTGTGTGTATGTGAGTGTGTCAATATTTTTGCCTATGAGTACGACGATGGTGAATGAATCGGCATAGGCTATGCGCATCTGTGGCAGTGCAGCGCTGTCTGTTGTGGGAGATGGAAAGTCGTCATTTAGTCTGCCTGTTTTTTTGAGAAAATTTGGCGCTAGTTCCTAATTTTATTTCATGTAGAAACCTGGCTGAGGGAAGGAGACAGAAGTTATGAGAGACGGAGAGCGAGAGAGAGAGAGAGAGAGAGAGAGAAAGAGAAACAAACTGTAGTAGGCTATACAGCTGTTCATAAACAGATATAAGTGTCATAAAAGTATGCGATTAATTTAGATTAATTAATCACAGAGCCTGTAATTAATTAGATTAACACAGCCCTAGTCTTAATATATCAATAGCAGATAATAAAGATTAGTGTGTACTTCAGCAGTCAAAAGGCTTCTGCTCCAGTGTTCCTCAATCCTCCATGTGAACTGAGCTTGAAAGCCTCTTAGGCCCTGTTCTCACGGCAACACGAAACGGTGCAAACGCGGAAAAATTCCCGCGGTTGCACTATATCCTGTATATGAAAACAGCAAACGCAGGCATGAAACCGCAATTTTTTGAGATCTACTCCCAGGGAGGATTTTTTGGAAAACACAACGGTTTTGGTTTCTTGTAAACACCGAAACCATTTCCCCTGATATCGCTGACGTCACGGCTCCACTTCACGCATGCATAGTCTATAACATTTGCTGTCAAAATACCCACACGCGACGCGAGTTATAAAGTTAGAAGACAACATAACATGCACGGTGTCTCCGCGGCACCATCACTGTGATCAGCGGAGAGTGTCGTGCAGGGCTCAAATATAACACTCGCCAATTTAGTCTGTAGTCTATTAGTAAGTTATTGATACCATGCAACCGCCACTTTGTCTGGGGAAAGATTTGTGCTCTGCCGGTTTTTCTAGCAAAATAAACGTGTGTAGCTTCTATATGCCAGGGACACGGCTCTCTCTACATTAAAAAACACTATCCATAGTTCGCAGCGGTTAAGTTACTGTTCAACAAAAGGAGCATTAAGGCTACGGCTTCACAGTAAAAGCATGTCACTGGCTAAACATTAATAGCATTTCACTGGACAAACGTGAGTTGACATTTATTTTGAAGTACGCCTAACAGGAAAGATAGCCGCCCACAAAGCCCCTTCACTATCAGCATGTCTTCTATTTTCACGAGTTCAATGGGTGAAATAAGAGGACAGAAAGCTTGTCATTTACAATACTTGTAACCCCAAGCTTACACCAACCGCTTTATGAATGTTAGTGGCATTAATTTTCGGTTACAGTAAGGTTTTATGCATCAAATTGTACCGGAAAAGCTATCTACTACTACTTTGTACCGCCAACTGCTGGCCTGGCATGCTTACTACAGCGATTTTGTCCCGTTTCCTCTGAAAACGTGTACGAGTGAAGATGTCAGATAAATTGTGTCTGAACGGGGTTTTTTTTTAAACCAAAAACGGGAAAGCTGTCACGTTTTCACCATGAGAACAGGGCCTTAATGAAACACTTACTTGAAGCATTAACTAATCAATGCCAATCAATTCCTCAATCAGGCACTGGTGACTTTCTGTCAACCCGAGGCACTGGTTTCGTGATCAGCTCAGTTGACTGATAAGTTTATTGACTGCTTGGACAAAGTCGAACTGACAAGGGCAGGGAGGCTGTGGGACGTGGACAAGGTGTTAAAATCTGATACATCCATGTTTTATCCCAGAAGACCTATATGTACATGCAGGCACCAAGATTAGACCCTTATTTAGTTTGAACAACTGGCGATCCAGTAGCCTGGAAATCCAGACCCATATCTAGAACGATAGAGGGTCTGGCCACGATCAATAGCACTACGACCAATCAGAGCAATGAACAAGGTGACATATTAAGCCCTGTTCGTATAGCTGTTAAATTAAACTTTTGCCGTGGTCGGTCAGCAAAACAGATCATTCCTCTTACTTGCTAATGAAAGATTTGAGTGTCGTCTTCCAAATCGCTAAGTGTTGAGGCAAAAGCCGTCTCAAACTCCAACAACATATCCACAGCCATCGGCGCATGATGCACAGCACTGTCGTCATCTGGTTACGTTCGCCCCAGAGCCCCATACATAGGGCTCTGGCCCGCCCATATCAGAAAGAACGATTTGATTGGTAGCTCAGGATTTCTTAAATGAGCTTCAATGGAGAGTGTCCAGACCAACAGGCGCAGGAAATTTAATTTGCCAGCACCTAGCGGCAGGTCTGGATTTCCAGTCTAGCAATCCAGTGCATCAAATGCAAGTTAAGTGAGTCAAGGGCCAATATCTCCAAATACCTTTGACAACTTTTGGTGTCATTAATAATGTACATTAAGGGTCACATAATTATGATCTCCCTAAATGAATATGTATAACACATTATTTAAAACGCATTACAAGACCATTCACATTTGCAGATTTAACATGTATTGCAGGCAAAATGGACATCTTAATTTTGGTTCAGTTTTGCCCATATTGTCAAAGTATTGTATAGAGTTCCGTTGTGACTCAATTTGTCAGACATGGCAAATTCTTTGTGAAAATCATAGATTGTTTTACTTGAAATTAACTATGTTGCGCCTGTATGGTGCTTAGAATGTACTGGTTAGGTCAAATGTATTGACCAATGCCAAGTTGGTCTATGTATGTCAATTATTTTGGTCGGGTGAGAGTTAACACCTGTCCTGTGTACAGTATAAGTCTTTCAAAGGGTTAAATGTGTAGGGGTCCTTTTGGACTCTTACTGTACTCTTGCCTCTTCTCCATATGTGGTGACTTGGAGAAGGAGAGAGAGCGAGAGAGAGAGAGAGAGAGAGAGAGAAAACAGCTTGCCAGGCTGAATAGGACGCACACACACACACACACACACACACACACACACACACACAATTATTGTCAACTATTTTCTGACGTTGTCCCACAAAAGGAGCAGTCACAGACGATAAAAAAAAACTGTGACAGGTTCTGGAGAGAGTCAGTCAAGTGAGCGGCAGTTATGAGAGCGGCAATTTTTTGTGTGTGAGTGCGTTGGGGAAAAAGAGGGAGAGAGAGAGAGAGAGAAGGAAGGGGTAAGAAAAATACATGAATGGGAGATAAGTGTATTTTTGTGTAGTACAGCATTAGAGAGGGAGATCAGAGCATGTTGGGAAAAGCTTTTTGGCTTTTTTCTGAGAATAAAGCTTGTCTGGCCTTGTGCAGCTGAATCCTGCTGCAGCGCTGTCCATGGTGCTGAAACAGCTGGAGGATATATCGTCCCTCTTTATCTCCCTCCCTCCCTCCCTCTATCTCTCCCTCCATCCTTCTTCTCTTACATTTTTGTCTTCCTCTGTGTCTTTCTCTCTTGTGCCCTCTCACTGTCTCCTCTATCTCCCCCTTTCAACTTCCCAGCCGATTTACTGCTGTTAAACACAGTTTGTTCCCACAGTAATGTCAACACATAGAGCATTGGAATGACAGTAGCAAGACTTCAGCACACAACAACCACACATTGTTATAATTTTGAAAAATGTATTTCTTCTGTAAGAGCTGTTTGAGTATATATGTTTGCAAATTAAGAAGTATGCCCTTCACAACAAATGACAGCATTGGTTTAAGTTGACCTCACAAGAAACCTCTAGCCTCTTGTGACATCTTATGTCTGTGTTTTCCTGGAAGCAAAGTCAGAAGTAGTTATAATAGATACTATGTATGTTTATATAGAGATGAGTGTTGGTATCTATTTTTCCTGATTTTTCCTTTGACAGTGACCATGATTTTCCCTTAACTCAACCAAGTTGTTTTTGCTCCTTAATCTAACCAACTATATCTACTATAAATGTTTAGGGCCGATTACTGTGCATTGTTTAGGTTGAAATCACGATACACTATATAAAAAAACTTTTGCATTAATCTGTTTTTATTTTTCTGATTGATCTACTTATTGCTTAGTTGAAATATCAGATAACACAACAGTGTTCAAAGTATACATTTCAATTTCCCAGATGCCCCATGTAACGTCAAATTGCTGGTTTTGTCCAACCAGAAGTACAATATGCAAAGATATTTTAATTATAAATAAGACCATTGTGCGTCGGATCACAGCCTGTCCTCCAGTTCTATGTTCACAGAGTCTGTACCTTTTCAACATTCTCCCTTCAGGCGTTATTAGTCACATTGGTCTGGTAGCCTGCCATCATGTAGGCCCTAGTGTCTATTTAGGGTAGAATGTGTTTCTACTTTGTGTCTAGAATTGTGTTATTGCCTCCACACTGTATTTGTCTCTATGACTTGGTTTGGAAAGATGCTGTCAATGGTCAGCTTGAATGAATGAAGTTTTGGGATCAGTTGGCTTATAAAACCTTTGTACAGAGGTGAGAAGCAAAGGTGTTGTTGATTCCTTAATTATTGTGGAATTAAATAATCATGTGTGATTTTTATTGATGACCAAGGAGTCTTGAGGGCATTTCTGAGGGGCAGTAAAGATTTACAAGAATGTATCTGTTCTCGTGCCCTCTTTCCACTTCTTTTGTTTGCCCATATATATGTATGTATTTATTATCAAACTGATATGAATGTAGCCCGTATTTGTCTCCATGTTGATTGAGGATACAGAACATGAAGCAAGATGTCAGCATTTTAATTGTCCAGGGCCCTGTCTGATCTCTGCCCATTATTTTAATCTGTAATGTTGGTTATCTCTGCCTTGTGCTGTTATTGTCTCATCTATCCTCACAAAAACCCTTAACTATGTTGTATCCTGCCAGCAATGCACCATCACATGTATCCAATCTTTTGCTAATCAGTTATTTGCAGAATAATTGCCTCTTGTAATCATCCATGAAATCCTACAGAATCTGTAAAGTGAGCACAATAATCTGCTTTATGTGTCGGCTGTTTGACCTGTCTTTGATGGTAGCATTCATCGCAGGAGTTTATGAGTAGCGTCACATTAGATGCCTTGGTTGTCTGTGTGAAGGAGGAAGCCAGTCAAGCCATAGACCTCTGCGTCCATATCATTGACCCCTAAACAGCAGGTTTATGTCACAGTGATTTCATGCTGTTTGATATTAATTGTAGCTGTCAGTTGGGATGGCCAAACTACACATTTCCATCCCCTAGTGGTTATTATAAGTATTAATATGATTTTTAAGTGAAGAACCTGATGGCATAAGAAGTTAAATTACCGCCATGCTCACCCCTTGGGTGGTATTGAGACAACAACCGTTCTCAATATATCTGGCTATCTACAACCAGAAACCACTTTGTTGAGCTAAGCATAAAGACAACATTCAACCACAGCCCGAGCATCTCAAAAGAAACCACTAATGAACATGTCATTGTTTTATTGGTACAAACATAGAAGAGTAACAACGTTTTGTGTTGGCCGTCTATGGTTTTGTGTTGGCCGTTTATGGTAACTTCCTGAAGTCCTTAATATTTACTCTAGGCTACAGAAATGTAGGTGATCCTGATTGTCTCTTCTAACTCTCTGGAGGAATTATAAGGCTAATAAGTTTAATTTACAGAATTTCAACTATGACTAAGAGTAAATGTAGCCTGGTGCTACCAGACCATCGTTCTTCATTTCATTTGTACAGAAGGTCTGGAAGTGCTGTAACTGGCAAACGTTCACCCACGTGGAGGCGGGTTTCTGTTGAAGTTTAAAACTATTGGATCTGCCCCAGTGCAACTCTGGATTAGCCTACCAATCGCATAACGTTTGGTCGTCACGTGTCATGAGCCGGCTTCTCACGGTGCGTTCCAATTGTACTGGAAACTCGGAAATGTTCCAACTTCACTACATATTGTAGTCTATGGATCTAACGGCAACCTGGCAACGGTAACTTGCTGGAGCCTAAAGGTGCGAACACACTACACGCGTTACCCGCGTAAGCTTTACGTGCGTAACACAGCTAAAATGTTGCTTGATCATTTTGTGTCAAAAATAGTTCTACGCGCGTAACGTGCCTAGTCTCCCTCCCGATACTGTATTTCCCCTAATCAACCATGGCTGCTATCAGACCCGACCCGACACAACAGCGTGCATGTCCGCACAAAAACAACAACAACACGGCCAACAACTGTGCCAAAAGACAAACTGAACAGCACAAATAGCCTAGCATTAAAACAGCATTGCATATTCACGGCAGCATCGGTGCATGGCGGCACAACATAAAGGCAAGTAGCCAACGTTACCCTACCTGGCTGTGACAGGGGACCGTGGCTGGTGTAGATCAACACCGGTGCTTCGCTGTACTTGTTGTGAAAGTCCCCCGGACATAGCCGTCATGTTTGGGTTCATAATATGAGGCGCTAGCCGCCCGCACACAACCGGGTGAGTTAACTAATGCTATACGGCGCTAACTTGGTTTATCGGCTAAAGCACAGCCGCACATATTCACTGAATTAACCAGGAAGTCCATTCTCCTGGTTTACTTTGCCCACGTCCTCTATTCCCGAGCTGCTGTCATACAGCACCGGGCCTCCTGCAATACATTTTCCTCCTCGGTGCTTCTCAGCCTCTGTGTATACTGTTCTTCGACCGTGGCAATGTATGTGACGTCGGGTCAAGCCCAACGCTGATTGGCCAACGCAGCTAATCGTCACGTGTATGAGCGTAAAAAGTTAAATTTTTTGAACTCCGCACGTAGGTGCGTAGGGGCGCTAGGTGCGTATATACTCGGCTCATACGCGGCTAAAATGTTGCTTTAGCGCGAGTAACGCATCTACGCGCTATGTACGCGCGTAAACCAATGGTTCCCTATGGAAAAATTGACGATTTTATACGCGTCTGTAAGCGTGTAACGGGTGTAGTGGGTTCGCACCTTAACGTTTAGTTATTTGGATGAGAAAGGTTTTAGGCGTCCATACTTTCGCGAGCAGATGCACTGGAACACAGACAGGTCGGAACTCGGAACTACCAAGTCGGAAATCTCCTTCTTCCGAGTATAAAGGAACGCAGCATTCAACTGAAACTGGAGTGCGACTTCGACGTCATCGTTCTCAGCCACTCGTTGTATTCGCTGATTGGACAGGCAGAAATCTGCCTGAGCAGAATCCCCCTAGTACGCCCTGTCCCCAGACTGAAGGGAAAATGAAATTTGTCCGGAAGTAGGTAGGCGGGCGGAGCCAGGCTAGAGTAAATGGGAAGTTACTGCCAATTTTGCCATCATTGTATTTCTTGTTGTTTTATATATACCTCAAAAGAATATTGTTATGATCATGTTTCTAATGTCTCCATCTCCTTGGAGAACAATGTGTTTGTGTTGCATTCCAGAGACAGGCGATAAAAAAAATCTAAAATTACTTTTGTGTGTATCATTATAACCATTGTTGAAAAATGCACAATAGATTAAAATAAAATCGTGAAATATACATACATATTTAATATTTACCTTAGCACTTGCATTCCTAAGGACCTCTTGAGGTCTTTGCCCCTCACTTTGAGAACCTCTGACCTTGTTTGTTTTATTTCGTGCCTTTCTTCTTGACAGAGTCTGTATCTATCTAACTATATATCTGCCACTTCCCCTAGGCAAACGCCCCGGCGCCGTCATAATTTAGCCTGTTATCACCAGCTTGTAATCCTGGAGCGGCGACTTCTCAATAGACAGAGCGGGACCCAGATACAGGAGGCAGGCAGACACACACAGGAGAGAGAGAGGAGCTGCTGGTAGGCGTATCGCCTCCCGGGACGAACTGCCGCACAGTGTGAAAGTAGCTTAACTGCAGGACGTGCTCATCGTGGTGGACCACTGCACACAAAGGACGTGGTTTGATTGTGTTAGCAGGAATTATCATGCCCTCCTCTACAGCCTTGATTCCTGACCTACTGTATAACGCCTGAATATATCAATAGGCACGCACTCGTGTCCGACGTGGAGAGAGGAGAAGAGAGAGAGGTCAAGACAAAGTCACTTTTGAAGCTGGACGCGGGGAGCGACCATTCGCCAAGCTCCTCTGTGTAGTTTATTTTCTCCACAGGACTTAATTTTAGCCTACTCAGGTTCTCACCTTGAGGCGGATAGTCACCTACCAACCACCACTAACCAGGAAAAGGATTCTAAAAGCAAGTACCGAACAAATGCAAAGAGCTGCGAATGAGTGAAGTGTGATGTTGGTGTAGGGATGACAGCTGCTGGATGGAGGAGCAAAGATCACTATACAGGGGGAGTTAACGTGGAGACAGACTGAGTAGCCGAGAACAACGACCGTGCCCGGCTTCCCCGAGTAGCTACAGAGACGTGTCCACTCTCCCCCGTACATCGCTACGAATACACCGGATTCCAGCAATACCCCCCCCCCCCCTGCCCCCTACACCCCCACACACAAACACACACACTGCTGCTGGGTATTTTCTTTTTAAACGAGCGATTAACGGAGTTTTAGCGGACACGCGGGGAGCTCTTTTGGAGACCAAATGAGTGCGCCGGTTTGACGGCGTATTTTCCACGCTCACAGCTCCGTCCCAACGGTGGATCAACGGCGGATACTGGATTGCCGTAGGTTGTAGAAGAGGCTGCCACCGTCCGCGTATTCCTACCCGTGCCGGACTTATCTTGCAAACTCACCGGGAACTACATTGAAAACCCTTTCACTTGCCCCACCACTACTCCAGCGCGGTGGCCAGTCCATTTGCGCGGTGCGAGACCAAACCAAAAAAAAAAGTGGGATTTATTTTATACGCTTTACGATTTGGTTTGATCATTTGTCTGGTCAGGAGAAGGATTATTTGACATATTCTTTTCTGAGAGGAGTTTTTGGCCTGGCTTTATAACGGGAGGAGAAATAGCCTCGACCCAAACCGGAGAGGAGAGGAGCAGAGGGAGAGACGCGCAGGTATGAATGGCTCTTTATATTTACTTTCCTCGCCTGTTCGGTTATCACACAATGTCCTCCCTTGTCACCTCCCTCCATCACCTTCTGCTTTCTGTCTTCTCGCTTATTTGTGCCGCAAAGCAAGAGGTTGATTGGCAATTTTTAAGAAAGAGCTGGTTTAGTACAGGCGCACATAGACACAGAGATAGAGAGGGAGAGGAGAAGGCAGGTGGGGAGATAATGGCGCTAGTATTTTCTCTCCCATATGATTTTGGGGATGGTGATATCTTTTCTCTATGGATTAAAGAAAGGAGAGAAGGATGAGAGAGTACACCAGACTATATATGTGTTGTGTGTGTCTGTGTGTGCGTGTGTGTGTCCGAAGCTGACAAGGAGAGGAATATGGGATAACATAGCAGGTGGATAAAAACAGCATGGGAGGAAAAAGGGGCAAAGAGCTGTGAGAGTTTAAGAGAGGAGGTAGATGAGGGAAGGATGTATGGATATAGGGCAAAATCTGAAGGGAGCAGAAGAATACAATCCATTACATTGAAGGGTGCAGTCAGACCAGGGGAGAGAAGGGCTAGGCTGGGGGGGGGGGAAGAAATGAGACAGAGGGGGGATTCAAAATGAGTTGGGAGGGAGAGGGGGTTGAGATGGAATACAGAGAGGGAGCAATAAGCAGCAGAGAGGAGAGGAGATGTCCTGAGTGATAGCAGAAAGGTGTTTTGCAGGGGGGGTTGATAATAATGTCAGGTGAGAGATGGAGGACCGCTGGAGAGGTGAGGTGAGTAGAGAAAATGGGAAAGGACAAGCAAAGGTAAAGGAATGAAATGGACTGGACGGGCATGGCAGAGCAATTGGGCTAAAACGAATACAAAGATATACAGGATTGGAGAGGAATGAGAAATTATGTGAGAGAGGTGAGGTGCTTCGAAAAGGCTTCATGAAACACATGCAGGATGCCAATGCGATGAATACTCCCAACAGTGCTTTGCTGTATATAGCTACTGTATGGCATTATCAATGCATTGGATTGCTGTGTGATGGCCGTTACTGCACCGTGGAGACAGAGTGAGTGAGACAGTGCGGGCTGGAAGAGGGGAAACCACAAAAAGGCTGCACACTGCCAGAATTTGAGTTTGCAGCGTCAGCTCATCACTTCCTCCTCCTCCTTACCTGGTTCATTTTCCCATCCCTAAACTGCCCCATTTGCATTTTGATGGGGCTGTGCAGTGGCTCCAAGCCACCGTAAAACACATGTTAGGACACATGCAAGATTAAATGAGGTTCACAGAGAGTCGTCTGCAGATTGCCCGTTTTTGTCTCCATATGTGTGTACCTGTGGCGTAGCCAGAGCCTTGTTTTTGATATTTCATTATTTTCTTGCCATAGTTTGTTGCATTCTTTTGTACGTGTGTTTAAAATTCAAACCACATTCCGAACCCCGTCTAGCAGAGTCTTTAAAGAGATTTAAAGGTTTTCGTAGGATGTTCATGCATTTGAGATTACAGTCTTAATGGATGTTATCATAGTGAATAAGTCTCCTAACATGTTTTACTGCAATTGGAAAGCATGAGTTAGTGGAATCATAAAAAGTTTGCTGTCAGCATGTGTCTCTACATGGCCCCATATGCACCACTATATTAAATACCAGCAGAAGGTTTGATTAACGTTGAGCTTCAAACTCGGCAAATATGTCCAAAGATGATTGAAGGCTGATCTTTTCTCCAAACCAACACAGAAATAGATTTCAATCCCGCTTGTGTATAATTAGCAGTCGATGCAGTGCTAGCGTGTGCTGCAAGGAGCTGGGCCTTGATTCTGTGAGTTTCTGTCATGTCAGTGAGCTCGCCAACACACGCACAGTGTTCTGGCATGGCACGGCTCATATTCTGGTCAAGCTCCAATTTGATATGCACTGCTCATGCATCTTCATATCCCACTCATGAATTCTGGTATACATGCATAAATAGAATACGCTCACACAGGGCCGGCCCTGACCAATTTGGCGCCCTAGGCAAGATTGTAGCTGGCGCCCCCCATTGCATTGCAGTCAGGTCCACCACTGTTCATACACTCACACAGAACTGGATAGCTTTGTCTTTGACATTTCATTTTATTTTAGATAGAAAATAACCCTCAAAATAAAAACCATATTACAAAACAAGTGACATAACATTAAAAAATGCACAGAAAAATGCAGACGTTAAAATGTAAAATTATAATCTATTACAAGTATAGTTTAAATACATCATAACTTTGCATTGAATATAATTCCACACAAAAGCTATATTACAAAATTAAATGACAGAGACCTCTGGTTTGTACTGCTATTTAACTTGATTCCAACAGAGAGCTGTCTACATTTAGATGTTAAGACCTCATCTTCATATCTCCACAAGCTCACCTCACCTTGCTACAGCCTGACTACTCTTGCCTTTGGGTCTATTGGTGAAGCCTTTATTCCTCATGCTACATCACTGGGCTGTGCTGAGGTGGAGAAGATGTCTGCAGGACAGGTGGCTCAAAGTATTTCAAATGAAAACCTGAAGAGAGAAGAGAAGTATACATGTTGTTACATTATTTATATTAATATATGGTGAAAAGCTTTATAATGGAAATTAGATTAGATTAAACTCTTGTCATTAAAATGAAATGCAGTTTAGCATCCAACCAGAGTGAAGAGAAGCAGTAACTAATGGAAAGCTATAGGTAAGGTACAATCAAACGGAAAAGTTTGCTCCTGCTTTTTATTAAATCAGAATCAAGCCTTCTGATGATATCTCATGGCTTTATGTATAGCACTTTGATTTACCTTGTGTTGAAAAGTGCCTCACAAATAAACTTGACTTGCCTCGCCTCAGGTAGGCTATGCAATATTAACAGTTATTATACTGTGCACTTTTAACACTGATGTAAACTAACACAACAAACCAAAGGTTGACAACCATTAATTATAGTGGAAAAGAAATAGCTTTATAATAACCATTACAAGCAGTGCAAACTTTGGCAAGTTATGACAGGGGATGTAGGCTACCTGAAACATCTTTCTAAATGTCTCTGGTGAATTTAAGCTGGGAGTAACGTTACCCATCTTCCAAAAGTAAGCTAGCAAGTTAACACACTGCTCCTACAACGGCTAAAACAATGCAGCACACTATTCATTCATCACATTAACGTCACTGTAGGCCTACCTCTGTCTTTGTCACGTTTTTCCTCCTCTTCTTTTCCTTTTCAGTCTTCCCTTGGCACGAGAGAGCTTTTGTCTTTTTAACATGGTGTGCGCTCTTTTCTTCCGGTTCCGACCGGTGAAGTTACCGTTCAGATACCTGGCTGATCGCCAGAAATCTGGAAGAGTCTATCGGAGGAGGGGGGGGGGGGGCGCTTAATTTTTTTTAAAATAGTTTGTCTATCCTCAGTAGTTGTCATATTTTAAGCTTAACTCATATTTTGAAATTATAGTATTAACAGTATTATATATTATATATATAATATAATAATATTATATAATAATAATATATATATATATATAATATATATTATATTAGTAAAAAAAATAAAAAATAAAGTTTTGGTAGCCCTTTTTATTTATTTTTATTTTTTAGCGGCGCCCCCTGCGGATGGATGCGCCCCTAGCATTTGCCTATACTGCCTATGCCCAGGGCCGGGCCTGCGCTCACACTGCCATGGAAACTGAGTTTATACACAAGTTTGCATTTTTTTTTGTTATGAACACATGTGACTTTCACATGAAGTCTCCCCAGAACTAAATACTTAAATATCCTAAAGGTAATTTGATATGTCTGTGAATGCAGAAACAAACTCACACAGAACAAATAATGTTTTTGAAAGTTATGCCTCTGATAATCTTTTATGTACTTTTATGGTGAACTGTATAATGATTTGAATAGACTAATTGGAGACACATAATCCATGGCACTAAACTGATTATTATATTTATTAGTGTGAGAAAAGTTATTTGTGTTGAGGTTTGGAAAACCTTCTGTCTGTTTTGTTTTTAGAAAACACTGTAACTCATATGCACGTCATTTAAAGAAAACAATAGATTGGATGCAAGCGACCTCATTTGCAAACTCATATTATAACACAAATGACTGAAACAGAAAAAGAACTGACAAATTCAAGCTCAATGAATTACATTTTTTATGAGGTTGATGTAATAAAGTGCATTCGTTGTAACCTATGTTATTCATTACTACGTTGCAGTGCAGAGCAGTGCAAAAACTTCCTGAGCATATCTGCCTCAGTAGATGGCAAGGAGTTTAAAATAAAATGTGCATACGAGTATTTCATGGGCCTTTTGGAACATTTTGTAAAATACACTTATTCCTTCTCTTGCTGAAAAATGCTGAGTTGATTGATACTATAATCTTGTCTGTATGTTAAATATGAAGCTGTACTGCCTGAAGCACTTTAGCTTAGCTTAACATGCATCTCATGATCTACCTTCTAGCCCCTATCAAGCTCACTAGTTTATCTGTTATGTTTTGTTTGTTTAATCCGCACAAACATGGAATTATAAAAAAACGTCATGTTGTGGTTTGGGCTTGGTGCGGTGACTGTAATCCCAGTTAGTGGCCTGCCAACCTCACATTGAAGACAAGGCTCTGCAGGAAGTGGACGTGGCAGAATACTTGTACAACTACAATGTGTCATTTTTACACTTTAGTTTATTTTGAACAAATGAGATAGGCTACTGTGTTTATCAATTCAGGGGTGCTGGGTGGCAGATTTGGTTATTTTAGGAGAGAGCTTTTTCTAGCTGCCCCACCCCCCCGTATTACCTGTCTCTATGCAAGCTAAGATAAATGACTTTAGACCCCCAGCTACTTATTGAATAATGTGGAAGTGGTATATTATGTATCCTATAACTGTTAGCGAGAAAAAGCCCATAACATAGAACTATTTCCTGTAACATGAGATGTCAGCATGAGATGTCAGCATGCGTTAGGTGAGAACAGACAGGATTGGCAGACTCATATAAACTGTAGAACCAGCTCTAAGGTGAGAGCACGGAGGTGAGGCAGAGTGGAAAGCCAGAGACTCATTTGAACCTGATTTCCAGTATGAAAAAGGCCATGAAAGTGGCTCTTCGTGATCCCTCTAGCTTACTTGGGTTTAGGCTGACGGTTTCAGAAAACATACCAGAGGGATAACTGGGGCAGGGAAGTGTGGGAAAAATGGCTGCGAAGCCTCCCAAACATTTGAACACTGCATGCATACATACACTGCTTGTCCTATACATTAGGGAACTAAGAGATTAGCAAAGGATTGTCTTAATGGAGATTGATGTGAATTTAGTCAGTATGGAAATAATAATTTTGGACTATCACTATTACTCAACTCCTATAACCGATTAAAACATTGTAAACCCTGGGTGGCCTAGGTCTGTGCAGTCAGTGTGGTTCTAATTTTTTAATGAACACAATTTTTCAATGAACACAATTTTTCAGAATGTCTGGTTAGCAAGAAAAAGATACCCAAGCAAACTTTGAACATTAAAACCTTTTGCTTTTTAAGGCCATGTAAAATAGCTGCCACTTTGTCAACGCCAGAGTGACGAATGTAGCCGAAGAGAAGTGTACATTCTGGAGTAGTGTAAGTCTAATTGATTGATGTGTCTGTTTGGGCAGAGATGGATGGAGCCCAGAAGAAATGGAACTCACACAGAGAAGCTCAATGAGTTTCAGGGAGAGAAGGAATATACAGTTTCATCTCCGTGGGGAAATGATGGATAGGTCTGCTGCAGGTGCATGTGAGGCTCACACTGTGGGGTTTCCAACTCTGTATCGGCTGGACGTTAGCCTGTTACCGAATGCAATATGAACGTTTGAACATAAATGTTTTTTTTTTCCTAAAAAGAAAATTTAAAAAAGGACGCACGTTGTTGCTGCTGTGAGGGCCTTATGTATGCAAGAGGGGAAGAAAACAAGTAATGTTGCCGGTGGCTGCAGAAAAGACAGATGAAAGGAAAGGAAAGTAGTCAGGAGAGGAACTAGAGGTATTAAAAAGAAAAAGAAAACAGACCATAAAGGGCTCTTGGGGAGGAATTGACCTTTTCTCAACAAGGCAGGTCAATTAATAATACATTCTGTGTTGAAGCAGAGAGAGGAGGAAATCCTCAGAGAGAGAGAGACAGAGAGAGAGAGAGAGAGAGAGAGGAGCATAAAGTGAGCATATTTCACCATAAAGCTCTAGGTGTTAAGAGTGCAATATGGCAACACGCTGTTTTTATAGTTTATGTGTCCAAAATATGTCATCATGATGCTCACAAGGCAGCGTCATGCTGTCTACTACAGTAGGGGTTTAAATGGCAACACAGTTTGTGTATGTGGGCGCGTCTGCACGCGTTTGCATGTGCTCTGCAGCAGATCTGGTTCGGAGGCGCAATCCCAACTCACCGAGGAAGATTGGGTGAGAGATGCTGCTTAGAGAGAGAGATAAGGGGTAGTGATGGTTCCAGAAGAAAGAGAGAGAGAGAGAAAGAGAGCAAGAAAGAGCGAGCAGTGTGCTGAATGCCAAGCAGTGTCTGGTGTTATACTGTGTGTGGTGACAACAGTGCTCAGCTAAACCAAAGTATCCGCTAAGTTTCCAAACTTCGTCTTTGGGGAAGGCATTCGTATTATCTTTTTTTCAATCCCTTTTTCTTCAACCAGTATCAGTTTTCTGTTCTTGCAGATTATGCAGAATCAGATGTATGCAAATGGTTGAAAACACAGTGTATACAATTTTAACTTATGATAGGGTATACATAGTGCTCTTCTATACATTATGCTATAAAATACATCGGCTCAGACAGGTTGTAGAAGTTGCAACCAGATAACTCACATGTGTCAAGAGTAATACAGGATAGTTTTTCATAAGTCACTCACAACCTGTCTCATGCGTTTTTATATTCAATCATTTGGCAGACGCTTTTGTCCAAAGCGATGTACATTTTAAGGTACAATGCATGCAGCAGCAGATCAAGCAAATCATTATGCACAGCCCAGTTTTACACATTGTACCTTGTCATTATTAATATAATATTTTGTTTTGATTAGAAGTAATTCATACATCTGTGACATGTCGTCTCTTTAACTAAATGAGGTCAAGTTGTGCATGTACTAGCCAGCTCACAATGTTAAACATTAGCCCCAATCCTGCCCACTTTGACAACTCCGCTGAAGTCAAACTATAACACGTCTGTTCTCATGTCTTTGTGTGAATAAAGTACTGTATTAAATAGCATGATTGCACTATCACATTTGCATATTTTATGACCATAGTGGCCTCACTGGTGCTTTCCATTAATGCTGTGTGTGTTAGGGGCTATGTGCAGAAATGGCACTGGAAAAGTCTAACCATTCTTAACATAACTGTGTCTATATGAGTGAGTTATGGTTCTCCCGCAATGCAGTAAGAAATCTCTGCTCTTCAAATTACTTCAGCCTGCCAGTTACACATTATTAGCATTACTTAAAACGTGTCCAGTTACTTTAAAATAAAAGCCTTAATCATTTATTTTATCATGAGGCTTCTAGAGTGAGTGCAGGCTGCAGCTTTGATCGTCTTTTCCGTACATTAAAAGCATCCCAATGGAATGTCAACAGTTTGATTTAATATTGTATAAAAACATACAGTATATTGAAACATTCTTATTTCTCCGAACTAAATTGTCTGTTATATGCTATGTGTATAAGAATTGTTACAAGCAATGCATTTTAACTTTATCCTTTTTTAAATAAAAGCTTTGTTAGTAATTTTCACCATACCGTTATTAATCATCAGTTGCTAGACAACAGATACAAGATTTTGATAAATGATCAGTCATATTAACAACCATTCTCCTGCTGAGCGGCACATACTAGTGACCACTCATTCATTACTAATTACTGAATCATTCCTTACTCTGTTTGCATGCTGCCAAGTAAGGTGATATATCATGCTGAGATAGATACTAAGCAGTCCCTCATTGGTTCATAAGTATGACAGGTTAATAATTTTTAATTGGGATTTCACAACTAGTTTTTTGATTAAGAAAATAACAGACAGATTAACAGAAAATATCTCCATCATTTGGACCACATTTATATTAATGTGTACAGCAAAGTCATATTTTTTAACATTAGCAATAGCATTAGTAATACAGTGTATAGTAATTTGAGCATCTTTACAATTTTGACTATACAGCTGTGTTGAAAGGCAATAACTCCAAAAAACAACTGTAGTGTATTATCTACTCTCGAGCCACATTGATGATAAATCACAACAACTCGTTCTTTCCCCCTCATTTTCCTCTCATCTCTTCATTGAACCAGCTGTGTTTGAGTGTGTGTCACTCCCTCTGTTTGTGTCCATGCGTTTGTGTGGAACTGTACCACTCTCTCCGCTCCCCTGTGTAACTGTCTTGGTCTGGGGTGACAGAGCAGACCTGACAATCAAATCCAGATGGAGAGCGGAGATAGATGGAAGAGGAGTGTCTGCTCTCTTCTCTCTCTCTCCTCATCTATTACTTGTGTCTGACAGAGGCAACGCACCATGATGGATGGATGCCCCACTCTATCTCTATCCAATTCTCACTCCGTTCACTCTGGTGTTGCTCTCATTCACTCATTTTATTCTGTCTGGTTTTGATTCATCTACCCGCCCCTATCTGTGTGTGTGTGTGTGTGTGTGTGTGTGTGTGTGTGTGTGTGTGTGTGTGTATGTGTGTGTGTTAGCGTGTGTGTGTGTGTTAGCGTGTGTGTGCTCAACAAGTACTGCAGGTGTAATAACGCGACATCTCCAATTGTAAAAGAACACCAGCAAGTGCAGGGTACACCAAACATTATTGCCTACCTTAATCAACAATTGTGAAGCTGATGCAATTTGGAAGATGTTAAAGTACAGCCTGTAGCTTTCCTAAATTGTTTAACATATTTTTTTTTAAATTGTGTCCTATTGTAGTTGAGTTTGTCTGAATAGACTACTTTAGACAACAGCGACAACATGTACAATACGCTGGAGTTAACCAAAGGGATCATTTTGCTATGTTGTCCCTGGCCATATGAGTGATTTAGAAGGACAGTGGAGTGCCACTCTGTCATTGTTATGGCTGAAGCCAAGAGCACTTGGATGGGCTTTGGCCTGCCTCTCTTCATTCCCAGCTTTAATACATTGCTGAAGTTTGTGCTGTTTTCAGTCAATAGCTGTACACTATCCGTAATATGAAATGGTAGCAAAGACAACAATTTTAACCCTCTGTGGCTGTGTTCGCTTCCCTCATAAATGCTAACTGTGTGGATTGCTTTAATTGAAAACTGATTTGTTTTTTCATTCCAATTTTGCAGGGACATTATTGACACCCTTCATCCTGATGTGCAATGGATGGTGCAACTACAGTAGAAATTAAAGATCAGAAATAGGACCGGGTTGAAGACCTTTTGCCACTGATCCACGACCAAATCCACTCCCCAGTCTCAGTAGTACCACTCCTGCAGATTGGCAAGGGACTTTGCTTGTAGTTGCCCACATATTGCAAACTAAAACGGTCAAATTACCTTGCAAGCTTTCTGATGGTTTGGTTTTGTAAGCATGCCAGCCCCCAGAAATTCTGCAATTATTTTGGTACTGTAGAGGGAGCACATGTTGTGCCACGGTATTGCAAAAGGGATGAAAAGAAAAGGCAGCCTTGCTCAAAATTGGCACATTCCATTAAGGAAATGAATAGACTTTGCTGATGGTTTCTTAATTTGCAGATGGATACAACAGAGTCTGAAATAAATGCATTAACCTCTCAGTTTGAAGGTCTGTCACCTGTAATTGTTCTCCCTGTGTGTCTATCTAAAGTAACACGCGAGGCACATTCTTTCTAATCTAGTGTGCTCCTCATGGACTGATGCGTATGAGTACACTGATATGTGTGTACACTGCTGTTTCCTCTGGCAATTAAACCCACCCGTAAATGTCACATTTTAAATTAATTTCCATTGCAACAGAAACCAAACCTGGCAGGCCTTTGTCCTCGCCGACCAGGCCTTTTATGTTGCATGGCTCATGGGTGTGATTCAGGATGTCAAGACATTTTTTGACTACAGAATACATAATTACCGAATGCTCACCGAGACAGCACACCATTATGATCATATCGGGACTGAGAAAATGATTATGAGGTCATTTTCTAAAACAAGTAAGTATCCACGAAAAATATGTTTGGTGTTTGTCATTGCAACATGCCTTGCAGGAGAAAAATCATTGAGGAAGGTCTTAACAACCTATGGCTTCACTAACCCCCTTTAGAATACCACACAATGGGGTTTAATCACCAAAAGACTCATATGACCCATTAAGCCTCTCCTGACTGAATGACGTGTGTTTACTAAAATTACACTGGTCCTTTCTAGTTTGACATATTACTTTTAAATCAAGGTTCACTTACTAACTTTTCCCCAGGCTTTCAGCAGCATCTCACAGACCTCTGCATCAGACCCAGGACCAGACCTGCTGCTGAAAGAGTTAAGGAGATGTTCTGAAAGCTATAGAAATAGTCTGTAAATGGACAGTTTCTAAGATATGTGGAAGCTAAACGTCGTTGCTCACAGCCACCGAGGAAAAAGTTTAATATATAAGGTTCTGCAGCATAGTACCCAACCTGGTGTGAGAATCTACGGTGCTTCTATATTACCGCTTTGAGTATAGTGCACACTATATAGGGGGGCGGCTCTGAGTTGCTTCAACAATGTGGACTTGATTAACAAGTGTTACAAGTGAACACACAGAACCCTTAGTATGTGATGGACACACCTCAGAAGATGGTATTAAGACTCTATTGTGAATATAGCAATTCACAGAATTACAAGTAATACATTCTAACCTTTTCATTGATTTCGGAAATGGATGCTGAAGGGACAGTGTAGCGCTCAGCCATGATGCAGAAACACTCAGCAATTTACGACATGAGAGTTTATTAACGCAGGCTAAAAAGGACAGACCCTACTGGGTTGAAATGGTCCACTTGACACACAATGAGCTGGATCGTCTGCAAGATAGTCGGGACCAATAATTAAGCCTGAGAGGGCAATCTACTGTAGATAATGGCGCTTTTAAGGACCTACCAGTTAGGTTCATAAAGCTCTTCCGTAGCTTTAGTTTCGTGCAGAGAACAGTGGTGAACCAACAAACATAAATACATCACTGTTTATCAGGGTTTCTAGCACAGCATTGTGATCTTGACCTTCATATTACATGGATTTTAACTAGTTATCTGATCAACATGGCTTTGCTTTCAGAATTGTCAACAGCAGTGGAGCTCTGCAAATGGAGATTGTAGTATTGACTGTAGTTCCAATTTGTCTAGTGTTTTGCTATAGTGACAATTCCCCCGATGAAGCACTTGGGACATTGTCTGCCACTCTCTGAGAGCCTGTGGTTTAATATCAGAGTTTACCATACAACATGGCCTTTCTAATTAGTGATTTTCTTTGTGCAATCGACAGTTTGACATACAGTTTAAAATCAATATTTGGATTATATTTGGTTCTATTAATTGCAACAATATTAACATATCATACCACAGCTACAAAACTATAATGTTTCACTCATAACCAATACTGGGTTTAATTTATTTTCCCTTCTGCAACTTTCTAGTTTTACTTCAGTTACTTTTTTTCTCAAATGGGGTTCAGCAACCCCTCAGTCGATATGAGGGGCTGGGAGCTTATAAAAATAGGAATGTGGGTTAACTTTCCTTTGAATATGGATATGAGTCTGTCAGAGTGGAGGCACACTCAGATGCCGTTCAGCACACATGTGCATAAGGGCACACACACACACGCGCACAAACACGCACACGCACACACACACACACACACACACACACACACACACACACACACACACACACACACCCCACAGGTAACTTCTCGTATTCTCTCACGAACAGTTGAAGCACACAAGTTTGCTCTCAAATATGCAAGTCCTCTTTCACATTCATACTAATTTATTTCTACTTTGCAGGCGCCTGTGGGGCTCCTGATGCATATTTGATGATGGTTTGATTGACAATGGAAAAACGCTGTGTCTGTGTGTACATATGTGTGTGTATGTGCGAGAGAGAGAGAGAGAGAGAGAGAGAGAGAGAGAGAGAGAGAGAGCTGATATTGAGCAAGGCTGAACATAATGCCTTAAGGTGTACTACTACTGTTGGAAGCTGGATGAATTAAAACTATTTATGGCTCCATTAGAAACCCATTCAAAAAGTGTCAGTTCTATTCCAAACTAAAATGTTTTGCACTTGTCATTATGGTCTTAAAATCGACTTCATGTATTTAAGGACTGAATGTTATTACCCCTTCACTAGGCTATTGAGGTTGATAGAAAGGTATATGTTCTTGATTGACAGGTTGTCTGCATGGGCAGACAGGTAAAGAGGGCCTAAGGCTGCATTCATACCAAACCAGGCGGTGCAGTGAAAATGCAGGTTTTGTCATTCATTTGAACGAGGCCTCTCCGTTGAGGCTTCGATGGTAAGCGCCACAGCGGCTCTCCCTGCCTTAGCTTGTCTGTTCCACTAGATTTTGTAGAATGAGACAAGATGGTGCTCTAGCATTTGTCCTAATATTTAATACATTTTATTTGGGATTTATTTTTAAATGTTAAGCCTAATGAGTATCTGCTGTGGTACTTCGTAGTCAAATGTGAACACCACATCATTCGAACATAGGTGAAAACACTTATTTCTTTGCTAGCGTTAAAACAATTATAGCAGCTTTGAGGTTATATCTAATGGAGGAGTTCAATTTAGCTTTAACTTGAAACATTACTGAGACATTAGTGGATACATTGAGAAGGGATAATTTTCTGCATATGTTAGTGTTGAGTACACAGAGTGTTGACAGTTGTAACATGACATTTGCATCATCTATTGCATATACTTTGTAATAATGTTTATTAATTAGAAAAAGCAAAACTAGAAAAATTAGACTACAAACATTTGAATCTACATTGAGATTGGCTACAGTCTCCGCCTTGCTGAGCCAATGGAGGCTGATGGATGCTTCCTTCACATAGAGGTTGTACTGAGGTCAGTCTCCATGGTTTTCACTGTCTACCCCCAAGCTGAATGTTGCTGTCATCTACAATCCAAACATTTGCAATTGATGAAAAATGCAAAGTCTTTTGACTGTGCTAAGTTTAAAAACATGAAAATGTAAAAACCTAAGCGTTTGTGGTGGTGATCTTACAGAAAAAGATCACCTAAAGCTGTAGCTCCCCTCAGCTTTGCACTGCTTTAAAGAGTGCTCCATGCAGCTCATCGTTTAGCTGCCCAGCCTGCAACTTTACTGATTGGTTTCACTCTCCCTGCTCTCATAGTATTTATTTTCCTCTGCTGTTTTTCAGCTAAAACCTACACTACACTTCCTGGTCAGAACCAAATAATAAACAGATATTAACAACTATCCCTTGTATATAGTAACACAGTTAACATCCATACAATTGCAATAGACCAAAACTGGAGCTTAAAGAGAGGGAATATTAAATATGTGCCAGGTGCCTAGCCTGGCATTCCCAGACCTGCCACTAGGCGCTGGCAAATTAAATGTGTTGCGCCTGTTGGTCTGGACACTCTCCATTGAAGCTTTTTAAAAAAGTCGAGAAATCCCGACTCATGTTTCAATTGGTTCTATCTAATATGGGTGCGCCAGAGCCATTTGTATGGTGCTCTGGGGCGGACGTAACCGGATGATGACAGGGACGTGCATGCGACGTCGAAGCCATGATAGTAAACGAAAAGATGGCTGCGGATATGTTGTGTGAGTTTGAGACTGCTTTGGCCTCGACCCTTTACGATTTGGAACACGGCACTCAAATCTTTCATTAGCAAGTAAGTGGAATGTTCTGTTTTGCCGACCGACCATGGCAATCCTTTAATTTAACAGTTTAACAGCTGTTCGCTAAACGAACAGGGCTTAATACGTCATCTTGTGCATCGCTCTGATTGGTTGTAGTGCTATCCAACTGTGTGCAGTGGCATTTGAAATGCACGAGTAGGAGCCGCCCCTTGAGTTGGAAATTACTATTGATTGTGGCCAGACCCTCTATCATTCAAGATATCAGGGTCTGGATTTCCAGGCTACCAGGTGCCCAGAAACAAGGCTTTAAATTACTGCTAATGTTGCTTTTTCCTAAAACATACTTTTTCCCCTATGGTGGCTAGTATCACCTTTCCTGACAATTAATCACAGTCTCTTGTAGCCAAAAATTGTGCTCACCCTTTCCAAACTTTGTTATATGCAGGTGCGTTTCTTGGCTATATATGGCCAGAAGTAGCTCCAAAAAGCTTCAAATTGTATGAAAATAAAAATAATTCACTTCCTAATGTTTGACTTGCAATAAAAATGTTTATGATTGGAGTGCGGAATGTCCCAAACATATTGACTCAAACATAACTCCATATTTTTGTTCGATTTTACTGTATATGTTGAAAAGGAATCTATAGCATAGCGTATAACATACTTGTGCAGTATAGAATGGCATTTTATCATAGTATGTCATGGTTTACTCACAGAAGCATGTTGGATGGGTAATCAGCTTATAGATTAGGTAAATATGTATTCATATTAATAATTGTATATTGCTTGGCCCAAACCGGGCTGGTGAATATGTATATCCAGAGTCTCTAGACACATTGATATTACTGTGCATGAAAGAGATGGTGGTGCTGATAAATGACACCCAAGGATCATCAGTTGGTTCAATGGACCAGACGAGGCTGGCTGAGGTCAGACATCTGGCTGGGGCCTCCCACCCAGCCTGCTCTGTTTCGGTTACAGCCATGAAGATGCCCATTTTCTCAAACTGGGAGCTTTTTGCCGCTGATGTGCCAAGCACTCCATAAATCAGGTTAAAGGGTAGCACAAATTACTCAGAAACAGCCTTATGGAATTGAAAAAGCCAAGATGGCTGCCATTAAAAGCTCTAGCGTCTGGGTTATCCTGAGTTTAAAAGTATTATCTGCATTATCAGCACACACAGCCAGTTTATAGCTTCAGTTTAAGGACGTCCATCATTTTCTGTCTTCAAACCGTGTGTGTTTGTGTGTGTGTGTAAAATATGTGTGTGTGGCAGCTGTAGAAGTCGTTGTCCAAGCTGTTGTGCTTTGCTGCCAAGTCATTGAGCTGGCAGCTGTTACAGTGAAGTTGTAATGTGTGGTGTGTCCATACGTACTTTCCCATAATAACCGTGTGAAGCACTTACTTCTCATACTGTAGACTCATCGCTAACATTTATTATTACTGTTGGCTGTACATCTTGCCACTCCATTCTGGTGCTGGTCATGTGGCGATGATGAGTCTTGATGATTATAATTGTTGTCTCGCAAATAATGATTTATAATTGGCTTTGCCCACAAAAGGAGAATGATTAATGAACTGAGCTCTTTACACAACCAATAAATAGGTCCCACTGTTGGAAAAAGTCGTATCATGCTTTGCAATGAGACTCATGCTTCTTACCCCTTGCTGTTATTATCTACATTTCAAACTAATCAGTTAATGCATGGATAATGTTTAGCCCTGGTGCCAACCCATCGAACAAGCTAATATGAAGATATTTAAGAAGTTATGAAATCGTTCTTTGTGGAATTTTATTTAACATCCTGTTTCATCAGTATGTGTCCTTTGTAGAGCTTTAACCGTATCTCTCCATTTGTAACAGTCTCTGTATAGAGATTAAAGAAGTGTGATCTGAATCAATAAGTAATGACCCAGTCAACAAGAGCACAGCAATTCTAACCAATTAACATACTTACATTAGGCTACCCATAAATAATTGCCACCACACAATTTACTGTATAATACAGTCGCTGGCACAGCCACAGTTGCTATGGTTGTAGTTTGTAGTGCAAATTCACTCATCTATTCAACAATACATTTCAAGCAATACATGAAAAGTTGGCTTTTGTTGAATATAAGAGCTGTTGCTCTGCATAATATGGACATTTCCCACATCACAGCTTTGGGCACATTCTGCCATGTGTCTGAACTTGACTTTAGCTGCCAAACAGCTGTCAAGCTACTGTACTGTTGCTGTTTGTTAAATGCTGCTAGCTGTTATCAGCCTGTTAGAACTGCAACCATGAGAGAAATCCATTGGGTGATTGTAGTGTGCGATGGCCTTGTCTAAGCACCTTTTTTTTCTAATGTTAAATAGTGTTCTGTAATTTATTAAGCCAGTCGTATACAGTCCACAGGTTTCTGGCAGCCATCATAAGTTTGCCTCTGTTGCTGTGGCCTCATGAAGGCAACAAAGGATAAAGTCATTAAAACCAGTGCCAGCCTGTGATCATCAAACTGGATCGACCTCAGAGGCAAACGCATCAACCTTCAACACCTGAACACATGTCTGGTTTAGTGCAGCAAAAAGGTTTACTTTTCTATGTGAGCTGTATCATTGAGCTTGGTAACTGCACTAGCTCAGAACACTATGTAAATATAAATTTTGTTTTGGATTTAGTTTCAACTTAAGGGTCATATTAAAGGTGCAGTGTGTAATATGACATCATCAAGTAAGTTCTAGAAAGTTCTAGAATGCAGTGCTCCCTGGGTAACCCCACCCCTTTTGAATAATAACAGAAGCTACAGTGGCCTTCAAGGACAAGAACAATTCTAAATTTTAAACAATGCACCTGATGACATTCCAACTATGACACTTCCAAAATGGCGGCGATAGGCCTTGGTCCAAGGTATGGAGAAATACGGACATATATGAGACCCTTTCTAAGGGAAAAAATAATAATTATAAAAAAATGTCAGCTATTATGCACTAAATTAAACATACTTATAGATAATATAATTATTTTCAACAAAATCTGCTAGGAAATAAAACCCAAAATTCTACACACTGCATGTTTAACATAGGACTAAGCACTCTGCTATAAGTAATGGTCACACAAGATTCTACTAATACTTGTCCCTTTGTGAAAGGGGCTTATGTATTGTAAATAGACTGCCCTTAGCCTCAAGTCATAAGCCTTAAGATTTTTTGTGACAAATATATATATATATATATTTTTTTCATTAACCCTGGGGGTCACAATATACACTCACCGGCCACTTTATTAGGTATAGCGCTTCATTTTGTTGTTAACACATAAAACTAATCAGCCAATCACATGTCAGCAACTCAATGCATTTAGGCATGTAGACCTGGACGGGACAACTTATTGAGGTTGAAACAGAGCAACAGAATGGGGAAGAAAGTGGTTTTAAGTGACTTTGAACATGGCAATGTTGAGGGTGCCAGGAGGGCTGGTATGAGTATTTCAGAAACTGTCACACCGCGGTGAGGTTGTCTCGTCTTGGGTTCTTGGTCTCGTTACTTCCTGTTTTATTTTGAAGATCTAACTCTCCTCTCGTTTCAGGTCACTTGCCCTTCCTCATGTGTCACCGGTCTGATTGTCTCACCTGATCCCTAATCGTTTCCACCTGTTCCCCATTTTCCTCATGTGTATTTAGTCGGCGTCTTCCCTTTGTCCTGTGCCGAAGTGTTTCGTTTGTTCGTTCTCCTAAGCCCCTGTTGTGATATTCTTGAATTCTGTTCTTAGTCAGATTTTCAGATAGACAGTAATTTTTAGCCTGTTTATTTAATCACTTCTTGAAAGAAGAAATTTAGACCTCAATAAAGTGAGTTTGATATCATTTTTCCTTTGCATCTGAGTCCTCTTTTGGTCCTGGCCTGACATTACACTTCGGCCAGTATGGACTCAGCAGGGATAGATCAACTCACTGATGCCCTGCGAACCCAAGAAGCCCGACTCTCTCGTCAGGAGGAGTTCCAGACCGCCATGGCCTCCCAGATGGGGCTTCTTTCCTCTCAACTCCAGGGCCTGCACGATCATCTAGCGCAGACGAATACAGCACCCGAGCTTCCGGCAGTGGCCGCCACTCCACCAGTAAATCCCGTTCCTACTATGACCATCATGGGAACTACATATTGCCTTCATGATTTCCCACCTTGCCGGCAGAGCCAAAGCCTGGGCCTCAGCGGAGTGGGCCCAAGATTCTCCTGTTTGCAGATCACTCACCGGATTTGAGACGGCGCTGCGAAAGATCTTCGACCCAGTAACTACCAACCGGGAAAAGGCTCAGGAGCTGAGCGGACTGAAACAGGGTAACAACTCTGTGTGTGACTACGCCATCCAATTTCGCACATTGTCGGCCGAGATTGGCTGGAATACAACGGCTCTATACGACGTGTTCTTAAAGGGATTGGCGGCTCCTATTCAGGATCTTCTGGTTCCTTTGGATCTTCCCCCGGACCTTGACTCGCTCATCGCCCTCGCGATCCGGACGGATAACCGAGCTCGTCAACTCAGACAGCAGCGCACCTTGAGACCATCGCGCATGCAGACACCTGGCTGGTCGAACACCCGGCGACCTCCACCAGAACAGCCTCCTTATCCTCGCCTAGAAGGAGAGGAAGGAGAGGAAGAGCCTATGCAGCTGGGGAGAGCCAGGCTATCACCGGAGGAAAGACAGAGGCGACTACAGGAGGGTCGCTGTTTTTACTGCGGTGAACCCGGGCATCTCGTCTCCACCTGCCCGGCTAAAAGGACCACGATGGTGAGTGAATTCAAGACTACAGACACCCCCTCACGGATTCTCACCACAGTGCAGGTAACACACCACGCCACCACTGAACTCAAGGCACTTATAGACTCAGGGGCTGATGAAAGCTTGATGGACTGGGAATTAGCTAAAAGACTGGATCTTAACATAGAACTTTTAGCTAGACCCATCAGAGCTAAAGCTCTTAATGGACATGAGTTGTTTACTATCACCCACATCACAACCCCCCTCAAAATGCGCATTAACGATCACCAAGAGATCATTCGTTTTTATGTATTCACTTCCCCATCTCAGACCCTCATATTGGGACAGCCATGGCTCTCACGTCACAATCCCCACATAGATTGGAGAACGGGAAAGATTGTGGGATGGGGAGGGGACTGTGCGCGTGACTGTATGAACATTTCAGTTCGGGGAGGGGGAATCACAGACATTAATATGGTCTCTGTTAACCCCACCACAGATCCCAATTACCCGGACCTGAGCTCTGTGCCTTCCTGCTACCACCACCTCAAAGAGGTTTTTAACAAAGCCAAAGCGCTATCACTTCCTCCTCACCGTTCCTATGACTGTGCCATAGAGTTAATTCCGGGCTCCACCATCCCCAAAGGGCGCTTGTACGCGGTCTCAGGACCCGAGAGGGAAGCTATGCGGGAGTACATCGAGACCTCCCTGAAAGCCGGGCTAATCCGCCACTCATCATCCCCAGCCGGAGCCGGGTTTTTCTTTGTCGGGAAAAAAGATGGTTCACTACGACCCTGCATTGACTACAGCCCACTCAACGACATAACAATTAAGAACCGTTACCCGCTTCCTCTCATGTCATCTGTCTTTGACCAGCTTCAACAGGCCAAGGTATTCACCAAGTTGGATCTTCGCAACGCCTATCACTTGGTGCGGATCAGAGAAGGAGATGAGTGGAAGACCGGTTTCAACACCCCCAGTGGCCACTATGAGTACCGAGTCATGCCATTTGGTCTCACAAACGCTCCTGCAGTATTCCAGGCCATGATAAATGACGTATTGAGAGACTTTCTTGACCACTTCGTGTATGTTTACTTAGACGACATACTTATCTACTCCCCGAACCTGACCAAACACCAAGACCACGTAACCCAGGTGTTAAAAAGACTATTAGACAATCAACTCTATGTCAAGGCTGAAAAAAGTGAATTCCATGCCGATACTGTCTCCTTCCTGGGCTTCATTGTAGCCCCTGGAAGAGTACAGATGGACCCGGCTAAAATTAGCGCTGTGCTCGATTGGCCCACACCTGATAGCCGCAAAAAAGTTCAGCAATTTCTGGGTTTTGCTAACTTTTACAGGCGGTTTATCAGAGGCTTCAGCGCAGTAGCTGCTCCTCTCCATGCTCTTACCTCCACGCAGGTGCAGTTCCACTGGTCTCCAGACGCGGATGCCGCGTTCCGGATCCTCAAGCAACGCTTTACCTCGGCTCCCATTCTCACCATGCCAGATCCTCAACGGCAGTTCGTGGTCGAGGTGGACGCCTCCAACGAAGGGGTCGGGGCAATTCTCTCACAGCGATCAGAGCAGGACGGTAAGATGCATCCTTGTGCTTTTCTGTCACGGCGGCTATCCAAGGCGGAGCGAAACTATGATGTTGGCAACAGGGAGCTGCTGGCGGTCAAACTCGCCTTGGAGGAGTGGAGACACTGGCTCGAGGGGGCTGACCATCCATTCATCGTATGGACTGATCATAAAAATTTGGAGTACATCAAGAAAGCCAAGAGACTCAACTCTCGCCAGGCCAGGTGGGCGCTATTTTTTAACAGATTCTCTTTTTCTCTTTCATACAGGCCGGGGTCCCGAAACGTCAAACCAGACGCACTGTCCCGTCTCTTCGACCCCGAGCCTGCTGCCAAGGACCCAGAACCGATCCTCCCACGATCATGTGTGGTTGGAGCACTGACCTGGCAGATAGAAAATGAGGTTAAGCAGGCTAATGGTGAGGCTCCGTCACCTAGTGGGTGTCCAGAGAATCGTTTGTTTGTCCCGGTTGAATTGCGCCCACAGGTGATCCACTGGGCCCACACCTCGCTGCTTTCCTGTCATCCGGGTGTTCGTAGAACTATGTTCGCTATCACCCGGAGGTTCTGGTGGCCCTCCATGGAGCCGGAGGTCCGGGAGTACGTAGGGGCATGTTCGGTCTGCGCTCGCAACAAGACGTCCTCCGGGTCACGTATGGGTCTCCTGCAGCCTCTTCCCATTCCCTCCAGACCGTGGTCCGACATCTCGGTGGACTTCGTCACGGGGCTCCCGGTCTCACAAGGTAACACCACTGTTCTCACGGTGGTGGACAGATTTTCCAAAATGACTAGATTCATTGCTTTACCTAAACTGCCCTCCGCCAAAGAAACGGCGGAGATAATGATGAACAATGTTTTCAAGATTCACGGATTTCCCAAGGACATTGTTTCAGACCGGGGCCCCCAGTTCATCTCCCGGTTCTGGAGGGAGTTCTGTCGGCTCATCGGAGCAAAGACCAGCCTGACTTCGGGTTATCACCCGGAGGCCAACGGCCAGACCGAACGCCTAAACCAGCAACTGGAGACCGGCCTCCGGTGTCTGGTCTCTCAGAATCCCTCAACATGGAGCAAACACCTGGTCTGGGTCGAGTATGCCCATAATACACTGCCCACCTCGGCCACAGGTATTTCACCATTCAAGTGTGTGTTTGGTTATCAGCCCCCTGTGTTCGCAGACAACGAGCTGGAGGTGTCTGTACCCTCCGCCCATGCCATGGTTCGCCGCTGCCACCGCATCTGGGCAGCCGCCAAGCAAGTGTTAATTCGCCAAGGGGACCGGGTCAAGAAGACGGCGGACCGCAAGAGACGGCCCGCTCCTGCCTACCAGCCAGGACAGAGAGTGTGGCTCTCCGCCAAGGATCTGCACCTAAAAGTTCCATCCAGAAAGCTGGCGCCGCGGTTCGTGGGTCCGTTTCCTATTACCAAGCTCATCGGTCCTGCAGCAGTTCGCCTTCGCCTGCCCCGATCCCTCCGTGTCCACCCGACCTTCCATGTGAGCCGAGTCAAGCCCGCTAAGGAGAGCCCGATGGTTCCAGCCGCTGCCCCGCCGCCACCCCCAGAAGTAATAGACGGCGGTCCGGTGTACAAGGTTAAGCAGTTACTGGCAGTTCGCAACCGGGGCCGTGGTAAACAGTATCTGGTGGACTGGGTAGGATATGGTCCCGAGGAGAGACAGTGGGTCCCGTCTAGACACATCCTGGACGAGATCCTCATCACAGATTTTCACAGGGACCACCCTGACCAGCCTGGGCCGTCAGGAGTCGGCCCTAGAGGGGGGGGGTACTGTCACACCGCGGTGAGGTTGTCTCGTCTTGGGTTCTTGGTCTCGTTACTTCCTGTTTTATTTTGAAGATCTAACTCTCCTCTCGTTTCAGGTCACTTGCCCTTCCTCATGTGTCACCGGTCTGATTGTCTCACCTGATCCCTAATCGTTTCCACCTGTTCCCCATTTTCCTCATGTGTATTTAGTCGGCGTCTTCCCTTTGTCCTGTGCCGAAGTGTTTCGTTTGTTCGTTCTCCTAAGCCCCTGTTGTGATATTCTTGAATTCTGTTCTTAGTCAGATTTTCAGATAGACAGTAATTTTTAGCCTGTTTATTTAATCACTTCTTGAAAGAAGAAATTTAGACCTCAATAAAGTGAGTTTGATATCATTTTCCTTTGCATCTGAGTCCTCTTTTGGTCCTGGCCTGACAGAAACTGCTGATCTACTGGGATTTTCACTCCAAACCATCTCTAGGGTTTACAGAGAATGGTCCGAAAAAGAAAAAATATCGAGTAGCAGCATTTGTGTGAACGTAAAATGCCTTGTTGAAGTCAGAGGTCAGTGGAGGATGGGCATACTGGTTCAAGATTATAGAAAGGCAACAGTAACTCAAATAACCACTCGTTACAACCAGGGTATGCAGAATACCATCTCTGAACGCAAAACACGATTATCCTTGAAGCAGATGGGCTACAGCAACAGAAGACCCCACCGGGTGCCACTCCTGTCAGCTAAAAACAGGAAAATGAGGCTACAATTCTCACATGATCACCAATATTGGACAATAGAAGATTGAAAAATCATGCCTGGTCTGATGAGTCTCGATTTCAGTTGCGACATTCAGATGGAACGTTCAGAATTTGGCGTAAACAACTGGAAAGTATGGATCTATCCTGCCGTGCACCATCAACTATGGCATGTTCAAAGTCACCTAAACCCCCTTTCTTCCCCATTCTGATGCTTGGTTTGACTTCAGTACATTGTCTTGACCATGTCCAAATGTATAAATGCATTAAATTGCTGCCATGTGATTGGCTGATTAGCTTTTTGTTTTTATAAGCCATTGAACAGGTGTACCTAATTAAGTGGCCGGTGAGTGTATAATAAACTATAATCATAAACAAACCAAAATCCAAAAGTCAATTTAACTACTTAATCAGATAAGTTAACATACATGAAACTGAAGTACATATACTGTAAATAGCCTTACCATTTTAGATTTAAGGCAAGGCAAGGCAAGGCAAGGCAAGGCAAGTTTATTTATATAGCACAATTCAGACACAAGGCCACTCAAAGTGCTTTACAGGGGCAAGATTAGAATACATAAAACACATTATAAAACATTTAAAAGCGAATAAAAGAAGCAAATAAAAAAAAATTAAAACTCGATTTAAAAACATTTAAAAGCAAAAAAAAGAAGCAAATAAAATGAAAATTGCAGGTTAAAATGGAAACAAAAAAGTCTTCAGACTCGATTTAAAAGAACTGAGAGTTGCAGCAGACCTCAAGTTCTCGGGGAGTTTGTTCCAGAGATTTGGTGCATAATAACTAAAAGCTGCTTCACCTTGTTTAGTCCTAACTCTGGGGACTGTAAGTAGACCTGTCCCAGACGACCTAAGGGCTCTGGACGGTTCATAACGTATCAGCATATCAGTAATGTATTTTGGCCCTAAACCATTTAGTGCTTTATAAACCAACATCAGTATTTTGAAATCAATTTGTTGAGTGACTGGAAGCCAGTGTAAAGACCTCAGAACTGGGGTAATGTGATCTACTTTTTTGGTCCTAGTGAGGACTCGGGCAGCAGCGTTCTGAATTAGCTGAAGCTGTCTGATAGATTTTTTTGGAAGGCCAGCAAGGACACTGTTACAGTAGTCAAGTCTACTAAAGATAAATGCATGGACAAGTTTTTCTAAATCTTGCTGAGACATAAGCCCTTTAATTCTTGATATGTTTTTTAGGTGGTAGTAGGCTGATTTATTAATTGATTTTATGTGTTTCTTGAAATTCAAGTCGGAGTCTATAACAACACCAAGATTTCTGGCTTGGGGTGTGGTTTCTAACATAATGGATGTAAGTTGTGCGCTGACTTTTAATTGTTCATCTTTGGCACCAAAGACAATTACTTCAGTTTTATCGTTGTTTAATTGAAGGAAATTTTGGCACATCCAATCATTGATTTGTTCAATGCACTTACTCAGTGCCTGTATCGGACTGTAGTCTCCTGGTGATATGGTTATGTAAATTTGTGTGTCGTCTGCATAATTATGGTAGCATAATTTGTTCTTATTCATAATCTGAGCTAGTGGGAGCATGTAGATGTTAAATAGAAGAGGGCCAAGAATGGAACCTTGGGGGACCCCGCATTCAATATTTGACCGCTCAGATGGGAAATTGCCTATTGACACATAGTAGTCTCTATCCTTTAAGTAGGATTCAAACCAGCTTAGTACAGTTCCAGAAAGTCCAACCCAGTTTGCTAGTCGATCTAGTAATATGCTGTGGTCAACTGTGTCAAAAGCGGCACTGAGATCCAGTAAAACTAAGACAGAACTTTTGCCACTGTCTGTGTTTAAGTGGATGTCATTGAGGACCTTAACCAGAGCAGTCTCAGTGCTGTGGTGTTGTCGAAATCCTGACTGGAAGACATCAAAGCAGTTATTCATTGCTAAGTAGTTATTTAGCTGTTGATAAACAGCTTTTTCAATGATTTTACTTAAAAATGGTAGGTTAGATATGGGCCTATAATTTTTCATGAGTGATGTATCTAGATTGTTCTTTTTAAGGAGTGGCTTGATGACTGCTGTTTTCAGGGCCTGTGGGAATACACCTGTCTGAAGGGACATGTTGACAATTTGTAGAACATCTGAGGCCATACAGCTAAAAACTGTTTTAAAGAAGCCTGTGGGCAGAATGTCAAGGCAACAGGATGAGGAGTTCAGGTGTTGTATAATGTCCTCCAGGTTTTTGTGGTTTATAAGATAAAATTCTGTCATTGCATTTGAATTGATTTTAAGAGGGAACACATATGTTGAACTTGGTATTGATGCAGTGACAGCTTGTCTAATTTTGTGAATTTTCTCAGTAAAGAAGGAGGCAAATTCATTGCAGGCCCTCGTGGAAAGATGCTCAGACGCTACTGGCACAGGAGGGTTTGTTAATCTGTCGACAGCAGCAAACAGGGCACGTGCATTGTTGTTGTTTTTGGTGATGATGTCAGAAAAGAAAGAATGCCTTGCATTTCTCAGTTCTGAGTTCTGAGTTCTGAGTTGATTTAGCAAGTGGAGTATGGTTCCCTGATTTTAGCTAGAAATTGCACACATACTGTAAAGGCCATCTAGGTCACCTTGAACAATTAGTATGTAAAAAACGCAATTATACTCTACGTATCGCCATCCAAACATAAAGGTTAGCAGTTGCCCTGTTGAGAATGGCATGAAAAAAAAAATCAGATAACAATCTGTAACCATGACAACCTAAAACAAAACATTGGCTGAGAGGGTTATCAATTCAAGTTGTTTAAGAAGAAAACTTGGGTTTGGTGTAATGGAAAATTTAAGGATTATGTAAATACTGTCTTAATCTTGAATCATCTGTAGTGAGAAGTAAAAAAAAAATTGACGATGGGAAACATTCTAAGCCCACAGTGTCATCAAATGGCTAAATGAAGACTTCAGACGAAAATCTGACTGCGGAGTGAATTCCTCTGAGTCTCTCACCCTGTACAGTGGTAAAGACTGCGGTGATTGTTTCCAAACACTGTCATGCTTTAGTTGAAGATTTACATTTTTATTAAAGTGAATATACGCCTGACATTCCGTATTGGTGTGTGTTGGAGCTTTGAGGAATAATGCACACGTACAATAAACTTCACTACTCGTCATGATCACAGAAATTGTGTGAATAAAATAAAAAAATATGGTGACTTTCCTGAGATGCCGGTCCCAAGGGCTTTTAAAAACTTGTAGTCACTTTGAATTTAAGTTCACATACTTTATTCCCTTGTGCTTTAATTACTTTTCATATACACAGAGAATAATTGGGGAACTTTGTTTAGCATTGAAACGAGGGATCAATACATATCAAAATTATTCTTTGTGCCCTTTTAGTTAACATTTAAGTAACAACAGGGATTGAGTGATTACAATGTTATCCCGGCTGAAATATGTTTGATTTTCTTTTTAGGGAAGGAAGAAACATTTTGCATGTCCCATCTTTTCTCCAAGGCAGTACTTTCTATGGTGTTTTTAATTACCATGGAACTAGCAGGTTTTGTGCAATTGGTTCCATCATATCAAGCATAGCATATTGAGAAGTTGGATCGTTTTGTCAGTATCTGCTAAACAGTGTTCTATGTCTTCATTTTTCTGTAACTCTCGGGACAATACTTCCCTTGTCAATTTTTTAAGTGCTTGATTGTTTTTTTGTTTGTTACCGTGGCTGCTTCATTTGGACTAGGTTACATGACAACATATCTCCTACATATTTTCATCTTGTATTTTCCCTCATACATTTTGCCTCGTATTCTAATATGAGACGCCGGCACCAGTCTTGGGGCTAGAGTTTTGAACCGCTCTCTATATATTTCCCCTCTCTGTGTGTTCTGTTTCAAATGGAAGTAAGCTCCAAAGCTTTGCTTCAGGTGAGACATGGGGAGGATAAACAGATCTGATTTGGAGTTAGGGAAGGGCCAGATCTGATTATCTGATTCAGTGATTATTTCACAGTGGTGGAAAGATAATATTTAGTCAACTGTCAATAAGATTGCAAGGGTATTTGTGTGTTTTTTTCTCTAGACATTCACACCGACAAATACACACATACTGTTAATGGTGTAAGTGCCTGCCACTGACGGCACAGAACAAATCCCCACTGATATCATCACATACTGTATATTATTAATTAGACAACTTATCATTTCCCAGGTATGCGGGCAGTTGTTTATATTTATAATTTAATTATTGAATTGTTACCTAGAATTTGGAGATAACACCTTTGTTTAATTGCTCATTACTTAACCTCTTGTGCATTCGCTAATTACTGTTTATCAGCAGGCATTTTGCATTAAAATGATTTCATTTCATTGTGGAACATCATTGTTAATCAGAATGGTTAACATAAGCTACTGGTTAACCTTCAGTTGTTGGCCTGGCTCCAAAAGCATCTTGATAGATGCCGAATCAATTAAAAGGCGATTCCATTTCCTCCCTAGTGCAATCTCTCTATATTTGCACTTAGCGGAATATTGTTGGCTTCTTTAACAATAACTGGTGCTACCTATGTACACCACACTTGTGAACTTAAAGAGCAACGCAGTGCTTTTAAGAAGATGCAACATGGATGACACATAATCAAAGCTCATGGGAAACATCAGATTGTGCACATAGATCAAAGGAGGAAATATAGGGACGTAACATTGCTCATGATTATTCACATTAAAGCTTTTTAGAGCTTTTTGGTAATGAGAAGTATTTCTCCTTGTTTTCCAGATTATGCATCTGTCTCTCTACTTGCATCACTCATTGGAAAAGTGCACAGCAAACAAATATTTGTTAACACACCTTGAAATGTATATATGCCTCAATAACTTTTCCATTCATTAAATTAAGCCTCAACTAAATCAGTGTGTTGATGAATAATAGGCTGAATGGAGAAAAACACATTTCTAATTCACTTCATTTCAGCCTGAACAATTCTGGTTGTCTTCTAATGTACTGTTGCTGACAGTGCAATACATAGATGCTTATTTGTCACTGCACTTTGTGTTTCTGTACAATGATTGTTTGCATACACTCACATTAACGAGTGTGTGTGTGTGTGTGTGTGTGTGTGTGTGTGTGTGGACTTCATCGGATCATACACTCACACAATTAGAGCTTTTGTGCTTTTTCTTCTTCCAAGCAGTGTGTTTGAGAAGCCGCTTTTTAGATTGATAATCAGTGCAGCATATACTTTACCAATTGATCTCCCATCAACCCCCATTATTCTGCTGGAACAGCATACACTCTTCCCTTTCCTGTATGTATTCACAATACCTTCTATTCTCGTTCTCTTTCGCTCACAAACACTAACCTGTACTCACTCAATTCTCTCTGTATTTGTCTCTCAAACACATTCACAGACTTGCTGCTCTTGTCAGATGGAGGTAACATCAATACTAGGGTTTGAAACCCTCTTATACACCGTTAGAGAAAATCAATTAAGGCCAGGGACTGGCATGTCAATGTCTGCAAGGTGCTTCAGTTGTCCATAACTGTTTGAGTGTGTCTGTCGTCTTGTCTTGGGTGTCTGTCAGACATTGGGGGTGGGGCTTGCCTTTCAAGATCTGTTCTGCAGTCACTTCTGCATCAATATAGTTAATTGTTTCTACTCAGGGTAGCTGTGCACACTTACAGTCAAATTCATTTGCACAGTAGAGGCTGATTAAATGTAAATCAGTTTAGCAGATATTTGGACAGACACCAAGAGACAAAATATGATGATGAAGATGACATGACAATGCTGTTAGATAAACATGATGTTGTTAGGGTCAACACATAATGCATCCTCAATGGGGCCAGTTGTATGTGCAGAAATTTGACCCACAACTCAACATTATTTTGGCACAAGAAGAAAAGACATTAGGTTACACGGTTTGGAAACCATGAATGCATTTTTTTTGTATTGCCAATCCATGTTTGTTGAGATGTTTCATTACTAGCAACTTTAACTTACAAAGGAAAAGTCTAAAAGTAAAAAAAAAAAAAAAAAAAAGGATTTATCAAACGTAATTCAAATCTAAGCAAGTGTTATAAGGACTGATTGATACATTCACAAAATGTGACCCTAATAGTGACATGTGGGGAAACAAGTCTTAGGATGGCCAAAGGCAGTAGGCCACTGATGTCTTTAAACAATTTCACGGCAATCCATCCAGTTGTTGTTGTAATATTTCCGTTTCCACCAAAGTGCTGGGCCGACTGACAGATCATCGATGGGAGCACGCCCGCTTCAGTGGCCAAAACAATATGAATGGGCAAACGCAACATTTTACTAAACAAACACATCCCAGCCAATGTAAAGGTTGACAACACAGTGCCAAAGCCACATCCCATTGAATCCCATGGGCTCTGCCGGATGCCAGTGGGATGGGTATTGCTATTACTCAGTGTAGTTGGGATCAGGTTGCCATGAGAAAGGATAGGATAGGAGAGGATGCTGGGGGAATTTAAATGACGATGGATAGCTATACTCATCTGAAAATGTTTCTACTGTGTATGTTGCAGCCTTTGTAGCACAGTCTCAACATGTTTAGTATTTCGGTCAAAGCTAGATTCAGGAGGCCGCCTTCTAGTGCATTTAAGTTCTGTTGTGAATTGATAATGACTATTGTTCTTAATTTTAAGCATCTTGGTACCAGAAGGGTTCTTATCGCCGACTGATGCCAATAAGACTCATTTCTCAAAATCATTTTGATTGTCCTTATTCATCAGGGGCTTTTGTGATGACCCTAAACCCCAGAACTAATGTTCTTAAAAAGAAACAAATGACTGGGAGCAAATGTTTTACTTGTCAGGCTAAGTTTTTAGTCTATTTCGAATTGCTTTTGGATACCACATACATTACATACATACATTTCAAATTATAACTATTACACGTGAAGAAATACCAGTGTACTATATTCAGAAATGCTGTGTGCTTTATATAGAACGTTAGCTTCATTTGGTGGCAGCTAATCGTACAGACTAAATAATTATTTCTAACATGTATCTATTGAACTCTTCACCAATCAGCTTATAACTGTGGATGGGGGTAACTACACATTTGCATGAATTAAGGAAATACGAAATTAAAGGAAACATATTCATACATTCTGACAGGATATAATTCTACAAGCATATCATGGTTCATGATACAAAACAAACATTATGTGTCCTCATTACGACGCATCCTTATGTACTTTTCGAGGCTGGAATGAGTTGGCATAACTATCACTCACACTTGCCAACTCCTCTTGTCTTTCTCCATTCTGTGTAACAACAACCCAACATGTTACAACAATCCGTAATGTAATTAAAAACAAATTGATGAACCAAACATTTTATAAATGGTCGATAATATAACAAAATGCTGAGCCCAAAACGTAATACCTTTTTGACCGTTTGTGGAAATGTAGCAACTTGTGCCATTTTGGGTCACTTATTACATTATGGAGCAGGCCAAAGATTTTTTATAGTATAGTATCAAAGTTTGTGTATGAATACTTTGAGCCTTTTCTAAAAACACAACATTTCTACATTTCAGGCTCTTACAAGCCCTCCTCTTTCCTCCCTCTCCCATCCTCTCATCCTGCCATCTCTTCCTCATCCTAAGCTCCTTTCCCCACTGCTCTCCTCCTCCTTGTTCCCAGGTCGCCATGGTGACTCAGCTTTTCCCCCGGCCAGCCACCAGAATCCAAATCTGACTCGCACCCCTCTGACACACACACACACACACACACACACACACACACACACACACACACACACACACACACACACACACACACACACACACACAAACACACACACACACACACACACACACACAGTCACAGTCACCGCGCCAGGGTTGCGGTGCCAGAGGCCTGATGAGAGTAATGACAGATTAACAAGTGTCTATGGGCCACAGCTGACCTCTCCTCGGGCATCTCATAAACAACTCATCTCTCTAGTCCTTCTGTCTTCCTCTTTTTTTCTTTCCTGTACTTTGTCTTTTGTCATTCCTCTTTCCCCTCCCTTGTCTTAATTTAGTTGATCTCCGCTGGTCGGTAGTAATTGGGTCTATACTGTACGTTTCAATAACAACTGCTAGAAATGAGTGATGTTTTATTGTTCTAGTTTTTATTGAGTCTAGCTCACCTTAGGCTAACCATCCATACCTTCACAATACTATGGCGCGCTCACAGTAAGATACAAAATGACTGGTAGACTTTATATGCTACATTACAAATCTGTGAGGTCTCTGTGCAATCATGCACCATAGTGTAGCTGCCAGTGCTGATGCATCGGGACTTGACGTATTGAGGGATACACTGATCTCTATCAAATGCACCAACCTGCCAAGTCCAGCTTTCTTGAGTGATCCATTTAGTTATTTAAATCCATTTTGTAAAAAAATATCAGTTTATCAGTTATAATACCAGAGCCATAACATTACACACAATTACAAGAATATTGACAGTTATGGAAGGGCATGGCACCTCTTGGGCTAATATTCATCTGTGGAAAATACCAACATTACTAATATATTCAAATGAACACACATTCTCAGCAATAAGCATTTTAAAGTTAATTTTAATGTATTCTTCTGACATGTAAATACCCTGTCATTCATTTCTTATTAAATTAGTCACTGCCTGGTGTGTATCAACGACACAGTCAAACTAACAGGTACGAACAGGACTATGCAATAAGGATCTTAAATTAACTAACTAACTAACAAATTTGGAGTTAATAAAAATCAACCTTGTTTGCAACGTGACTCAAATCAATTCTACAACTTTTCATAAACAGCCCATGAATCCGTAATATAGCACTTGTGCATAATATCTCTTACTCCACAATAACATTGATCATACCACTGAGGAAAACGACCCTGGAGAAATGATAACACAACAAGAGCATTACCATAACGGCACATTTTGTGCTATCACACAAGCTCTCAGAGGAATAATCTGAGCTGATCGAATAGATCCGCATTTGAGTAAATCACTAACGTTCACTCCGTCTTCCAAATTCCTAAACTATCTGACAGAAATAAAGGAGACACAAGCTCTGTGCAGCGAAAATGTATTCAAATAACTAACGCATTAGGCCCTTGTGTTGATCATAACCACGTCCTACTTACCTGCCGGGTGGCTAGATATGTGACTGAACCAGAGGGTAACGAGAAACAACCTCTAACCAGCCTCCTATTTACTATTACTGGCTGGATTAGTGGTGAGTTTGTGAATGCACACAGCATGTCTTTCTGAGGTCTGTTATTGAGTGCCGATCATGCACCTTGCAGATGATTATATAATCAAACAACACACAGTAGAAGAACCGACCAGCAGCATTGAGAACTGCACCAAAAACTAAATATATCTGTTCTGAAATGCAAGCAATTTTGACTTTTGACATTTTAAAGAGTTTAGTCCTGGATTGACCCTGAAACCACTATTTAAAACACAATAATCCCATTGAAAAATATATTTAAAGAATCAATTGCATATTTTTTTAGGTGTTTATTAATCAGGGAAATTAAACATTGGGTGTCATTTTAATAAAAGCTTAATTCATCAACCGGTTGATTTCATGCTTAAAGTATGCATTACAAATCTGGTAACCCTTCAGAAGGCCTTGTTAACAGCAGCAGCAGATGTTATATTTGCACTGCACACTGATTTGTATAGCTGTAGATGAGTTTTCAAATAAATCATAAATACATTTTGTAATGTAATGTGTTTTGTAACTGTCACTTATGTAGGGCATGCTCATACATTTAAATCAGAACTCTGTTTTAGCTAAGATAAATCAGAGGATTATTTCGATAACCAAAATATTATGAATAGCATTTTATTTTCTATAGTTTTGTTTCTCATAAATCGACATTCGCATGAATCCAAAATGTAGACTTTCTTTATTGCAATGTTTACAAACTAAAGAAACAACACTGATGTATGCATTTTTCGGGCATACACTCCTATATACAGAGTATATGCAGCGTGAATAGAAGTACTCACAGATTGAAATATATTGGTTGGCTATTGCCATCGGGAAAGTAAAACTTGAAGATTGAAGTATAACTTTCTTGCTACAGTTATTACTTACATTTTAATGCCAACATATCTGCCATGTTGACACAAGCAAAAGTGATTACACCGGATAGATTTGGCATATTGGAGAACAAGAATGAGTCATGTTGAAATGAACGCAGGTGCTTGGCACAGCTGGGAAAAAGGCTAAGGAGGCTTATTGAATATTCCGCGAGTATTGCTGTGTCATCTGGGATTCCACTGACAAAAAAACCTGTAAAACAAGCTGAGCTGCACTTCATTCGCATCGATCATTGCAGTAGTGTTCATTCCATCACCACTCCTATCCCTGGGGAAAGGGAATGAACAGTACATAATTTTACTTTGAATTGAAGTATAACATTTCATGTTTGGATGATGAGTACATTCAAACATTGTCATATACAGTAAGCCATGTGTGGTTGGTTGCCCTAGTGAGAATGAAAGAGAAGTCATTGGCATTGACATGTTTTTTTTTCAAGATGAAAGTACATTTTCTTAAGAAAAGTAAGTAAATGAGTTGTACATCATAACTCCTGTTTGTCCTGAGTCATCAGAATCAGTATGTTGACTTCAAAACCAGCTGAAGTACATCATGCTTACTTCAAATGGAAAACCAATCAAAAGCAATTGGAAAATCACAAGTGTGCATGAATGTGCAGTGCCGCAGCCTTGAATTGATTTAGATGTCATTGCCTATAACTCCGTCTTGGGTTTATGCCCTGACACTTTATTCATAACTCAATATGGTACAGTTTACTGCACCTTCATCTAGATAAAAAAAAAATGGTGAGTACAGGGAGTCTACAAAAGGAAAAGTGTTGGAGATGAATACATGTGTTTCTGAGCTGGGCTTGTCAGTCACATATTACCCCTTGCTGTTCTTTCACTTGAGACCACGCTCCACCACTGTTTACGTCCCTGTGAGTCAGCAATGCCTCACAGCTGGCTGCACCCGCACGCATCAGCACTCTCAAAATGTCCTCCACACCACTGGAGAGCCATTTTCAGGTACAAGTAGTAACTTAGGCTTGCACTCACAGGGTTACTGAAAGGCTGATGGAGTGGCTGTGATCATTTATTCATAGTTATGTTAATGTGATTGTAAAATATTCTAGCTTTACATTATTAGATAATACAATTTAGCTTTGGAAAAAAAGTGATAGCTTAGTTGGATCCTCCAACAAAAGTATGTCCATTGCCTCCAGCCAAGTTGCATATGCAATGGAAGAATGTTTCCAAGAACTTGTGTTGGTGGGGGATGTGTTTTTGAAAATATGTATTTGGCACAGAGTTCCCTTTGCCATCTGCCTCTGTCTGGTAAAGGGAATATTTTCTCTGAAAAACGTTCCAGTGAGGCATTAGCTTACTTGGGCTTGTGCAATGAATCAATCGTACAAATTAAAAACAAATGTGAATGCCTGTAGTTTTGTAATGGCATCGCTTAATTTGCAGCGTATTTAATCGGACAGTGCATACATGGTCATATTTTCCGCAGCATTTAGAAAACATTTCACCTTAGGTCGTTTGCTTCAAAAACATCTGATCTTTTATGATACATAGACATGCAAATTGGAGGGAGTACAACAAAAACATCGAAATAAAACCTGATTGGCACCACCAGTGTATTCTTTTTATGGATTCCAGATGAGGCACTGTATGACCAGAATAGTCAAAGCAGAAAAAAAGACTGCTCTGTATAATTATCTTAATCCTTCCAAGTACTTTTGGCGCCCTGAAATGAGGGACTATGAACAAAATTGCCCATTGAATTTAGAGTCATTATGCGACACAGCATGGTTAAAATGCAATGTAACATTTGAATGCAAACAAAACTAACACTGTGCACTGGCTTGGTAAGGGAACATTAACACTCATTTGGACATTTTAGATTAGAATTTGGCTTCGTCACATTGCAGCCTATCCATTTTTGACTGCAGCAAACCTGAGCAGGATGTGACAGAGGCTCAGCTGCATTGTGTATCGGCTGTAAAGTTGTTCAGTACTCCCACAGTTTTCAAACAAAACCTCTTTAAAACCAGTGGATCAATTGTGCAGATAGACACACGTCACAGACACAGACACAGACACCAATGCCACCGGCTGTGAGACGCTGCCTGCTTTTATTGCTTCTCTTTCTCCCCACACTTTCACTGTCTTTGCTATACACTTCTTTCCTCTCCGGGAAGCTAAAAATAGCTGCTCTGTGCCACCATCTGGCACCACAAAGGCTGCTCACCTCTGTGTGTGTTAGTCAGTGTGACTGCAGTGAACTATGTTAGCCTGTTGGCTCAGACACCATTTTACTGTGGCCTCTGTATCGTAGAAATAGAGTTAAACCAGCTGGCTGGTGGAACCAAGCATAGATGCAGTGCAACCTGCCTCCACTGCACTGTTAGAAGTACAAAAAAACAAAAAAAACAATGCTTTGTCCAAGCACTGCCTTGGTGCCCTGCAGGAACCTTGAATTGTTCATTGTCCATTTGTGTTGAACCAGATAAGAGCTGCTGTTGTAGCATAATGTTGTTTTTGCTCCATTTTCAAAAAGGTCAGTCTGGAGCTAGAGGACTTTGGCATAGGGCAAATCTTGTGACCATAATGCACTTTTGGTTCACATTAAATACACAATAAAACAAAGAGCAGGTTAAGCATTTTAGCACAAAGCTGACTGTCTCTCGGAGGTCTTACATCAGATAGAATACATATTTGAACATAGAATATAATGTCAGCAATGAATAGAGAACAGAGTAAATGCCTCAATTACCATCAATAATATATTCTAATGCAACCAAGAGTGTAAGAGTTAACAGTAAAATGAGTGACATATTCCCCTGTGTTAAAAATAATGATTAAATAATTATATTAAAGTTTAAATTTAATCAAATCTGTAGCCATACAGTATGTAATATTTCATAAGTACAAGTGGTTTGCTCTGGAGCAGAATCACAGGCAGGCTTCATCTGGATTAGTCAGAGTGGAGGTTAGTGTGTCGGAGAATTTGATGAACACGGGATTAATGCTCACAAACACACACACACACACACACACACACACACACACACACACACACACACACACACACACACACACACACACACAATACACATACATAAAATAGCCATAACAGGTGGACCAGATGGAGGGATGAACATGGGTGGGGGAGTGTGTGCGGAGTGGGTAGACAGGGAGAGAAATTGATGGAGATTGAGCATTGGGATTAAAGAAGGCACAGCCTGGATATTTAGTTCTCCATTGATCCATCTATTCAACCATTCGTTCCACTAATTCAGCAGCTCATCCAGCCATGCTGCCTATTCCCCTAACCAATTTCTTATGATGCAAAATTGATGTGTGTGCTGCTGTGAAATTTCCACTAAGGAAGAGTCAATGAAACTTGCCCGAATTCATGAATAGTCATATTTTTTAAACTCCAGCTTTATTCCTTTTCCTTTCCATTGTAAGAAAGGATCTGCGTCGTAAGCATGTGTTTTAAAGTGCCATAATGGAGAGTGATGGATTTCTCCTTCACACCTCCGACTGTATAAAAAAAAACGAGAGCGACGCAGAAAAGCTGTGGGCAGGAGGACGTGGCGAGAGGCAGACAGTAAAGAAGGCAGCGAGACAGAGAGAGAGAGACAGAGGGCGGCAGGGAGAGATATGAGAAAATAAAAGAAGGTGGTTGGCATAGCCAGCTGTTACTCCATGATGATCTCCTGTACCGCCATGCTGCCACTGATACTGACACACAGCATTTACCGCTGCTGGATTACATTCCCTGCTGCAATAAGAAAAGTTGCACAGAAGTAATTTTAGATGGCCAGAAAAAGACAGTCAATCTGACATTTTTACAATGTGTACTGTGTTCAACAGAACACACACACACACACACACACACACACACACACACACACACACACACACACACACACACACACACACACACACACACACACTCTCACACACCCTTGTTATGGGACACAACTGTCTGAGTGAGTCTTTACTGCTTCTCTCTCTCTCAGTTCTACTGTATGTGTCTTGGTCTTTTTCTGTCGGTATGTCACCCTTTCATTTGATTTTTATTACTCTCAGTATTCCCTGTATTGTGCTCTCAAGGAAGAATCCAGGAATGGTGGAGCCTGGAGAAAGAACTAGTTTTGCTGGTTGTGCTCTATTTCTCTGTATCTCTGCCGTGCTTTGTGTTGTCCTTAGAGCCCTATAGAGAGAACAGTATCAGCCTCAGTGTTTACCACACACACACACACACACACACGCAGATGAGGTATTTTTACCACTTTAGGTCGAGATCCAAAATAGGTCATGGGCCTATCCTTTGTTGTTCCCCACATGACAAGAGAAGCAATATGCTGCAACAAACCTTGTTTTTGAGGCAAGGGAATATAGTTCTTTATTGGATTTCTTTGCTGAAAAACTTATTCAATGTCTTAGACATTGTCCAAAAAACAAAAGCCAGATGTAGAAAAAAAGACATTTGGGAGAAACTTGGGCAGTTCAGTTTCCTCTATGTTGTCATTGGAGTTTACACAAATAATTTGAAATCATCCGTGGCAACAGGGTGAGGGTTGTTTAGAAAGTACAGTCTATGTGTTGTAGGCTACTCAATTCCTATTTCTGTACATCAAGTACAAAGTACAACCTGTTCGTACTTAGTGAAAAACCTCGGCCATTGATTCAACAAGGTACCAGATATGGTTAGAACATGTATATGTGTTACCCTCAGGCATACTGTGTCAGTCTTTGTCAGCACAATACTACTGTATATATGCCGCTTCACTCATACCACTGTGTTCTATTGCCCTCAGATGAATAGTGCCATCACAATACATCACAAGGCTGCAAATGCAAATGCAATGTTGTGCTGTGGTTGTCCATATCAGCTGCTCGTCTCACCAGATGTTTTGTGTTATACAATCAAATTAAAGGTGGATAAACGAGTTCATGAAGATAATAGTGGTGCATGATAACAATATATGTGCACTTATACCTTGCTGATATATGCTGTTTTTTTACCTGAATTTGTCACCTGTGTGTTGAACCAGATGTGATTTATTATTCAAGCATTTAGCTTGTGTTCAGCAAATTGAAAAATTAAATAGCAAAGCAAATTTCCTAACGCCTTTTTTGTTGCATTTCATCTGTGAATACTATGTTCTAACTCTATTGTACCCTGCTGTATGTCAATGCACTTCGATGATTTTTAAGTTGTGCTGTTAAAGATTGGCATTGCGTGTTTAGCCCTTTTTTTCGCATGTTGCTGGTCAAATTGCTTTCTTGAACTTCAGTTGAACTTGTTTACTTAAAGATGAATGTACCATCGGCATGAAACTGCAGTGCAGACAAGCCGTGAGGGGGTGATTGTTGGTCTGGCACCGACAGAAACACATAATATTCAGTTGAACAGCGACTGATCCTCGTGACCCCGTCCTTATGCTGTATACTTATGCTTTATTTAGGTACATGGAAGTCATTTTCTGGTGAAGCTAAGTGCTTGCAGAAGTAGCTGAGTTGTACTTGATGAAGTGCATACAGAACAAAGTATTTGTGTGTGTGTGTGTGTGTGTGTGCATGTGAGTGAGTGTGTGTGTGTGTGTGTGTGTGTGTGTGTGTGTGTGTGTGTGTCAGTGCAGATGTAGAAGTCTCTGGACTGAATGTCCTCACCGAACACCTCGCCTTAAAAAAAGAATATTACAATATAAACTGTCCTTATAGGGGAGACATTTATTTAAATGCAGTAGATTCAACTCTGAGTGGGGAGCATGAACTACGTAAACCATAGTGCTGCATAATGTATATCTATGTTAATGTTCGGTACTGAATAAACCATTGGAGACGGAAGTAAATCTCCAGTAAAACTCAAAATTGCCCCAGTTTGTATATTGTTAGGCTCAGTTGCCATTTTGAGTTTCTGAAGATATTTGGTTGTGAATTTGTTTGGATGCATACATCATTTTAGATATGGGTAATGTGGTATTTTACACATATTCTGTCTAGGCATTACACAAAGGACCCTATTTTCGTGAATCTAGGGATATCTGGGTAATCAGGCTTAAACTTGGCAATTGTGTCACATATTTTTTGCAGTAATAGCACAGTCCTGGAACAGCCTGGCGCAATGTGGTACAAAAGACTCAGTCCATTGTTAATATTCAACAATTAGATCAGGTTCACACATTTACAGACAAACACACACAAGTTAACATGCACTCTCACATACTTTTGTTACAAAGCCATACGATGCAGTTTTTATCACTAATATTTGCCTTGGTTTAATTCTAGCTGATTGTTTGGCACAGTACACATGCATGGTGCAAGCACATACACACAGACACACAGTAACACATCGTATTAGTTTGGCCGTGCATTCGATTTAAGGGGGAATTGGCCAAAAGAAAAATAGCAAAACAACTGTCATATTGCTTGCCACATCTCCACATGCTACCACATGGTTGCTAGGCAGCAATGGCATGTCCTGCCCCTCTGAGAAAGTTTGTCTCAGAGAGCGCGCGAGAGATGTCACATGTGGGTTTACTCAGTGTGACGGCTGACAGTGCATATTCAAATATCACACTACACATGCACGCCCACAAACACACACTGCACAACCCAAAATCCCCAGGTGTGTGATGACTGGCTGCAACTGTCAGCACACACCGCTGCAACTTGGCTTCTCACTCACTATCCCTCACTGTCGGCCTTACACTGTCTATCGTGCCGTCACCGCTTTCGGTTCACTTTCCTTCCACTGCTTTGCCTATGTGCCTCTCTTTCTTTCTTGCAGCAGCGAGTAGATGACTTCTGTCTTGCAATATATCTGTCCGTTCACTTCTCTATGAAAGTTTCTCACATAGTATTGTAAGGGTTGCGATGCGGTTCAGGAACAACAGTTGTTGCAACGAGACTTGTGAATAGAGTCTTAGGTCATCAGGGAAGCAGGTACATTTGTACCAGCCCCTGCTTTGTTAACATAGCAATGGTTGGTATAGCTCTCTAATAGGCTCCTCATTTCCATCACAAACCTAAGTAGGCAGAGAAAGAGCGAGACAGCAAGCCTGCCTAGACTCATTATGAATGAGCCTGAAGCTGTTGTCCGCATGTTGTTGGGCGAATCAAGAGATGTTCTGCACCAGAGAAATGTGTGGTTTGGTTTGCCAGTCACTGTCACTATTCAGCATTAAGTTAACACACACAATGCCCCGTTAGGAGCCTGCCATTGTCCCCTCAGATGAGCAGCAATACACGTCAATTTGAGTAGAGTTCTTCCTCAGTGTGCCTCATTAATATGACAGCAGACATAAGCAGCAGCAATAATTCAACCCAAGGCAAATTCAACGTCCAACAATCATTTTCCATTTGTGTAAGCAAAAATGTGTCTGCTACAGACTGTTACACTCAAGGAAAAGTACAATGACTTGTGTAAAAATGTACTGAGGTAAAAGTGAAAAGTAAATCAGTTAAAATGTACTCAGAGTGACCACAGCTGTTGTACTGACGTCCTCCACAAACTGCCCCAGGCTTAACTTCGGTGTGCAGTTTCCCCAGTCCAGTCAGTGTCTATCTTCCTGCAACCGTGGGCACACAGCGGACTTGACCTAACATGATACAATATTACTTTATTGTAAAAGGACCTGCATGAAACATTACACAAGTACATTTATTTTGTTACTTCCCAGCCTGCATGTACATATCTTACAACTTTAACATTTTAATTCATTTGTTACAATTGAGACTCAACTTTTCGTACGGGAAGTAGCCGAGTCGAGTCAGGTCGAGTTGAGTCTAGTGTATGGGTCAATTAGAACTGAACTCAGCTGTACAACTGACCTAAGCCCCAAGGGGAAACCATGATTGATTCAGTAACCACCTGCAGTTCTTCAAGCAAGATAAATGTTAGCAAATACAGTGTACTCAAGTGACTCCTTAACAGTAGACAAGAGAAGTTGCGAGTCTTTTCAGAGGCAGACTTTCAAGGTGCAAGCAAATGGCTATTTCCTGGAAGCAGTACACAAGATTGTCCCCTGTACGAATCAAGATTTTAAAACAAATCTAACTGTTTCATTACTTGCAGAACTTTCTTACAGGGCTTTACAAAACTCAAACAAATCAAATAACTTGAGGGCTTGTTAGGATACTCAGACATTTCTTTGCAACATAATTCAACTGATGACCTAGTATATAGCTCAGTTCATCACCCTTAACTGGGTAAAAAAGGATCACCAACTGAAGTCATGGAATCGTTATTCCTTTAAAGGTTCAGTAAACAAAATGGTTCTTTGAGCTAACTTCCTGTCAGTGACTGCAGTTAGCAGTCTCCTCCTTCATCCCTAAGTCACCACATTAATGCAGTGCGGTCTTCAAGCAGTGAGTCAAGCATCACCTCAGATCTGTAAGTGTGATACAGCATGATACAAACCATCAAAACAGACATTGGGAAGGATTTTTACTTGTTCCGCCATTGTAGGTGCCCTCTGTCGCTCTCTTTTACAGAAACAACATGGTCTCACTTTAAAATTCAAAATGTTGATAGCAAGCTAGAACTGGTTAGAGCTACACATAGGCTAAGTGATCTTTTTCTTTAAATGTGTTTATTCACCCATTTAAAAAAACAAAACAATTTAAGTATATATAAAGTGTTTTCTGTATCACAGTTAGACAATGGTATAACATATATTGCATGATGGCCGGCTCACTGTTAATAAGGACATTACATGACTTTTAAAGCACTCTGGCGTCTCGTGATGTCTGATGTCAACTAGCTCGCATCATCGTAGCTTTTTTTCAGCATTTTTCCTTCTGCTGGAGAAAGTTTTCTCCCCTCTGTGTACAGTTAGGATTAAGTATGTACTTAACAGATTTTGGACAGATGAAGGGTAAAGCAGGCTGCATGAGTGAGCGGCCCATCAGTTCCCACGTGACCTTGTGCAGTGGGAGCTTAGACGAGCAGACAGGGAGATGGGGCTCTCAGCTTATGTAAGTGGTGTCACATTCTGACATTGCTCCAATGCTAACAGGACTGGCAGGGTCTGGTCCCCTCTGATAGACAAGCCTGCAGCCCCATCTGTTTGTGCGTGTGTGTGTGTGTGTGTGTGTGTGTGTGTGTGTTTGTTTTCTGTGTGTGTTTATGTGTGACAGATGACTAGTGCCTTGTTAAACTGTGTAGGTGTGTGTGTGGGTAAATTTGGGCATGTAGGAAAAAGAGAAATGTCATAAAAAATGTGTGTGTCTGTGTGTGTCATTGTGTGGTTCATTAATAGCTTTGCCAGAGATCCATTTGTCTTGGAGCTGCCTGAAGACATCAAGGGAGAGAAAAATAATATGTTAAGGAAGTGAAGCGGTGCGGACACAGACAGCAAGGGTGACAGTGGGTGGAGAGAGATCAGACATCCAATGTTATTCATTTGCGGTTATAAAATCAGTTGCGTTTTCTTCAAAAATATCCCTGCTGAGTTTGGGGTCTAGAATGGCTTTTGGCTGCCACTGATTGATGTCAGAGCTTGCACAGTTTAGACAGGCCTTCAGTGTGTATGTGTGTTGGAGGGTAGGAGCATTTAAGAAAGGTGGAGAAAAATAGATTTTTGTTTTTTGAGTCTCCAGGGATCCCATATTAATGTTGAAAAGTAAATTTTGCATAATAGGTGACCTTTAAAATAACATGATTGTAAGAGCCAATTTTAGTTTATTTCCTATTTGTAAAGGTGTGTTATTTTTATCGCTATGTTTATATGCAAGGGAACATTTTGAGTAATATTTAATATTTATAGTTTGGCATTTAGTCAGTTTACGTCATCTCTTATTGTTTTACGACATATTAATGCCGTAACTTGTAGCCATGCGCATGACTATTAGGATAGTTCTTGCAACGTGGTATTGACATCAGAGAAGTTTGTCAGGCATGGTTCAATATAAGTTTTTGACCGTAGTCGTCATCATGTCCATTGTGGATTAGCATGTTATAAGAAGAACATGTAAGAACAAAAAAGGAACATACGATGTATCTGTTCGGTATTGGACTGGAGGAACTGTAAATGTGGATTACCTGACGTTTTGCTTTTGGATAATAAACCCGTACAAGCTATCCTGCCTCTCTCGTGGATTTATGGGTGTTAACAAAACTGGATATATGACACACGCGTCAAGGCTTCGAGTGGCAGCAGCCTACAAGCTATGTGGCCATTAAGGTTGGTCTGCCATAACAATGATTATCCAGGGTTATAAAGGTGATAATGGTTCCAAAATGTATATGTACAAAACAATACCCCATTAGTTCTACTACAGCGTAATAGGCATTGTCAACCTGTCAGAAGAAGAAGTAATACCTACAAGATAAGATCATGTGAACAATGTAACAACTCAAATTTTGATGCAGAGAGTTGTTAATTGAAAAAAACCCACATCATTACGCTGTTGTACATTAGTATCACTCACCCATGCATGGCTGTAGGGTATCTTGTGTGTCACTTTCTGGTTACTGGGCTTTCATTGGGCTTTCACAAATTCACATTTGTGCTTCACATTATTTGGTGGACTATCAAGTCCACTGAAAGGAAACATATACACTAGTATGTACTGTATAATATAGGATATTATCTGCTGCTTAGTGGATCTTTTTCTGTAGCCTCTAGTGCAGGGGTGTCCAAACTTTTTTCACTTTTTTTTATTTTTTATTAACCTTTATTTATACAGGTAAAATCTCATTGAGACCCAGGGTCTCATTTACAAGAGAGACCTGTTCACTGAGGGCCACACACAGAAAAATCTACGAAGGGCCGGGCCACTTTGCAAAAATAACACATTTATCAGGACATGTAGCTGGTCTGATGTTTAGTTTATAGTGTCTTCGTAAATTGTAATCCTTCTTCACGGCAACACTTTACTTGCACATTAAACAGATACATCCCCCCTCTTGTTAAATGCCATTGATGCACCCATTGTTTTCTGCTTTTGCGTCCAATGTCCAGCTGGGTGAAAATAGTAGCCAGCCGAGATCCCGGCCCTCCAAGGGAGGTCCGTGGGTATGTCCCCCCGGAAGATTTTTTAAAGCTTTTAAAGTGAAATGCATGAATCTGGTGCACTTTGAGAGGGAAATTAAGAGGCTAAAGCTGAAGAATTTTGTATGAAAAAAATTGAGACACTGTGTCGGATTAGAAGCTATTGGAGAAGGACACATGGATTTTCCATAATAATATTAATTTAAAATAAAATATTATGCAGGGTCCTCTGGGATGGGAGTGCATTTAGATTATTTAAAAATTAAAAGGGCCATATTACATTATATTTCTAAAATATGCCGCGGGCCAATAAAAAGCTACTGGTTAGAAAGGCAGACTGAGTCGGAGGACCTGCACTAGTGGGTTAAAGCGGCAACGAGTAACATTTAAATATCTTTTAAACAACCTCATGTTTCCTCTGATAATCATAAATTACCTTTAACAGCAAACGAGACCATCAGTGCAAAGAAAGACGTTTTTAAATAGTTTTTATTACTGCATTTGGTCTGGTCGTACACCCAGTCCGATTTTCGGTTCGCTCGTGCATGCTCTATGGTCACATATCCGTATTGGTCGCAGATTTCAGTGTGGTGCAGGAACGCGATTTGAGAAGCCTATCACTCCAGGTGAGGGAAGGGTATAGGGAGACCAGATCCCAATTCACCAGATGTGGGACAAAGACTACGTTTGTGCGGGACAATGCGGGACAAAGTGCCGTTTTTTTAGCAAAATAAACTCGTGTCACCACCGGTAATGCCAGAGACACGGCTTTCTATATTAAAAAAAACACTATCTTTAGATCAGCGCGCAGCAGTTAAGTTAGCTACTGTTAAACAAATAGAGCATTAAGGCTGCGGCTTCACATTAAAAGCATTTCACTGGCTTCACATTAGCATTTCACTTGACAAACGTGACTTGGCTTTTATTTTGAAGTAACAGGAAGGTAAACGCTGAAGCACTGCAGGCAGCACCGTCACAGAGCCCAGCAGCCCGATACACACAAACAGACAAACGGAGACTGCTGTCTCCTCACAGCTATCGGATAAATGCCAGATTATAAAACACGCATTTAAAAAGGGGGGCTCACTTTCAATAACAATGCGGGACAACGTCTCAATTTGCGGGACGTGTGAAAAGTAATGGAAATGCGATCTGGTCACCCTAGGGGAGCGGGAGCCTTGTTTGAGACAGTTGTTTGTCGTCATAATGACTGATAACGGGGCTGAACCATCAAAGAAAAAAAAGAAAATGCAATGAAGAAAAGCTAAAAGGGAGAGTGATAGGCGGGCGGGAGGGCGTTGCCAAGCAACGTATACACAATTTCACGGAGTGAACTAGACTGCAGTGTTTACTCCTAAATGAATGAGTGGTAGCCTACTAAAACAAAGTTTACTTTGCCTCACCAGCATCATCAGATGACCATTATTCATCTGAAATAGTCATTATTTACAACAACATAAACACATTACCTCATCGTGATCCATAACTAACTGCCGTCTCTCGTTCATTCGCTTTGTGTGGGGACACATACTCGTTCAGCTCCGTGAGAGGTGACAATGGATCAACTCATTGCGGGTGTAGTTGATGCTGTGTCACTAACCACTCTCACCGAGCCGAAAAGAGTCCGGTGCCCTCACACTTTCAACACACGGACACGCACTATATTGCTTCCTGATTATTTGAATCTCACACTCCCTGCACGAGCTAGCAAACAGCTTCACGACAGCTGGCGTCGTAAAAATCCTACCGCTTTTGTTCAAAGGTGTCGCCAACGTGCCGACTTACTCGTAGTAGCTTTAACTAAGAAATGCAAAGGGCCATATTACATTATATTTCTAAAATCTGCCGCGGGCCAATAAAAAGCAGTGTCAAATACAGGACCTGCGGCAACAGGCAAACTTGGAGAGCAAGCAGCGGATAAGAAAAGACAGGTGTTATTGTGTTTACAATGTACTGTACTTTAAGGCCAGTTTTAGCTGCAAGCAAATAAGCTACTGTATTTAAATGAATACATCTAGCTTGCTACTGGTTAGAAAGGCAGGCTGAGTCAGAGGACCTGCACTAGTGGGTTAACTAAGAAATGCAAAAAAAAAAAAAAAAAAAAAAATTCAAAGGGCCATATTACATTATATTTCTAAAATCTGCTGCAGGCCAATAAAAAGTGGGCCCGCGGGCCGTAGTTTGGACACCCCTGCTCTAGTGGAAGCTCTGAGACAATGACAATGCTACAAAAACAATTTACCAAGTTTAAAGCTATGACCAATGTGAACTATCCTCCGGTCAGTTTGTACATGTACTGTTGCATGTGGTGTTGGGAATCCAAAAAACAGCCTAATTATAGCCAAGCAGCAGCTTCATCAAATAGCCTGTGGACGATGAGAAATAATGGTTTGAGACTGCACAGAAATAGCAGTGGTGTACGAGGAAAGCTCTATCAAAAGAGCCTCATTTAGTTAAGGCTGTATCCTGCGTGTACTTCCCTGACAGCTGCACCGTGTTTAATCATTTCTGATGGTGATGATCAAATTGGTAACATCCAAGTGGCCAGAGAGACGCACCCGTCACAATGTATAAGGAGAGACAGGATCTTCAATCCAGTTTTGATCAAACATAGTGCTACAAGACACCAACACACCTGTCTATAATGGTTGTTTAGACTGCACACAGGTATATATCATAAAGCATGGGAGTTTTTTTTCTTCTTGGATTTGTCTTTTGTTTTTGTTGTTCGTTCCAGTCATCGTTATTTCCCAAATCCAGCAGAAATCTCCTCAATATCTTACTTGGCCTCAGGGAAAGTAAGCCACACTGGCTATAGGAGAGTTGCTTGCTTCACGGTGAAGGAAAAAAAGAAAGAAATGATAGCCATTCTTATTTCCAATCAAAACAGGGTTTGGCAATGTCAAATACAGGACCTGCGGCAACAGGCAAAGTTGGAGAGCAAGTGGCGGATAAGAAAAGACAGGTGTTATTGTGTTTACAATGTATAAGGCCAGTTTTAGCTGCAAGCAAATAAGCTACTGTATTTAAATGAATACATCTAGTTCGCTACTGGTTAGAAAGGCAGGCTGAGTCGGAGGACCTATCATGCTCTGAATTCCACCTTTGACGGCAGCTCTACAGTGCTTTCCTACTGCCTACGTTTTTGACACAAGCACACTGTGCAATATGCATGATACAAAGCAGGTGTGTTTGTCTGCGCTATTTTAAACTGTTCCTCTATTCAAGTGTCCGAGAAATGCAACTGTTGCTGAATAGTATTTTATTTAAAGAGAAAGCAGCCAAGTGCTGCCATTCACAGGAATGTGTTGGGGGTGGATATGTGGGTGGAGTCTTAATCATTATTTTCTATATTTCCCTACAGGAAACCTTTTAAAGACCAGATCCTCTATTCATTTGTTTGCCAAGAAGAAGCAGATAATAGGTTTTGTAATTAGAAACGAGCACATGAATATATTTCATTAATTGAGTTACTTTCTTCCTAACACATTTTTTTCAACTCACTGAGATCTCATCAAAATTAAACAAAAACTATTCTACATCCTTGATTTCTTTTATTTAAAATAAAAAGAAAATAATGCATTATACTGAACTCAGATGCAACCTGAACTACAAAAAAATGTCTTTCTTGATTGTGTCTTTAACAAACATGGACTTTGTAGATAACATTTTAATTATTAAATGGATTGTACAATAGAAAGCTGGTCAGGTCTCAAGCGACATCTCCAAACGTTTTTCAAAATGCATGTGGCATAGATTTCCAATTATCTCTCTTCCACTGTCTGGGTTAGACACAAACACACACACACACAGCACTGCATATGGGTTTGCGTTGTAATGAGAATATTGCTTATGGCATAGGTCATGCATTACTTTAATTAGATTTAAGCCTAAATTCAATCACACATGTGGCTAAATATGTGTGCAGACTGTGATTTGTGCTGTTACTAATAACCATTACAAGCACTGCTATACTATTGACACCCATAGTTTATCACATGCAGAATATACATACTGTTCCTGAGAAATGCAAGTGTGTTTCACCCTGTATTTGCAAACGCTTAATGCCCCTTTCCAACATTATCTTTAATCCACAAGCAACGTGGCAATTATTGTAAAAGTATATTGTAGGCATTGGAGCCAGAATCGATTTAACATGTTAGATACTCTGGACATTTGCATCTCATTTTTACACTCAATGAATAACAGTAAAAATACACGGATGGACGGTAAGATTGATTGAAATCTATTGAAATGTTATGCATACAAAAAAAAAACACCTTCAAGTTTGATACACCAAGTGATTTTGCCCTATAGCCATTTGCCCTAATATGTGACAGATGTGGTCTAAAACCAATACAGGGCCGATTATGGACATGAGACTTCAGTCTTAATCCATTACATCGGAATTCTCTGACTTTAACGTTGCTACTTGCTATCGATCATCAATCTGCAGGAAATCTTGTGCAGTCTAGCCAAATCGGTCAAACTCTGGAAGACAGCGGGGGTATCATCTGCACATCAATGTCGCTGTATTTTACTGCAAATGTATCTAGTCAATAAAAATGCAAGTGCATGTTTAATTTCCAAATGACAAAGGTTTGTGCTTGAAGTAGGGCTGTCAAATTAACGCGTTAATTTCGATTAATTAATCACAGAAAAATTAACGCGATTAAAAAAATTAACGCAGATTAATTGCACGTCTATATTGCCCTTTGACCCGGTGCAAAAGTGGTTCGCAGCTGCACCTGTAGCTTGCGGACACGGCCTGCACGGGTAAAAGAGAGAAAAGTAAAGAGAGAAGCGGGGGAAAGGGGCCGAGGGCTCTATGGACGATTTATGGGATGCTTCGGGCAAATAAGCATGAAGGTAGGAAGACATCTTACTTTATTCTCCGCAGTGTCTGTGCATTATTGATTTAGTGGGTGCAACAATGTAGGTTCAAAACAGTAGCCTATCTCTCAATCTCCGAGTATCTCAATTTTGTTTGCTAGCTGTCTCGTCTCCCGCATAAACGGACACCCGCCCCGTGTGTGTGTGTGTGTGTCAATATGTTTGCCTATGAGTATGACGATGGTGATTGACATAGACTATGCACATCTGTGGCAGTGCAGCGCTGTCTGTTGTGGGAGACGGACAGTCGTCATTTAGTCTGCTTGTTTTTTTGAGAAAATTCGGCGCACATTTTATTTCATGTTGAAACCTGGCTGAGGGGAGTAGACAGAAGTTACGAGAGACGGAGAGCGAGAGAGAGAGAGAGAGAGAAACAAACTGTAGTAGGCTATACAGCTGTTTATAAACAGGCATACAAGTGTTATAAGTATGCGATTAATTTAGATTAATTAATCACAGAGCCTGTATTTAATTAGATACATTTTTTTAATCACTTGACAGCCCTAGTTTGAAGTCTCTGTTATTGTTCTTTTGCAGAAGGAACACATTCTCCTTAGAATTTTAATCAGAATTGAGCACTAAGGCCTTGAGACTGAACATAGTTTAGATAACCCAGCTAAACAGATGTATTGTGTGCCAACTCCCCAAACCCACTCCTCTCCCTATACATAGGCAGACAGACCAAATGTGCCCTGGGGGGTCCCCTTGATCAAGGAGAGCTGAACTGCCCTTTTGCCTTCCTATGCCATTTATTGTTGGTGGTAGCCAAGGGGAAAATAGGGTGCAAATCACAAACCCATAGTGCGGCAAGAGTATTCAGAGATTACAGGGACAGATTTATGAACTGCAAGGTCGAGAAGCTTGTTCGTGTAGTGGGTCTTGATGTAAAATGCCTACAACTATATAGATTGCACAATTGTACCTGTCCTGCACTCCTGTCTTCTTGTCTGCACCCTTGTGTTTGCCGTTAATAGACCTCAGGAACACCAAAGTGCTGTGCTCTCTCATGCTGCCTCGTTCATGCTCTTTCATCAGTATCTCCTCCTCGATCACAAACGCACTTGGTTCAGATTGACAAGACTTCCATTCTTCTGTCTCTCTCTGCACACAAAATGTTGCTTCCTTTTCTTTCTGTAAATGTAGGGAGATGATATGCATAATATGACAACGTCTTTTTCCCACTATGAGCGTGTGGAAGGTGGGGGTACAAACCGCACAAACATGCACACAAAGGTTTCATTTACTCGACAGTCACACACACACACACACACACACACACACACACACACACACACACACACAGAGCAATGTTTCATCCACTTAATGCTGACAGGTGTTCAACATCAAACACACAAAAATACACACCCGGGACAACACAAATGTTGTCAAGCTGACAGCGTCTGAAGCTCTTTGACCAGCAGGGTCAAAGAGCCCCAGGGTCAAGCAGTGCCCCTCCCCTCCTCTTTGCAAAACTCCTTCCTCGCAACCTCTTATTTCCTGCTTTTTTCATCTTCTGAGAATCCTCCTCCTCTTTTTTTCTCCATACCTCCGCTATCCACACATCGTCGGATTCCCTCCTTTGCTTTAGCCTGATAAAGTAAGTGACTGTTCAGTGTTCATGCAGTCTCATGAATAGGTATTGAAGCAAGTTGAGAGCCAAATTCTGGCAAAAATAAATATTGTCAGTACTGTGAGACAGAACTAGTCATGTGAAAGCTATTGGATGAGAGCGAGACCGAAACAGAGAGAGGGAACATACATGGGATGGATGTATAAAAGCAGCTCTCCGGGATGACGCTGTGATGGACAAGAAGGTCAACACGCTCAGATGAGAAATGGGAACTAGAACAACAGGGGAAGAAATCAAAATCTGAAGGGAGGATCCCTGTTGTTGATTGAACAGGAGAGTGAAAGCAAGAGGGAAAAGAAAGGTAAAATAAAGAAAAAAATATGAAAATAAATGTCCCTATAGGACCATGTGAGAAACTGCATGAGACATAACTGATTAAAAACAGTGAACACCCTTGTATTGCAGTGACACATTTGTATTCCAAAATCCCAGTCTGACCAACATTTGAAAAAATTGCAGTTTGTACAATGGAAATTTCTGGGATCAACAATTTTACTAGCATTGCTGACGTGTATTTTAATTTAATTTTATTGTTGTGACATATCTTTTATGTTGGGTTCAACTTTGCTTACCTTTGACAATTCTTGACCAAAAGTAAAGCTTCTTTAAAGTTTCTCTGAGGGACTGGAGAACAGAAGAGACTAAAACAAAGGAAGCTCCTATTGTCTGTGTTGCCCCAATTACTTTTATTTCACCGCTCGACTGCCTCGCGCATTAACTGCTACACAATAGAGTCAGGGCTTATAAACAGCTGACTCTGCAATGCATATTTGTAATTCACTGCGCTGGCTAGTATGTTCAATGTCACATTTTCACCAATGAGTCCAGCACCATCGATTTAAGAAGTAAAAGCAGATGAAATATTCAATAATAAAATACATAATAAATCATAATTTTTAGGGAATGAGGCCGCCTTGATGATTAACAATGTACTGTTATGTTAATTAAGTGAAACTCCCTCCGCCGCACCACCTGGTTTGGTGTGAACACAGCCTTATGTATGGATCCTGAACTCAATGTAGCCTGAACAGTCACACTGCAAAAACTATTTTAACACGAGTGCACAAACGGATGTGTGAACAAAGATTGACTCTTAGTGCTTCCCCTTAGCACCTTTAACACGATTAGTAGGTAAAACAAAAGATATACAGCTCAGGCCCTTAATGGATTTATGTCACTGAGGATCACACAAAGGGAATAGACAAACTAGAGGGATTAGTATAGTTCCTTCTCGGAAATCTAAACCAACTGAGAGGGAAATGCAAGGAGAAAGTGATAAGCACTGAGAGAAGCTGGAAGAGAGAGAGGGAAACAGAGAGAGAGAGAGAGAGAGAGAGAGAGAGAGAGAGAGAGAGAGAGAGAGAGAGAGAGAGAGAGAGAGAGAGAGAGAGAGAGCGACCAGGAGGCATGTGATGTGTATTGTGCAGTTATAGCAGTAATCGATATGCAGCGGAAACTGATCAGCAAGACCAAGAGATGAGGAATATAAATGAGGAATGAAGCTGAGGGAGGCTTTAGAGAGCATTTTCTCTCCTCCCTCTCCATCTCTCTGACTCATTGTTATTCCATTTGATTCAGTTCTAGTGCACTTCATTTTATCCCATTTCTCCTCTCCAGTCCTCCCATTTTGCCAGATGCCTACTCCCAGCAGCCTGGGATTTTCTTCTCTACCTTCATTCATAGAGTGGTGTGATTCCATTCATTTTGCTAACAGGGAGCTGCTATATTGCATTGGTTGGGTAAATGGGTGCCCTCCAGTGCTGAGTTTTACAACAGAGCGGTCGCAAATGGCAGACACCGAAGCGCAGTGCGTTTTCGTCCCGGGGCCGCCTCTCATGCACTGTGCTAACTACTGCTAAACTGAGGGGCTTGTACAGGAGCTACTGCAGTGTAGCATGGACACACACATAGGCAAAACAAAATGTTTCATACTTATACACTATTAGTATTATACTTCTCTATTACTTCTATACACAATACTTGAGTGCTCACCGTATATAATTTTGAGCAATTTCAGAGACCTTTTGCATTGGTGTTCCCCGTAGAAAACTATACTCTTGTGCTTAATGCATGCTTTTAAACAGCTTGTGTCAAAGTGTATGTGCAGAGAAAGCCATTAAGTCCCCGCTCCTCCTCTTTCAGCTCCCTAATAGCACTGCATTGGTAAAAAAAAAACTCTCCTCATTCAAATAGTGCAGACAGAGCTCAAAAGACTAAATTGAAAGGACATACCTTTATCTCTCAAAGGCTTTATCATTATAGCAAAGCAAAGAGTCTGTATGAAAAAGCAGGGCTGTGAACTAAGGTTTTTAGTATTGGACTATCTGTTCAAGAAAATCACTGAAGACTTGACCTTATTCTTCTGCTCATCCTCCAACTCTAGATGGAACCCTTAAATAACCCTTTTGCAAAAGATGCTTGGGAAGGCACCACAAGTGACCCTTTCTTTGGACTTGAGCTTTGAGGGCCATTATATATAACACAATTTTTAAATCACACTCAAGTTCACACAGGAGTTGTTTGAGAAAATAGTTTTTATCAGTCTGGCTACATTAATGCATTAGCTTTTACATGACCCCAGTATAAGTGGACAAACAACAAATGCTCACATCATGCATAAAATAGACACACACAACAAGCACAGGATTTAACATTTAAGCCGAGTCTTCCCTTAAACCACGGAAGTTACTCATGTTGAATGCTGAGTAGGTTCATGAAAGGGTGTGTGAGTTCAAGTGTAAGATATCTGTGAGAGGTGATGGTTATGTGCTCCTTACGTGTGTGTGCTGAGCAGCGTGAGACAGCCGCCAATGGCACTAAGTCACGAGTTATTTCTTGGCCTGACATCCATTAAATGACTTCGGGTCTTGCACTGCTCCTAGATAAAACGACTGTCTGATCCTCTGAACACGGACGAAAAGCCTCAGATGATCATTTTCAAACCTTTTTTTTATTCATGATGTCATTCCCTTTTACTCTTTGTTCTTCTGGCTTGGTGGAAAACCAAGATTGTGACTGTGCCTCTAATAACCCATTAAACACCAATTCATTGCATTGCATCACATTTTTTCCCCAAACACTAAATTGGTCCTTAGCGTCTGTTTACACGTTGAGCTCTTTAAAAAACTGCCATTAGAAACTGTGACATGACAGAATGCATTACTGCTTGGAGTACATTCAAGTACAAACAGTCAATATTTATAGATGGTTTTGACAACATTTAGAGCCCTTTAGTACTGGTTCCACTCTAACCCTTGTTGTACATGTTTTATTTATGATCTTCAAATCAGAGCTGGGGAAAATGGAATTTTTTTTTAATTGCCATTGGAAACAGTGCATTGTTTTTTTTTTTTTTGCAGGTCAACAGCACTAGATGATTTGATGATATATTTGCAATGAAACCATTGCAAATGTGTTTACTGCCAGTTATTGTGCCAACAAGTTATCCATGGTAGCTATGCCTTTAAAGCAGAACTGACTTAGAAACAGTTGTCCTCATGAACAGTGAAACACTTGTTCCATGCTGTTATAATGTATCCTTTTCATACTGGATATCAGGAGATCTATTTCTAAGGTCCTTTAAATGGAGGTGATGGGGGACGGAATATGTAGTTTTTATTATGTGTCAGAATATAATAAAGGGCTTCAGCAGTCAGAGTTAATAAGATTAAATACATTCCAAAGTTAAAGTCTTCTGTACAAAATTTGTGACTATCCGCCTACTGAAGCTCAAAGTGAAACACTGTGAAGCCACAAAGAAAGTATAATATACTAAAATACTGTTACTTTGGAAGACATTTACTTAAGTTGGTTAATTCAGAGAGTGGAAGCCTCATGACCGTTTGAACATATTTCTGCAAAAAATGGGGACTATGGAACTTGTCCAATTACTTCAATTGAAGTAGGACAAAGAGAGGAGGAATGAATACAGGACTTTAAGCAATGTTCAATGTTTTTATGGGCAACGGACAATTGTTTTAACCCAAACTTGAAACACGTTTGTTGGAATTTAATAATTTGGCATCAATGTGGACATAAAACACATATTCTTGGCTGGTGATTTTATCGATTAACACTTTCTCCTTTGATTGTCCAAAAACATGCGCTGAACATTGCAATGACTGATTTGGTCATCAATTGGCATTTATCACATTGTGTCACTGAATTTTTATTTCGACCATCTTTCTTTTCATTGTCATTGTTGTCACCTCTTTCGAATAGGTTCTTGCCTTTTGTTTGTAAGATCAGTCAGCACATCAGCACGCTCACCTTTGTTTGTGCTGTCTCTGCAAGGAAACATTTGCTACAGTGGAATTTGTTAAGCGTGGTGCCAGTGGCAAAAATACTTGAAGCAAACACTTAGAGCAGCAGATTATATAAGTGGAAAACAGTGTCGAAAGGTGTTTACCTCCCTCCATGTTTTACAGTATGTGTCTTCAGTAGTCAGCTTTGCTGTTTACAGTGGTACGGAACATGAGCTTAAAATCAGATGGCAGAAGGTTGGTAATTCTGCAGTGAAAGTCAAAAGGGATACAACTCACTACAGCCTGACATAGTATAGCGGGGGTGGCGTTGGCTCAATATTGAAATAAGCTTATTGTAACGAGAGAAGAAGTGTTTGTCAATAAGTCATTTTCTTTTCAACTGCTGGAGATTAAACTCATATGACTTGATATTGTTGCATGAATGTGATGGGCTGTAGAAGACAGAGATGAGGACAGGGCAGACGAGAGAGAGAGAGAACAACCAAGATGTGAGGGAGAGAGACATAATATCTTTATAATAATAATAATAATAGCTTTATTTATATAGCACCTTTAAAAACAGTGGTTTACAAAGTGCTTTACATACAATATGGGAGCAAGTGCAAATCAAATGAATACATACCAATCAAAACACATATACAATTAGATAGATACACATACTCATATATACACACAATAAACCAAACAAGATCAATAAGTGCTAGGGTAGAAAGTCAATGAGGAAGAGAACAAAAATAATAAAGAGACTAAAAAGATGGCATCACGTAAAAGCAAGTCTATAAACATGTGTTTTAAGAAGTGATTTAAAAGAGGTTACTGACATCTTTTTTTGCCCTTGTAAGATCTCTGCGTCTGCTTTTTGGCACATTTACTGTGAATTGTGTAGAACACAATATGCAAATAAACTTTGAGTGTTGCTGTGTGGGAGATTTGATTCTTGCATGTTTTTTTCCAAAATGTTTATGAATAACATATAATATAAATTATATTTTTCTTAATCGCAGTATTAACTGTAGGCAGCCTGAGCTGATTGCAGAAAAAGCTTTGGGACTGGGCAACCTGGATGGTGGTAGTCCAGAGCTATATACTATACACACTACTTTCCACTATTGCCTCTGACGTCCAGCTGGGTGAAAATAGTAGCCAGCCGAGGTCAAGACCCTGCTAGAGGGGTTCGGGGGTATGCCCCCCCGGGAGATTTTTTTTTACCTTTTTAAAGTGTAATGCATGAATCTGGTGCACTTTGAGAGGAAGATTAAGAGGCTAAATCTGAGGAATTTTGTGTGAACAAATAATTTGGAGACACTGGGTCGGATGAATTAGAAGCTATTGAAGAAAGACACATGGATTTTCCATAGAAATATACATTTGAAATAAAATATTATGCAGGGTCCTCTGGGATGGGCTTGGTGCTCTTTTCTTTTACGGGACATATTTTTCTGTAATATAATGAATTAATTTAAATGCAGTGAGAGGAATGAAGCAGAATAACTCTGTTGTCCAGTTATCTTTTTTTCCACAGACGAGGCTGAAATAGGCTATAGACTACAGTATACACAGTGCATGGGCAACTGAGGGCAGCCCCATTTTCAAATATTTTTAAATAAACTCAATACACACTGTGCATGCCATGGACTTGAACGTGACGTGATCAGTTAACCTTGGATTACCTCCCAGATGAACTGATTCAATTGTATTCCTTTTATTGTATGATAATTTACATTTACATAATATGATGTTGATATCAAACACACAAACTAAAAAAAAAAATTGGGGGGACCCCCTGGCAGTCGGGACCCTAAGCAACCGCTCATTTCGCTTATGTCTCGGGCCGGCTCTGCTGACCAGTGACCACTATAAGCGGGTGGGTAACTTGGAGGCAGGCTGTCCTGCCCACCCAATAATACAATTAGAAGAATGGTATATTCTTTAGTATTAATTAATTGTCTGAATTTTATTTGACATTTTCTTGGACAGTGAACGAACAAGTCCGTCCGATAGTGGGTCTGGACTTCCACCTAAAAAAAAAAAAAAAAAAAATTTATTTTTTTTTGGTTGGGTGGGCACAGCCCACCCTGGCCCCTGGCTACCGCCGGCCCTGCTCTGTGACCAGGCATTCAATAGCATACTGTATGTGAGCCTAATACCGTGGAATATGTCAAACAACAATCACAAAATTGTTGCCAAATGAATCGTGTCAGTGAATTATGTTACTCTGTGAACGACATTTGAATATTGCAATTCCTGGAAGAGAAAGCTTATCGTTTCTGACCATTGGAGCTGCCTTTGTGGCGGCATAGTTGAAGCCAAAGATGCAGTATGTGTACATTAAGGATCATACTGGTACCACAAGAAGAAAGACTTTTCTTCTTGTGGCTTTTTCTTGTTAGGGAAGATCAGGTTGGTCGTCATTACCAACTGAATGGATCCTTACAGAATCCGAGAGGCTGTGTATATACATATTAGTCATACAGCATGCATAACAGGCTCTGTGCGTCGCTGTGCCAGGGTGCATGAGTGGGGCCTGTATCGTGAATATATCGTGCAGAACCCATCTATTATTTAAGTAGCGGAGCGATGATGTGTGTTTTCTAAGCAAAGTGGAAGATAAAGCTACTCCAGCAAGGCTGCTTCATCTCACCCATGCAGCTGTGTTCTCTCTCTAAAACCCCCCTCTACACACACACACACACACACACACACACACACACACACACAGACTCAGACTCAGAGCTGTGGAGGCTCAGCAGGAGTGCTGACAGCTTGACTGTCTGACTAATGATTTTTCTCCCGCTTCCTATCCCATCCTCTCTCACTCTCACGCTCTCCTCCTCTCTCTCCCTCTCGCTGTCTGTCTCTCAGCCAGGTGTGGCCCACACCAACAACGTTGCACACAGTAAATCAGCTGTGTAACATACTCAGGTTAAAGCTGATCCTGTTAAGCCGTTTACATGTACCTCTACAACCCGACAACTCAGCATTGCAGTGACTAAACACCTGTGAATATCTGTGCACCTGTGTTGACCCACCCACAGTCCTCCTAGTAAACTGTTGCTTATTTAACGACTAAAGGGGAGAAGAATAACTATAAACATTCTCCTTTTCTGCAATGACTTAATTTTTATTAGCAATTTCCTAGATATTATAATGTTAAATATGCATGCATAGTGGCTCTGTTGGCAGCTAAAGTACCATTAACGCTAACTGTTGACTGTTTACCTCTGTGTAATGTACTCAAAGGAAAACGTACATGGTCATTAGCCTGATATTAGCCTTCATGATCACATGTTTCTTGTGATTATGGTGATCTTGACATGTAAGCTGATACTGACACTGCAGTCATTGTTGCCCGACAAAAGAGCCACTTTAAGCTAAATCCCTTATGCGCCTGTCGACTTTACTGTAAATGTTAAATGCGCACTGCACTATAATATAATGGAACTTGATGTGAAAATGTAATAGCAAAGACCTGTGCCAAAAGCTAGGAACCAAGGCATTTAAGTCCTCACAACAATATGTACATACAACTACACACATCTCTTGAGGCTTATGTAAAAGAACCAAACTCTTACTATTTGAGAGAGATTAATGTTGCATCAATGTTTGACTTACCAGCCTCTTAAAGCGGACACCTATGAGCCACATCATAGTTGACCCAACTTCTGTACTAAAAGTACCTCACAAAGCAACACTATCTGGTCCACACACATTATGTTCTATGGATAGGTCTAGAGACTTAGCATAAACATGCGTGCTAGCACTTTTTTGAGACACAGCAGTGCTTTGAGCTAAGTGCTACATGACAACATGCTCACAATTGCAACATGAGGTATTAATGTTTATCATTTTCACCAAGTTAGTTTACTGTCTTAGCATGCTGGCATTTGCTAATACGCTTAACATACTTGGAAAGTGGAGGCCTTAGGGGAAAGGTCAAGGGTTCACCAAAGTGATACCAATTTATCCCAAGGTGGAAATGGATGTCCCTAGCAATTTCCATGGCAATATATCTAAACATTGTTGATACATTTCATTTAAAACTGTCCTCATCCTAATGCTGGAGGTGGAAGTCAAGGGATCGCATCGTCATTACAAATTCCAATTTGGGCACCATGGATATCCATACCGAATTTCAGGGAAATCTATCCAATAGTCTGTGATGTACAGTATTCACTATGGGACCCAAGTGGGGGATCCACCCAACCCATTGCCAGAGCTATATGCCTATGTCATAGCTAAAACTCGGAAGCAGAAACCTTTAGAATTACAAGGCAGTTTGCAGAATTGGTTTTCAATAATGAATTTCACTAAAGCTGTAGGCAGTATTGATCCTGTGATTGGTTGGTCTGGGGTCAGATCATTAAACAAAGGATTAGATTAACTATTAGCTCATCCGCCTAGCGTATTGATGCTGAAGGGATCTTATTTGCGTTGCTGATTTAATTTCTCCTGATAATTTTGTAAGATTACCCAGTGCCTCCAAACAAATCATGTAGCCCAAGTTTTTCGACAGCCATCATTATTCATAGTGTGTTGTGACACTTGCTCATTGAACAATTGTAAGCATTAGGTGCTGAGAAAAATTTAATCAAGTAATGGCGCTTTTCCACCGCATGGTATCAGCTCAACTCGACTCGACTCAACTCGCATTTTTGGCGTTTCCACCGCAATTTCATGGTACCTGGTAACTGGTAGCGGCTGCTTTTTTGGTATCGCCTCGCTCTAGGTTCCAAGCGAGCTGAGCCGATGCTAAAAGGTGACGTCGGCAGACGGCCGGCCACTGATTGGCCAGAGACTATTGTCTGGCCAATCAGTGGCCAGAGACTACCGGCTTCATTCTGTTGTTTATTCTCCCCAACTCTCCGGGACTTTTGAGTGTATTTACGCCGCGTGCAGCCTTCTCTGGCTCTCTGTCATTTGATTTGCATCACAGATCCGAATTTATTTTCCATATATTCGCTAAGCTCACCCAGTGTTGGTTGTTGGGGAAGTTACTTACATACGAGAGGAGACATGTAGGGCAGCTAGCAGCTAGGCAAAATAGTAGCCAGCTGGGACAGACATGATAGCGAGCGATTACATTACAAGCCTCGGACTGAACTGATTACCTCAATAAAATATTCAGGCTGAGACACGGCTTGCATTTGAAAACACGTATCCTGAAACAAGCACTAAACAGTCAACTTTATCATGCCCGTGTTTACGTGCATAGGGCTGTACGTGACGCATCCCTACAGCTGACTGTGTGGCAGAGTCACACATCGGGACAACAACCATCCCTTTTAATGGCCCGTAGCAATATTCTTCTACTTCTTTTAGCAAACAGATACAAGGGGGGTATTTCTTAAACATTTTTCATCTGTGTTTTTGGCGGTTGGTTCAGTTAATAGTGCAACAACTGCTCGTAATTTCTGCTTTGCTACTTTGCTCCGGAGTAGGCTTTCAGCCCCTTACGACGACCCCGCCCACGTTCAGCAGGTACTATTTGCGGTGGAAAACGACCCGTGCTGCTACCAAACCAAGTTGAGTCGAGTCGAGTTGAGTCGAGTCGAGCTACATGTGCGGTGGAAAAGCGCCATAAGTGTAGACTGAACATAAGCGGTGATGCAATAGTGTTCATAAGGCAATTCATTACTGTTAAATGTTCTTTTAATGTGTCCCCCATGCGTTAAGGTCTCAGGACATGGTGCTCATGACTGTTCCTCAAGCTCGTACAGAGCTGGGTAAAACAGCTTTTAAGTTTTTTGCGCCGTCGTCATGGAATAACCTGCAGAAGCAGCTTAAGCTTCAGGAACTAGTAACTCTAAACAAATTTAAGGCTGTTGTTAAGAGTTTGAAGTTGGACTCCATCGGAAATTGTGAATGTTTTTAGTTAAGAATCTTATTTTTATGTTTTACAACTCTGCTTAATATCGAACTAGTATTTTGTATTGTGTTTTATGTGTAACTGTGTTCTGCTGTCCATCTTGGCCAGGTCTCTCTTGAAAAATAGATTTAATCTCAATGAGACTAAACTGGTTAAATAAAGGATAAATAAAAAAATAAAAAAATAAACGTCAATGTATGAGTATAATTCAGTGCTCCAACGTGTCTCTATTGACTGGCCCCAGTGGGACAGTTTTGACAGGACAAGTGTGTGTGTGTTATCTTTAATCTGCGTCAAGTTTCAAAGTTATTAATGATGACAACATTTTCCTCAAAATTCCCCAGAGAAATTGGTGGCTTCAAATGCTACCGATTGCTACATGTTTTCAAAGCCTTGCCAAATTCATCACTTGGTGTATGACTTCAATATGTTACAAGCAGAAAGACAATGTTGTCTTTTGTTGTTAGTTCAATAAGTCACTCACATTAGTTTTGTTCTTGTTTTGTTGATCTTAGGAAACTGACTTTTCATCATTCTCACTTCCCATCATGGGGTTAGGGTAATTATTTTTTCCCTTTGTGCTAGCTGCTTTGAAACAAATTGAGATTGGTAGGATGGGTGCATAGGATCACTTCATTAGGACAGCTTGCTGCTCCACAGGCCAACTGGCATCCAGTCAACACAGATCCAGACTTTCTCTTCCTCTGTGTGTGTGTTTCTGGCTCTCGTATTAGTACGGTTTGAGGCTGCCAACACTGTGTAGCCACTGGTTGTGAGATTACATTGTCACAATGTAGCAATGATACGAGTGGTAAGGGGTGGGGGATAAAATGAAGAAACAAAAAATAGAAGTGGGAGCCGTGAGGAGAGGGAGAGAAAATACAGTTACGACAGGGAAGAGGCTAGAATGTTGACAACAAAATAAGAAAAAAGGGAAGATGGACAAATACAGAAAGGGCATAGTAGCTATGTGTGTTAAAGTGTACATGTGCTTCCCCTCGGGGAGGCCAGACGATGACATCAGAGTGCCTCATGTGGAGAAAACCTATCTCTCTTCCTTCTCGTATCTCTCTGTCCTTATTTGTACACCTTGTTTTCCCCCTGCATTCTACAGAGTCTTTACTCATTGGTCATTACCCAATTAACATATTAGTTTCACAGTTGTAATTATAAGCCTGCAGTTTTTTCTTTTTATTTCCACTGCTTTGTGATTTTACTCTGTGATGGCCCTGCACTACTACTAGCAGGGAAGTTAAAAAGGCGATCAAAAGTGCCATAGTAAAGCCATGTTATTACCAGGCTTAACGTACTAGGTAAATTTCCATCCATCCACCAACCACTCCACTTAACCACTAGTACTTGAACTGCTGAAAGTGGTCACTCCACTGTCTGCGTTCAGGGTTGACTCAGTCAGTGCACAGTCATATTGCCAACTGTTAATAGGCAAAACACTGCAGTAAAGCAAAGCTACTTGCCATAATGATATTTCCATAGGGTAGATTTGCAGCTCGCTAATGTAATTATAGTCATGGAAAGTAATGCATGGTGATTTCTGTATGGTAATTTGTCGATGGCTTGAAACAGGGAGCTAGAGCACAGTTTAACTGTGAGTGCAGTTGAGTAACAGCATGTTGTAAGTGTTGAGTGACCTGATGCATTCCCCTTCAACTTGGGTGACTTGGGTTCCCACTACAGCCACTACACAAACAGCTACGGTAGCTGAGCATCGGGAGGCAATACATGTAAAAGAGATTAAAATCTGAAAATGTCCTTTACACAGAAAGCAAACACTCTTGTTCAGTGGAAACAAGTTTATGTAAAGTATATAGGCTATATATATATATATATATACACTAGGGATGGGCATTTTAAGAAATTCAATTGATCGATCATCGGGAAAATTAACGAGCAATTATCGAGTAATCGTTATCTTTTTTTACATATTAAAAAATGCCAACAGAACATCCAAAATACAGCGTTTTTACCATAGACTGTATACAAGAGGTTTTTACTCAATTACATCTTTATTCCAAGATCTTCTAGGCAAACAACAATCTATTAAGACAAGGCAACTTTTTAAAGTAAAATAATAATAAAATGCGGCGCTGGTTAAAGCCCGAGGCTATGAGCCAACAAGGAGCCAATGCTTCGATTCCTTTAAAGTTTAAACACATATGTGCCTCCTAAGATGCTGCCAAAGACTGCATAAGGGCACAGCACGTTTCTCTGAGTGATAAAGGACCTAACGTTACTTCATCTAATCATCATCTAAAATGTGCAAATTAGTTCCCTTATGAAGGCGAAGTAGGAAAGCATAGACGCTAAAGTTAGCCGCTAATGCTAGCGGCGCTAACGTCACACAGGGTCGGATGTAGGCATCAATGTACAAGTGGTACATAATTCGGTTTGTTTAAGTGTTGTACTTATACAAGGTTTCACAATGCTTAATGAACTTAGTTATTTTCGGTTCTAAAGCTGTCCGGTCCGATGCCAAACTTCTCCTTAACTTCTTCCTGTTTATGTTTTGACATTACGGCAGCTCGCAGGCTGCTGCCTGAGCCTGTTCTGTTGTCTCCTACTACTAGTTAAGTATTTCCCCCTGCTGGTAGGCTGTTTAATTGCTGCCCATACAGTCTTTGGTGCTGCCACATAGTGAAACTCATTGCTGTGCTGCCGGACTCACACTGCGCAACACAACGGCTATATGATCGATAACAATTTCACGTGATCGACAATATTCTTAACGAGCAATGATCAATTAATTGATTAATTATGCCCATCCCTAATATACACACTCACCGGCCACTTTATTAGGTACAGCAGTTCATTTTCTTGTTAACACATATAGCTAATCAGACAATCAAATGTCAGCAACTCAATGCATTTAGGCATGTAAACCTGGACGGGACAATTTATTGAGGTTGAAACCGAGCAACAGAATGGGGAAGAAAGGGGGTTTAAGTGACTTTGAACATGGCAATGTTGAGGGTGCCAGGAGAGCTGGTATGAGTATTTCAGAAACTGCTGATCTACTGGGATTTTCACTCTAAACCATCTCTAGGGTTTACAGAGAATGGTTAGAAAAAGAAATAAATATGCAGTGAGCGGCATTTGTGTGGACGTAAAATGCCTTGTTGAAGTCAGAGGTCAGTGGAGAATAGGCATACTAGTTTGAGATGAAAGAAAGGCAACAGTAACTCAAATAACCACTCATTACAACCAGGGTATGCAGAATACCGTCTCTGAACGCAAAACACGACCAACTTTGAAGCAGATTGGCTACAACAACAGAAGACCCCACCGGGTGCCACTCCTGTCAGCTGAAAAAAGGAAAATTAGGGTACAATTCTCACAGGATCACCAATATTTGACAATAGAAGAATCATGCCTGGTCTGATTAGTCTCGATTTCAGTTGCAACATTCAGATGGCAGGTTCAGAATTTGGCGTAAACAACATGAAAGTATGGATCCATCCTGCCGTGCACCATCAACCATGCCATGTTCAAAGTCACTTCAGTACATTGTCTTGACCACATCTAAATGCATACTTGCATTAAATTGCTGCCATGTGTACCTAATAAAGTGGCCGGTGAGTGTACACTCACCGGCCACTTTATTAGGTACACCTGTTCAGATGCTTATAAAAACAAAAAGCTAATCAGCCAATCACGTAGCAGCAATTTAATGCATTTAGGCATTTAGATGTGGTCAAGACAATGTACTGAAGTCTAACCAAACATCAGAATGGGGAAGAAAGGGGGTTTAGGTGACTTTGAACATGGCATGGTTGATGGTGCACGGCAGGATGTATCCATACTTTCATGTTGTTAACACCAAATTCTGAACCTGCCATCTGAATGTCGCAACTGAAATCGAGACTAATCAGACCAGGCATGATCTTTACAACACAGACTATTTTCACATTGTGAAAGAAAGGTCCCTTATTCATACTAGCGGCATACAGAAGATAACAAAATATAGGATTTGAACCTAAGGTAACAGCTGTACTTTTCAGAAAATGTATGCTGGAAGCTCGAACCCATACCAACTCACGAGCAGGTGTTTTTTAAGGCAGTGAAGCCAAATCTGGAGCGGTCAATGGAGGGCATGATGTCCTCATCGACCTTGTGATCAACCTTCTCTTCGAGGCCCAGGAGTTTAGAGAGATGCAACTATGAAAACAGAATACAAGACAGAAACAAGCTAGATGCAGAGGCCACATACAGACAGAGAGAGAGAGAAAGAGAGAGTGAACACTTTGAGAAATGAAAAGACAGAAAAGGAGCCAATAAAGAGGCAGAGGCAAATATACCCGAGCGTAGAGTGAAACATGAGTAGTTCAGTGTGCTGCTGTAAATTAGTAATCCAAAAAGGAATATATAAAGAAATGATTAATCTTGTTGCCGTGAGGTGCTGGATTCTCTGCCCAACAAAGTCATTATGTTTGAACTGAAATACAGCTACGACTTGGCCCAAGGTCAGAATAGCAAACACCCCTAAAGCTGTTAGGATTAAGGCAAAATGAAAAAAATATTGCAAAAACTTGCTTAATCAGATGCATCGCCCTTGTGCTTGTCCGTGAAAATGCTAATCCCCAAATCCATATATTGTATAAAAAAAAACTATCACAAGAAACTTTTCTGGAAAAAAGCAGAACTACAGCAATCAAGTCAAAAATGACCAAATTGATCTGAAATCAAAATGTACTTATTCAGCAAGTAAAAATGAAAATGAAGCCTGATCACCTGCTGTTAAACGTTCATACATGTCCTCACGTTGATGTCAAATTACATCTGTGGTCTAAATCTGGACACAACAACAAATCTCCACATGCAGCAGTTGATATAAGCAAATCCAGCTAGTTTTTTTTTTTGACAAATACTTGGAGTAGTGTAGATAAGAAATGCGTGTTATGAAAGGTTAAAGAGATATTTGTGCAACTGACCAACTGTGTGTCCAACGATCCGATGTGCTGTACACAGGGCTGATGCATTGTACACTTCACATTATTAATGGATGGCACTAGACTGCCATGTTGCAACATACACTACAGTATTGAAGCAATACCAACACTCTTTTTCATCTTTCCTCTCTCTCTCTTTCAGTGATTCAAACAAATGAACATGTCAGTGTATGTATTCATATCGACTGCAGAACACGGGTATTTTCTCAACTAATAGGGGCTGTAAAATCAAAGGGATTTGCTGAGCTTTCAAAAGTATGTATAACAGGGGTGGGCTAGGGGTTGGGGTCTGAATTTTATATGCCATTTTATTAATGAGCAAAGCCCCCCCAGGCATATTCAGATTTTCTTCCCTTTGATTTAAAAAACACCCTCCCCGATATTTAAAATAATATTCCTGACAGTCTCCATTTTTTTTCAAATTCAAAGCCATCAAATAGACTATTATTACAGAAACCCAATGAGTTAACTAGATATAGGAGGCTAGTATTTAAAGACCATAATGTTTTCACTTCACACAAATAAATAAAAAAAACAGATATACGTATAAACTTAATCTGATGATGTTAGAGCCTGATATCTTCAAGTCCTGCATCTTTTTTTTCTGCACAACTTGGGCCCTTGTATTTTATGCACCTCAAACCCAACATTGAATCTACAATACTATGAATACCAACTAGTATTTATAAGGAGTCGTTATGACATGTGGATCATATAAAACCCATATTTTACATGTTTTACAATAAGTCTTAAGATTACCATGTGTCTTTGCAAAAAAACATATATCAGTAAAAATAAAAAAAAATAAAAGAATTCTGGTCACCCTGTTTAGCTGATAATATGTTTCTATAGTCCCTCCTTGTACAGAAGTATATATCAATAAAGTAAAGAAGATTGCCCAAACAGACGCACAAAGAAAACAAAGTCTTACAGATAATACATTTGCTGAATGAAGGAGATAACTAATTGATTGGATTTATATAGCGCTTTTCAAGGTACTCAAAGCGCTTTACAGGGTTCCAGGTTCAATTCGTTCACACACAGTCATACCGGTGGCTGTTTGGCTTCAATCCAGAGTTGGTCCCTCCATGATGTGATTACAGAGCCTATGGCGTTAAGCCAACATGAAGACTGCATTAGGGAAATTCCCTGGTATTCCCTGTCTAAGTATTTTCTTTTTCATTTCATTTCATTTATTTATTTACAGAGTGATGCCTTTGAGGATAATATAAATCAGGCCCTATCCATCTTACACTATCATGGCCGCCAAGCTTTGGTTATTAGAAGCGTAATGTTCTCTGGCACACTCTGAACGAGGGTCACGTTGCCTCTCAGGTACATGGCTTTTTTGATGAAACTGAACGCTCAATGGGTAGAAAGACACGCATCATATAGGACTAAGAAGCCGTGCAATATGGTTAAATCGCCATTGTGTTCTCACTCATTAGCCCTACTGTTTCTTTTTTTTTCTTCTTTTTTTTTCTTACAGTAAGTGGATATCATTATCCGCTGCTCTAATTTGAAAATGGCTTGAGACTTAAGAGGTTGCCTGTGCTGAATGCTTTATCAGCTGGGATGAATAAAATTGTTGTCTTTACAGTGGGCACTCAATAGGAGTCTAATCAGAATAATGCACAGTAGACGCTTTCCTTGGGCCATTTCCATCTCCAAAGCAGATAAAATGTTGTAAATACTGGATTTTTTTTATTTTTTTATTTTTTTATTTTTTTTTGTAAATGGCTTGTCTTTAAAACAAAAACTCCATCCAGCACATGTAGCAGCTTCGGGGCAGTCTCACAAGCACTTATGCCTGAATGCTAACGCCCACAATTCTGCTAATAAATCCCCATTATGTGTGCTTACTGCAAACCCTGGATTTGAGCCTTGGTGAATGTATTTGTTTTCCAACTTTGGCAAAGTATAGGGATCTGCCTGCCATGCCAGACAGCATTCAGTTAAATTAATTAAAAGTTAAAAGGGCCATAGAGAAAGAGAGTGACAGAGAAAGGAACAGAGAGACATGCGGCTAATAAAGTGAGAGATTTAGGAGAGGGCTTCACAGAGGATTAGATTTGACTGAGGAGACACTTCCTGATAGTATATGAGAGGTAAATAAACTGCCAGCTGATGTATTATGAGTACAATCTTCAACCATTTCTATATAGTATTCTGATTTTATAGTCAACTAGTGCAGCGTTGGAAGTATTCCAATGACCTTGGGTGATAGGAATCGAGGGGGGTTGGTGAAAAAGAAATCTGAGACACTGGATTCATTAATGAGGCCCAGGTAAAATCAAGTGATAAGGAATTGGAATGGACCACAGGTGTGTGTGTGTGTGTGTGGAAAGGGATGTTTTTTTTTTACATTAGTCAGGGTTGATTGGGTCATATTCCAAGTATACATCAGCCAGCCCACTCATTATTGCTGCACAGACAGACACACACACACATACACACACACACACACACACACACACACACACACACACACACACACACACACACACACACACACACACACACACACACACACACACCTGTATTAATACGATTTCGACTTGAAAAGGTCTAATCTAAATGAAAAGCTAGTATCAAAAGGTTTATTAGTTATGTCCTATCAAACCCATATTAACCAACTTGTAGCACAATGCTTAAATTGTCTATTATTCCTTCATAAAGACGACTCTCCGCTCACCACCGTTCCTACAAGAGACGCGAACCCCGTCCTCTTTGTTTAATAGCGCTAGATTTACCCTCTTTACCACCTGAGTTTTACATTTATAGAAAGTATAATATTCAATATATACCACTGTGTTGAAAAGTGTCTATTTTATCAGAGCCCCCTCATCCTAGGATGAGGCCGACCTCCTCTAAACTATTAACCCTTTCTAGTATTGCTTCTCAAAATACTTCTCTATGTTTTAGAATAAATATTTCAATTCGCAAGTTATTGTTTGTAAGTTGTACGTAACTTAGTTTGTAAACCACCCTTCTACTAAAATAGAACAGATATACTATTTTCAGAATATAAACATCTAGTTTAATCTGGGAAGGTATTTATAACCTATTCTTTTATTTTTAAAGATTAGGTGTATCAACATATTCTCTCCTTACAGAGAGGTTAGTTGTATGAGGTTGTGTATGTTTTAAATCAGTAATGTGCCGTTGTGTGGAACAAATTGAACTTACCTCCCCAGGGACGAAACCATCTCTTTGAAGAAAAAACCCTATACCTAAAGTCCTTCTGTTCCAGTTATAAACTAATTCACAACTGAGGCTTTACAACATTTAAGGGATTTTATTTACAAAATACAAGAGAGTATAGGTAGAATACATAAAATGGACCAGAAAGGAAAAGAAAAGAGGTTGTATGCCTATAACTCATTCAATAGAGTTATTTTGACTTGGTTCTCGTTTCTAAATTTGTTGTAGCTCGTGAAACAATACCCCAACACTTGCATGAGTGCCGGTAAGTATTATCTTACGCGCTACGAAAACTTAATGTCGTGCAAGAGGCTAGACAGATACCTTTGCCGCGCCTATTAAAGAAAGGCATATCCCATTGGCTACAGGTTCCACAGAAGTATCTGTCTATTTTCCTGCAACTCAGTCCGTTTTCCTATTTCTAAAAATTCTTGATCAAGTCATTCTTAGTGTCAAGAGGTTCAAAGATGTGTTTTTAAAAGACTTTGCCTCTAAGTACTTCGAAGTCCAAAATCTTTCAGAGTATTTTGGACTCACAAAGTTTTTCTTCTGCCTCCATGGTGGGAGACAGAGAGAGCTGGAACAGAGTAGTGTCTACAAAAAGCGGCCCCAAAAAGCCCTGTCCTGCTCAAAACTTGTTGTTATATAGTGACTTGAAAAACCAATGAGACTTGTGAGAGGGAGGAGTGAAAAAGACACAGCTGCACGGGGGAGCCCCGGTAGCCCCCTCCCTCCACTCTTTCCTACTGTATGGCCATATAAGGTCCTTCCCCCTACTCACTTCCTATGGCCCTATGGTCCTCCCCTTTCTATTCTGTTTCATTAAACATTTCCTACTTTTACCTATGACAAAAGGATATACAAATGTCACAATATATGCACAAGTAATAAGTTGCATCAAAGTCACCTCACTCCACACCCTCTCATGTCACTTATTACTTGTAAATAATCAACCATCATCCAGATATCAAATACCCTCATCATAAAAAAAAATAAAAAAATCATAAAAAAAAATTCATATATTTTTTTTTTTTTTCTCAAACAGATCTATAAAAAATAACAATAAATCACAAGCACCCAGAAAAAGAAATCACAAAAAAGAAAAGCATAAACGTAATAATATAGTAATTATAACATTCATAACGGTAAAATCCAATTCAGAGAGCATAAACACAACACCAGATCAAAAAGTAAAAATAAGTAAGTGACGGATTACCAAAAACTTATTCAAATAAAAAACAAAAGATAATATAAGCAACCTCAAAGTGTATACACAATACTAAAAGACTCCCCTCAGTTACATAGGCCAATACAACCATGACACAACCGTACAGATGAAGAAACATTTTAGCAAAACACATTAGAGTACACCAGTAAGAAAACCATGACATCCTGACACCATTCAGAGTAAAGAGTTCATCAGACAGTACAATCAAAAGTTCATAAGTTTGCAATGTCCAAAAAATTTAAAAACACAGTCCCACGACGATCTTAACTTTAAAAAGAGTATCCTCAGGCTTTTTGAGCCCCTTCTTCGATCACAGAGTATGTAGATTAGTCAGTATTTGAGTGTCTGCTCAATATGCACGATGGCAACCCCTGTCCCCATGTTTACACACTTTGATATCTTCTCCAAGCTTAGCATAAAGGGCACCTTCCCAACAGTCCCCAGAACTTCTGATCTTAGAATAGTACACCTGCCCCTCGCCCACAACATAGAAGACTTGTCGCGCCCAGTTGAGAGCGCAGGAAGACAGGCAGATGCAGAAAGGCCCCCTGCAGGACACGGATGACGCCACAGCAGGATAGTTGATGGGCCCCAACCGACTGTTAGGAGTGACATGGACCTCAGCACTCAGCAAGGGAATGATTAATCCCCTCCAGGAGACATGGTGTAGTTCACCCAGATGGAACAGGAGATGGTCAGGTTGGAGGTGTCAAAGCCTGAGACGTAGCTGTCACGTCACGCCTAGGTGTCAGAGGTCTAGTAGGCCCAGAAGTCTCCCAACTTCTTCTGCAGACTAAGAGTCTATGGTTGTGATATAATAGACTACTCAATGTAAGAGGAAAATGCAATTCACTAACTAAGGCTGCTGATAAAGTTGTATTTAGGACTTTTAGGAAGAATCCTATTGATTCGTATTGGAATATAGAGAGCCTAATGCTTAGTGAAGAGGCACTACAGCCATCTGTCATAAGGAGAGTGAGAATGTCTCACCATTGAAAACTAAAAGAAAAGTAGCAAATCAAACTTAAGTAATCCAAAATTAAAGATAAAATAAAGATAGAAACTGGTGTTATGCTCATATGCTATATTCATAGGGTACTCACATAATATCAGGTAGCAAAACTAAAATCTTTCTATAATAGAAAAGAATATGTGAACAAATCACTCACAATTCAGTAGTAATAAAAATGAAGATGAAAATAAAAGTAACAGTGAAACTAATATCATTGGTATAATCTTTTTATCATTTATTTCTTCATCTAATTCAAAATTTCAAAATATAAATAAAAACATCTAGGTAAAAGGCACTTAGACAAGCCCTCAGATTTTACTTCAAAAGCTGAGATTTGCAATAGATTTCAGGTTTCTGGGTATCTGTTCCAGACATGCAATGAAATAAAAACCAAAAGCTGATACTCCATACTCATGTTTTTAGCCACTAAGGTAAAACAAACATAATAACTTATTCTCCCAAAGGCACACATCTTTAATTAAGGCGAATCACCCCAAGTGATTAGGGATTTTTCCCTGTCTTTTAAACCAAAGAATCCAGATGTTGGATGAAGCCAGAGTTAGAACTTTATTTTATGTTTACCACATAGTAGTCTTTAAACATTTTACACCACAGATTTCGGACACTATTTCCTTGTATTTAATAAATCAAAAAATACTATGTAAGCCTACGTTTTAGAAATGCACCTTTGGCATGTTTTCAGGAAGAAAATGTATCATATATCAGACTAACAATATATAAACAGATGCTTGTGTAAAACTTTCAAAATAGGGCAATGAATGACACTGGGAAGTCTAGTAGACGCCAGTGGTTTAGAAGCCGAGACATTTTATTCAGACTCGGAGTATTGAAAAAACTTGATCAGTGAAAACGGCCGTCAAAATAAATAAAATAAAAATAAAAACGTGAATTTTACTGGTAATCACCGAATTTATCTACAATAATTTATTGAATTAGGACCTATACCCCTCAACACCGCTGCTTAACATATAAACTATGCTATGGCATAACAAACATTTTCATCCACACACTAATTAAAACGTGATACATTCATTATGAGCCACTGTCGCTGTAGCCGCAGCACTCTCCCCTCTGTCTCCCCCTCTCATGCGCATTAACAGACTATGTCTCTCCGCCTTGATCGGAATCATTTACATGTTTTTAACCCTTCTCCCCTTCAAAATGCAATCATCTAATGTCCGTATCCACATAAATCAGTCTTTATTTTGTGTTAGTTTGGAATATTTTCGGTGTTTTTTACCATTTTATTTTGTGATTTTCAAACAACACATTCTCATTCCGAACGCGTCGATAAGCTCCGCTTGGTCAGGGGCTTTTGGCGTCAGCTGCTATCGCAAAAGGGTACCCGTGTGCGTCTTCATTCCACGCAGGGGGGTTCTCAACTCATTTCAATGTAACCCCTCCGCGGCATATATGAAGCCAAGGGAACGCGCATATTAACCCGATGGCATCTTATAGAGACGCTATGAGCATTCATCCCATTGGCTAACGGACGAACCGATGGCTGCACATAGAGACTACTTAAAGCATTCATCCCATTGGCTAAAGGAGCACCTGAAATCATGAAGTATTCTCACTGTCAGTGTTTACATTAAACGTGTTTCTAATTACATTTCTAGCGAGAAATATACCTTTTACTTGCATAATCTTCAGTCAGTGAATGTGTCTGATCTTTAGTTTGATAGTTATTAGGAATATTTTATGGTCTCGCTTGCCCATTCGCTTGCCACACGTTTCAATGACGTCAGGTTGCTAGGGACGCTGCTATCGCTAAACAAGCAGCTCACATGTTTTCCGCTGTTGTGTTAATAAACTGTTACTTTATGTAACTTTTAATGATATCATCTTATTAGAAACACATGTATCTGAGTGCAAGGGTGACGTGTTGTTTAGATTGCTGATAGGTTAGCCTGCTGCATCCACATCCTTCTAAACAGTTGTTAGCATTAGCCTAGCCCGGCCGAACAGGAAATGGTAACAGCGAGGAAGGAAGAAGAAACCTGCTCGCCGAGTCAAGAGCTCACGCCTGTTTGCATAGCTGGAGGACCACCAACCATGCTACCAACAGGGGGCGACCATGGGGGCGACCATTGATGTCAATGTCAACATTACAGCAAACAAAGAAAAAGATTAGTATCTTTCGATCTGGTAAGTTGAGCATGCGTCAGATGCTGTTTTAATTTATTAATATCTTTGTTTGAAAGGGGTTTTATAAGATTGTCCATTGATGTTGTCATGCTATGTATATTTATGTAGCTGTAAAATAGAAAGCAACTAATGTTAGACTTAGTTAAAACGTAGGATAACGTCAACAAGTTCAACTATAGCCTTTTACTTGATAGCTAACGTTAGCTGAAAGGCTATATTTTTTTTAAATTTTATTTAAACATTGTTGTGTACAAAGTCAGTTAGAAATACATATACTGAAGGTTGATATAACCTAAACAGCATCTTCGTAAATGGTCATTAGTTGTTAAAAACAATTATATATCTTGTCAGAGGACGATAAAAAGCATAATATATAATAATATGAAAGTATGAGCCTTAGGACAACATAGTTTTAATAATCTGTTTACATTATCTAAAAGGCTATCCCTTACAGGAGCATAAGGTGCATATAAAGGTAATTAGGCAACTTCAAAGGAAGGAGAAATACTTTCAAGCATATACATTTAAACAAAAATTAAACACATATATCCACATGCAAATGTAATTATAGTAAAATAGGGAAATAATAAAAATCTAAGCAACATTAGATCATTTTTACAGGTTCATTTTCATTGAGCACTTCTTTTAATCACCGTCTAGTCTATTATCTGAACGAGCCCCACGCGAATTGGACGGAAATCACATTTGAAAAAACATAATACATATTGATGTCAGTGAGGTTGTAATGTGTTCATTCGAGCAGGTTAAGAGCAAAGGATCTCTTCCTCTACTTAAATTTAAGCTGGTTTAAAAGGAGAAATAAAATACCTGATTTAATCTAATCAAAAGTAGTTGCCTGAGGTGAGGGCTTGTGATCTGCCAGCCAGTGTGTTCCTGGTGTGTGCAACCACATCCGGTGTGGCCCTAACGTTACAGGACCCTTTTATTCTCATCCATCTTTATTCAGTAATAAGGTCATTATTAAGGTCAAGTCTTCATTATTTTATTGTAAGTGTGATCTATTCGGAAAAGGTCCATTTTAAAAATCGCTATTTGGTTCTAGCCTGTATTATATATACACTATAATGTTGTACTGTGGGGCTTTTCCTTAACTTAAAGCGGCTCCGAGTAACATTTAAATATCTTTTAAACAGCCTCATGTTTCCTCTGATAATCATAAATTACCTTTAACAGCAAACGAGACCATCAGTGCAAAGAAAGACGTTTTTATATAGTTTTTATTACTGCTTTTGGTCTGGTCGTACACCCAGTCCGATTTTCGGTTCGCTCGTGCAGGCTCTATGGTCACATATCCATATTGGTCGCAGATTTCAGTGTGGCGCAGCAACATGATTTGAGAAGCCTATCCCTCCAGGTGAGGGAAGGGGAGCTGGAGCCTTGTTTGAGACAGTGGGGCGACTGTGGCTCAGTTGGTAGAGCGGGTCGGCCGATGATCAAAGGGTTGGAGGTTCGATCCCCGCCCTGCCACCTGTGTCATAGTTTTTGTGTCCTTGGGCAAGACACTTCACCCACCTTGCCTCGTGTGAATGTCGATAGTTAGCCTGCTATCGGTGTATGAATGTGTGTGTGAATGGTAACGTGTAAATGGGAACAGGTCTCCCTTGCAAAAGAGTCTTCGGACTCAATGGGATATAACTGTATAAATAAAAAAAGTCATAATGACTGATAACGGGGCTGAACCATCAAAGAACAAAATTAAAATGCAATGAAGAAAAGCTAAAAGGGAGAGTGATATAGGCTACGGGGGACGAGGGCGTTGCCAAGCAACGTGTATACAATTTCACGAGAGCAAACTAGACTGCAGTGTTTACTCCTAAATGAATGAGCGGTTGGTACTAACACAAAGTTTGCTTTGCTAAATAGTCATTATTTACATCAACAACACAAACACATTACCTCATCGTGATCCATACTAACTGCCGTCTCTCGTTCATTCGCTTTCTGTGAGGACACGTCTTTCAGCTCCGTGAGAGAGAGTAGTTAGGTGACACTGCTGCATCAACTTATTGCAATCAGGTGTGTGTGGCAGTGACTGGCATTAGTTGATGCAGTGTCAAAACCACTCTCACGGAGCCGAAAAGAGTCCTCACACTTTCAACACACGGACATGCACTATATTGCGCCCTTCTCAGTTCACACTCGCACGCCTGTCACGCGCTAGTAAACAGGTTTGCGACAGCGGGCGTCGTAAAAATACTACCGCTTTTGTCCAAAGGGGACGCCAACGTGCCATGTTACTCGTAGTGGCTTTAAGGCTTACACATCCCTGACAAAAGTTAATAATCGTGAATGATCATGTTGACTTAACAATGTACTGATTTTATGTCAATAATTCAGCTAGGTTAAGTAGATATCAACTGTAATTCTGAATGAGACTAAACATGGATGGTTGAAGAGAAGGTCCATTAAGCATCATTTTACATTCTCTTTTAACAGTTCTGCATTTCTAACGTAATATTTCCTGGAAGTCTTGTTGCAAGATAAATAATAGTGTTTTCATTTTCCTCTGTTTTACAGATCCCGTCTTTTCCTGCTCTTTAATATCGATAGATTTTAATTCACAAAAAACAACGGCTGGCCACCCCCTTCTATAATACATAAAAAGATAGACGATAAACACACGCATCACGCAACAAGCATATACTCACTCACTTGGTGATATGCCACTGTTAAGGCCTTTGCACACCGGGCGTGTTTTATTCGTGCGATTAATCCGTTAATTAACGAACGTATACAGAGTCAATACAAGCTTCCACACCAGCGCCGTCATTTCACATTGCAAATTTGCGTTTTTTATTTTTTCGAACTGAGTTCGATTTTTCTGGGACGTCGCTTCTAAAGTGAGACGCGTCAAAATTCACATTTCAAAACATTCGCTTTTACTTTGCGTTTATTCGCGTCGCGCCCGGTGTGCAAAGGCCTTTAGACATTTTTCTAATAATTTCAGCTAGTCTTTAATCTTGTGCTGACAGATAAAGTGGCTCCTGTAATCCACCAGATATCCACCAGTTAATATCACACCATTTCTTTTCAACAGAGCCAAAGTCCATACTATGATTATGACATGCTGACCATACATGCCATTGGGTGATACAAGCGGAAGCAAGATGGTCTACATCTTGCTTTGTCTTGCAGATATGTCGAGGTATGTGCCAAATTACATGAAAAACATCTGGTTTACTGACCATATTAACAAACAACTAATTTTCTGAATGGGCTCTTAATCACAAAAAACATTTTATGATATTTCAAAGTTGACAATGAGAATGTTGTGCCAAAAGCTGGGTTTTTTGTTGTCTTTCTTTAACTGCAGACTTTGCAAAAGGCTGAGGCTGCGTCTCAGAAATTAACCGATTTGTGCAGTGACCTTGACTGCCCTGAGGACATGGTGCACTAGTGGGTAGAAGACGTGAGACAGTGGGCGAAGGGTGGTAAAGTATTTTCTAAACATTTTTCTATGTAGTTTTAGACTTAAAGCCACTACGAGTAACTTTGTCCGTTGGCGGCCCCTTTGGACAAAAGCGGTAGTATTTTTACGACCCCAGCTGTCGCAAAGCTGTTTTCTAGCGAGTTCCGTCCGTGCGAGAGTCAAATGAATAGGACACAATATAGTGCATGTCCGTGTAGCCTATTGAAAGTGTGAGGGCACCGGACTCTTTTCGGCTCCGTGAGAGTGGTTAGTGACTCTGCATCAACTAATGCCAGTCAGAGCCAAACACACCTGATTGCAATTAGTTGATGCAGCAGTGTCACCTAACTACTCGTCTCTCACGGAGCTGAAAGATTACGTGTCCTCACAGAAAGCGAATGAACGAGAGACGGCAGTTAGTAGGCTATGGATCACGATGAGGTAATGTGTTTATGTTGTTGTAAATAATGACTATTTCAGATGAATAATGGTAATCTGATGATGGTGAAGCAAAGTAAACTTTGTGTTAGTACCAACCACTCATTCATTTAGGAGTAAACACTGCAGTCTAGTTTGTTCCGGTTCGCTCCCGTGAATGTTTACACGTTGCTTGGCAACGTCCTCCTCCCGCCCGTCTATCACTCTCCCTTTTAGCTTTTCTTCATTGCATTCTTTTTTATTTCTTTGATGGTTCAGCCCCGTTATCAGTCATTATGACGACAAATAACTGTCTCAAACAAGACTCCCGCTCCCCTTCCCTCACCTGGAGGGATAGGCTTCTCAAATCGCGTTGCTGCGCCACACTGAAATCTGCGACCACTGAAAATCTGGGTGTGCGACCAGACCAAAAGCAGTAATAAAAACTATATAAAAACGTCTTTCTTTGCACTGATGGTCTCGTTTGCTGTTAAAGGTAATTTATGATTATCAGAGGAAACATGAGGCTGTTTAAAAGATATTTAAATGTTACTCGTAGCTGCTTTAAGTACTACTGTATAACATAAGTATGAAATATTAAATACAAATGCTACGGAAAAGCTTGTGGTAGAATTGAAATTTGTTCTCAAGTCAAGGCATGTAGTCGTTTTTCTAGTTTTCACTTGTTGTAGTAATAATCCTGAGAGGTTGGGTGCATTCACACTTTACAGGTTTGTCTTGATTGCAGTGAACCAGGCTTCATTTTTAAGGCTTGTTTTCGTCTGTCCCTGTGTGAAAGACCAAATAAGTGGACTTTGACTTGAACTAAAAGCTGTTACCATAGATTTTGGGCTTTAAATAAATAAACCTAAATGTTAATTTTTTTTTTTACCTAAAATTATTTTAATTTATAATGTCCCTGCTCCACTACAGGCAATTATATTATCCTTGTTTTTACTTCTATCCTTCAAAGAAAGCAAAGAGCCACAGAGTCAAGGCTCGCATGTGTCCTGGAGGAAGAGAGACCAGGATGGAAACATTGATCCCCCAAATTATTAGGAAGTATCGATCTGGTCAGAAAAATAAAATGGTTTTACTTTTCACAATTTTCAATGCACTCAGTCACTAATAATTTTTCCTCCATGTTTTGTGTTTTCAGTTAAGCCCCAGGGAGCTTCCAGAAGTGGACGAGCCACAGGCGACGGAGATTTCTCAGGAGGTCCCTAGTCTTGGTATGCATATTTAATTGTGAAATCTTGTATACAGTCAACCTTAGCTACACATTAAATATTGTTTTTTTTTATTAATAGATCAGTGTAACTGACTCCTTTTTCCCCATATAAGATAAACAGCTTCAGAATCTCAGAGAGCTTCTGAGTTCGGTTACTGTCCCAGCATCAGCAGAACAGGAGGAGGACACACCAACGGTATGTTTCCTCTTCCTTTTGCTTTTTGTATCCCACCAGAAGGTGATGGGATGTCAGGCATGGAAATGGTTTACTATTATCCTTATGTGCTGTGATATTCAGTATTGGTCAAATATGATTTTCTGTTTTCAGGTCCATACAACTTGTGCTTGCCCACTGTGTGCTGTCCAAATTGTTCCTACAAATGGACCCTGGGGAAGAGAATTCTCAGAGGAAAAATTGTAAAAAGATGAACCGGAGGGCTGATAGCTTAGAAATACTTTGTGTTTTCTCTTTATTAGTATTAGTTGGGTTTAGGAAAAGGAAGTCCTAGATCCGACAGTCCAATGCGTGGCTCCATCTTTTCTTTTCTTTTAACCAGTCCTCTAGACACTTGTAGTTTTGAGTTTGTTTAATAAATTGTATTGTATTATTTAATAAAACTTAAATTTGGTTTCTGTGTCTTTAATCTTATATGTTGCTGGTCACTAAGCACCAGCCAAACAGTGTTTTGGGGAGGTAACAGTCATGTAATCACTGTAGAACAGAAACAGATGGTATTGCTAACTTTCATACTTTGTGTTGCAAATGTAGATGACTTTGAGTAGATGACTTTTTGAGGTTTTTGTATGTTAAATCTATTTAAGACATTACTATTATAATAAGCAGTGTGGTTGTCTCTAACATAGCAACATTTGCTCAAAGTTGTATTTTATCTGGTGAAATGCATGAAAACATACCCTACATGTCAGTAGGCATAACTCACCCACCTACTTGCAGCTATACTCAATGCTTTAAACTCAATGTATGCTGAAATAATATACAATTGTTAATTTATTAACTTAACTTAACTTAACTTAATTTATTAAGTCATGGCAGCATTAGGGTTATCACGTGTCTCATTTACAACTTACAAACTAAATTATTCAGAGACCACTCAAATTCTCCATGACTTCCAATTTGTTTTGAAAAATGAAAGTGGACCTGTGGATGAGAGGGAGAACGAGGAGGAAGAGATGCGGATGAAGAGAAAAAGATGCAGAGGGAGACTTTCCATGAATTAATGTAGAGATGCTGATTTGACTCATTTTCATTTGTCTCCATTGTGTTGTTATGGACGCCGAAAGTACATTCACGTTATTTTCATTTCCAACTCAAACAGGAACATTTACTAACTCTAAACGTAACTTTAGGGCAACAGTTGTCCTTCAATACCGAGAATACATTTCATTCTTATTTATTGTTTACTTTTGCCAAGGAAGAAGTAGTAGACACAACAATATATGACTGGGGCAGTGGGCTTCCTCCGCTGCACTACCAAGGGGCATGCGGACGAGTTCCGCGAGGCGGGCCATTAGGCGACTTCCGCCGGGCATAGTTGTGGCGGAACTAGCGCGTTCGGCAACGGTTTTAACACTTCTGCCCAAAATATCTTAAATAGACAACATATCAACCTTTTTTTAAGTGAGATGAAATGGCTTTAATGTTATAATGAGATCGGCTTCCCTAAATATGTCATATAAGATCCAATAAATCTATTTTATCTCAACCCTAATTTGCAAACAACCAGAACTACTGACCCAAATACCCCATTTGTACAATACCAGCCAATATTTCACAAACAAACTATTATTTGTAATGTAGAACTTATATTGCAATGTATCAACAAGTTCGGCAGTTCCCTACAGTTTATGTCTGTAACAGATAAGTTATATATGTATTACACAAATATTTAACCCCAACCCAGCTCGAAAACGAGAAAAACTACAACTATGGCTAACTACAGTATTTGAGTGCATGACGCATCGCTGGGAAATGTAGTTTTATAAAAAGATTTAATTGTTTTCATTAATTGGAACTTGAATTATTCTAAATTGAGAGTACTGTGAGGTGTTTCATGTGATGCTTTACACATTTATGTAATCTGATTTAAAATATCTTATAATTAAATGGTTGAAATGTTATGTAAACTATAAATTACCCAAATGTTATATTGCCCCTAGGTGTGTATTATATCACATTATAGCCCAGGCCTGGACATTTCCATAACTGTTAGTTCCATGTCTGTACGACCTTTTGAAGCTGAATTATGAGCCTTCAAGCATGCACTAAGGTCAAGGTTCAAAGGTCAGTATTTCTGAGTAGGAGCCCAGTAGAATCCTCACACTGACACAATGTTACATTGTAGGTCGAGACCTTTCCAACGATATATTTTGTTTACCTCTAAGACAAAGATTTAAAATTTCTCATTTCATGGACACAGCATATCAAGCCTATTGAAGCCTACGCTTCAGACAGTGTCTGTGTGTGTCCATAAAATGTGAAATATTTTCAATAGATAGAGATGGTAAATGAGAGACAGAGTTGATAGATAGATGTATAGAGATAAGAGAGATGATAGATAGATTGATTATTCTGTCCCCTGTCAGATTATTACCCTCAAAGTGCTATGGATGGCTTGTCAGATATTGAAAATTGTATGAGAAAATTAAAAATGTGTTTCACAGTTTTAACAAAATGCAGCCTACAGTTGGAAAGGCCTCGACCTGGAGAGTAATATGTCACTATGAATAGTCTACCTTTAGCCTACATGTTTCCTGTTTTGAAATACGGAGGAGAAGGGGATGATGTGGTCCTTATTTAATCCACTGCCCATGTTTAAGGGAATGATGTCTACTGTCTCATTTTGCTTTATTTGTATTTATATATTTTAAGATTTTACATTGGAGGGACGAATAAACAGATGAGACATATTGCTGCAGACTATTGTAGCTGGAAAAATGGAAAGAGCTCACTTTTTTCTTATTTCTTAAAATAAGCCCTCATATTGATGGCCTATTTATTTTATACTTGTGGATTTTGTGACATGATGGTAATATGATTCAAGGGAATCTCAATGTGTGAAGTGAAGGTGTTTGTCTAATTTTGTTTTTATTGCTTAGGCCTTAGCCTGTCCTTTACTGCAGGTAAAGAGGACATCCATGATGTAAATCAGGGGTCACCCACACAGTGCCCGCGGGCGCAGGTAGCCCAAGGACCATATGAGGCGCCCGCAGGCCTATTCTAAAAATAGCATAATAATCTGTTTCCACCTTTTTTAAGTCATTGTTGATCATTATTGTGAGAAATCATCAACATGATCAGTGTCGTCACATCATTAATCATTAATAATAATATATAACTAAAAGCAAACTGAGCAGATGTGTTATTTCAGAAGAGTGTCAAACTGGGTGCCCTTTGTATGACTCAGTACCCATGAAGTAGCCCTCAGGTTCAAAAAGGTTGGTGACCCCTGATGTAAATGAACACATAGACAGACAACTCAGGATGTTGAGAAACAATGACCACATATGCCTACAATTTATTTTTAAATTCCTCTTTTATTCTTTTGTTTCATAATTGTTGTCTGTACATTAGGCCTAAATGTACTGTATGCCCTTAGTTATAATTCAGTTAAGTGCTATATGAACTATATTATTTAATAGGCTACACAGACAAATAGACGAGATGGCACAGCGAAGACACAATTCTATAGGTAGTTTTTGTGAGACATGTTAAGTATATCAATAACAAAATCTCATCATGGGAATTCACTTCCGGTCTACGCATTTGCAGTTCAGCGCCACATTTACCTCTGCAAGTGACGTAATTAACTTTTTTTTTTCTTTTTTTATAATAAACAAATTCATCGTCTAAATTATTGAGTTAATTAAGTAAAAAAGTGAAGTTTAATATTAACAATATTGGTTGATTGATATAAATGGAGGAAGAAAAATTAAGTGACTACTGAAAGGTTCAATGCCTATACCAGCCTTGGATGTTTGTACTTGTGTACTGTTACATCTACATTGTAGACAGAAAGCATGTGGACTAAATGGCAATAACTGGTTCATCGCTCCCTTTGGCATTACCTTACCTTGTCCCAGGTTTTTCATTCCACAGCCCAGGCATAAAATGTCAGATCATTCAATTATGAGGATGATACCAGAATATATTTCAGTTATTTTTGTAAGCAAGGAGTATGCTTATTTTTTCCCGGTTGTTGACTTAAAACCTTGAACTTATTAAAAGCAAACATCAACATGGAAATTGACAGTGTGGAAAATGCGTCCGGCCGACGGCCTTCGTTCTCTAATGGGATTGAAACTGAAAGTGTTCTTCGGCACCATGTACACTATTCTTTTCCAGTAGGCCTAGGTGGCTGGATAATTTAACAACCAACTGTGTGATAAATGTATATTAATTAAACAAAAATATCCAAACTTATTAAATTCAATTAATGCATGTTGGGGCTAATGGTGATATAATAACTACTAACCCCTCTCTTTGGCATCATCTTACATTGGGTGTCATTCCACCAAGCATAATACATTTAGATCATGTGCCTGTATATGAAGATGAGTGTTAAGAAAGGGGACAAATTGGTTTGCAGCAAGAGCAGGGTGCAAAATGAAGTAGACTGATGTATTTAACACTTAGTAAAATGTCTTGTAGTAAGAATTATATAAATAATAGGTGGATTAATCTAAATATTCCAATAGAAAATAAAATCACTAAATGCTTATGTTTTTGCAAAAGTGCACCCATTTAGTACTTCAATTGACCAACTGTAGACAATCATAAAAATCAAGTGTATAGGAACAGTACCAGAAAAAGTAAAGACGTATTTCAAAGTTAGTTATTTCCCAAAGGTTTTAGAATGTAGTTACATAAAAGAATGAACTCAATTCAATCAATTCAATTATCTTTATGTAGCGCAACATCAAAACAGAAATCAAATAGAGGTGGTCCAGAACAAACTCTTAAATGTACAGACAACAAAAAGGAACAACTACACCAACAAGGAACGACTGATGGAGCCTCTGGTCGGGTGGTCATCCGTCTAAACTGGCTGGGTCTCGAGAAAGAGACAGGGTTAGAGGCACAGCAAGAGAGGGAGAGAGGGAGACACAATAATAATAACATTAGTAATTGACTAATAATAGCACCCAAAGCCGCTGCTTTGCGTCAAGGATGCTCTGGTACATTGAGAGGGAGACACAGCAACAATAACAAAACAAACAGTAACAATAACATTAGTAATTGACTAAAAGTAGCACCCACAACCGTGCTACTATAAGTATCACCTCCACCGTATTTACTGTTAAAGTGCTCCGAATCATCTGGCATAAAAAAGGCTTAAAATGCATCGGTGATTTATTTATTAATGATCTATTTGCTAATTTTTCCCAATTGACAAAACATTTTGGTATCGAAAAGACAAATTTTTTCCGATTTCTGCAAATCAGGCATTTTACGCAGAAGTTAATTCCCCAATTCCCTTATAAACCGCCAGCCAATCATGTCGATTTGTTTCTTTCTGTAAACCCCACATTAAAAGGCTCAATTTCTATGTTTTTGGCATTGCAGCCAATCCATTTGGTGTTAGTTGATCAAAACAGCAATATAAAATACATTACCACACTGGATGTTGTTAACAAATGTGTTCCTGTGGCTCCCAGGAGTTTTTCCACCTCATCCCACTGTGAGACACACAGAAAAACATCATTAGGATAACATTGATATTAAGTGTTTGGGACAAATAGCACTATGGTGGCAGAGCCTCTCACAATGATACATGGAATCTTCATTCATGTATGTTATTAGTCTTTTTTTCATAATCCTAGATTTGAATGAGCAGTGTCAGTTAGAACATGTTATCCACATACTATAATTTATATATATTATACACTTTTAATTGCATGATAACATGCATTCCCCTGCCTATTTTTGTGGATGGAACAAAGACTAACTCAGAGTAACTGAGTTACCTAGAAAAGCATGATAAAAGTGCAAAATGGCATACAACGTTTTGAACAAATTGGAAACATTATATTGCTATTGCAGAGAGGGTAATTATAGTTGTGTGATGTTTAAATGATATCCAATGCACTACACTGGCCAAAAGCCTTACTGTCAGTTTTTCCCAAGCCAAAGTAAATTAAAATTCAGAAAACACTCACCATCCAGAGCAAGGATGCCACTGCACTAAGACCTCAGCACACTGTAACACAGAAAAGAAAAAATTGTTCAGTTGTTTTGTTTATGTCGATAAGCTGTAGACACATCACAGCACACAGTAGGACTCTATTAGCCGTTTCCAATAGTTGCATTACAGTGAATTTCCATTTTGTCACAGTAGGTATATGGTAGTCAGCTTTAATGAAGAGTAGAAAAGGGCGAGAGGGCACATCAACATTTTTCTTAATGAAAGTGGTATAAAGCTTTAATGATCCTTGAACTCCGATAGATAACATTTTTAAGAACACAAAGTAAATGTCTTGTGTTTTTGTACACACCATACACTAAACTCTTACACATTTTGGACATTTTTTCAGTTAAGGTTCTGCTCCCTCAGTCATTTCTTGAGACTTTACTATTTGAGAAAAAATACTTTGAAACATCATTTATATTATATATTATATTTTCCTCAGGGAAGTATATAATAAAGCTTAACAATGTTTTTTCAAATGGCTGAATTGTGGTGGCCTACAAAAATGTTGAAATAAAAATTGTGTGGCGATCATCTGGAGAATACAAATACTGGCTACACTTTTTATACCTAGAAGCCTGTTCTGGGGCTCTGCCGCAAATTCATAATACTTTTTTTCCACTACAATAATGTATTTGAAATTTTGAGTGCACTGAGCCTATAAGTACTCTATGTAAGTGTACTTAAGAAAGAACCTGATTTCGGACTAGGGATGTGAACAATGTGACGATTCTCGATACGTTAAATCACATTCCCAAAAAGCGTCCGCCCGAGCAAAGCAGCGAGTGGAACGCTGTGACGGTCACCAAATCACCGGGAGACCTCGCCAGTGTGAGTGAGTGAGCCGCCATGCAGAAAAACTCTTTGGTTTGACGGCTACAATTATAGTCGGGGATATTCTGCCCGTTATAGTTGTCTAGGGGCACGGCTTCCGCGATCTGTTTGTATGTCTGGAGCCCGAATACACAAAGCCAGCAAACTGACTGTGCGAATTAAGGGACTGTACAGAGAGTCGCCTCCCTCCGTTAGTTTCTGTTTTCAGCCAAATAAGTTACATTCACCTCCGACTCATGGACAGCGTTTAGTTAAAGCATATAATTTTTATTATCAAAAAGGCTTTGATGCAAATTCTGAAGTCTGAACACACAGCGGCAGCAGTGTTGTTTTAAGGAAAGCGCAGTTTATCAGCACCACAACTACGTGGTGCTGCCGCAAAAAAATAGGCACACTTTTTTTGTTTGGCACAGTAAATAGATCGATTTGTCGATTCATGCCTCCAACAAGTCGACTCACAAATAATGAGTCATTTAAAATCCCTATTTCGGACACAGCAAATGTTTGACGTGTATAATGACATGTATTAGTGACCACATATTGAGCACCTTTTTAGCAGTTATAAACTACTTTAAGCTTTAAAATGTACCTGTAATCTGTAAATGGCATGCACTTGTTTGCTGGTGACATGCTACACATGACAGGCCATACATACCAGAGCTTGCATGGCTCCCACTGCACTTGCTTCATCTTCTGTCCCTGAAAAATAGAGAACTGTTTGAGTTACGATTATCTGGATGGCATAAAATGTAGCCCATTGCATTGAATTGAATATTTTACAACAGTTACAAAATACAGCCCCATCAACTGTTAAGCACTACAAAAAGTGGAGTCAGCGATCCCAGATTATGCTTGTTATTTTAATTGATCACCGAAACAACAAGAAACCCTTGACTAGGGGCAATCGTATGGGCACCTTCAGTGTGCAGTGTGGCCGCTCTAATCTGTTACTAAAAAAAAGGTAGATGCAGGATGTGTGTTCCGGGCCTAATACCTGTTCAATAGCATAGTTGTTACTGCTATCACTGACACCGTCCGTAGCTGAATGGTTAGATAAATGTTAGCAGACTTTGACCCAATCCCTTTGTTTAGATGCCCGTTTACAGAGCCTTAGCTACGTAAAAACACTGGGCTTTTTTTCAGCACAGACTCTTTACAAAATGTTGTTGTTCATGTATAAACATTTGCCTGGCTCACACCGAATACCTTGAACGTGCAATTAAAATCTAAATCTATCGGCACAATCATATCAAAACTAGCTCAAGCATGCCTCTTTTTGACAAATATATGTGGGGGGGATGTTTGAGTGGGATTGTTTACCTTAATAACTTTGCTCTTGGCTACTCTCTTCACAGGGTAAAACCCTTTCTCCCTGTCACGTGTTCACATTCTGAAAAGGAAAGTTAATTCATTAAATATTGAATCCACAAATTAAATCGTCTCAGTTTTTCTAACAGTGTAACTGTTATACATTTGACACATGATGCAAACTTAAAAGGTCACAGCCAATTTTAGATGTAAAAACAGACTTCAATACATCAATAAAAGTAGTAGACAAATGTTTGTATTTCTACACATTTACGCACCATTCCTTTTCCTTGGCACCCGTGGACTAGGACCAGGGTAGTCATGTTCCACACCATCATCTGTCAATTACAGGAACTCAAACTAGTCAATCCATCTACACCTCAGCAACTGATATTTTAACACAGTTCTAATATAGACCAGTTTTTGATTGAATGCAGCTAATGATTGACACTTGTTACAACTATGATGTGTTTTGAAATCGTATGGTCAGTATCGGTAAGAAAAAAACTATTGTCTTTGCTCTAAGTTTTATGCCAAGCTACAAAAATACACAAACAATCTGAGTCCTAAATAACGGAATTCAGGCATGGTTATAGGTACAGAAAATAGTTTAATTGCCTTTACACTAAGAAATAATTTTTATTTACTATATTGAATTTTAGTAGGTAGAATCACACCTATGTTATTCCATTCAGCCTGCACTGGCTGGAGCAAAAGTCCCAAAGTGTCCTGAAATTCACACTTGAGCACTTATCACAGTAAAAAGTCGTCTCTAAGTTCGATTAAATCAGGTATTTTATTTCTCCTTTAAAACCAGCTTAAATTTAAGTAGAGGAAGAGATCCTTTGCTCTTAACCTGCTCGAATGAACACATTACAACCTCACTGACATCAATATGTATTATGTTTTTTCAAATGTGATTTCCGTCCAATTCGCGTGGGGCTCGTTCAGATAATAGACTAGACGGTGATTAAAAGAAGTGCTCAATGAAAATGAACCTGTAAAAATGATCTAATGTTGCTTAGATTTTTATTATTTCCCTATTTTACTATAATTACATTTTCATGTGGATATATGTGTTTAATTTTTGTTTAAATGTATATGCTTGAAAGTATTTCTCCTTCCTTTGAAGTTGCCTAATTACCTTTATATGCACCTTATGCTCCTGTAAGGGATAGCCTTTTAGATAATGTAAACAGATTATTAAAACTATGTTGTCCTAAGGCTCATACTTTCATATTATTATATATTATGCTTTTTATCGTCCTCTGACAAGATATATAATTGTTTTTAACAACTAATGACCATTTACGAAGATGCTGTTTAGGTTATATCAACCTTCAGTATATGTATTTCTAACTGACTTTGTACACAACAATGTTTAAATAAAATTTAAAAAAAATATAGCCTTTCAGCTAACGTTAGCTATCAAGTAAAAGGCTATAGTTGAACTTGTTGACGTTATCCTACGTTTTAACTAAGTCTAACATTAGTTGCTTTCTATTTTACAGCTACATAAATATACATAGCATGACAACATCAATGGACAATCTTATAAAACCCCTTTCAAACAAAGATATTAATAAATTAAAACATCATCTGACGCATGCTCAACTTACCAGATCGAAAGATACTAATCTTTTTCTTTGTTTGCTGTAATGTTGACATTGACATCAATGGTCGCCCCCATGGTCGCCCCCTGTTGGTAGCATGGTTGGTGGTCCTCCAGCTATGCAAACAGGCGTGAGCTCTTGACTCGGCGAGCAGGTTTCTTCTTCCTTCCTCGCTGTTACCATTTCCTGTTCGGCCGGGCTAGGCTAATGCTAACAACTGTTTAGAAGGATGTGGATGCAGCAGGCTAACCTATCAGCAATCTAAACAACACGTCACCCTTGCACTCAGATACATGTGTTTCTAATAAGATGATATCATTAAAAGTTACATAAAGTAACAGTTTATTAACACAACAGCGGAAAACATGTGAGCTGCTTGTTTAGCGATAGCAGCGTCCCTAGCAACCTGACGTCATTGAAACGTGTGGCAAGCGAATGGGCAAGCGAGACCATAAAATATTCCTAATAACTATCAAACTAAAGATCAGACACATTCACTGACTGAAGATTATGCAAGTAAAAGGTATATTTCTCGCTAGAAATGTAATTAGAAACACGTTTAATGTAAACACTGACAGTGAGAATACTTCATGATTTCAGGTGCTCCTTTAGCCAATGGGATGAATGCTTTAAGTAGTCTCTATGTGCAGCCATCGGTTCGTCCGTTAGCCAATGGGATGAATGCTCATAGCGTCTCTATAAGATGCCATCGGGTTAATATGCGCGTTCCCTTGGCTTCATATATGCCGCGGAGGGGTTACATTGAAATGAGTTGAGAACCCCCCTGCGTGGAATGAAGACGCACACGGGTACCCTTTTGCGATAGCAGCTGACGCCAAAAGCCCCTGACCAAGCGGAGCTTATCGACGCGTTCGGAATGAGAATGTGTTGTTTCAAACTACCCGGCAACCAGAGCAGGTCCCGTGATGCCTTCTGGCGAATCACCAAATCACTCCTCACACTTTCACTATTTGTTACTAATCAAAAGCAAATGTCCATATTTTGATCCTATAAGATTATACTTGAGATACAGAACTTTCTAATAGTACCATGGTTATTAAGAGTCAGACAACGGTCGCGCTGCTGTATGTTACGTTACAATGCTCACTTTTGGCAAAACCTTGGAGCAAAACTCAGACGCAAGGAAAAATAAAAATAAAATTAAGCTGAAGCCATATTATTTTGGATTTCAGTTTTCACACTCAGCTGGAAAAACAAAAAAATAGCTGAGAGGAAAAACCTTCTACGATAGAAAAGACTGTGATTAAATAAACAGACTAAGATAAAAAGAAAGAATACACTAGACTATACTAAAGTAAAGGCAACTTGTAAAAAGTTAAAGTTTTAAACTCAAAGAGCCCACGCACCAGCTGTATCTTCAAAGATCAGCTCAGAGTGTGTAGGAAGGAAGGATAGACGCCATAAATATGGCCACTACTTTTTAGGGCTACTATATGGTCTGTATTTCCCCTAAGGTGTGAATTCCCAGGCACGGTCTGTGGGAACCTGTAAAAGTTTTTCTACCCACAGTTTACTTCTCTTCACACTCTGAGATCAAATGTACAAATGTATTAAACATCTAAATAAAATAAAGATAATAAATCGGTCCCCAGGGCAGACAATATTCCACACGGCATTGTGTAATGTATATTGAGCTAAAAAGGGTTCAACACTGAATCAAGGAAGAATGAGGTAAGGTGTCTCCACTTTATTTAATTTCTCAAAGGAGTATTCTCAGTCGTATCTTTAACTCATCAACCAAACACAGTGTTGAATCTCTTAACTCTTGTGTTGTATGTGCATTTTGGAAATGAGAACAAATTTCTCTTTTAAAATGAACCACATCTTATGTGTCCAGTAAGTTCTACAAAGTTTGTGCACCAGAGTAACTTATCGAGGCCATTTCGATGGTCACTCTGGTGTGTGCATTTTCTTACTCTGGATGGAAAATCAAAGTTCTCTAGCCATAGGCTATTTAGGCCTTTCTATTCCTATTTCTCGGTTACCAATAGACTATCCTGTCTGACTGCTTTAACAATCATTTTTAGAACCTCTATTTCTCTCATTAAAAACCCAAACCATAAAACCTTAAACCTATATTAAATAGATTACTTCACCTTTGTAGGCTAAATGACAAAGATTGTTTGTGAATATTTTGCGAGTAGTTCTACTGCGCTAATTTCAAACTGTTTCTATACTGACTCGCGGTTAAAGCTTCAGAGCCGTCTCTTCTCTTTGCTCTGAAAAACCATTTTCCTCTCTCTACGAATGTTTAATGAAAATAAATGCCTGAAAGACTACCACTAACGTTCATGAGGTTTTTAGTGTGAGCGCAGCAAGTATTAGTGTAAATGGAAAGCTTTGTCTATTTTTACCATTTTTAAATCCACTAAAACAGAAGACATGCTGCTATAGCCTATCTAGTGCGCTTCATGTGAAAAACTATATTCCTGTTTTTATCTGCTTCAAAATAAAAGCCTACTTACGTTTGCTATTAATCATGCTTTTTAATGTGAAGGCGCAAAGGAAATGCCCCGTTTGCACGCAGTCGCTAACTTTACTGTGGTAACATAGAGCGCACTATTTAAAGTGAGAGCCATGCTTGTCCCGTTTACAAAATGTAAGAGTTTGTTAAATGTTAAAAACACAGCGAGCACCTATTTCCCCATCTTATCAACGGATGGACTCAATAACTTACTCATATAAGACTATTTTACCCCATATTTTTCGAAAGTTGATTTTGAGCTCTCAAAGCTTTCTTACTGTAATCTAGAATTGCTTTTTTTTCTGACAATTTGGAAAACCTTGGTGAAATGTTTGTCACCTCTGCTCCCCCGTTTTTTAATGACTCCCGGGGTGCAGACTCCATTTTGATTTCCCTGGGTGCAAACTGCATGTCTCTCAAAATGGAGGAGAAGGAGAAAAGGAAGAATTACCCTCTCAAAAGTCCCTATTTAGAAAATAAATTAGGCTACTACCACAATGGTTTTCATCGGTTATGGTCCTAATAGTTTAACATGTAAATCTATGTGTACCATTAAAATAGTCAGAAACTTCAAAATCTACTATTGTTTCGTGTAAGAAAAAATTCTTAAAGAGGTTGCTCTCTCCTCTTGTGGAGGCCTTAGGCTCTCTCTCTCTGTTCATGTATACAACAGAGTTAAACCGCATCTATCCTTTATTGTAAAGTAAGCTACAATCTAGCCACTAAAAAACAAATGACGGGTGAGTAAAAGTGAAACACCTTTACTATATATGGTGGTAACAAGCCTTTTAATTCCTTTCTTGGATCCCTGAGTCGTACACTAATTTGATCAGATTAACTGGACTTTCACCTGTTCTGGACATCGCCTTTTTCGATTCCAGTGAGAAAGGGGAGGTATTATATACTTATCTTTTTAAATATATCCTACCGCCTGGCTTCGATTATTACAAACTAATAACCACAAGTACTTGTAACACCTAAACTTAGTACGCAGAAACAATTGAACTATCTACTAAATCCCTTTCTGTCTACTTTGAGTTTTATCTCAATCAGAAAGCGCTTTTTTACTGAACCTAGCCTATAACATCTTACCTAAACAGTTTTAATCTCCCCATTTTAAACAGACGATTCCTACTTTACATAAGAAAGCCGGCCGAGTTTTTAGAGGAAGACCAAATAGCCTCCTGTCCAGTGTATTAGTTACTAGATTTAAGTAAAGCAGAAGAAACAAAAAACTTAATCTCCAATTGTGCTGGTTCGTGCGTTATATTTTTATTAAAGGAAATTTAACGCAAATTGGAGACACGTCGTATTTTTATTCCTTCTGGCAGACATTAATTATTTCCTCGGCTTGTTTTCGCCGGTTGAAAAAGACTCTCTCCCTCACGGGAGTTTCAGGTCCTTGTATTTTAAGCTCGGAAGAAAGTTATTTCTCTATCCCTTGTATATATATATATATATACACAGTTATATGAAACTAACTATCTTACTCGAGCCCCACCACGGGCGCCATAATACGATTTCGACTTGAAAAGGTCTAATCTAAATGAAAAGCTAGTATCAAAAGGTTTATTAGTTATGTCCTATCAAACCCATATTAACCAACTTGTAGCACAATGCTTAAATTGTCTATTATTCCTTCATAAAGACGACTCTCCGCTCACCACCGTTCCTACAAGAGACGCGAACCCCGTCCTCTTTGTTTAATAGCGCTAGATTTACCCTCTTTACCACCTGAGTTTTACATTTATAGAAAGTATAATATTCAATATATACCACTGTGTTGAAAAGTGTCTATTTTATCAGAGCCCCCTCATCCTAGGATGAGGCCGACCTCCTCTAAACTATTAACCCTTTCTAGTATTGCTTCTCAAAATACTTCTCTATGTTTTAGAATAAATATTTCAATTCGCAAGTTATTGTTTGTAAGTTGTACGTAACTTAGTTTGTAAACCACCCTTCTACTAAAATAGAACAGATATACTATTTTCAGAATATAAACATCTAGTTTAATCTGGGAAGGTATTTATAACCTATTCTTTTATTTTTAAAGATTAGGTGTATCAACATATTCTCTCCTTACAGAGAGGTTAGTTGTATGAGGTTGTGTATGTTTTAAATCAGTAATGTGCCGTTGTGTGGAACAAATTGAACTTACCTCCCCAGGGACGAAACCATCTCTTTGAAGAAAAAACCCTATACCTAAAGTCCTTCTGTTCCAGTTATAAACTAATTCACAACTGAGGCTTTACAACATTTAAGGGATTTTATTTACAAAATACAAGAGAGTATAGGTAGAATACATAAAATGGACCAGAAAGGAAAAGAAAAGAGGTTGTATGCCTATAACTCATTCAATAGAGTTATTTTGACTTGGTTCTCGTTTCTAAATTTGTTGTAGCTCGTGAAACAATACCCCAACACTTGCATGAGTGCCGGTAAGTATTATCTTACGCGCTACGAAAACTTAATGTCGTGCAAGAGGCTAGACAGATACCTTTGTCGTTGCCTATTAAAGAAAGGCTCTCCCATTGGATAAAGGTTCCACATAGATATCTGTCTTTTTTCCTGCAACTCATTCCGTTTTCCTATGTATAAAAATTCTTGATCAAGTCATTCTTAGTGTCAAGAGGTTCAAAGATGTGTTTTTAAAAGACTTTGCCTCTAAGTACTTCGAAGTCCAAAATCTTTCAGAGTATTTTGAACTCACAAAGTTTTCTAAGTTTTTCTTCTGCCTCCATGGTGGGAGACAGAGAGAGCTGGAACAGAGTAGTGTCTACAAAAAGCGGCCCCAAAAAGCCCTGTCCTGCTCAAAACTTGTTGTTATATACTGACTTGAAAAACCAATGAGACTTGTGAGAGGGAGGAGTGAAAAAGACACAGCTGCACGGGGGAGCCCCGGTAGCCCCCTCCCTCCACTCTTTCCTACTGTATGGCCATATAAGGTCCTTCCCCCTACTCACTTCCTATGGCCCTATGGTCCTCCCCTTTCTATTCTGTTTCATTAAACATTTCCTACTTTTACCTATGACAAAAGGATATACAAATGTCACAATATATGCACAAGTAATAAGTTGCATCAAAGTCACCTCACTCCACAGTATGGGTTGGATTCACAGATAAATGAATGCTTGTTGACCACTGCACAGCCGGGGAAGGCAATGATGAGCATGTGGGAGGGAGAAATCGGGGAGACGGAGGGGAGGCAAGCAGCAGATAGAGGAGTGGGAGGAAGAATACATTACAGCTGTGATAGGGATGGAAAGAGGAGTGAAAAAAAACCCAAAGGAAAGGTACAGGAGAAGGCAATGAAGACATGGAGACTTGGGGAACGAGGGGCGAATAAGGCACATTAATTCAGATTGTAAGATGAATTTAGATGTACAATGTTTGGAATGCACTGACAAGAAAGTCATGGACAGAGGCTGTGATCAAATGAGGGGAAGAGAATAAGAGAATGGCAAATGATATTAACCTTTATTTCACATTCTGTTTATATACTGTATATATATACCTACACTGTATTTGCACTATGCCTCTGCACTATCTTTTGTGTCAATTTAGGTCTTAGGTAGCTCTCTTCACTTGTGTCTTGTGGTTGTCACTGAATAATTTCAGGGCTAACGACTACTGGCTATATTTGCTTCGCATATGACAAATAACCAATCTTGTAAGTGTGTGCAACAGGACAAAATGTGTAAATCCATTTACCAGACATCTTAGTGAAGCCTGGTGTGGTCTGAGGTGCGACATACTGGAAAATGTCCATTACTGGTTTAATTTTTTTACTTCTATTATCATGCTACAATTCAACATGTTTTTGTGGAACAATCTGTCATGGCTTCATGCCTGGTGTCACACGGTCACAGATTGTGACCAATATTTCATTAGACCCATCTCGCACAGTGCGTAATGCAGTGAACCAGCGTGGTCCATGTCGTCGCACATTGAATATAGGGGCTTTGAAGTGAAATAAAATTGGGTGGAAATAAGGGGGAGAGGGACAATTGATAGGTTGCCAAATACATTAGGAGAGGGAGTGGGGGTGTGATCCACTATTCTGACATGTAGGGAGAGGCCAGAGACAGACAGTGCAAAAGCAATAGAGACACACTCAGATTCTGAGAGAATGCCAGGTGGTGGTATTATGTGGGAGGTGGAGAGAGAAAGCAAAGCAAAGCAGAGGTCAGGGTTAACTGCTGTAGTCTGCCTTTCTCACTAGGACCTATCACAACCTTTCAACTCACTCTGGTGGAACACACATACACACACACACACACACACACACACACACACACACGGACACACACACACACACACACACACACACACACACACACACACACACACACACACACACACACACACACACACATTGCATTGCCTCCACTGTGAGGTGGACAGACTAAATAGAGACAAATAGTAGTGCTGTAAGTGGTTCAGAGATGGAGAGGGAAATGGAATTAAGAAAGTGTTTCGGATTAAAAAAACGCTGGTGCGAGATCATACTCTTTGTAAGTGTGTGCATGAGTGCGTGTGTGTGTGTGTGTGTTTGTAATCAAACATGGGTTATTTTGTCCAATGAAAGAAAGTGTTGCATACACTCTGTGTCTGTCTACAACCTGCTGCGTGCTTTGTCTGTCTGGCAGATTTGGTCAAGGTAATGGACTGGCCACCTCTGAGCCTTTTGTCAGACACTTTTAAAAAATGGATGAACTGTGTCAAAGCATGAGGCTCAACTAAATAAAAGATGAGATTGATGGTCTAAACCCAGACAATGGGACATTAGTTAAAGTACACTTAGCGTGGGTCAAGCTGCACAAATGTTTGATCATAAGACCATGATGTCTTACACTGTTGCTTATACGGCAGCTGTCACCAGATGAGCAGTAATCCCCATGTCTATCAGATGATTCTTGTGATTTTAAACTGGGGAAGTCACCTTTTTTTAAAGTATTTTTTTCTTGTGCCATGCCAGAGTATAAACTACCATTTTTTTATAGTTTTATTCACATTTTTGAAGGCGCTATGAGGAGAATAGGGAGTCTGACAGGAGAAGATAATAAAGGGTTGAACAGGAAAGAGGACACCAAAGGCAGCTGTGACATCACCTGACCATACACACACACACACACACACACACACACACACACACACACACACACACACACACACACACACACACAATGCGTTTCCATGTGTAACACCCATGGCTTATTTACCCAAACCTCTGTTTGAATGGTTTACAGATTAAAGTTACAATCAATGAGGATAAGGGAGATTAGTGGGGTTTGAGATTTTTCCTACATACGTTAATTTCTTCTTATCGTCTTGACTTCAGCTGCAGAGTATTTACTTGCGATGGTTTCATGTTGAAATGTCTTATTAAGCACCACTCCCTTAAGGAATAAGACAGAGGGTGTCCTTGTTCTATCAGACTGACTCACAGGCGGTGTGATATTGACGGACATGGAACCCCCAGAAGACCCTATAGTCAGACAGAAACGGTGAGCAACTGTTTATATGCAGCATAGTCTCTCTAGTCTCCTCCAGGTCTGTTTATCAGCTCCCTCCTTCCTCCTCTCCACCCACCATTTATCATTTACCCTCTTTTTATTTTTATTTCGTCCTCTCTCCCCGTCATGTCTAGGAACTAAATTAAAAATGGTTCCCTCTATTTTGCACCATTCAACCTGTTTTTGTTTTGCAGCAGGGGACGCTTGATGGCTGATGGCAAAGTTTCCTTACATGAATTAGTCATACACTTTATGTATTATTAAAAAAAAAAACGTTCTCACTTACTTACTTACTACAAATATCTTACTCTAATGCAAAGTTGTCCTGCAGTCAAAACACAGTTATAGGTAGATGTGGTTTTGAAAAAACTGGCAATATTTCCTGTCTTCTTTTGTCGTTATTGCACATTTGATATCCCTTTAATGGATTTCAATTCTACATAATTACAGCTTCTTTCTGCCGCCTTAGCTTGAGAAATGGCAGAGCAAATTGAAAGATCAAACAGTCAACAGATCACCTGATATCGTACTGCTTTGCAGAGCGGCTCGGTTTAAACAATAGCAGCCAAAGGAAAGCAGAATAAAAAAAGAAACTTCTGATAAATAATTCAACCAGGCAACAAAGATTGGAAGTACCGTGTCTGCAAAATAGAAGTGACGTTATCAGCAGGCTCAGATGCTTGTTTGGAGTTGCAATTGTTTATCAAAGATGTAAGAGGTGCGCTTGGCGGTATACAGCATGAGGCAGAATTCATTATGTGAGTGTGAATGCGACACAAACCCGAAAATGTACAATGTCAACTTATCTCTGCTGATATGTAGGATAAATGTATATACAGATACAGATGTATCTGTGTGGTAATGTTATAGGCTGTTGTGTTTAGATAGATTTATCTTCTTCCACTCTCCTAATCTCTAATCCCCTCGTCGCACAGCTGGGGCACTGCGAGTGTGTGTCTGTGTGTGTTTAGCTGCATGCGTGTCCATGTTGCAGAGTTGCATTTGGATGTGTGTGACAGACTAAGGCTGTCTGAGGGGCTTGGGCGAAAATAACAACAACAACAACAACAACAACAACAACAAATAAATTAAAAATGGCACCAGCTGCATGTGGCGAGGTCCCAGCCCCGTACAACGTTAGTCAGAACAGTTCAGAACTATTTTTATAGCATCTAGGGCATCTACAGCAACATGGCACTGCATTGTGTTTTCTCCACTGGAAGTCCATCTAACTGGGCAACCTTTTTTGAAATCCTTTTATTTCAACAAAGGTGTTTTATTACTAAGTGATACTATACTATATCAACATTCCATTCACCCAATATATTAAAGGGTTCTACTTGGGCTGTATTTGATTTAGAACAATGGCCAATGCTTGCCAAGGCAGCTCCATCTCATTTGGTTTGTCAATCTTTCAGGCTGCTGGACACCACAGTAGAAAGAGGAACATCTCTGTTGGTGTTCAAGCATGTATTGGCCCTAATGAGCAGTTTAGCATGTTAGGAATGATAACAAAAAAAACACAATATTTTTGTGCGAGGGGAGTTCAAACAGAGCTTGAAAGAGTCGGTTCTCATATATTACACGGCTACCAATGTGTTAGGTTTCCGCTTTGATATCAGTGATTTGTTTTAAAGGTGGTTAAACAATTGGATGATTATCTGGATGTGGATGTTGCGCCCAATGAAGCTACGTTACGGGACTTGAGAAAAGCTACGTTCGACCCTTGACAGTGACACTTTAGTAGTATAATGGTGATGTGTTATTGCAATAGTCGGAAAAGGCAAAGCTGCTAATTTATCTCTCAGACATCCACTCTTCAATATTTAAGTTACTACATCCTGTTTTGTTTAACTTGGTTTGAAGAAGTTGCACATGTATTGTTTCAAATGTTAATTGTATGTTAACTCGCATATTTAGAATGTATTATTTTTCATTGAAGCATCATCTTTGTTCAAACATCATCAAGACAATCTAGCATGCTGACAAATGATTTGCCTCAAAATACGGCTATTATACTTCTTTAATCAGAATGTGTCTATATGTAAATGAGTGCCATAGACAGCTTTCTATAACACTGTGTGTGTGTGTTGGTGTGTGTGCGCCTGTGTGTGCATGTGGGTGCAGGCATTAGTACACGTGTTAGTGTTCTAAAGTGCACCGGGCAAATATGTGTGAGCATGACCACTGACACAACATCAGAGCTTGAGAGCAAATGTTACACTGTGTCCAGATCCCCATGTGTCCCGGTGCACACACTTACATGCTTCTACGAACATACTGTTAAGCACTTACTTGCTGCAACTGTGAAGTTGGTCTGTGTAGTGCTAAAAGGCTTGCCTGTCGGACTGGGGCTTTTGGAGGTCATCGCAGCGACAAACAATTGCATGATATGCTCTATGGGTGTATTCACACTTGGAAAGTCCGCTAGTTCACTTGCTTTGGTCCAGACCAAATAGAGGTTTGATTTTTTTTGTTTGGTGTGGTCCACTTTCATATTGCCCCTTTTGCAAGTGAACCAGCATTACGAAGCAAAACCACACGTGATCTGAGGTCATTCATTCATTGGACAGACATTCAGGGGTGGAGAGAAACAGGAAGCACGAAGTTAAAACTGCGAAATATATATCATTGATATAATATGGGGTTAAAAATAATAAAAGGGCCTACATCTAACCTATAAATAAAGAGGAAAAACATCAAATTATTGTTGTTTCATATGGTGATAATATGTAGCCCTATGTCAATGCCACGTTATGTGGCTTGTAGCCTACGATATGAAACATAATTTTTACTGTATTTTTGGTGCTGGACGCGCGTCACGCGAGAAGAATAGGCTCAAGCTGACACTCAGCTGATTAAGCTGTGTATCAGCTGGGTCGGCGCAGTTCAGCTCCAAACTGACACGGGGATAGTAGCCTATTGACGGTCCCGTAGGCCTATATGGGAAGCAAAATAAAAACACACACTTCATGCAAAGCGCAGTGTGAACCTGTTGGCACTGTGCGGGAGATGCTCCCCTCTCCTTCATCTGATCGCTGAACACATTCAGCATTTTTACGCGTCCTCTCGATCAAATGTACTATATTGTTCTGGGCTCCCGGTCAAACCACAACTTATCGTCCTAACAATGGCGACAACAGCACTTTCCCATAATGTGAAGCTGACGGCAATTTAATAAAAAAGAAAGGAAAGAAAAGGCACAGTGCCTCCTGCATTTGGGTCGGATCGAGTCCGGACAAATTCACACCACAAACGAACTGCAGCAGAGTGCGTTTGGAAACACACCGAGACTACCTCTTCAGCTGGGTCTCGGAGCGTTTGTTTGGTCCGCCCCCGAGTGCGATTGCTGTATTCACACCTGCCTGAAAGATGCGCACCGAAGGCAGAAGTGCATCTGAGTTCGTTTCAACCGAACTAAACACGGCATGTGTGAATACACCCTATGATAGACATTTTTTCACTTCACTAATCCACCCCCATAAAGACTACTTAATTAGATCCATTAATGCCTTTGCATTTGGCAGTCACCTTGCTTATGCAGTATGAATTTGACAAATGGACTTCATTGAAACAATTTCACTGACATTTGGGAATCATGTGTTACTGCTTTCCTGCCCGCGGAGCATGTTATGTGAATGCCATGTCTCTTCTGTATTTGAGTCTTTATGCTTTACTATCCGTGTGGGGCTGCATGTCGTTTCAATTCACACATCGGCCGTACGTGTTAGGACTACGTACCAGACTTAAACTTTAAATGATCTCATCATATGGAGAATTAAATAGTCATAGTACCGTAGGTAATGAGTTTGTTTTTGACTGTTGGCATTCACTCCTCGATAGAACAGTGGCTCCAAAGATTTGTTGATTAAATGGACTGTATGATTGGCTAACAAGTAGTAGCCACAGTAACGGTTTCCCCTCATGCTTGGTATCCTGCAATTGTCCTTTAATTGGAGTCTCACAAGACTGATCTCTTAGAAAACTGCAGTCGACTTACAATCAGCCAGACAATCAGGTTGGAAATGTGGCTTTTACGCACAGAAACGTTACCTTGTAGTTGCTCCATATGTATAACATCACCGCCTTTATTTTACGATGTCTCAGTGTGTTTTGTAAGGCATTGGTTTGTTTTGATGGTTATTGTTCTGATTGTCCTCTAGTGTCCCAATGATTCAAATCAATAAGCACTGTCCAGCAAAATACATCTTCTAAAACTGTATAAGACAACAGTATCAACGTAAATGCGGTGAATATATCATTGAAAAACAAAATGTGTTTTTTTTTTAGATATTTTTTTGGCATTTTTATGCTTTAATGATAGTGAGTTAGAGAGTTGAAATGGGGCAGAGAGGGGAGTGACATGCAGAGAACGACCGCGGGCTGGAATCGAACCCGGGTCCGCTGCTGGCCGAGGCCCATGGGGGGGACGCCCTACCAACTGAGCTAAGGGCGCCCTCACAAAATGTGTTTTTAACTCGGTTACAACTAGGGGATTACACCCCTAGTTACAACAGCAGTTTGTTTCTAATTACTGTAAGGATGTTGGGAGATACGTCCAACATATTTACCTCCCCATCCACACATGAGAAATGTCAGTGAGGGGACAGAGAGAGAGAGAGAGCGAGAGAGAGAGAGAGAGAGAGAGAGAGAGAGAGAGAGAGAGAGAGAGAGAGAGAGAGAGAGAGAGAGACACACACACACACACACATACCCACAGAGAGAGGGACGTGTGTGTTTGTGTGTGCGTGTGTGTGTATGTGTGTCTATGTGTGTGTGTCTTCGCGCTTGTGTGCATGTGTGTTTCAGCGTAGGCACAGTTGTGTGTTTGTGTCACGTTGGTTGGATTGCAAAGCCTAGCCGAGCCGAGCAGGTGGGTTTATAATGAGGAAACAGAATTATTCTGATAATGATGACCAGATAATTACACTCCCATCTGAAGGGAGGAAGGCGCGTTGAGGATGGCGGCGGTGCTGGTGGATTAAAAAGACGGTTAAATAGATGAGAGAGAAAGTGGGAGTTCAAGTACACAAAGAAGGGTTAAGAGGAGCTGGATTCAGTGCATCACCAGACATGGGAAGAGAGGAGGGGGAACAGGGAACATGGGGTGGGGATGAGATGAGAGCAAGACTCTCGAAGGCCATTAAGACATCTTTATATATCTCTTACAGACATATCTGCAGCCCAAAGGCCTTTGAAGGTTTTTACTTGAATATATGTAACCCACGAATATACATTTCAATTTCATGCTGACCTATTTTAAGTAAAAAGGACCAACACGAAAAAAACATCTACACTAGTAACATTATGGGCATGTTTTGGACTTTGATGTCCGTCAGAATGGATAAGCTCTTTCCTTTAGTAATGCTGCCATCCGCTACAGAATCCGCACAGACTAATGGCTGAGCTGCTTCTTATATGCACCAGTCGGACCAGCTTTATCCATTTACTCTTAATGTCTACATAAAGAACAGTCAGGTCAGAGTCTGGTGTACGGCCCTAGCAAACTAAGTGCAGTGATAAATCAACTTATACTCAACAAATTTCAAGTCTAAATACTTTATGTGTCCCTCGAGAGGACTACACGTTAAACACACACATAATCAATGCAACGAGAACATTTTAATATGGTAATAGGGCTGGGCGATATGGACCAAATCTTATATCACGATATAGGTAATTTTATATCACAATATGGATATATATCACGGTATAGTATTTTTCCTTTAAATCCAATGGATTACAATAACCGTACTGAACTTTAATCACATTAGATTATTTTCATCTTTTGCTTGAAACTTAAATTTCCGTACAAGAGAAACTGGTGCAAAATACCACACCAGTCTGGCTTTAGTCAGTCAGTGCAAAATAAAAATGACAGCATCAACCAAATAGCCTACATTTTCCAATTGATAGTAGCCTATATCAAAATAATTAAAGACTTGAATGTTCCAGCAGTATTTGCTCATCTTCATTTAAGAAAGCTGTCAAAATTAACTAATGAGCAAATGTCTGGTAATACTTTAACTCCAGCTTCAACACAAACAATATTTTCAAGTTTGACATGTTTTAAAGTTACATAAAACCAGCCTTGCTGGCTGTCTCCAACAATGACAGCATGGGGGTGAAGCCCCGAGTAGGCTAAAGATGTCAGTATTAGCCAGCTAGCTCAGAAGAGCTAACCCATGTAGTTTGCGGCTTAAAACAAGCCAACTCTGTGTATCAATGTAGAAGCATTTCTAATCAGTGTTGAACCTAGTGCTCTTGAACACAGCCTGCAAATGGCCCAGTCCCCTAATCAAGCTCCGTATATAAAGCAGGTGTGTTGTGCCAGTATGGTGTTGTCTCTGCTGTGGCTGGTGACCATGTGAGTATCTGTTTTTAGAAGATGTACTGAACGTAATTTTAAACAAGCGTCCATTAATTTGGTATTGTTTCTTTTAGCTTTAGGATAGCCCCCCTGTGACCGAGTGAATTTCATGCTTACCCCCAAATCCGTGGTGGTGAGTAGTTTGTAGGCCACACTAATTGATTCAAGTATGCAGCATAGTGAGCCGAAGTTAACTTTATTTTCCTCCATGTTGTAGGTTCACTTGCTGCTGTTTTGCCTTAGTTTAGTATTTAGTTGTTTGTCTTTCTTTTGGAGTGTTTATTGAACCAACTCGGGGTTAATTGTTGTTTTTGATTGATGTTTTAATAGTTATTTTTTTAGTTATAGTTATTTAGTGTGTAGTGACTATTGATGTGAGGCACTTGTGGTGAGTGGTAGCATCCCTAGGCACTCCTCGGCGTAGTTTGCCTCTCAGCAGTTGGCCTCAGCTTTAGTCTGTTTGGTTTTGGTTAAGTTTGGGACTGCTATTTTAGATATTGTGACTTTTAGACGTTCTATATAAATGAGTTTTAGCTATTTTGTAATAAAGAATATTTTCTCTTTAGTTATCTTGTTTATTCATTTTTACACACTAATCCCTTTTCATCCTTAGTAGTTCCAGTTCCTGCACATTCTATCTGTTTTCCATCAAAATAAAGATTTGGTTTATTTTGAATTCCCGTCTCTGTCTGGCAGTTTAACAAATCTGTTTGCCTTATCAGCATTGTTAATATTATTCAACACAAAAGTTACATCCCTTATCTTTATGTTATTTCCAGGGGTGTAATTCCCCTGGTGGCGTTGTCGGTACTCCCTCCCCCCAATTCTTCCCCCTTTATTGCCCCGCTCGCTACATCTGCGTCACGGCAACAGCACGCTAGCAGCAAGCAAGTTTCCTTTGCCCGATGCCATTTTTGACCATTAATACCACCTGCTCTGCCACCGTGACACGGAGTTGGTTTGTTAACTGTAGTGATGCCGCACCGGAGCTAGACAGCTATAGCAACAAATGAGGCTTCTTTTGTTGAGGATAGAGAAGCTGTATTGCAGCCCAGAACTCTGCAGAGCCCCCGTGTGGCGCGGCGGTGTAACTGCAGTGTAACTGTATGGACTCGGAGGGACAGCTGCCTACCGCTCTATGCACCCGCTACATGAACTTTTTTTCTCCGCGGTATAAACGGTATGGCCAAATCTCTCCCGGTAGACACTTTCATATCGTCCACGATATGATATCGTCATATCGCCCAGCCCTATATGGTAATATAGCTTATGTGACATTGGAGCTGAGGTTAAATTAACAGTGAGACAATATAGTAGGCTAGCGGCCATTTCCTAACGACAGTAAGATAGCATTAATGTGGATTAACGCAGACAAAAAGCGTATTTCATCCTTAAAGTGGTGACACATGCCTCCGGTTGTTCTTGCTTATTATGGTAAAATGAATACACCTTTTAGAATTCTTAAAATATGTAGTATTATTTATTTATTTATTTATTTATTATTCTTTCGGACAATTCCACACAATACACAATTTTCTCTTGCAAATATTCATACATCATACTTTGTGTTGTCCGAAGGGAGACGGAAGAAGCCAAAGGCTTATCAGGTCCCTCCCCCATTTTCATCAAATTCGGATTCAGATACACAGTTACTGTTACAGAAAATAAAACAAAAAACATTTTTTATATATATATATATACATATACCTACATACTTTTTTTTTTTTTTTTTTTTTTTTTAAGAATCTGCAGTCCAATACACAGTCAATTTTAATCTAATTGCTTCAGCTTTTAAGATCAGTTCAGTTTTTCTGTGACAATGCCAAGTGTATAAAGTGTGAAGTGGCCTTGTATTTGGCCTGTTCCATTTCTTAACTGGTAGGCTAAACACTTCTGCAAAAGTATTCAAAAACAAGTCTGTCTGCTGGCCTGTATTATTCGTTACAATATTGTTATGAAAGTGACATTGACATTGTGCTCAGGTTATTAGTCTGTAATTTTCAATACTTTTTGAAACATAATTTGCTTTGAAATTGCGCAAACTGCAACTCCCTGTGACAACTTCATCAAGTCCATTCCACAGCTTAATACCATTTACAGAAATCGAAAAGGATTTAAGTGTGGTCCGTATATTTTTCTCAGTGAATTTATCTTTTCTTCTTAAATCATGCAAAACTTCTCTGTCTTCAAACATTACTTGTAAACTGTTACGAAGGCTTTTTTTGAAGCCTTGTAAATAATTTGTACTGTGGTAATTTACCACATCACGTAATTTGAGAATTCTACCTTCAATAAAAAAGTTATTAGTGTGTGCCCTGTAATTGGCTTGGTAAATAATTCGTATTGCTTTCTTTTGAAGAATCTCCAACGGGTGCAATGTACCTTTGTAAGTGTTTCCCCATATTTCAGCACAGTAATGCAGATGTGGGGAAACTAAACTCCAGTATAATACAAGTAAGGCCTTTTGATTGTAACAATGTTGTGCTTTCCAAAGTATAGAAATACTCCCAGCTATTTTGCCCCTGAGATGGCTAACTTGTGGTTTCCAGCTTAATTTATCGTCAATTATTACCCCTAGGACTTTGTGTTGCTTGACCCTTTGAATTTCAATCCCATTTACCTTGATTTTTACAGCGACATCTGATGCTCTCCTGCCAAACATCATGAATTTAGTTTTTTCTAAATTTAGTGATAACTTATTTCGGTTTAACCACCCATGTAACTTAGTCAATTCAATGTTTACGATCTCAACTATATTATTCAGATCTTTCCCCGAATAGAAGATGTTTGTTTCGTCAGCAAATAAAATTAACCTTAAGACTTTTGACACTTTACATATGTCATTTATATAAAGCAGGAATAATTTCGGCCCCAAGATTGACCCCTGAGGGACCCCACAAACAATATCTAAGCATGTCGATGTGATCTCCCCTAATTTCACAAATTGTTTCCTGTCATGTAAATAACTTCTGACCCAGTCATGTGTCAAACCTCGAATGCCATAATTCTCCAGTTTACTAAGAAGGATGTCATGATTAATAGTGTCAAATGCTTTTTTGAGGTCTAAGAAAATTCCTATAGAGTACAATTTGTGATCAATAGCATTACTAATAATTTCTACCGATTCAGCCAGTGCGGTGGAATGATTCTTTCTAAAGCCGAATTGACTGTCATACAGAAGTTGATGTTTAGTAATGAATTCATCAAGTCTATTGCTGCTGAATAACTTTTCCAGAATGTTAGAAAATTGTGTTAAAAGTGAGACTGGTCTATAATTAGTAAATTAATGTTCATCACCATTCTTATGTAATGGTATAACCTTAGCTACTTTCATGTTTTAAGGAAAAATTCCTGTTTGAAAAGATAGGTTAAAAAGGTGTGTTAGGGGTTTAATAATACTTTCTTGCACTGATTTGATTACTCTCATGTGAAACCCAAGCGCGTCTCTAGAGGTCTTTGTTTTCATTCCGAGCAATATCTCGTTGGCCTCGACTGGCTTCAAAAACATGGAGTGTTGAAGAGACGCTTCGTTTTCGCTAGACTCCCCTACACTCTTCCCACAGATCCCTTTTGCTAAATTAGGTCCAATATTAACAAAAAATTCATTTAGTTTATTTACCGCAGTGTTCATGCATTCAAACTTAATGTTATTTTCATGGAAATACTGAGGATAATTATGTATTCTGCTGTCATTTCTTAACACTGTATTTACTATGTCCCACAATTTTTGGGTTGATTTGCATTTGTTTCTAACAACTTACCATAATGTTTCTTTTTACAGTCTCTGAGAATGCTATTTAGCTTGTTACGATAGATTTTATATTTTAACTCCGCCTTTGGTGTCCTTGCTTTTATGAATCTTTTGTACAATGTATTTTTCTTTTTGCAAGCATTTATCAAGGATTTAGTTAGCCACTGTTTATCATGTCTTTGCTTTAAGGCCCTTTTTTTAGTGGATAATTTTTTTCATACAGCCTTTGAAATATCTGCATGAATAAATCAAAACTTGCATTAACATCCTTCCTCTTGTATACAGAGTCCCAATTTTGCGTCAATAAGTCATTTTTCAGTGCTTCTATCCTCTCATCAGTTTCCAACCTTACAAATATTTCTTTGTTTGTTCTCTGCTGCAACTTTTGTTTCCAATCGTATATAGCAAATACAGGTAAATGGTCGCTTATGTCATTAATCAGGAGTCCACTTTCTATTTCATCCCCCATAACATTTGTAAATATGTTGTCTATTAACGTGGCACTATTTATTTTAATCCTTCTTGGCCTTGTAATTAAGGGCTGAATACCCATAACATGCAATGTATTTACAAATTCTTCAGTCAGTGAATTTGTAGTATTTAGTAAATCAATGTTTGTACCCCCACAGATAAATATCTTCTTTTGATTTGACTTAGAAAATAATTCTCCCACGTATTCTATAAAGTCTTCCATTTTTGAATCGGGTGTTCTGTACACACAGCTGATAATTAAACATTTATCCTTCATTAGAATTTCAATAGTCACACATTCCAATAGATTATCAATTGCAGTGCACATGCTATTTACGATTTCAAACCTTATATTTACATCCACAAAAAGGGCCACTCCTCCCCCTCTCTTGTTCATTCTGTTGAGACAAACCAGTTTATATCCCTTTAATTGGAAGTCCATGCCTTTTAAGAATGTTGTTCAGGTAAATTTTACACTGGCTGTTTATTAAATGTCCCCCCTAGCAATACCGTATGGTGGTGTTTACTTCAAGCCAAGCCCGACATTGAGTGAACGGATGGTGCAGATCTGAGCAGATGGTTTGTATCTGTTTAAATGAAAAGTTCAACAGCATCACTTTATTCCCAATCTGTCTCCGCTCCTATGCTGCCGATGCAATGTGCTTGGGTTCGCCTCTGGGTTAGATTTTATTCCAGACGGTTGGGAGCCAGTAAAGAGACTATATAGAAAACAGTAAAGATGTAATTAATTGACAAAAAAATATATATATTTAAATTGTAATACATCTAGGTTAAGACAGCTTCAGCCTATAGGCGTCAAAAAGGATAAGGAAACACAGTGTATGTTATGAAATGTAAAATTCAGAAGCAATATTTGGGATTCTAGGTCTGCAATCAAATTTAAGCAAATGTGTGGCACTTACCAGCTGAGCACGTTTGTGAAGAAAAATCACTTCTCAGGCCAAAAACTTGTAGTGGGCTAAGAAAAAGCAGCATTTCACAATGGATGACTGCGCGGGAAAATAGTCCTATTTACTGTTAACTCCAAGTTTGAGATTCATGTCAGGAACAAAAGGGTATTACAAGTTTTGTAAGGAGAACAACAGGAGAGAGAGAATGATGTGCAGTGATTCAAACCCACAGTGAAATGTAATGGCAATATTATGTGGGTGTTTTGCCCATAATCTGGAGTTAGTCACCTGTGCAAATGCAAAATCAAAGTAGCTTGACTTGCAGTCTCAGACTTATGGAACCCATTTTATACATATACTATTCAATCACTAAATGCAATACAGTAGGTTAGTCTTTTTCCTCTCTAGAAAAATGACTAGCAAGTTCACAAAAGCACTTAGTCACGGCTCTGCAGTTCACTTCTTGGGCAGTTGAGTGGTGAACTTGTGCTGCTGTATATTAAAAACAAAGCAAAAACAGTAAGTAAAACAGAGTGAATGTCGAGAGTAAAGCATGAGAGGTGATGAGGATTACATGTACAAAATGTCTTTATACAATAGGGCAACAAATGCAAACTTATGTGTGTGTGTGTGTGTGTGTGTGTGTGTGTGTGTGTGTGTGTGTGTGTGTGTGTGTGGCAGGGTAGAAAGTGTGCTTTACTGTGGGTGTTTCCACTCTGTTCATTTGAATCATTTAGAGCACGGCGGTTGCTTTCTAACATCACCCCTTGTTTTTTTCTTTTACTTCAAAGCCGGAGTATCAGGGAGACTGTCTGTAGACAGGCACACAGAGACACACATCACGGCTGCCCTCTCTTTCTGCTTTACACTCACACACACACTTTGACTTTTCTCCGTCTTTCCTTTGTATTCATGAACACACACACACACACACACACACACACACACACACACACACACACTATGCTCACTGACAGGCCATTTCACCACAATCTAACATAGCTGAGTGGTGAGAACAGATGCTAAATATAGACACCGACTGAGCAGAATACCAACAACTTTCAAGATCATGCAAAACAGACTAGCAGTGTGACAGTTCACACAAGCCAGTGGTTTTCAAAGACAAGTTCAATACCTGAAGGTGGTTATGTGAGGCTTAAAATAGGTTTAAAAATGACTGATTCTTGAAAGGGCATACTGTATTTTAATTGGGGTTTTGCTTCAGCAAAGTCATGGGATAGTATCACAATTTATGTTAATGTAAAACTAGATTATATCCATTGAGAATCCCTCACTGTAGAAAGAAAAACGAGTATGACTATTGTGCGCAGAAAGGATGAAAAGTAATCCAGTTTTGAGCCAGTTGTGTAATAGACAGAGTTTAGGGTTAACAATATTATTTTACCTATTTCTTTCTACCTAATAAGCATGAAATCAAACATTATATGTCGGAAGTCTTTTTGATACTACATTGGCCGTTGGATCATCATGGTTTATTCACTTTTTGATGGCTAGCTTAGGCCGCCTTTGCACATATGCTGTTAGCATTGCTGTGCTGATGGAAGGCTGGTATCTTTGAATTTATTTTGGACTATCGATTCTCATACCTATTTCAAGGGATAACCGATTGTTTCAGAGTAAAAAAAAGCCTTTTAAACTACTACATGTGCCACACTGCAATTACAATTTCACATTCAGAATTTAAGAGCTGTTGATGCATAGCAACTGAAATGAACATGGGCTGTGTGTGAAAAGGGAAGATGAGCTTCTGATCAAAAGAAGGCCAAATTAACTAACTTAAGAGCCTAATTTATCAGTTTAAATGGGCACAAAATGATCCTTGCATTAATTAAGTTGAGGAGATGAATTAGGTCATTCCAGATTTCAAATTAGAGAAAACCTGGTTACAAATAAGTTTTACTTACAAATTACATTTTTGTTCTTTCCCTAAGGATTACCATGCTTATTTTTTGCCCATTAAAGGATGGAATACAGTACTTTAAGATGGAACCTTGGAGGTTCATTACAGTCACCCTGCAAAGGTTTACTGTAATTTTAAGTACCTCATTGCCACAAGGGACTTAACCATAGCTCTATCACCAACATATGATACCACAGGGAAACCTCCTGTGTATTATTGTTCTGATTGTGGGCTACAGAAAGAACAAAGTATCAGGCTAAAAAAGCCCTCATACAAAGCCCTCAGAAATAAAAGGAAAGACAATTAAAGAAACAATATAATTAGCGTGTGGCTGTCTCTGCTTGAAAGGATGTTTGGCCTGTGTGTGTGTGTGTGTGTGCGCGCGTGTGTGTGTGTGTGTGTGTGCGCGCACGCGTCTGCATGTTTGTTGAGGAGGAAGGGCTGGGGGAAAGGGGTTCTCAAGAAGATAATTCATACTTTTAATGTGAAAATTAGTCTGTGTGAGTCTAAGGGCTACAGACGTGACGTGTGCACGCATCGTCCGCCAGCATTAACAAGCTGGCAAAAAAATATGTCATTCTAGTGCTGCTCATTGAGACACATTCACATGCTGTCCATGGATAAAATAAATGTGAGGTATCATCTTTATTATTAAGTATGGGTAACTTATTGTTATCCACCATACTTCTTCTTACTTCTTCTTATTTCTTCCGCCACATTTTCTAGCTCTATCTCCTCCCACACCGTTGCACATAGAAACGCAGAACGTCCGTCCCCAGTCCACGGGGTGTGCTATTATTCAGTTTTTTGATTTTCCACAAGGGAGCGTTGTTATTAAGCCCCGACTGAAGACATTTTGAGAGGCCACGCCCCTCACACCATAAGTCCGATTGACTTGACATTTCTCACACAGGTGGACTTTAGGGTGCTCTACAAAAAGCCTCTGGGACCATATAAATCCGCCTGGGAATATTTTCCGATAATTAGCATTAAATGAAAAACAGGGTTTTAACCACAACTTCCTCGAATTTCATTGTATTGACACCACATTTCTCACGAAACCTCGATAGACTATCATACACGTTGCACAGGAAATATTAGTAGGATAGCTTGAACAACATGGCCGCCATTGACCAACACGTGGGAGTATACAACAGAATGAAGCTGGGAGTCTCTGGCCAATCAGTGGCCGGCAGTCTGAAGACATCACCTTTTAGCATCGGCTCAGATCGCTTGGAACCTTGAGCGAGGCAATACCAAAAAAAGCAGCAACTACCAGGTACCGTGTATTTGCGGTAGAAACGCCAAAAAAGCGAGTTGAGTCGAGGCGAGTTGAGCTGATACCATGCAGTGGAAAAGCGCCATTAGTGCAATACTGAGTTGACCGTCAAAAAAGGATCAGCTGTCCCATAGCTGTGTCACATTGCTGTTAGGTGTCCTAGTGTTGAGGCGCATTTGGGTCCTCTGATGTGAGTAATGATTTAATAACCTGCAGCTTATTATCTCAGTTGGCTGGAAAATTAAAAAGATGAAAAACTATCTGTACCCTGTTTGGTGTGTGTGTGTTTGTGTCCCTGTGTACGCTTTTCTTACACACGAGTCAGTTGCAATTTGATAGGACTTTGATCACATTGGATGAATTGTTGAACAACTGACAGCACTTTTGCATCAGCAACCACACTTTGAGGTGTCAAAAGTATTTCAAGGCAGTCAAAAATGCATAGGACATGCTAACTTCTAGGTGTTTCTGCTTGCCACGAACGCTACTAGGGTCTTGATGTCTTATTTTATGAAGATTTAACCGGTGGACTTTCGGCAAGATAACTTTAAAGGGATGGAGAGAGAAAAAGAGGGAAAAACAATTAGGTGGTAATGTTGAATTCAGCTGTAACAAAAAATGCACTTACTGTCAATAAATGAGATAAGAGTATGATTGGAGCAGATGGTTGACATTGCACGTGCTTAACATCAGCAAATATGCTAATTGTGATCACGTGAGCATACTGATATTAGCTTTTAGCTCACACCACCATTTTACCTGCAAATGCTATCTCACAGAGCCGCTTTAGCTGTAATTCTTAGTCTCGTCAACCTCACATGTCTGTGTTCACTTTAGGCACTGTCAGTTAGGATACCATTACTGAAACAGATGGCAGCCATTTATTTATTCAAACTGTTCTGTAATTTGCTTGCTTGATCACATACACATAGCACACGTACGTTTGGGGAAACTATTCATCTGCTCAAATGAATGTCTATCCCTTCAAACAAGCATTCACTAACCCCTGGCCGACTTGTTTATCTGTTCTCTCTTCCTAAGGTCTTTGGATCCTTCTCACCGGGCTGACTCATTTCTCCATCCACCAGTGACCACAATGCATCTTCATGTTGAGTATTGAAAGACCACAGCACACCAGATAGAGGTAGGCATGGATTCAAGTGCACCTCTGCAGGTTTTTGTTGCTTGTTTTTGTTTTCCTACCTAGATGAAATTAAAACTGATTCAGGGATGCAAAATGAGCACTTCTGGGAGCTGTGACAAGGTGCTTGCGTTGTGGTTTATTTTTTAATTACATCTGAAACATACGTAAACAGTTATTGCCACTTACGTTTAATACAACTTTAATGATCCCCTCTGGGAAATAAGATAACAGACTGTTGCCTTACAGTAACTACCTAGAGATTTTACGAGAAACTTTTATTGGACAGTTGGACCGCTGCAATTTTTTGAAATGTCTCTGTCATACCTGTGGATGTGGGTTGAATAAATTGTATCATGTTTTCAGTGTGAGTAAATTAAACCCACTGCATATGACTGTGAGAGATTGAGCAGATTAAAAGGCATGCATGTGCCCACTTATCTGATGTAGCATAATAGCAGGAGGTTGAGTGCACTTCCCATTCACATGTGATCGTAAATGTGTTCCTGTGTATGTATTCGGTGTCTCTGTGGCTTTTGTGTGTATTTTTGATGAGAGCTGAGCTGTGGTCTCGATGTTCTCTGCCTCCGTTACGGACATATTAACAGGGTTTAAGAGCACAGAGGCCAGACAGGTTTGCAGGCATGCTGCTGAGCTGAGCAGACGGCAATACTGCTATTAGGACTGGACAGATGGAGGATGGATGAATGGATCGATGGACTGCTGTAAATCAAAGAGTAATAACTTGTTATTGTAAATCATCGACTGCACACTTTCCTGCTGTTGTCTGGATTGAAATTGTGTTTTAAAACTTTACAAAGGAGCCTCTCTTGGTAGCAACTAGCACGTTTTGTATAAGTGAGACCTCAGTACTGCTTATATCAATATTGATTCATCTTTTGTTAGATATACAGGGATGCATTAAAAAATACACTTTGAAAACTTCAGATCACAAGTCTTTCGGTCAGATCCATCAAATTATTATTGTTGTCATTTGAACCTTTTGAGGACAGCACATTTTGATGTTTTACAGATCAACGTATATGCATACAGTGATTTTCAATGGCTGAGATTTGGTGGAGGTACTTGTTCCTCCTCGATTATACCACATTTCTCTTTTTCAAGAGAAAGCAAAGTTAGAAGCTTTTTTCCTCTGTATCTGTTGTGTCAATAATAAGTGACAGCTACCCACATCTGCACATTTATATGTGGAATGAAGACAACGTTCAAAATAATTAAGAAAACATGCTAATCCAAGAAGATTCTTAATCTGTTTTTTTTACTTTAACAAAGTGCAGGCACTCCTTTACATTATTTTCAGTTTTACATTTCAGTTAACTTACCTTATAATAAGTACTATCAATAAATAAATCAAATAAACACTTGTATGTACTAGAAAAGAGTCAGCAATTTCATTGATATCATTTTGTGTGAATTCTGCACTCTCATTGTGGTCCGTTGGGCCATAACTGTGATGCATGGGGAAAACTGTAGATAAAACTGTTTGGCTGTGTCTTTGGTCTATTGCTTGTATTCCAATGTTACAGTATCCGTATACTATAGACTGTACACAATTTAACATAAAAAGTGACAGAAATAAACTGAAGTGTACTCTATAACATATAGAGTACACTTTATTTCTGTCTCTTTTTTTAATATGCTGTTTTTTTCCCACTGCTGACGTCGCCTGATTTTTCACCATAAATGAGTTTGCATCCATGCGACTGAAACAGTTTGCCATTTTGCGTTAATAAACAACGTCTGGCAAGTCTTTCAAGCAACACTTGACAGAAGTGGCGAGCAATCTTCAATAAAATAACCTTTAGTTTTACTTGCTTTTCAGTTTGGGCAAAGAGATTTTCATAGGTCGATGTAAGTTATCTAAGGGCTGGCTTCAGAACCATTTATTTATATAATAAGCATCTAACTATTTGTATTCAAATGTCAAATATAGACTGAAAATCTACAGAGAATCCTAGAAATTTGAGTCTGGAAAAGTATAGAATTTTGAAATGGAAAAAGTTGTAGGAACCCTGTATATGGCTGTGTGTACATGCTGCAGAGACAGGAGAGTAATTCCTCAAAATAAGTTCTCTCTCCAGACAACCTATTACCGCATATTTACGCTGGCTTACACACAGTTTTGGAAGTGGTTTGAAAAATGATTTCATTACAGAGGTTGCGGAACAATTTGTAACGCATCCTGTTTTCTTCCTGCTTGTTGCCCTCCATGCCTTCCTCACACTGTTATTTTCTGCCAGCATCCAAGAGAAACATCTGCCATCATGCACAGTTTATTAGAGTGAACTAATTGGGGGAAACAAAATCCAAGACACTTTATGTGTCAGTATTTTTGTTTCAAGAACAAAACATCTGATGGATGCAACTTCAGATGAGGGATTACTGGAATTTTAACAACTGTTTCAGTAGTTTACAATGAGGCATCAAATCAGACAACTAACTTCTTATCTGCCTTACGATTATTACTCAAGATTTCCAATTTGAGCTATGTGATACCGCAACAATACAGTCTATTTTATTTCTTTATCCCCTTGTGAAATCTTCATAGATTATACATATGAAACGAAGCAAGAATGCAGTGTGGCATCAGAGAAGTTCCATTTTATCTGAGATTACTCATCTCGGAAATTGAAGCGGATTGATGTGTAAGGATCTTATATTTGAAGTCTACATCTCTGGACCTAAAGATCTACCGATTTACGAAGCCCAGCAAGAGGATGTATATGTCACACTGATTTATGTGTGTGCATGTGTCAGTGTCAATGTGTATGTTTGCGAGTGGCTGGTTGTGTGCCGCATACTCTTTGGAATGTCAGATTTTTTGAAAGAGCAATTGTCACCATGTCCTTAGACAGAATTCAAAGTAGCTAAGTTCTTTAATATATATGTTATATTGGTGAATACTGTATTCACAATTGGTTGGTGGTTTCTTAATTGGCTTGTGTGTGTTGTTAAATTGCAGTGGTGGAATAAACTGCTCAACTCCTTGCTGAAACTACTGATTAATTGCTGTTTAATTTGGTATCCTGCTTCTAATGAAGAAAGGGTTTAGGGTTTGCATCTTTACTTATTGTGTTGACTGGTTTGGCCTTGTTATTTACAGAGCTAAAAACCAGAAGTTTACTATCTAAACTCTTCATCTAGGGCTTTCCATAAACAATCTAGCAGCTTGAAGGTGCTATAAGCGAAATGGTTCTTTTAGCTAACTTCCTGTCAGTTACTGCAGTTAGCAGTCCCCTCGCTCGTCCCTACTTCACCACATTAATGCACTGTGGTCTTCAAGCAGCAAGTTGTCTAGCATCATCTCAGATCCATAAGTGTGATAAAACATGATAAAGACCATCAAAACAGACATTGGGAAGGATTTTTACCTGCTCCGCCATTGTAGGCACATACACATTCACCCATCTGTTGCTCTGACGTGCACCGGCAGTGAGACCATGGAGTGTATATACAGTGAGACGAGTGTCGGTTGGAAGCGTTCTCTCTTCTGATTGGATATCAATTTTGGGATACTACAATAAGTTTATTTGCCAATTACATGCAAAGCAGCTGACTGAGAGATCGGCTTTATGAAACGTGCACATTATGTAAGTGATCACTGTATAAATAAAGAGCGATTTTACACTTACTAACATAAATAAACTTACTTCACCTTTAAGTCACATTTCTGCCACTTTGCAGCCCAGGAAGCAAACAAGCCAACATCTGATTGCAGTTTATAAATGTATCCTGTTTGTGCAGTCTCCCTCTATATTAGATGGTTGAATGTAAATGATCGGTCGGTCGGAAAGTTACACATATGTATTAACTTGTAGTTTTGTGGGTTTTCCAGCAGAAATGCATGTTCTACTATGATGTAGGTACATTTTTTTTTTTTTTATTTAAACCTTTATTTTTCCAGATAAAACATTAAGAACAGTTTCTTATTTACAATGTAAATGCTTTGCTATTAAACAATTCTAAATACTTACAATGGCCACGTTTCCCAGATTCGTTAAGAGCCTCTTTGGAGCTAAGTACTTCTTTGGAGCGCTCTTAAGAACGCTGTGAAAGAAGAATGCGTTTCCCAGATTTGTTCTTAGCGAAAGAAGCTCTTTCACTTAGATGGAACTGTAAGATGGAGCTGACCCACTCTTACAACCTTCTTAGCGACCAAATCGTCAGTGATCATGTAGAGTCAGGGAAATGTATTTCCTCCACTTTTCGAAATAATAAAACAATGCTCAATGCGGACCTGGCGCAATAAACATAGACTAATAGTAGAGAAAAAAAGGTTTTAATGAATTAGACGTTTACGTTTTCCACACACATGTGAGTTTATAGTACTACTACACATAAAAAATAAAATAAAACATCAACGACCCTGTGGCATTTCTCCGATATCAAGGAAACGGATTTAATTGAACTCAGCTGAACCTCATCCAGAGCGGCTCCACCTGCTATAAAGGCGTTGCCAAAGTCCGCGTGTGTGAGAAGTCATGGCTGCAATACAACACATTCTCGCTGCGAACCAACAGTCTCGCCGTGCGCAAAGCCAGACGGTTTACATAAATGCATACGTGCTGTTGTGATAATTGAACATGATGTAGCTTTTTACTTGTGCATATCTTGTGACATTTGTATTTCTTTTTGTCATAAGTAGGGAATGAGTTAGTAGGAAATGTTTAATGAAACAGAATAGAATGTGAAGGCTCATCAGGTTAAAGTTGACCAGAGGAAGGGGGAGGACCATAGGGTCATAGGAAGGAGTAGGGGGAAGGACCTTATATGGCCATACAGTAGGAAGGAGTAGAGGGAGGTGGCTACCGGGGTCCACGTGCAGCTGTTCCTTTTTCACTCCTCCCTCTCCCAAATCTCATTGGTTCTCAGTTCACTATATAACAGCCCGTTTGGAGCAGGACAGGGCTTGACTATATACGCCTATAGTTTGTCACACTCTGTTCCAACAGACTCTATCTGTCCCTTCAACCATGGAGGCAGAAGAAAAACTTAGAGAACTTTGTGAGTCCAAAATACTCTGAAGAGGAGAGACTTCTTTATGAAGAAATAATGTACAATTAGAGCATCGTGTTACAAGTGGTAAATGGTTAATACGGGTTTAATAGGACATAACTAATACACTTTGGATACTAGCTTTTCATTATAGATCAGACTTTTCCGGTGTAGATCGCTTCTGTGCGTCGGTACTTCTCCCCACTGGACTTGCTATCAGACCGGGCCGTCCAGGCAAAGTACCGGCTGCCCCGTGCGGAGATCCAACGACTGATCACTCTGGTGTCTCTTTGGGACCAAAGCAGGGTCGAAAGAAGGGTTCGCCTAAGAAGGAGCGCTAAGATACGGATGTTTCTCAGATGGCTTCTTAAGTGCCATCTTTGGAGAACGCGTAAGATGAAGCGAAAGAAGCTCTTTAGTGGGAGCTGTCCACCGCGGCGGTGCTGAAACTGAATAAATCGATGCCAGGTGAATCGATCACCCACCTCTTTATCAGCGCATAAGTCACACACAGCGCCCCGTGGTCTCCACCACACAGGTGGAATTAGGCTACGCATGCATCGTGTGTGTGTGGGGGGGGGGTGTGTGGGTGCGGGTGTGTGTGGCAACAAGTGTATCAAAGTAGTAATCAAGCCCATTAACGCATATATACCCGTGGATATAGGCACACACATGTGATGTGAGAATGGAAGAAAGAGGCAGCAAATGAAACAAGCGGGCACCGTCGCTTACCACGGAGGAGATGGGCGTCTTAGTGGACGAGGTCTGGCAGCACCGGGGAGTTTTATTCGGGGGAACAAGGGGCAAAAAGAACATCACAGTGAAGAACCGTGTTAGGCAGGCCATAGCCAGTGGCGGAGCCAGGAAATTTTCATTAGGGTGGCCAGGATGGGGCCAGTGATAATTTTTGGGTGGCAAGCACAAGGGCTTCGGTTTTGCTTCCTGCTTTCCTACTGTGCAGACGCTTTTCTGCTTGCTCTCTCCTCTTCTTGCACTTTTTTGCTTACATTCTTATTTTTCCTCGATAATAAATTTAGCAGCAGCTCCTGGATACATACAAATCAAAGGGACTATAATATATTTTTACTTTTATAGATACTGCAGGCATTTTTGGACACTTTTACGACCTTCTCAACAGAACGTGAGGGGGGGCCTAACAACAGGACAAGCCTGTGGTGACTGGAAGCGAGGCGCTAAGCTAAAGCTAATTAGCAGCAAGATGCCTCCCTTATCTAACAAGGCCTATCAAACACTCCTACAGAGGATTACAGCACTGGAAACAAAAATTAATCGAATAGAAATGAACATTGAAGTGAATGGACTATGTGGGAACGACAACACTCTACCAGTGACTTTAAACAGTGGACAAGAGCGAGCTAACGCACAGCAAAAGGGCCGTGTCCAGGTTAGTGATAACCCTCCCTGGAATCGTCTTGGTGGAAGGCCAAAGAGATTGGAACAGGGAGGACGGATAACCGGCAGGGCCGAGCACCATGAGATGACTGATCTGGATGGCTGGCCTGCGTTATCACTCAGGCACGGTGCCTCCTCAACCCCCGCGCCTCGGAGGCCGCAGCAATGGTTTACTGCAAGGGGGAGAGGTAACAACAACAAACTTCCACAGCAAACAAGTGTGCAAGTGTTGAACCGGTTTACTCCACTGATACAAGTCCCTGGATTTCCCTCTGATGACCAAGATAGCATAGTGCCTTCACACAACAAGGTAAGGCCCGAAAGCCAAGAGCCACAGAGAGAGCTAACAACCGGGCTAACCAAGCTAACGACCGAGCCTGCAAATCTGATCGCTGGAGACTTTTCTGTTAGAGATATGAAAAGCATGTTTAGTGTTGATACCAAAGTACTCTGCTTTCCCAATGATATGGTGTCGGACCTAGAAGAGAGAATCCTGGAAATTGCAGCTGCACACACAACTGTAAAGAACATCATTCTGCACATCGGGTCAAATGATGTTGTAAGACAAGAGTCTGAAATGTTGAAACAGGACTTTAAGAATCTCCTGAACACGGTCAGCTCACTGAATGCTGAGGTGTTTATCAGTGGTCCTCTGCCACCAATCAGAAGAGGACCTGAGCGATTCACTAGACTGTTAGCACTGAACACATGGCTTTCAACTGCGTGCCCTGACCACTCAGTGCATTTTATTGACAATTTTAATATTTTCTGGAACCGCAAACAGCTTTTTAAGACAGATGGACTTTGTCTAAATAAGGCTGGAGTCAAACTATTCACATCCAACGTGATGTAAGTCCTACGTCACCAATCTGTTCGTGCCAAGGACAAGGCCCAGGAGGAGAAGATAACACAGCGTAGCAGCAGCGCCGAAGGACAACTGCCGGCCCCAGATGACAGCTCAGACCAGGAGAGATATCAGGGCAGAGAGGAGGGGGCTCCACCCATCCCCGTCTCCCCTGGATCCCGCAGGTCATCACCAAGCCGACCTCTCTCTCCTCGTTTCTCTCCTTCAACCACCCTTTCTCCATCCTCTCCTGATCTGGGATTTAAAGAAATCATATATACCCCCAGCAGTCAACGTCCCCGTCAACTCGCCAATCTAAGCCACAGTGCCCGGCTCTTCACCCCTCCACGCACAATCCCTCCAATCCCACCGCGACGTAATCATCATCAGGCTAGGGAGACTGATGATGTCAGCACTTGTTGATATGTGCCGGGCCGCGGCCACATAGTTAACGCCTACAACTCACAGGATAAGCTGGGGCCCTGTTTCTCAAAGTGTATCTCAAGTAACAGGAAACTCTTAAATCCTGTAAATGTATCAAATCTGATAAGCATTCCTCTTCAGCCACAGTGTGCTGAAATATATCGGGCTGACAATGCTTCGAACACACTAAATTTAGCTTTATTAAACATCAGATCCTTGGTAGGTAAAACATTTTTAATTAATGATCTTATTACTAGGCACAATCTTAATTTTATGTTTTTAACTGAAACTTGGTTGGACCAAGATAACAGCTCAGCTGTTCTCATAGAGTCCGCCCCCGCAAATTACAATTTTGTGAGTGAATCCAGAGTGCATAAAAAAGGAGGGGGGGGTTGCTATTCTGTTTAAAGAATCTCTACAATGCAAAAAGATGTCTTATGGAAATTTTTATTCATTTGAGTATGTGGCTCTTCAGTTAAATTCAGCCTCTAGAGCTATGTTCATCAATATCTACCGGCCACCACAATACAATGCAAGCTTTTTTGATGAACTTACTGAACTGCTGTCTGTAATATGTACTGAGTTTGACTGTGTATTAATCGTCGGAGATTTCAATATTCATACTGACAAACCAGAGGACAGATGTGCGAAAGAACTGTGCTGTGTCCTTGACAACTTTGGACTAAATCAGCATGTTGACAAATCAACTCATAACAAAGGGCACACGCTGGACCTTATCATTTCCAGAGGAATGAGCATTTCAGACATAACAGTGGCAGATATGGGTCCCCTCACGGACCATTCCTGTTTATTTTTTGAGAGTAAAATGTCTGTGCACACAATTGATCAATCAAAAATAATCAAAAAGCGGTATATTACAGAAAATACCAGTGAAACATTCATTCAAGCATTTTCTTCGATACCACCCCTCCCCTGTAACTCAGTTAAAGAGCTCTTAGACAACTTTAACGGCAAACTTACAAGTGTTATAGATGCTATTGCGCCCACTAAGATGAAGGTTGTCTCTGGTAAGAAAAGATCTCCTTGGAGAAATGCCCCGCAGGTCAGAATAGAAAGAAGAGAGTGCCGTAAAGCAGAACGCAGGTGGCGAAAAACAAATCTCCAGGTTCATTATGACATCTTCAAAGAGAAACTGTGCACGTTTAACTCAGAACTGAGAAATGCAAGGCATTCTTTCTTTTCTGACATCATCACCAAAAACAACAACAATGCACGTGCCCTGTTTGCTACTGTCGACAGATTAACAAACCCTCCTGTGCCAGTAGCGTCTGAGCATCTTTCCACGAGGGCCTGCAATGAATTTGCCTCCTTCTTTACTGAGAAAATTCACAAAATTAGACAAGCTGTCACTGCATCAATACCAAGTTCAACATATGTGTTCCCTCTTAAAATCAATTCAAATGCAATGACAGAATTTTATCTTATAAACCACAAAAACCTGGAGGACATTATACAACACCTGAACTCCTCATCCTGTTGCCTTGACATTCTGCCCACAGGCTTCTTTAAAACAGTTTTTAGCTGTATGGCCTCAGATGTTCTACAAATTGTCAACATGTCCCTTCAGACAGGTGTATTCCCACAGGCCCTGAAAACAGCAGTCATCAAGCCACTCCTAAAAAAGAACAATCTTGATACATCACTCATGAAAAATTATAGGCCCATATCTAACCTACCAGTTTTAAGTAAAATCATTGAAAAAGCTGTTTATCAACAGCTAAATAACTACTTAGCAATGAATAACTGCTTTGATGTCTTCCAGTCAGGATTTCGACAACACCACAGCACTGAGACTGCTCTGGTTAAGGTCCTCAATGACATCCACTTAAACACAGACAGTGGCAAAAGTTCTGTCTTAGTTTTACTGGATCTCAGTGCCGCTTTTGACACAGTTGACCACAGCATATTACTAGATCGACTAGCAAACTGGGTTGGACTTTCTGGAACTGTACTAAGCTGGTTTGAATCCTACTTAAAGGATAGAGACTACTATGTGTCAATAGGCAATTTCACATCTGAGCGGACAAATATTGAAAGCGGTGTCCCCCAAGGTTCCATTCTTGGCCCTCTTCTATTTAACATCTACATGCTCCCACTAGCTCAGATTATGAATAAGAACAAATTATGCTACCATAATTATGCAGACGACACGCAAATTTACATAACCATATCACCAGGAGACTACAGTCCGATACAGGCACTGAGTAAGTGCATTGAACAAATCAATGATTGGATGTGCCAAAATTTCCTTCAATTAAACAACGATACAACTGAAGTAATTGTCTTTGGTGCCAAAGATGAACAATTAAAAGTCAGCGCACAGCTCACATCCATTATGTTAGAAACCACACCCCAAGCCAGAAATCTTGGTGTTGTTATAGACTCCGACTTGAATTTCAAGAAACACATAAAATCAATTAATAAATCAGCCTACTACCACCTAAAAAACATATCAAGAATTAAAGGGCTTATGTCTCAGCAAGATTTAGAAAAACTTGTCCATGCATTTATCTTTAGTAGACTTGACTACTGTAACAGTGTCCTTGCTGGCCTTCCAAAAAAATCTATCAAATCTATTCAGCTAATTCAGAACGCTGCTGCCCGAGTCCTCACTAGGACCAGAAAAGTAGATCACATTACCCCAGTTCTGAGGTCTTTACACTGGCTTCCTGTCACTCAAAGAATTGATTTCAAAATACTGATGTTGGTTTATAAAGCACTAAATGGTTTAGGGCCAAAATACATTACTGATATGCTGATACGTTATGAACCGTCCAGAGCCCTTAGGTCGTCTGGGACAGGTCTACTTACAGTCCCCAGAGTTAGGACTAAACAAGGAGAAGCAGCTTTTAGTTATTATGCACCAAATCTCTGGAACAAACTCCCAGAGAACTTGAGGTCTGCTGCAACTCTCAGTTCTTTTAAATCGAGTCTGAAGACTTTTTTGTTTCCATTTTAACCTGCAATTTTCATTTTATTTGCTTCTTTTATTTGCTTTTAAATGTTTTTAAATCAAGTTTTCATTTTTTTTTATTTGCTTCTTTTATTCGCTTTTAAATGTTTTATAATGTGTTTTATGTATTCTAATCTTGCCCCTGTAAAGCACTTTGAGTGGCCTTGTGTCTGAATTGTGCTATATAAATAAACTTGCCTTGCCTTGCCTTGCCTTCAACATAAGTGGGGGTCTGGGGGTACTCCCCGAGAAAAAAATACATACCATTATACATACCATTTTGTGCATTCTGGTGAATTTTAATGTACTTATATATGCCTTCTGTAGCCTATTTAATTATTATGGTGGACATGTCTACATTTCTGTTAAGGAAAAGACAATAGGCTCCCAGTGACATAAATATAATGTTATAAAAAGCAGTAAGGCTCTCAGGCATCTGTATTGCTTTTAAATATTTACTCTACTGTATTGTTCAAAACATTTTTTTTAGGACACAACTCATGACACAGCAGCAGTGTGAACTATTATGACACTTTAAATTTTGAAATCATAGGGGAATATGTATTAACAATTAGGAGATATATAAATGTTTCAACATCCTAAACTGTTATTTTTACCTCTTTTGGGGGAATAGGGTTGTCTTTCTTACTTTTTGAGGGGGAAAAATTTATCTCTTCTGATTATTGGGATGGGGGGACATCCCGTGTGCCCCCTCCCCCCGCCCCACCTCCCCAAATCTACGCCTATGGGCAAGCATGTGTCTGTAAGTTGCTGAAAAACACTGCACCACAGCTGCCACCGAAATGTTCAGACTTCAGAATTTGCATCAAAGCCCTAATGATCATAAAAACAAAATGCTTTATTTAAACTATGTCCATGTTTAGGTGGTGATTGTATTTTTTTCGGCTGTAGGCCTACTGAAACGAACGGAGGGAGTCAGGCGGCTCACTCTATAGGCATTTCCTCTTGTTGCGCTGTCAGTTTGCAATGCCTACATGGCTGTGTTTTCATGCTCGTGAAATGCAATCCGATCGCGGAAGCCTCCCCTGAACAACGTTAGCGGACATAAGATCCCCAGCGACCGGTTATCATTTTAGCCGTTAAGCCACAGAGCTTTTCTCACCGGCAAGGTGATGACACCGTTACCCACAGTCACAGTCTCACCCCATGTTTCACTGGGTGAATCACTGCTTTGCTCGCGCAAGGCTTTTGTGTTTCGGTTTAACATCAGTCTTGGGCGAGCGAGTGTTTTAACTTTATGCTGAATAACCATTGCACTGCAATCGCTGAAAGCGAAATAGTTCAGGCGGGGGCGGGGCAGAGCGGAGCGCACTAGTAGAGATGGAAGGGTTCGCTTACTTGCCAGTCGAAGCGTCACGTCTGTAGTAACCTCTTTATAGGTCCATGGTAGTAACACCATGGTAGTAACCATGGTAGTAACAGGCATTCAGGCTTGAGCTGCTACATGATGTGTGCGTGTGGCTAAAAGGTCCGACAGTGTACTAGCGGTGTAAGAAAGGTTCCGCATTTTTCCACAGCCGCCAAAACTATTGACGGCTGTGATATGGCGCTTGGGGTGGCCAATGGGGTGGCCGAGATTCTGCGGGGGGGGGCCACCCCAGGCCCCCCCTGGCTCCGCCACTGGCCATAGCCAAAAAGATGTCCCCCTCCAGCCCATGTGGCCTGCGTGACTGGCGTGCTGTGAGGAAAAAGTGGCAGGTGTTCCAGAACCAGGGGCACGGACTTATGGCAGGGGGGGGGGGGGGGTGCGGATGAATATGTGGTGAAAAAAAATAAAAGATAAAAATATATATATTTTTTAGTTTGTGTTTTTGATATTAACATCATATCAAGCAAATGTAAGTTATCATACAAAAAAGGAATACAATGATTTGGTCTAAATTGTTAATAGCCTAATAATTGAATCAGATCATCTGGGAGATATGGTAAATGGACTTGTATAGCGCTATATCTCCGTTTATCACAGACCCAAAGCGCTTTACATTGTTTTTGTACACATTCACCCAGTCACAGACACATTCATACACCGATAGCAGCAGCTACCACGCAGGGTAGGCTTAGCACTAGGGTGCTAAGCTAACTATGGAGAGCAATTCGGGGTTCAGTGTCTTGCCCAGGGACACTTCGACATGTGGCGGGGAGACGGGGGATCGAACCTCCGACCCTGCACACCAGAGGCGGACTCCCTACCCACTTCGCCACTGCCGGATTATGAGATAATTAGAGGTTAACTGATCACGTGATGTCACAGTGTGTATTGAGTTTATTTAAAAACATTTGGAAATGGGGCTGCCTTCAGTTTCCCATGCACTGTGTATAGTCTAAAGCCTATTGCTGCCTCGTCTGTGGAAATAAAGATAGCTGGACAAGAGTTCTTCGTTCCTCTCACTGCATTTAAATGCATTTACTATATCACAGAGAAATATCTCTTGTTAAATAAAAAGAGCACCAAGCCCAACCCAGAGGACCCTGCATAATATTTTATTTTAGTATGCACTGAAATTTCTTCCCAAGACAATGTTCATATATTGACTATATTAACAGATCCCTAACCTTAACCAAGTTTAACAAATAAATAAAAAATATAATTAATCTAGGACAAGGTAGGACCATTTAAAAAAAAACAACAACAATCAAACATTGAGGAAATAATATGGCAGACATGACTAAGACTAAGGCAAAAATGATCAACTGGTTGATCTGCAAGTTCAATAAAAGCTGGGGGGATATAATAAGATAAAAAAAGAACAGAACATTGACTGACACAATTATTGTAATGTGATTAGCTTTATGATACATTAGTGTAGCACTGGGACTTACTTATGAGCTTGTCCAATGAACGTGAAATGTCTTTATTTACTATGATGCCATTACTCCAGCTGCGCTGATGTCAGATTATAATGATTTTATAAGACTGTTAATTAGCCTTAAGCACAGTGCATCTGCAGCTGGATCGAAACTGCTTCATAGCACAACACTCATGCATAAAACAGCCTTTTTCTTTCCTGGGGTGGAGGCAAAGAGGAACGTCTATGGGTATAATGTGATCCAAGATTAAAGAACACACCTCACCCATGTCTGACTTGAAAAACAATTTGGGCCACGGACTAACGCACTTAACTAACTAAATAACTAAATGTTCTAATGAGGCTGTAAAATTCTGGATCAGGGGGAATCATGGTATTGGCATCTCCAAGACTATTCAAGCTTTCCAACAGTGGGATTCCTGCCCAACGGCGGGAATGTTATAAGAATGCCTAGAGAGACTGTTTAAGTAAAGAAAAAATGGCTAAGCTAAGATGCGGGCATATATAAGAGAACATATGAGTTAAAATAGTTTTCGATTTTGTAATGCAGGTTCTGCTTTGCTTTCCCTGGACTGAACTATCAAGCCAAAGTGTCTGAGATGACTTGCTGTCTCATCCTGCTGTGTGTTTATTCAGCTAAATTATGCCAGCGCCTGCCTCACAATCCCCTTCTATCCAGACGTGTTGCAGTCCACCCCGCTGAGCTGTGACCTTCACTCATGGCATAAAGGCGTGTCTTGCCTTTTTGCCTTTGTACTGTCTCATAGGTATGATACAACATGCCAGCACGCACCATGGAAAAGGTAAATAACTTAATAGATTTCCCACCCAGAGACCCTTGGTAAATTGAGAATCTACATATTCTATTGAAGCTGATAACCATGACAGCCATGTAATTCTCAAAGCCACCTATGAAAAGCAATAATATTCATATTCGTCATAGCAATGAAACCATATTACCATATGAAGGCCATATACTAATATTATTATTAACCTGCTTCTCTGTGTGTTCCTCTCCAGTGACAGGGATCAGTTCAAAGCACTGCCCAAAGCATGAGTGTGTGTGTGAGTGAGAGAGAGAAAGAGAGGGAGAGATAGTGTGGGCATGTGTGTATGTGTGTTTGTATCTGTGACTGAGTGTGAGTGATCAGTTCCCCGAAGCGACAGCTGCACGCTGGGTTCCTGAATGTAGAGAGCTTCTCTGGGATGACTACCAAGTGGCACACGCATCTTTCCAACCCCCATTCCTTTTCTCTTCTCTACCTTTCTCTACCTTTTCCATTCATATTATGTTTTCCTTTATTCCCCTCTTGTCAGTGATTAGATCAGCGCCATGTTTCCCCCATGTTTCTGTTGTCCTCTCCTCTTCTACCCCTCCTTCAGCAACCCTCTCACTTCTCCTCCTCCCATCCACTTTTCTTTTTCTATTATTACTGCCGTATCACCATGATAACAGTGTTGTGCAACTGCTCTCCCTCTGCAAAATGAGATGCACGTGTCACAGCTAAACCTGTATAAAAAACCTTGAAAAAAGCAATAGAGAAATGGTGGGAGGAAGGCAGGGAAAAAAGAAGGAAAGGTTGCAAGAAAGCATGAAAGGAATCAAGGGGGGGGAGGGGGCACACACGAATAATGGAGAGAAACCCAGGGGGGGGGGAAATGGTCTATATTTAGTATTGTGTTTCGGATTGGGAAGCGTTTGATGTCAGAACCCCATTTGCTACAGTATAGGGAGTATTTAGATATATATGCTGTTTAGTCAAAATGTGTGTGAGTGTGTGTGTGTGTGTGACGAAGACGGAGATAGATGCAGGTGAAGCAAGAGAGGAAACCATCTATCTGTGTTCATCATGGTCCCTTGGCTTGTGAACCTCGAGGCCACAGCAGGAAACCAACTCGTGGTCCTAGGTTCAAACAGAACAAAAGCACACAGCATAGTGAGAGCAGAAATACCACTGGGTTGCATTTGTTGTTTTTCCAATTCCTGGCCATTTTTTTACTTTTTTTATTTACACGCTTCACACGTTCTGAAGTTTTATCTTTTTTCGTAGCTCGTCTTGGATGTTCTTGTTCCAGCATATCAAACAGCTGGTGATCAAACCGCTTCCAGATATTTATATTCCCCTGGCTACCTATGAATGCTTGCTCTTATACAGTGCATGTCACATTGAGACTGGTGCTGTCCTTGTCACTAGTATGCAGTTTCTCTAAGCTATGTGATTTCCACTTTGCTACGTGCCTTAACATCAAAGTCAGGATAGTATGAATTACTGCAACCTTTTTTCTGACAGTGTGTGTATGTATACGAACATATTCATAACAGTAGGTTGGTGAAAACAGATACTATAAATAAGTACACCTTGAGGCTGTGGTCCCTAATTATTCTACTGTAAACATAGCGGCCATGCCTTACTGCCACATACTGATACTTGTGTGACCACTCCTGCTAAAAGAAAGCCCAACTAGAAATAATAAAGTAAAGGAGAGGTAGTCACAGGTGTACAGTGTGTAACAATAGGGTCCATGTTGTTTTGTTACTCACCATAGTAGATCATGAAACACCATAGGGCACCGCTGGATTTGAAGTGTAAAATAAATAACAAAAAACACAAATGCCATTTTATATAGGAGGCAGCAAAGAAATGCTTTGATGTATCAGAAACTTGGAAAAGGAAACATGAACTGATTCACATGTAAATGGAAACTACTGACATTAAAAAAGAAAAAAAAAACATCAATGCAACATTATTATCCATGAGGTCAAATATGTACAAGTGTATCCTCTTTTTAAAAATATAAAATAATGTTACACTGATGTTTCGGCAGTCTAAAACAAACGGACATACGGACCATGGTTTGGACTTAAACACAACGACAGGCAGAGATTTATGTTACATGGGTATCAAAATAGAATTATTGATCTCCTGAGCTGACGGTTATAGTGTACAGCACTTTAGAGAGTGAAATGGAGGGGCTGTTAGAGGGACAGAAGAAGAAGGGTGACGAAGCTACTGTATCCCTGTATAGGAGCAGAACCAGGAGAATGATGTAACAGAAATGGCCCCAGTGAGACATGCGGTTGATGACATGCAGAGTGTGCTTCATCCAGTGAGGCAGAAAGAGGATAGATGTATGCATTACATATTTTTGCTTGGGCTGCTAAAAGAGGTAGAGAGGAAGCAGAAGAGATGATTGTGAGAGGAGGTGTGTGTGTGTGTGTGTGTGTGTGTGTGTGTGTGTGTGTGTGTGTGTGTGTGTGTGTGTGTGTGTGTGTGTGTGTGTGTGTGTGTGTGTGTGTGTGTGTGTGTGTGTGTGTGTGTGTGTGTGTGTGTGTGTGTGGTTAACATTACAGTAAACCAGAGGCTGTGGTTAGTATTTGATAGGAGTGTAGCGGGACAAGCATTGATGCACTGCACCACGATCACCTCATTACTGTATCTACTGTACTGATAGGGAAGAGGGGCAGAGTGTTTTAGAAAAAGAAGACACATACTGGGACAGGGAGAAAGAAATGTAGTGCTAAGAAAGGAGAGGCTGACAGTGACACAAAAAGAGAGCCAGATTAGTAGATTGAAAGAAATGGGGTTGGATACAGAGCTTGAAACAACAGGAAGGAGAAGTAATTTGAGAGAAGAGCGAGAGAGCACAGGGTCATGTAACAAAAGAGCCATTAGCAAATGTATGTCCCTCTTCCCTGCTCAGAACTCCATGTGTGCGTGTGTGTGTGTGTGTGTGTGTGTTTGTGTGCGTGTGTGTGTGTGTGGCAGATCCCAGCAGTGTACTGGTTCCACATTGTAGATAACGATTTTCCTGGGCAAAGTGTATATAGCAGCACCTGTGTGGATGTGTGTTTTCGTCCGTGCCACTGTGTGTGTGTGTGTGTGTGTGTGTGTGTGTGTGTGTGTGTGTGTGTGTGTGTGTGTAATTGCAGAGCGGACCATTTTGGTCGCCTAGCTGGAAAGAGAGGTTCATGACTGTGGGGTTGCACAGGTACACATATAGACAGGATACACAGGACCATGTCTTTTATATGGCTCTGCAGCCACAATGACGGACCAACACTTGTCATCAACAGAATCAAGCAAAATAAATTAACACTAAGATTGTATGCCAACCATTTCGGTAATAGGGCAAACAGTATTAAGAGATGCCCAACAAAGTGCATGAAAGGGGCTCTCCATTCAGCACCATCGCAATAAAAGCCACAAGAGCACTGGGGCAATAACAGAAGTATTTGTGGAGGAGGAACACAACAGCAGATTGATTTTGTTTTTCTGACCTTACTGCTATCCCCAAGGTGGCCTTGAATTTCCTTTATTCAGTCAGACAGTTGCACTTAATGTTTATAGAATGCTATCTGGATAGTCATTCTCGTGAAACATTAAATGATGTATTCTGCTAACTGACTTGCCAAAAGTTATGTCTGACAGCATAACTCTAGTTCAAGTCTTCCCTCAAATTTAACCGGGAAATACTGCCAACAAAGGGTGCTTTGGGCTGTGAAATTATCAACTTTTGTAAGCCAGTTGTTATGTTTCCATTACGTTCTGCTGCATGTGAATCATCTCTTCTTAGAAGGCTCCTTTATGCTAATAATAATTAGCTTGCTTGCCCATGCTCATCATGTACGGCCCAGATATGTTTAACATTATGGGATCTATCCGGGCACCTTATGAAAAATCATTGCAACACCTTGCATTATCCAGTCGTGCTCACGTTTTCTACACAGAGCAGAAGGTCAGTTTACTGGGCTACACTGAAAAAACGGTAAATGCGGGGTTGTTCAATTTACAAATATTAATTTCGTGCATACAACACGTTTAATTTATGTTTCTCAACAAAACATATATATATCATGTAGAACTCTAATGACTTTGAGGAATGTTAAATCTACAAGTCTAAGTCATGTTAAGAATAAATAAAAAAGTTATGTTTTGTCTGGAACACCGCCCACTAAGAACGCGTCATCAGGCAGTTGAAGAAGAACAACCGATCGCCATTTTGCACTTGTGGTGAATGCACGGAATGCACGTGGACCTCGAGGAGTTCTCTTTCAAGGTATAAGTATTTAAATTAAGATTGAGTCACTCTAAAAGCTTGTTTTTATTTGCCCTTAAGGTTGAGGAACGTGCTTATGTCAAGGTCTATGCTAATGTGTTAAAGTTAGCTTAGGTTACCATTCACTGCCGTTAGCTAGGCCTAAACATTTACCATAATTTAGCCTATGTCTGTTACTATTTCACGAAATTGGGACATAAAGCATGTTTTTCTATCGTGTGAAATGTTTTAGAGTGTATAGTTGTTGACTTTCGTTAGAACTAGTAAGTTAATTGGTGTAGTTCGCTGGAGGAGGGAGGGGGGGGGTAACCGCATGCTTAGGCAACCACATGTTGGCGCTTTTCCGAGGAAAAATTCACATTCACTATCCCACTGTGGGGAAAGTCCCTGGTAATGTATTTTCTTTGTTTTATACTTCTACGCCTGGCATTGATTTACTTCAGCTTTTTACATTGGTGTTGCCAGGCTCGGCATAATTCCGTCCATTAACCTTATGATACCATGATGAAAATGTGGGTTTCAAGAATGGTTATTATTATAGTAAATACGTGTGAGTATATTGATTGGGCCGGTGAGAATGGTGACGGTGTAGCCGAGGGCTCTGTGTAGGCGTCACCGGTCGTCATGTACACGGCATGGAAGAAGGTCAAAGTTCAGAGGTAGCAGACACCACTGACTGACATATTCTATTTGATCTGGTACAGCAACAGACGTGACTGCACAGGTGTTGTGGAACTTTTTTTGGAGTCGCTATGTGGATGTGTTTTTGTGGTCGCGGGATCTGAATGTATGCCTAATATGAGTGAGTAAAACTAGTTAGCAACAACCGGTTGGAATTAGCATTAGCGGCTAGCGTTTAGCATTGCTGGTTAGCAAAGGCATTCAATCATAGTTTAGGTGCTTTGCTCTTCACCAGCTATACTTAGCTTGCAAAATATTGCAACGGGCTGGGGGACATGTAATGCTGTGAGTTGTGTTATGTGTGTTACTCTGTTTAAAGAGGTGTTTTTTATGCTAAGTTCACTGGGTTGAGTTGTTGGAATTCCAGAGAGACATTGACTGTCATGGGCTTTTGGTTGTCGATTGGCTGAGAACGGGGAAATGTTGTTGTTGCTCTAAGGAATTAGGCTAAAAGAGAGCGTGAGTTCGAGGTACACACACTTGTGAGCACAGAGAGCAAACTGTTTGTTAAATAGGTGTTGGCTACGGCCCACAGTAGCCTGTGTAATAATTGGAAATAGATCGCAAGCACACCCCAGTTCCGTCTCCTGGCCGAGGGACGCTACAATACAGCATGTTATGTTTGATGCATTTCACTTCGTTGTTACGAATCTATTTAAATGTTAATTAATTTAAAGTGGTTGGTGTCTGGAATTACCTTAATACAGCCATATTTAAATGACAAATGGGGGAGGTTTATTTATGGAAATGTTTGTTGGTTAATGTGTTCTGTAGAAACTATAAGGTGCATTTTAAATATGTGGAAAAATAAAAACTGCTGTGTGAATAATAAAATATTTAAAAATGTATTTTTTTCTGTATAGGTAATTTGGTGGGAGACAGGTTGGCCTGTTTTTGTTTCCAGCATTGTTCCAAAGGCTCTGTAGAAAATGGTGAGTATTTAAATGCTTTATTTATTAACTTTACTTATTTAACCTTGATTTTAAGACATTTAAAATTCCATAGTATGATAATGTTGTTGTCAATTATGAATATTCATCTATTTTGGTACTTTGTGGTAACATTAGCCTACACAAATATAAATTTTTTTGTGATTTATTACATATTCACCACACAGTTCAAAAGCACCATAATATTTAACTAGGTGTAGCTAATAACTGTCATTTGAGTTGAATTTAAATGTGTTGCATTTAAACTACTATAAAGAGTTACTGTGAAGCATGTTGACTGATTCTCTGAGGAAAGCTATGTTGATGTATTTGTTTGGTTGGCCTCCCATTTTTCTCTTTTTTCCAGTGAATGTGGCAGTGTAAGGGGTGTTCTGTTGCAGTTGCAAGTAGGTCTCTACTTCTTAATCATTATAAACTCAAACACCCACACCTTATCCTACTGGGGAATCTGATGTGAGCCTTGAGAAACTGAGAGTGGAACTTCTTTCAGATGTTAAGAAGAGGAATAACAGGGATGTGGTGAGGATGAAAATGGAAAAGACGTTTGCATTTAGGAGATATGAAGTGGTACGTGACACACCCATGATACAAGACTTCCAGGAAAGATGGCCAGCGCTCTTTGAAGTAAATGAGGTACATAATTTGACTGAAACACTGAAAACCATCTTATTTTAGCAACAAAACATTTGGTGATTTATATATTTTTAATATACGATCATTAGAAAATTAAGTAATCAAATGATTTTGTCTGTTTTTTTTTTCAGATAAATGCGGAATTTAAGCGCCTCACCACCATGCCCCTGCAATCCAGATTTCTCTCACAGCTAGATGTACTATCTGACAAACTTCTGAAGGTATTCAAGTAAGAATGAATTTGTGGGAAATAAAATACTTGATATTTGAGTTGATAGAGGAAAAAGGATTCCAACCAAATGTCTCTCTTCTAATCCCCTTGACCTAGGATGATGACCTCGATATAGGGCGGGAATGCGTTTTCAAGGGGCTGTGTGTCTACCTCAACGAAGACCCAGCTAATCTTGTTAGAGAGTTTGTGGTGAGTGAAGTTATTTTACTGATTTTGATATTTTGTTGAGCACTAAAATATGAAGTTAGTAAAACAATATAGAATAGATCTAGGCGACTGTACTGATGCAAATCACAACACACTTCAGTTGTGTTAAGTACGGTAACAACTTTTATATTTGTTTGTTTTTTCATTTGAAACATGCACAGTCTGCATTTAAGTTTAAAAGAGCGGAAAGGGGAGGATCAGATAGACTGGCTTAAATTATTTAAAATGACTAAATCTTTTAAATAACATTCAATATAATTCCATTGTAAATATGGACTTTTGTTTTTTTCTCACTCCGTTCTATTTGTGATTTTACTGTGCAGGCAGAGGACGAAGCCGCCATCAACGAATCCATTGAGGAGACCACGGTGGGAATATACGTTGTCAAACGTGAAGCAACCAGTCGACCAGAGGACATGGGGATTGTCCTGGAAGGCCAGCAGATACTGCAGGAACTGGACAACGTTGCATTAGCTGCTGCCATGTTGTTTGGCCTAATGTATGCATTGAACCTGAACTACCCTCCTGAACTAAGGTACACTTTTGAAGTGCTCCAGAAAGTTGTGATGGACCTGGACGGCACCACACTCTCAAAGAAAGCCCAAGTTCTCAAAAACAGACTCTATGAGTGAGCTGTTGGCATTGGATCATTGTTGCTCATGGACTGCATTTATTGTGGACTTTTGACATACAACTCTTTTACTGTTCCTTTTTGGACTATTTACATGCACCAAGTGTTTTGTTTCTCTGGTGCTCATGTGTTCACAAAATATGCCTCTTGCATCAAAGTGCCTTGTCAGATTTGCTGTTTTCTCTTAAACTAATAGAGCTCCTACCATAGGTATTTAGTTTCCCTATGTTAGAATTGATTGTTTTGTTTTTTGCACGTTCTTTACTGTGACATTTGAGTAACGATACCATTATTTTTTTTTTTTATTCAATGCCATTATGAAAGATAGTGATATCAGAGGACATTTTACTAGCTGCTGAGCTACAAGGCAGCACACTTTCTAAGTTCTCAAAAACTGAGCTGTTACTAATTGTATTTATGCTGGACTTGGCATTGCTCCAGAAAGTTGTAATGGAGCTGGACAGCAACATGCACTCTAAGAACCCAAGTTCTCACAGACTCTGAATGTTGCCATGGACCATGTTTGCTCTGTGAATGCATTTAGGCCTGACTTTTGACATGCACTCTTGCAACTCTTTTGTTTTCCTATATGTATTTTTGCAGTATTTACATTTAGCCCGTCTACTGTTTTTTAAAAGATTGTTTCTTCGGCACTTGTGTCCCCAAATGTACCACTTGCATCAAAGTGCCTGGTCAGATTTTAGGTTTTTCTGAAACTACTGGAGCTTCTACTAAGAGTCTACATTTTATAATTTGGGGCTATTTTCTTTGTTTCGCACATTCTTTATTGTGAACTGTGAGAAAAGAATCCGCCATTGTCCAAAAAAGGCCAGCGTTAAACAAAAGGACATTTAACTAGCAGCTGCTCCACTAGACTGCATCACGAAGCCCAAGTTCTCAAACAGTCTGATGTATCCGATTTATCTGTTGCAATGTTATGGCGGACTCAACAGTGGCCCACGTTTGCCTTTTGGAATACTCACCAAGTGGATTCTTTATCTTCATTTAAATAATTCTTTTATTTACTGTGAAATATAGTGCTGATTAAGCAACCTTTTATTTCGCATACAATCCAGAGCATGGACAATCTATTTTCTGTCTACTGTAATCTTGTAATATTTTCAGATTGTAGCAGTTGTGAACGTTTATTGTGTTCTCCTGAGTCACATATTGCATGTCCATTCTATTGGCAGTTGAAGGTGGTCAGCGAAAAACAATGTTGTTGTATTCTTTGAAAAAAAATACACATGTTGAAAAGAAAGATGTTTCTTTGTTCCTTATTTTGCAAATGGTATGATATATTTTGCAGATAAAAGACTAGGATGGAAAGAAATCAGTGCACAGAAATATGTGAAATTATGCAGATCCTTTATAATTTAATAGTCTCAGACTTACTTGATCAGGTTGGGTATATTTAACATGACAATACTGTGTAATTTAAATAGAAAAATCATGTTTCCTAAACAGGAAATAATTGAATATACAGAACATGTAAAATATATAAACAATTTATATTAAAATCATGTTGGTTTAACATGGGGTAATTAAGTATTATTAACATGAAAAAGTCATGTTTGCATAACCAAAAATAATTATGTATATTTATTGTAATAAAATCATGTTCAGTGAACATGATTTTATTGCGTGCAACCGATGTACATATTATTTTCATGTAAATCCAACATACTTTTTTTTTCAGTGTAGAGCTCACTGTCAATTTAAAATCTGCCAAACAAATTACATTGTAACTACAAAGTCAACATATTACACTGTCGTAATCTACTCACCCTCTCATATGACACAGAGCAGTATACCAGACATTGTTAAACCAATGCCAAACGCAAACAAGCTAGGTTGGACTCAAACCAACCTGAAACATGGGTTCTTTCATGTAAAGTAGGCCAGTACATTACATCCATGTACTGGCCTACTTTACATGGAGTCTTTGTGATTGTGGGAGAGGCTTGACGATTATCAGCAGGACAGATAAGGTTGGCTTAGTAAATGATGGGTTATCCCCTCCCCCCCCCCACACACTTTTTATTAAAACCTCACCTTTCAGTTACAATTGATTGTTCATCTGAAAAATTAACATTTAAAATATATGAAAATCCCAAACTGAATTTAGAATGCATTTTATTTGCAGGTCTACAGTATATGTCCCAGTACAACTAGACTTGTGCAAATGCTAAAAGTAATTTTGGAACAAACACATGTTTAATAAAAAGGGGTCTTAACTCTTAGCACTGTCCACTCTAAAATATATAGTACAACACTGTTTCTGAAATTATAGCTGAGGCAGCAGCTGCTCTGGCATGAAGATGAACTAACACACGTCTCCCATTGATTCCAAATGGTGAACAACACATCGTATAGGCTATAATTAAACTGATACCCACAAATAAAGTGTCTGCTCCTTGTCCTCATCTGTGAAGGTCAGGAACAGATACAAAGCAGCAGCAGAAAGCCAAAAGGGATTTGGTTTCTTGGACACTTTGGGTGGGGCCGATCCCTTCACAGGGGTTTGTACCCCGGATATGTGTGTGCAAACTGAACATTGGAACATATTTTCAGTTGGGAAGATGCTCATCAAAGATTTATGGTGGAGCCCAGATGCATTTTGTTTGACCTGCATCAATGTCTAAATTAGGCCTGCAGCTATTGATTATTTTACCAAACCAAACTATGCTGTGTACACAACAGCTAGGGGTTGCTCACTCGCACATCGTTGGAAAGCTAATATCCTTGTGATTTGATCGGTATATTATGATTACAATAGCAGGTAAAATAGCTTCTTTTAAACAATCAACAACAACAAAAAGAACGAAAAAACGAAATCGATAACATCCCAGCAAATACGCTCTGGTTACCGTTGCAAATGTCCACATGATCCAGTCCAGTAAAATATTCAGTAGAAAACATGATATTACATCCATAAATACCCATGGACTATGAACCATTTGATATGAACCGGCAGATGTATCTGACAGCACACGTTTTATTCTGTCAAAACTTAAATTGGCATAATTTATACAGATGGTATCTTAAAAAAGTCTGCTACATGATAACATTTTGATTGACACCTCACTTGAGCCAATATGAGCTTCCATGGCCTGTCCACAGCCAACAATAGCCAACAAATGTCCGTGTTGAAAGGTCAGGTGTGCACAGAGTAAGCACATTAATGCATTTTAGTTATCGATATACTGTACAGTTGTATTTGAGTTACTCAAGGAATCATTTCAGCCCCAGTCTAGATGTTCAAACTATAAGGAAAACAGAAAAGGAAAATATAATTCTCTTCATTTCGTGGGTGAGGAAGAAATCCCAAAATCTCATGTCATCAACCTTTTTTTGATGGCTTTCATCGGTGGATGGAGTTTGCTCAGTTGCTTTGGAGTTGCATGTGTTTACATGTGGGCTCACTGTATGTTAACAATGTCATTCAAATAACTTTCAGCAGATGGAGGACTTCCGGGTTACAGAGCATGGGGTAGGCACGATCGCTTGTAGCTCCCACAAAATATTTCAGACCTAACTGATTAAACCCTATTCTCGTCGATTTTTTTTGTGCTTGTGTTGCCGGTAACACTAATACTGTTTTGGAGAAATGCCTAGAAGCAAGAAAAACGCAAGAAGAGATTCGGCAGAGTCAAATATGTCCTCGGACAGCGTGGTTAGCATGGACGTTGGTGCTAGCTCAGTGGCTTCCATCGCGGGTCTGCTTGAACAGCATAGAGCAGCGATAGCCGCCGAGTTTAAATCATCTTTCGCCAGCATGGACGCTAAGCTGGACAGCATCCAGGCCGTGGTCTCAAGCCAGGGGAAACGTATAACCGATCTCGAGGAAAATGCAGAAACTGTTTGCGGACGCCTGGAGCAACTTGAGGCTACGTGCTCCTCACTGCAGGAAGATAACACGCTGTTGAAAGCTAAACTATCGGATTTGGAAGGGAGGAGCAGGAGACAGAACGTTCGTATCGTGGGCTTACCAGAATCAATTGAGGGTGCGCGCCCCGCTGCCTTTTTCTCCGGGCTCCTCGTCGAGGTGTTTGGTGATCAAGTTCTCCCTTCTCCCCCAGAGTTGGACAGAGCTCACCGCACTCTGGCACCCAAACCGGGCCCGCATGAGAGGCCGAGATCCGTCGTTATCCGCTTTCACCGATACCAGACTAAAGACTTGATCATGAAAGAGGCACGTAAACAGGGCGAGCTGGAGTACCACGGCCACAAGCTCCGATTCTATGAGGACTACAGCGCGGAGGTCGTGAAGCAGCGGGCTGAATACAAACGGGTCATGGCTGAGCTTTATCAGCGCGGTCTCCGCCCCTCTCTCCTCTTCCCTGCGAGGCTTCGCATTACTCTCCAGAGCGGCGAGAGAAAGTGGCTGCGGTCTGTCTCTGAAGCATCTAACTACTTATCTACACTGGGTGTGAGTCCGTAGTAAATACGATTGCCTGCTGTGAGTATACAATGTGGACAAATGCTCTTTTCATATCCCCAGCCAAACCCTCAGACTGATGGTACTATACGCAATTTTATTTTTATTTTGAATGAGTAAAGTAGCTGGGTGAACGTGACATTTTTGTTGCTTGTCATTTTGACGTATTGTCTAGCTCACTCGCTTTTTTTATTTTTTATTTTGTATCTCTATTTCAAAACGGCTAGATAAGCGTGTCTGTTCTTTATTTTTTTTGCCATTTGGACAGATTGTCTAACTCACGCCTTGTTCTTTTTTTTTTGTATTTCGAATTTGTTGGTTGAGCACGGTATGCTTGTTTAGTGTGTTGTCATTTTGACAGTTTGCTGGATTGTTCATAGTGTTACTAGCAGTTATGGGGTGAAATGTACAAGACTTATGTGGGAAGCTAGCATAGGCTAGAAAGTTAAGGCTTGGAATGTTTGTTGTGAGACTAGTAAGGGTCTTTCGGGGTTTGCTGTTGAGAGCAATATATGGGGTGGGTTCTGGGTGGGATGGGGTGGTGTCAACTGGGGGTTTAGCTGATGGGTTATCACCTGCTGTGTTTTCAGTTATCTGGGTTTTCCTTTTTTTTGTGTGTTTTTTTTTTCCTCTGTATTTTGCTACTCTTTTTGTTATCGGAGCAACTCTTTTTACTCTCACTATAACTGAGCTAGATGAAGGGCAATCTTAATTTAATTAGTTGGAATGTCAAGGGGCTTAATCACCAAGTGAAAAGGGGTAAGGTCTTAACCCACCTAAAACGGCTCAGGGCTGGAATAGTTTTCCTTCAAGAAACCCACTTACACGACTCTGACCATGGGCGACTAAGTAAATGCTGGCGTGGACAATTTTTTCATTCTAATTTCAGGGGTAAGGCCAGGGGCACAGCTATCCTTATTGATAGTAATATTCCTTTTGAGTCCTCAAACATTATATCAGACAAAAATGGACGTTTTATTATTGTTTCAGGCAAACTTTACAATAAGTCTGTCATCTTGGCTAACGTCTACGCGCCTAACGCCGATGATGTAGAATTCTTTAAGAGATTTTTTTCTCAACTCCCCGATCTCAATTCCCATTCTCTTATTCTTGGTGGGGATTTTAATTGTTATCTAGATCCAGTCTTAGATCGCTCGTCCCCCAAACCTGCCACTCTTAGCAGATCTGCAAGTTATATCAAATCATTTCTTGCTGATTATAGCCTTTCTGATCCATACAGGTTTTTATACCCCACAGGAAGAGAATATTCATTCTTTTCACATGTCCACCACACTTACACCCGAATTGATTATTTTTTTGTTGATAATTCATTGATGTCAGACCTAAAGTCATGCAGCTATGAAAGTATTGTGATCTCAGATCACGCTCCTCTGCTCCTTCAACTGGCTTTCTCTGACGTTGAGTATACAAAAAGGCAGTGGAGACTGGATCCATTGTTGCTCACAGATGAGAGTTTTCTTTCACACATCTCTACACATATTAAAACTTTTTTGAGTATAAATAGAACACCAGATGTGTCTAATGCAACAATTTGGGAAGCCCTGAAAGCCTATTTGAGAGGTGAAATTATATCATTTGCAGCATACAAAAATAAGTGTACAAAACAGAAACAAACTGAAATAGCTGATCAGATTCTGAACATAGACAGACTATATGCTACCTCACCTTCATCTGAACTTTACAAAGAACGTTTAAAACTTCAGACAGAATTCAACCTTCTTTCCTCTCGTCAGGTTGCTGACCAGTTGCTTAGGAGCAGAAGTACTTTTTACGAGCATGGTGACAAGATTGGCAAACTTCTGGCCAATCAACTGCGCGGATTTAGAGCAAAGCAACTCATCCCTGGAATACGGACAGACAGTGGGTGTACAATATCAGATCAGAAATTGATAAACGAAAAGTTCAAAACATTCTATTCAAATTTGTATAGTTCTGATTGTACAGCAGACGCAGCGGTGATGGAAACCTTTTTCAGTAACCTAAACATGCCTTCCCTTTCTCAAGACCTGAGACATAGCCTTGAGGCACCTATTACTCAGAGGGAAATTATTGCAGCAATAACATCTATGCAATCAGGCAAATCTCCTGGTCCAGACGGACTTCCATCTGACTTTTTTAAGACATTTTCAGCCGAATTATCGCCTTTTTTACGTTCAGTATTCTCAGACTCATTTGACTCAGGTAAACTCCCGCCTTCGTTCTACCAGGCCTGTATTTCCCTGTTGTTAAAAAAGGATAAAGATCCTCTAGATTGTGCATCATACCGACCAATTTCACTATTAAATACGGATGTGAAGATACTTGCTAAAATTCTCGCCCACAGATTGGAGGATGTTCTCCCCTCTATTATATCCCCCGACCAAACTGGGTTTATAAAGGGACGCCAATCATTTTATAACATCCGCCGGCTAATGAACATTTTATATTCCCCCAGAAATATTGAATCAGAATGCCTTGCTTCTATGGATGCTGAAAAAGCATTTGATAGAGTAGAATGGAATTATTTGTTTTTCACCCTTGAGAAATTCGGTCTGGGTCCTGTTTTCACTTCTTGGGTTAAATTATTATATGCATGCCCTTCTGCCTCAGTATTAACAAACAGCCGTTACTCAAGTAGTTTTGATCTGCATCGTGGGACCCGGCAGGGTTGTCCTTTGAGCCCACTCCTTTTTGCTATTGCAATCGAACCACTTGCGATTGCCATTCGCGGTAACAAACAGATTCAGGGGATATGGAGAGGAGGAATTGAACATAAGGTATCATTATACGCCGATGACTTACTTTTGTTTGTCGCCAAGCCAGCCACCTCTTTACCGGAGGCACTTTCTGTGTTGGAGGTCTTTAGTCAGTTTTCTGGCTATAAACTTAACCTGAGTAAGAGCGAACTCTTTCCGATTAATAAAGAAGCTCTTAAACTTGATTATACAGCTCTCCCACTCAAAGTGGTGACAGATCAGCTGAGTTACCTTGGGGTATGTTTCACCAGAAATTTTAAAAACCTATTTAAATCGAACTTCCTCAAATTATTGGATCAGGCGAAGCAAATATTATCGAAGTGGTCTCCTCTGGCTTTCTCTCTCATAGGTAGAATAAATTCAATTAAAATGACATTACTCCCAAAGTTCCTATATCTATTCCAATGTCTCCCCATCTTTCTCCCCAAATCCTTTTTTCAGGCCCTTGACTCATTAATGATAAATTATATTTGGAATGGTAAACACCCTCGGTTAAGGAAAGCATTTCTTCAAAGACCAAAACAAACAGGCGGAATGGCCCTCCCTAATTTCCAGTACTATTACTGGGCTGCTAATATCCGTTCTTTAGTGTATTGGGTGCATTTTCACCTTGACGACTCAGCCCCAGTATGGGTAACAATGGAGTCCAGCGCTGTTAGCCCATTGTCTCTATCTGCCCTCTTAAGTGCCGCACTTCCACTCTCTTCGGCTATTCCCAACAGTAATCCCGTGATTAAGCACTCCCTTCGAATTTGGACCCAATTTAGGAAGAATTTTGGAATGCAGAATTTTTCACTTTTCAGCCCAATTGCAGCTAATCATTTGTTTACTCCCTCGACGGTGGATGGTGCATTCAAGATCTGGCATAAAAAAGGCTTAAAATGCATCGGTGATTTATTTATTAATGATCTATTTGCTAGTTTTTCCCAATTGACAAAACATTTTGGTATCGAAAAGACAAATTTTTTCCGATTTCTGCAAATCAGGCATTTTACACAGAAGTTAATTCCCCAATTCCCTTATAAACCGCCAGCCAATCAGGTTGATTTGTTTCTGTCTGTAAACCCCACATTAAAAGGCTCAATTTCTGTGTTTTTCAACCTTATTTCGAAATTGCATAGCCCCTCATTAGCAGCTATAAAAACCCTGTGGGAGCAGGACCTAGGTTCTGCCTTCACAGATCACATGTGGGATTCAGTCCTGGATCGAATACACTCTACCTCCATGTGCGCCCGACATGCTCTTGTGCAATTTAAGGTAGTACATCGTATCCACATATCTAAAACTAAATTAGCTCGTATGTTCCCCGATGTAGACCCGACCTGTGATAGCTGTAAGAGCGCACCGGCATCACTCTTTCACATGTACTGGTTGTGTCCCACTTTGACTGGGTTCTGGTCATCAGTTTTTAAAACAATTTCTGAAGTACTTCAGCATCAAATTGAGCCGAACCCTTTCACTGCAATTTTTGGCATCGCCCCCAATTCAGGCTTGCCTAAAGTGAAGCTAAAGGTACTGGCCTTCACCTCTTTGCTTGCTCGTAGGGCTATTTTACTTAAATGGAAAGATCCTGCTCCTCCTTCCCACTCACATTGGATTAGAGACATTATGTCATGTATGAATCTGGAAAAAATTTGTTGCACTACCCAGGGATCTGAGACTAAATTTCATAAAATATGGCGCCCCTTCCTAGATTATTTTAAGAAACCGACCACATTAATTGAAGAGTAGCTACCCCCTCCCCTTTTTTATTTGATTCAATTTTTTTATTTTTATTTTTATTTTTTATTTCATATTGATTGTTTGTTTTTGTTTCTTGTGGTGTGTGTTTTGTGTTGTTGGGTATGAGGGTGGGATGTGGGTGGGGTGTGTTCGGGAGAAAAAGGGGGAAAAAAAAAATGTTGTACTTGATGTGCTACAATTTTGTTGTTATTAACATTTAATAAAAAAACCTTTGAAGAAAAAATAACTTTCAGCAGATGAAGATTGACTGATCGGAAAAAGGCAAGTTAGTTTAACTTGATTTATATTATTTATTAACAAAAATAAATGTGTGTGCCTGGTAAATATCTGGCGTATGAGGGAGAACTAAGATGGAGTTTTTGTACGATCTATACGTTGTCCATAGTACAATAAATTGGACGGATGTGGAGCACTGAAGTCCACTTCAAGTTGTTTGATGTGAAGGTGGATATGCAGAATAAAAACCAATGCTTGGCTATTGGCTATCAGCTTTTGCTCTGCTTTATTGCAGATGTTGTTGTGGTCTAGAGGTTGCTGAACTTTTATCCTCACAAAATAACTTTTTTAAACACCTGTTTCACTGTATTCACATTAGTTGTTTTACTCAACTTTGTTTATTTAAACATTTTAAACATAAAAACATACATTCCAGTTGGTTAAAACATTTTAATTAATTTAGATTATTATCTTGTCCATGTCCTCACATTGAGTTGCATGTTACACACACACATAACCTCTTGTTTATACCCTTGCACATACACATAATCTTTTACAAACAACCGCAGCCTTTTGCACTTCATAATCACATTACAATTTAATGGGTTTTCTATTGCAGCGCTTTGCATGACAGCCGTAACTGGCGTGCTGCACAATTCCCACAGATATGAGTTTTTGCATGAAAAGAAAGCAAAACATGCTTTCACCGATGTAATGAGGGACAGAGTCAGGATGCACTGTGGGGGTTTCCCCAAATAACGAGGGAAGTTGAAACTAGACAAATGGTTGTGCATATCTTTGACTAACATTGTGTTTGGTGTTCTCATTGTGAAATGTGTTGTTCTGAGTGAGAGCGCTTGTGAGTCAGAGCAACACAATGTTTGTCATTATGAATATACAAGATGTAACACTTAAACAAATGTGCATCTCAGACAAAAATAAACCGCGGACCATTACGCTGTTACTGCACTATTAATGCATTCATCTCTCTCCCTCTCCCCCACATTCACCCTCTCTGAAGGCAACGCTCCAGGTTCATTACTTGTAAGATCTCAGGGCCAATCTTGCACTTTCTCACAGCCTCCATGCACACACTCTCACTACACCCCCACAACCATAACACACACACACACACACACACACACACACACTCTCTTCCCACCTCCTCACTGTTACCATCTGTGTGTCATTGGCTGTTGCTATGTTACAGGCCCCCACCAACTTTTTTTGTGGCCAATAAAAGCATTGCCTTCAACATTGATTTTGAATGATACCCCATTTTGTAGGAGCACTTTGTTTTTGCTTCATTTCTATATCCTTTCATTGCTTTACCTTGCCACGGCCTCAACCTCTCCATTCACTTGCTTTTCATGCTTCAGATCTTTGCTTCTGATCCAACTTACTTTACATTTGTTCTTTCCCTCCATCCATTGGAAGAGTATATCATGACGAGGTATGATCTGGCGAATTTTTGCCTCAGTGACAGTTGAAAGTGGTGGTTGAAAGCGGAAACTGTCCATATTTATTTCACCATTAATCACCTCAGCATATACAGAGATTAAGCTGCTGCACAGATGTACACCAATAGCCCCTCACATGGGTATACAAGCACACAAACACATGCACTCAACTATGCTAACACACTCGTAATTCAAATGAACTTTGAGTGTGAGTGTGAGTGTGTGTGTGTGTGTTTGTGTTTGCACTTGAGTGTGCTTGTACAGTATTTTTACGTGTGTACCCAGCAGATATATGATGCTGCTATTGGGGCCATTAATAACATGGTGTTCTCACAAGGGTAGGCTCTGCAAAAATAGATAGAGAACATACATATAAATATATGCATACCCACACACACACAGACACACCTGTGTACACTCAACAACTTAGACACACATTGGAGCACTAATGGAGAGCAGCAAGTGAGCACTTATAGACGCAGAGACTATAGACTGTAATAAAGACAGGAGCAAATATGTTTACGCATCCATACACATAGTGGCCCTCATTTATCAACCTTGCGTAGACCAGAAATGTGGGTGTACGCACATTTCCACGCAAACCTCGGCATTTATCAATATGGATGTGAGCGTAGGATACGCTCAAATCCCACGCCAGCTCTCAGCTCGTGTACGCAAGTTTGTAAACAGCATGGACTCGCAGTGCAGGCTGTGCCGGGTAGCCGAGTACTTTGTTGGACAATTATTAGATGATTAGATTAGATTAATTATTCTTCCTCGCTAAATGTTGCTTTTTTCTCCTTCCTACTGGCATTTATAGATTGTGCTGTTTTTTGTTATTTCTCTCAACTCTCTACATCCATCTTATGACCTTATTTATGTGTATTTGTAGTGGTTAGCATTGCTAATGACCGTCTACGAGGTTGTAATAGCACTGATTATTTTTTGTTTACAGTTTTCTTAGCGTTCTTACATCTACGAATCTGCTTGAGTGGGTTTGACCACTGCTAAAGGCTATGGCCTTTTGATCTCTCAATCTTTAATGTGAATGTTGTAGACGTCGTTTTTAGTTATCAATTGTATACTGAAAATGAAATAAAGGATCATTAGTTAGCTTTAGGATACTTTGAACACATCTTGCTCTTGCTGATGAAAAAAGCACATATCTCATCAGGAGAAAGTTGATTTAATCAGTAGGTGACTCAAGCTCATTGCTTGTTCAAGCCCAGGGTAAACAGTGTGGCATTGCAGTCTGCTATATGTGAAATAAACACATTAGTAAAGACATGTTCTTGTCGACATTGATCGGGTGTAAAGCAGTAGAAAGGTGCACAGAGATGTCTTTATTCTTCACAGGTAGACTCGACTCAATAGAACCTGTGGAGGAACCTGTGGTATTTTCTCTTTGAAAATAGACTTGCGGGGTGTTTTTGCAATGTGTTAATTTCCTCTAAAGCACTTGTACAGTATATGTTTGAAGTACTTTGTGCATCTCTTGCACTTTCTTCCCTTAACTACAGGCCATTATTTCAAGAATACACTCAAATCCCAACATTTTCCACACACATATCAATGTAGCATTCAAGTCTTCTACAATATTTGCCCCGAACACATTGGAAAATACTCTGCCTGGAAGAAGAAGCTGATTGATTCTGGAATGCAAAGTGGAGATCATACTGTCAGGCAAAACAAAGAGACTGTCACTGTATGTTTGTGCCTTACTTTGCAAAAACATAAAAACATAAACATTTGACACGGCTGGAGACATCGTCAATGGTATTCTGACAGCTTTTACAGTCACTTGAAATGAATATCAAAGCAGAGCACTCCATTAAAATTACTGCAAAATGACACCGGATGGGTTTTGTCCATGACTTTCAGATATAAATAAAAAATATACCATATGCAATGATTTGACTTTTAACACAGTGTGTGTCAACATGTTTGTTGTACCTGTGTTTCTTAATAAGTTTTTTTTAATTAATAGTATCCTTAAAAACGTGTATACTAACAAGAGCAGGTTAGTACAATACAAGGCTTTTACAAGTATTCATTTCATTTCAAGAAAGTTAGGTGGGATGCAAAATATCAGCAATTATCGTTATTGGCTAAATCCCCCAAAATATCGAGATATTATTTTTTGGTCAATATTGCACACCCCTAGAATCAAGGCCACTTTCAGCCATGGTGTCTATATTTTGAGTTGCACAAGGCCAAACTGAGGAAGCACTAAAGCCTTATAGCTGCCTTTCCCTGCACCAAACATTTCTCAACAGTTAGCATTTGCACAGCATTAAATTGTCCTTCAAATCATTGCCAACAACCATAATGGCCCAATCTTACTGGAAAGAACGGCAGACTACTTGGATCCGTTTTCTCGTGTGCTATTAACTCTCCGTAGCTGAACAAGCACGACAGTGAGTAATGGTGAGTGACTGATTGCTCCCATCCACACTGAATTGCACATAAAACATGCCTATAATTGAATAGCCTCCAAAACACACATAGCCTGGGATAACCAAAAATGGTGTTTCTAAATGCTTAACATAAAACAGTTATTATACTGTAGACTCATGGTGTACCCCTGGAAACTGGATGAGTGGGTGAACAAAGTGGAGGGTCTGTGCATTTGAAAACAGCCGTACCCATGTATAACACATAGACACATTAAAGATGCATTGCCATACAGCCACACAACTCAGTGAGACATGGTGAGGGATAGATGATAGGGAAGAAAACATGAATTGATCATGGAGAGCCTGTGAAAAGAGAAATATTGAAGGAAGAGGCCTGCAAGATAGATTAACATGAGAAAGGTGATAATTGAGCGGAAATTAAAACAAGAAAAGGAATCACTTTATCGGAAACATGTTACAGTATATACATGGTGTTTAAGAAGAAGAAGAAGAGCTGAGAGGGTTAGTTCAAAGACCAAGAAAACTATGAAAAGAGGGATGTATGATGTATGAAATTGATAAGCAAAATCCTTTAAAAGAGAATCTATGTGCTACAGAAAATGATGGAAAGCTATTAAGTTAATCATAAAATCTCAAGGGGGGCTGGGGTGGAGTGACCAGGAGTAAGTAATCTGCAGAATGAGAAGACATTGCTCGTAAATCCTACAGTGTTTATTCAACGTGATGTATAAAAATGAGGGTTAATGAAGTCAATAGCATGAGAAGCTTGGAGTATGACTGAGAAAGCGGCTGGTGAATAATGGGTTGTAATAACGAAATGGGATGGAGATGCATGGCAGGGGGACAAAGAAAGACAAAACTGATAGAAATATACTGTATTGAATGGGAGCAGAATGGAAAGGGTAGAATAACTGAAGTGACCGTGTGTGTGTGTGTGTGTGTGCGTGCGCGTTTGTGTTTGTGTGTCATTTCAAAGCTTATTATTGTTCGTGCTCTGAGTTCTGCATTGTGGGAGAATGGAAAACATAATCAAATACTAGCACATATCTATTTTCTAGCGGGGTCAGACGATTGCTTGCACTTTCATTTGTTTGCTTGTACATGTTTGGCAGATTTACTGTACTTTACTATACAATACACATAAACATCTGAGATAAAGAAAGAGGGAGAGAGGGTGTGTAGCAATACATGATATTGTTTATGCTCTGATGCTGTAGTACATTGTCATCCCTTGTTAAAATTGCTATGTCGAGGGTTTTAGGAATATCAAGGGTAAAGCAGAATGGAGGGTTAGTTTTGTACACAGGACATCTATTGAATATGAGTTCAATGGTATTGATAAACCAATCTACTATACTGCTTCCCACAAGTACACACAAATATCATACCATGAGGTTTGAATCTTGTCTGAGTTTGCGGAAGTAAAATGGATCTATGTTTAGCTAAAACAAATTAAAATAATCCAGGCACGTTAATCAGTCTTACTATGTACAACATATATTTGTCAGGAACCAGGTTCAATAAGTGTAAGCACATTCCACTGAAGGGTTTCTGAGTCGCACACGTATTGAAGAGGCTATAGACAACCCTCTTTGTAGCTGTTTAAACACACATCCATGACAACTTCTTAATATAAGATGGTCATGGAGTCTTTATTTTCAGTCTGTATGCATGATACTACTGTATGTAACAGTTGCAAAGCAAAATGTAATGGGTTCAACAGCAAATTCCAAATCTACAATCCCATGTGATTAGCCACCCTGTCCTTGTTTGCAGTATACAACAATGATTGTATTCTTCTGAACTGATTAAGTTTTTCTGCAGGTCTGGTCTAAGTATCTTTCTTTCCTACCGGTTTCCTTTTTTGAGTGACATTATATTTGTATCTACTTCAACTAACTGCTCATTTCCCTCTGTCCCCCAGTTGCCCTGTTACCAGGAGGATAATGGAACGGCTTTGGTTCTCTTTGCTGTTGCTGGCAGCAGCATGCAGGGGACAGCCGTGTCCGAAGCGCTGTATGTGCCAAAGCCTTTCTCCATCGCTCGCTATCCTCTGCTCCAAGACAGGCTTGCTGTTTGTACCTGCTGCCATTGACAGACGCACAGTGGAGCTACGGCTTCAAGAGAACTTCATAACATGTAACGTCCCGACTACTCTATTTTTTTTACCATCAATTAAGGCATCATCATGTTTAACATTTTTTTTATCAACCATCATCTAAAATAATTTCCTCAAGATGGAACATGCAATTAGTGCTTGTATGAATGCAGACTTTGATGCAGGCCTGGTGCAATGCTATTATTGTGCAGCAGTAGCTTTAGGACAATATGTGAGTAGTGAAACAGCAGCAAAGCCACACATCTGTTTTCTCATGAGGCTGGGTAATTCCTTTTAACTTTAATACTTTGTAACTTTTTGTTTTTGTGGTTCAGTCTGGCAAATCTCTTCATGAATCATATCCTTATATCAGAGGGTTCTCTTGAGACATACTTATTTTTAAGAACCAAAGTGTTGCTTTATCCTTTATTTTAATCTGGATTCATATTAGCTCAGGCAATACAGCCACCTAACCTTTCAGGGCTTGACCTAAAATAAATTATGTTCTATAGTTAATCACAACAAAAGACAAACAAGCTAAAAAAAAGACGTATTTCACAGGCTCCAGAAATATAATTGGATGGGCCATTAACAATACCACACAAGCATATAGTTTATAAGTCACATTGTTAAGCATACTTTCATATAGTCCAGACTTTGGACACCAGAGGCCAATTAGGCATGGACTAGTTGATCTAAAAATAAAACACAAGTTTTTTTGTTTTGTTTTTAATGCAAAGCAGACAAATGACTGCTTTGGCAAATGTGACCATAGCAACACGAGAAATCGCTTTCAGGAACTCTATATGAAGGATTAGGACTTGCGGTAAAAATCCTTGTTTACTTTATACTTTTGCTCCCTGTCCATCTCAGAAATAGATTTTATAAAAAGCAACTGCACATAACAAATCTGAGTCATCAGCTCTTGTGAAAACACCTATGTTTGTGGCCAGTCAAACATTTGTGCTTTACAACCCCTATAGTCGTGTGCATCTCCTGACTTCTACTTTTCCCCTTTTTGCTGTGCCTATGTAATATACTGTTTTTGGCCACTTTGGACATAGTTGATGAAGTCTTTCTTTGTGTGTTACTACAATCTCACTCAGCTGTCCGAAGAAAGGACTTTGCCAACATGACCAGCTTACTACATCTGACCCTGTCCAGAAACACCATCAGTCAGATTCTCCCCTCGGCTTTCAGTGACCTGCGGCGACTGAGGGCTCTCCACCTAGACTCTAACAGAATAACTGTGATCAAGGTAAGACTGATGGATGGTTAGCTATATGGATTAATGATGGTAAATGGGAATGCATATTCAGATGGATCATTGAACTGATAAAGACTTGAAACCCTCAAGCTCATACAAATAGCATTCAAGAATGGATGGAGTGTTTAATGAATGTCCACAATCTAGCAATACAACTACAGTGACTCAAATATGTTTAACAGTGCAGTTGACATCTTTATGAAGATATTAATGCACTGCATCTCACAACATTTGAACTTTCTCAACGGCCAGGATGACCATTTCAAAGGCCTGACCAACCTTCGTCACCTGATCCTTGCCAGCAACCAGCTCCACTCTATCTCTCCCCATGCCTTTGATGACTTCCTGCCCACACTGGAGGATCTCGATCTGAGTTACAACAACCTTGCCCAGGTGCCCTGGGATACGATTGGGCGCCTTACCAATGTCAATACTCTAAACATGGATCATAACCTCATAGAAAATGTTCCCCAAGGGGTATTCACCAACCTACACAAACTGGCCAGGTAAATGAGTAGATAGAGGACAAGATGTAGGAATAGGCATGGTGTAATATGTAGACGTACTGGCCTGTTTACTGATCAGCTGGGTACATTCCTGCTGATTTTACGATAATATCTGTCTCTTTCCTTCTCCCTCTTTCCTATTGTCCATCCCTCATCTTATCCATATGCTGTCCTCTCACAGGCTAGACATGACCTCCAACAAACTAAAGAAAATTCCCCCGGACCCATTGTTCCTGAGGATCCCAGTTTATGCAAAGTCCAGAGGCTCTCCCCTCACCTCCCTGGTGTTGAGTTTTGGTGGTAACCCTCTTCACTGTAACTGTGAACTTCTGTGGTTGAGAAGACTGACCAGAGAAGATGACCTCGAGACATGCGCCTCACCCCCTGACCTCAGTGCCAAGTACTTCTGGACGATACCTGAAGAGGTGATATTTCGAGCTTTGCATTGGAGTGATGAAGGGGAATAGCGGAAAACCTACATCCTAGTCTTGAAACAAAAAATAGTCCTTCAATAATTGTATGATATATCCAAAAAAGTAACTACGATTTAGGGGCAAAAAAATATTCAAAAGTATGACCTTTGTATGCTTTTCTTTGTCCTTTAGGAGTTTATTTGTGACCCACCAGTTCTGACCCGTAAGTCACCTCATACAGTGGCTATGGAAGGCCAGCCAGCCAGCCTGAAGTGCAAAGCGAATGGCGACCCAGAGCCAGAAGTCCACTGGATCAGCCCTGAAGGGCGACTTATATCTAATAGCTCCAGGTACCGAGAATTTTCAAATACCGTCATATAACCTTATTTGACCTACTATGTATTTCTTTTAGGTATATATATATTGTACAATTTCTCAAAACTAAAGGCAAAGTGTTAATGTAGGGAATATAATGTTTCCTTTACTAGCAACAATCCTCTTTCAATGAGCTTGAGGAAGCTGGCTACCCAGTTGGCAGGTGCAAAATAGGGGTTGTCTTGCACTCCTCCGGTTAAGAGCCAAGTGCCAATTTGCAACTGAGTCAAGACAGTATGTCTGACATATTATGTCTTGGATGTTGAAGTTTGGCTTAGGCACATGACTCATGTGGGTCAACTCTGAATCAGGATCAAAAGGTAGTTGTTGAGGTTCCAGGTTATGCACATTCCGATATGGTAACCTGGTTGACATTTGTGGTTATGGTTTAACATGAACAATATATTTTATAAATAATTTATATATTTCTTAAATATAATTTCAAAGTGCTAATTACTGTTTTATACACGTCTGACACAATTGCTTGCATCAATAGATATTCAAATCATAAAAGGCTAGTTTATTAATACAAAGCATAATGCTTGTACTCATGCGGATGAGACCCATAACCAGTCAGCAACACAGCCCCTAAACCTGGCAGTCATTGATTGATTATTTTTCAATCTAAAATGAGTATGCCTCGCTCCTTTCTAAAGAAAAAAAAATTCAACATGAAGTTCTGACTATTTTGAACCAAGTTGCAGTCTGCACTGGTAGGCATTGCAATTGGATCCTATCTGTATGGATTTGAGTCAGGAGATGTGACTTGAGGGGAAAAAATTTAAAATAGAGGATTAGAGGGAAAGGAATTATACCCAGGGGGCAAAGTGATTTTATGGACATGGAGCGTTATAAAAGGTTGTTCACCAAAAGTGACATCTAGGACCTTCCACGATCACAACCTGGGTGGACAACCTGGTCAACTAGCTGCTGGAAAGATACAGCGGGCCGACATAGCAAATCAGAACCACTGTTTAAGTGAATGGGGGTGAATGGGGATGGGCTAATGGGGAATTTTTTGGATTTATAGATATCATTATGAAACTTTTTGATTACTGACATTAAAACTAGGGCTGTCAAACGATTAAAATTTGTAATCAGATTAATCACAGGATTATGTGGATTAATCACAATTAATCACGATTAATTTTACCATTCGAAATATGCCCGAAAAATTCGAATTTTCTCTGTATATTGTTGTATGAACAGAAAGATAAAGGACATAAGGTGGATATGTACATTTAGAATTAGTATTTTTATTAATTAAAAATCCAAATGATGGTTTTAATACTGAAAATAAATTTAAATCAAACTAAAATATATACCTACCACAACATAATTCAATTGGTCTGTCTCTTTACTATGTCTTTGGGCAAATATAGGCTATACAATGGCATTTATTTTGTGAATCTATAGGTTGTGCATTCTTGAATACAACTTGATTACAGTCCGCTGTGTGTGTGTGTGTGTGTGTGTGTGTGTGTGTGTGTGTGTGTGTGTGTGTGTGTGTGTGTGTGTGTGTGTGTGTGTGTTTGTGTGTACGCGCGACCACGTTGTAGGGAACTGTTCATTTGTACCAGGAAGCCGACGTTATGTTGATGTCACACACCTCTGAAAACTGCAGACGTTTGTGTCCTCGCGGGCTTTGAACAGAGCGGACAATGTGTCTCCTCCTGTTGCTCCCGACATCAACTGTCACCCGCGGCGGTTGATTTTATATACTATATATATGCCCCCGAAAACAGACGTGGCTGTTAGCAGTTTAAAACATGGCATGGGCTAGCGTGCTGTTATGTTTGGCTGCGCGCAGCTACTGATCCTGGGTCAGCCACAATTTAGAGTGACTGTAGTACAGAGCCGGTGGGATGCACGGGGCGGATCATTCTGCACATGCGTTAATTGCGATAAAAAAATTAACGCCGTTAATTCCAGAAATTAATCACCCTGTAAGGTCCTGGATATCATTTCTGGTAAACAACCTTTTACAATACTCCATGTCTGTTTTAAAAAAAGGGGGTTTTGCCCCCTAGGTATTAAGAATGAAAAAAAATAAAGAAAATCTTACTGCCTCAACTTCTTTTTCTAAAGCTCACTGCATAGCTTTGTTACTTTGTTGTATCATAAACATTTAATTTATTGATTGATTTACAGGACTGATTATATTCATTCTATTATATCTGAATTTCTTTCAGAACTTTGGTTTTCCCTAATGGTAGTCTGGAGATCAATGTGACATCCCTGAAGGATTCGGGAAACTTCACGTGTATTGCCTCCAATGCGGCAGGGGAATCCACGGGGAGGGTGGAGCTAGTTGTCACGGCGATGCCCCATCTGGCAAACAGCACCAGTCGCAGTCGAGACCCGTCCTCGGAACCCGCCCCCTCCGACATCCTGACCTCTTCTAAGGTCGCGCTGCCAAACAACGAGACCAGAGGGGCGGACCGCAGGGTGTCATTGGTGGAACTGACAGGAAACTCTGCTCTCATCAGATGGAGCAGTCAAACTCCTATATCTGCAGGAGTCAGGATGTTCCAGGTCCAGTACAACAGCTCTGGGGATGACACACTGGTTTACAGGTCGGTCTTTCTATTCTATCCATTTATGATCCGTCTGCATTTGATTTTTTTTTCAATATCACAGACTTCTGTGAATATATAAGGGCAGATAAGCAACAAGCATTTAGGTGCCTGAATTTGTTAAGCATTAATTATAAGTATTATTATTATTATAGTATTGTTTGAATTGTGAAACAGTGTAATCAACTTAAATGATAAAGACATCTGCAGTGCAACTGTAGGGTACATGAATGCAGGGACGCCTGGGTCAAAGGTGAAGCGTAAATATTTAAAACTGTTGAAGTGGTAAATGGACTGCACTCATATGTTGCTTTTTACAGATTTATTTTTCAGACTAAAAGCATGTCTTATTGTGTGCCTCTCATTTAACCTATTCACACACACTCTCATACATCGATTGGCAGCAGCTACCACGCAGGGTGCAAGCTTACCATCGGGAGCAATTTGGGGTTCAGAGGTTGGCAAGGGCGACTTCGACATGTGGCATTGGCAGGAAGCGGGGATTGAACTGCCAACCCTGCGATCAGTGGATAAACAGTGTACCTGTTTGGCCACAGCTGCCCACGTCAGAATGTTTGTCTTGAAGGTGTCTCTTGGTAGCTTCATTGATTTGCTGATGATGTTGCTTTACTACTTTACAGCAGGTATTTACATTATGGCTCTATAGATATGTTATTTTCCCATATTTTTTTTTCCTTTTACTTGACTAGGACATGTGTCAACTTCTTTATATGACATATTATAGTGACTATAGAACCACTACAACATTTGGTTAAATGTTTCCATATAGAAAGTATGTATGTCTTTTTAATAGTTTCTTGAGAAACATGCAAGTTGTTGCAAAAGAGCAGTTTGGGGTTTTATAAATCTCCTTGATAGTGGTGCGATTGCAGCCATAGAATTATAATAGTGTCATGTTGGAGTGGACTTCATTAAATGCACAGTATTTAAATATAGAAAGGTAATTGTGTGCTAAGTCATGCTTCAGTAAGGGCATGTTAGACCTTTGTTGACCCGTGCATGAGACTGTATAAAACCTTAAGCACTGACACCATTACCGCCCATATTTCTGCTAAAGCCTGGTAAAGCCCTGTTTATTTTCAGTTCTTGGAGTTCTTATATGCTGTGGAGTCGTTATGGCAAGAGGTTGGAAAAACCTCCTGGATCTTGTTATGAGTGACAGGTGGCTTTAATACCATCACTGACAAGTGCTGGGGGCTATTTATTTATTTCATCATTTCATAGGTGCAAATGAAATGGCCAAATATTTCACTCGTACTTCGGGGATTGCAGGAGTAAATCAAATCAACAATGCCCCGCAGAATTTTTAGATCACCAATTAAGGTCTTTATGGTCTTCTTGCGCTTGATCAACAGCTGAAATTGTCTTTTGGGGGGAAATGAACCTGGGAACAAGATATGTGATATGTCAAATCCATTCAAGATGTCAAGAGAATCAGACAGTTCCTCTTAATTTCCACACTTTTGCGATAAACCGATGAATGGTGTTTCAACTGAGAAAGTGATCATGGTGTTATTTCTGAGCTAGAGGATACTTGTTTATTCAGACAGATCATATAACTGTGGGAGTCGAGCAGCTTCTTATAATTCTAAACATGGCAACCATTTTCCTGCTTAGCAACCATCCCCCTGCACCCATTCAAGGTTGATTGCAGTTGGTGGGCACAGCGGCCCTGCAGGTGCAAAATGAACTCCTCACTGGACAAGTGTAGATACAGTATGTACAGGCTTGTGTATGTGCCTTTGTGTGTTTAGCTGGAAATCGTCGTTTAATTCCAAGCAGATGATTGCAAAATTAAGACAAAACACACTGCCACTCTACATTCATGGAGACACTAATTCTCATTCACTGATACAGTGTACAGTATGTGTAGAAACGTTGGCCAATTTGGCTCTTACTACCGTGCTTATGTTAGTATGTGAATCATACTACATTGACAGGAATTTGCACGCCATTTGCATTTAGCATAGGGCCAAGAAGCCCCCATATCTATATAAAAGGAAATGCATTTGCTTGGAGGTGTATCATGGAGAAAACAAGGACATTTAGATTAGTGAAAAGCATGGCCCTAAAGCAAAAAAGCTCAAAATAAGTTCAAGACTAAAGAAAATTTCCATGGTGGAAGACAGCAAAGGCACACTTTGTGTTTCCTGGGTAGTGAAGATGTTTAAAAAAAATAAAAATTAGAAGTAGTCTTGGGCTGTAATAAACAAAGTGGTGTGGCCCCATAGTTAAAGACAGGGTTCCAGGTTAAACAAAAATAAATTGGTCCGGCATTTAACTATTTGCCCGAATCTGTATGAATGCATTCAATATGATATGCATTGTCATTATGAAGACACAACCCTGTGTTTGTCACTTAGTTTAGCACAACCTTACTGTATCCTGCTGTTGTGTGGACAATTTTTTTTTAAACCATATTGCGGTTTAATGGATAAATGCGTATTGACTGTCCTAATTATTTATACGATGAGTTTGGATTTGCTGTGAACAGATACACCAGCTGCTCTGCTGTTGTGTATATGACACAGTAACCACTTCAGGAGCATTTGCTGAAGCATTAACCCTCTGAGCCCTGAGGCCATTTTCTCGTTTTTACATACTTTTATAAATTACCATTTTAGAGGGCAAGTAGATAACATAATACCCAGGTGATTCATATCAAAATGTTCAGAACACTCTCAGCTCTCAGTAAGGAAGGTTCAATTTTGCCCTAGTCCAATGTAAAAAAAAAATATTTTGACATAAATGTTGAAATTTGAAGTCCGATTTTTGAAAAATGTCGAAATTTGTGTGAAATAATACCTTTATTCATCTGATTGAGTTATTTTGGCTCTTGAAATTGCTTCTCCAGAACATTAGCTTCTAAAATGTACTGGAATTTTTCCATAAAAAGGTTGGGAAGAGCAAAAAACATGACTAAAATGATCTTTTTGTCCAAACGTTTTTTGGGTTTTGATCTAAGGGCATTTTCTCGATTTTACATGCTTTTATAAATTACCATTTTAGAGGGCAAGTAGATAACATAATACCCAGGTGATTCATATCAAAATGTTCAGAACACTCTCAGCTCTCAGAGAGGAAGGTTCAATTTTGCCCTAGTCCAATGTAAAAAAAATATTTTGACATAAATGTTGAAATTTGAAGTCCGATTTTTGAAAAATTTCGAAATTTGTGTGAAATAATACCTTTATTCATCTGATTGAATTATTTTGGCTCTTGAAATTGCTTCTCCAAAACATTAGCTTCTAAAATGTACTAGAATTTTTCCATAAAAAGGTTGGGAAGAGCAAAAAACATGACTAAAATGATCTTTTTGTCCAAACGTTTTTTGGGTTGAGATCTAAGGGCATTTTCTCGATTTTACATGCTTTTATAAATTACCATTTTAGAGGGCAAGTAGATAACATAATACCCAGGTGATTCATATCAAAATGTTCAGAACACTGCCAGCTCTATATTAGGGAGTTTCAATTTTGTCCTAGACCAATGTGAAAAAAAATATTTTGACACAAATGCTGCAATTTGAAGTAAGATTTTTGAAAAATTTGGAAACTTATGTGTAATAATACCTTTATTCCCCAGGACAAATTGTTTTGGCTCTTGAAATTGCCTCTCCAAAACATTAGCTTCTAAAATACACTGGAATTTTTCCAAAAACAGGTTGAGAAGTACAAAAAACATGACAAAAATGATTTTTTGTCCCAACGTTTTATGGGGTTAGGTTTAAGGGCATTTTCTCGATTTACATGCTTTTATAAATTACCATTTTAGAGGGCAAGTAGATAACATAATACCCAGGTGATTCATATCAAAATGTTAAGAACACTCTCAGCTCTCAGTAAGGAAGGTTCAATATTGCCCTAGACCAATGTAAAAAAAATATATATTTTGCCAAATGCTGAAATTTGAAGTCCGATTTTTATAATAGATGTCACTTACAAAAAAATCATGAAGAAATACATTAATTGACTAATGTTAACATGCTAATACTAAAATAAAATATGAATAGTGTGGATGCAGGAGGACTTCAGATGCTGCCAGAGGAAGGACCTGATCCACACCGTCTTGTCTCCACCAGGGAAAACTGGAAGAGAACAGACAGACAACAAATGAGCCAAGAAAAGTGAACAGGCATGAAAACAAAAAGAGTACTATCCTGCTGAGCGAAAGCATTATCCCCATTTACAAAGCATTAGCTTCTATAATGCACTGTCATTTTCCAAAAAAAAGTTGGGAAGTGCAAAAAAACATGACTAAAATCAAATTTTCCAAAATACAAATAGTCTCTTACTCTACTTTGACCACATATGAGGAATTAAGCAAAATGAGACTGAATAATGACTTGATACCACATATAAAAAGGTCCATGGGATGTGTAATGAAAGGGACGCATCACAATCCGTGTAAATGTGATACCCTGTCCCTAGGTATGGCTGCACAAGTGACATTACAGCATCGTAAGAGAGGCCATGTCCGGAGGGGATGTCACTTTTCCCTGTGTAAATGTTAAAATCTATGGTGTAGCCATTGCTTGAGTCCGCCAAAACGAACAATTTGAAACCCCACTTAGTAGGTTTGGCCTTCATGTATTGAGTCATTCCGGTTTTAACCTTTGAGGCAACCATCCTTTCATCCACAGCCAGGTTTTAGTGTGGATGAAAATAGGTCTTTGCTGCGGTTTTGATCGAATTGAGGAGAGGTTTGACCCTGAAGAGTTTGTCGAATTGTGGCGTTCCCTTCTTCCTATCATTGTTTACATCTTTATCTGGATCACTTATGTGTAAGTTCCAGGAGAGAACACCAAATCTGTCCCTACTCATGACTGTTGCGGCAAATGGACAGGTTAAACTGTGGTTCTGCCTCCAGTAATCAGCAATGTGGTGCAATCTAACAAGGGCCATGTAAAAGAGGAGTCCAATGTACTTGTAAAACTTCTCAACTGTCAAATCAGTCCATTTAAACTTTTTACCCATGGCAATTTTTTTGGCAGCCTGTTTGTTTGTGTTGCTACAGAGTGTGTCTACAGTGTGTGCAGTGAAACACAATTTGAAGAGCTCAATTGGTGTGTAGAAGTGTGTGCCTAGCTGTGGGCCAGGGGTGTGTGCAGGTTGAAACCTGGAGACAGGAGGAGCGGTGTCCTGGTCTTCCTCAGTCTTTCAAGCCCGCTGCTGCGTAGGGGGTGCTGGTGGAGTTGGGACACGGGACCTCTTGCGGGTGGTTCTCCTCTTCTGCTGGACCTGGTGCTGCCACAGATTCACAGAAATCAGTCTCATTATCTCATAACAAAAATATTCAAACTTCACAACTTGTATTTGCAAACAACAGTGTAATAAAAGTCGATGCAAAAACATTTCCATTCTCTACTATTTGTAAATTGTAAAGGTAAATACTTTTACACAGAATACACACCTATTACTATTATTTTCAAACAAAAGTAGTGCTATCAATAGAGAAATCAGTCCCTGTAATGTCAAGAATGCAAAATGCAAGCTATCTTACATTTACACACAGAGCTTAATTTGCAATTTCTAAAATAAATTATTATACCCGTTTATAAACAGCTGTATAGCCTACTACAATATGTTTGTTTCTCTCTCTCTCTCGTAACTTCTGTCTCCTCCCCTCAGCCAGACTAAATGACGACTTTCCATCTCCCACAACAGACAGCGCTGCACTGCCACCGATTAATGCCTATGCTGGTTCATTCACCATTTTCGTACTCATACGCAAACATATTGAGACACACACACACACACACACACACACACACACACACACACACACACACACACACACACACACACACACACACACACGGGTGTCCATTTATGCGAGACAGCGAGCAAACAAAATTGAGACACACGGGGAAAATTGTACTGTTTTGAACCTAGCCTACATTGTTGCACCAACTAAATCAATAATGCACAGACACTGCGGAGAATTAAGTAAGACTATTGAAATATATTTCTATTCTCTACCTTTTGAAAACTATTACTTGTTTTCAAACAACAGAAGGCTGGCGACAAGAGTATACAGCTCTGTCACGTCAGTTCCAAAAAAAAAAAATCGGTCATGTCACGGACGCAACATTCAAGCTAGTTTACATGTTCACACTTAGCTTCCATTACAAAAACAGACGTTTTGTCAAATAAATGCTCTTACCCGTCTTCAAATGGATCCATGTCATCTTCATATTCCTCTTCGTCAAAGCCCTCAATGTCGGAATTGGCGTCTTCCTCATCACTGCTCCTCTGAATCTCGTCGCGGGCCTCAGCTGTCGAACATCCGCGCCGTGGTGAAGTCGAAATAGGAGCATGAATAGGAGTCCTTTGTTCAGTGATTGTAAACATGTTTGACAAGTAATGGGGAGGTCCTTAGTGATTACACCAAGTTGATTGGATGGTTTTTCACAAAATATGACAGCAAGCAGCTCTACCAATCACGCAAGGGAAAGGGCCGATGACGTTTTCGCAAAATGTTGATTGACAAGCGGCTCAGCCAGTAGCGCAACGGAAAGGATTGATACATTTTCGCGCCTCTCAGCAACATATCTCTGGCTGTGAGTCACGTATACTATCGTGAGAATATGTCCCTGAAAGGGGAGAATCCCAGCTTTCCGGAGATATTTAAACCACATTGCTGCGATTTAATAATGTTAAATAATGTATTAAAACATAACGAAATCACCGATAGAACGCAGTACTGCGGGCTCCGGGTTCAGAGGGTTAAACCAAGTCAAGCATGATGTTATCAAGATAAAGACAAGCGTCCCCAAATCAACCATGACAGACATCTTTAAACAACTTAATCCTTTGAAAAGCGGGAGTTACTATTTCAGTACTATCTTAGTCTAGGAAACCCTGCCTATGTCATCAAATTATTGTCTGATCCGGCATGCTACATAATGTGCACGTGCCCATGTCCTAGTCAGGCTTCGACAATAGATTTGTTCATAACAATGTAGACAAGTTTAGTTTTGTAATCAACAACACTCATTTACAATGAAGACATTTAAAGGAGAAGTAAGTGATGTTTTTTGTTAATATACATGTTACATTTCTCCATATTCATACAGCAATCACTTAAACTGTATGCACAGTTCATAACACAGGTCTTCCAGTCATTAAGCTTTGCAGTAATTGCCAGATAACATTTTGAGTATCCTGCTCGTTTTATCCAATCAAAAGACAGAGCGCTGGTCTCTTTGCCTGTGAACGATGACTCGCTTCTCTCCATCGCGGCACTATCTGATGAAGACGTCTGCACGTTTATGTGGTGGTGACATAGGGATGAGGGAAGGGAGTGCTAACTGCAGTCACTGAAAGGAAGTTCGCTAAAAAGGACCATATCACTTACTTCTCCTTTAAGTAATGAGATGTATGTACGCACCATGAACACATCTCAACAGTTTATTATTTTCAACCAATTTGAAAGAAAACAATATCAAGCTGTTATGGGTGAAAGCATTAAATATTGTAATGTTACTAAAATACATACAATTGTGGCAGAATCATAGATGTGATACCGCACATGGAATCCAACACGTTGCAACATCAATATCCATTAGGAGGCATCATCGTTGCACAGGCTCAGTTCTGAGTGTGTCTATGTGTGGACAGTTTCTCTTTTCTTTCTGTCTTTGGTCAATATCCATTAGTAGGGCTGAGGCACAGTGAAAGCCATGGAGAGAAATGAGAGTAGACGGGAGAGGAGAGGATGGAGAGGGAAAACAACATATTGGTGTTGAACCATGACATGCCATGATCTCAACAAATTTAGCCCAGTACTTACACTGATGAGAATCCACATGTACTTTGGAGTGGTTGTTATAGTTCAAGTGCTCTGAGGAGGTGTTTACTGATGAGACTTGGGTTGTCTGCTTTTGATCACACATTCAAAGAAAGCAATACAAATGTTTCTAGTAATCCAAATTAGTAAATTGCACCTGGAACTGAGCCTAGTGTGCCTCTTTTAATCTGTGTCAAACTGTATTTGAATCAGATCAGAAACCATTTAAATTCATATGCTGGTGTTTCAGGCACATCAATCTATTTGAATTGTACTGCAAAAATAATCACTACAATACAACATCAGTCCATATATTGTTACTCCACTTTTCTATATTGCATCAACCACAGCATCCAGATCACATCATCTTATGCTCTCTACACTATACCTTTGGTGTCCTTTTATTAAACCAGGCAGCTCAATGTCGAACCATTTCCACTTTAGAAAGACCACCAACCGAACAGAGATTTTCTAAGGAGTTAGATAGAGAGCGCTCTCTGACGCAGTCTCCAAACCCCCGGGCTACTTACGATCAATGCCATTATAGCACCAAGGATTTGTGAGTTTGCGTGTGTGTGTATTTGTGTGTATGTACTTAGAAACCAGTGGTAGGCACTGAGCTAGTTTACCCGTCTGTCTGAGATGTGCTTTTCAGACCCCCCTGACTATTATAATCAATGCTTATTCAAGTGTATGTCTCTGAGCATGTCTGCATGTGTGATGAGTTTCTGTCTATGTCCACTAGACCAGCTGGCATTGTATGCATTATCTAAAAACCTGATGTCCTGTCATGTGCCACCGACCGCAACAGACCTCTGCGGGAGGCTTCCCTAAGTGTCAGTAGTGTTGTTGTTGTTGGTGTGTGTGTGGCTGTGCGTGTGTGTGTGTGTTTGTGTGTGTGTGTGTGTTATCATGTATTTTCTGCACCTTACAACACATTTGCTTTACTATGTATAAATGCACAAAGTAGCAAGACATTACAAAAGGCAAAGATTATACCAAACTACGGGTGTGCACGTGGACACGTCCTAACCGTTTAGGAGAAATTAATAAACAAAAACCTATTTTTTTTATTTATTTTTTTAAGTTTTGAAAATTATTTCAATATGTTCAGGAGACACGCATTCATTCATTTAACATCAGCAATAAAAAATACTATTTGGGGATGATACAAACTAGTCTTCAGAATCTGTCTCTCCCTCTGTGTGTGTGTGTGTGTGTGTGTGTGTGTGTGTGTGTGTGTGTGTGTGTGTGTGTGTGTGTGTGTGTCAGCAAGCACTGCAGACACACAACAGACACACATGCGCGCATGCACACATACACACGGGGAGTCGCCGTCGGGCTCCAGTCACAGCCTCAGGAAGACTGATGAAAGATAACCTGAAGAATAAAGTTAACCAGTTGACGTGAACTACACTCGTAAGTAGCCTCAGTGCATTAAACCTTCAAAAGTAAAAACTTTATAACACCAGTTCAACCTGCAGGTGGACATGTAGGCTAGTTGTGCGATCGGCTATATTAATCTGGAAATGAATGAAGGTGATAATGAAGGGGAACCAACGTGTGTGTGTGTGTGTGTGTGTGTGCGTGTGCGCGTGTGTGTGTGTGTGTGAAAGACGGTGCTTCCGACGGAAGCGGTCAACGTTCACACCCCTATACCAAACTGCTATTTATTTGACATACTGTACCTGTATTTGCACATGTCTATTCACACATAGCATATGGGTGTGTATGTAGTCTGTATTTTAGAATGTTCCTAATTTGAAAATGCCAGTATGTTTATTCTTCTCTGAGATGTTATGCCTTCATTAAATGGTGATAGTGGATAAAGGACAGCAAATGCGGCAGGGAGGGAGCCAACTGATATCCCCAGCTGGATTTGAAACGGGTACATTGCGGTTCATGGTCAGCTTCTAAACCTGTATTCTTTTTTTATTCGCAAGCATTTGGTTAGGGAACATTGTACCTATTGGTTAAATTTAGAAAAAAATCCAAACTTGACTTGAAGGACAGCCTGTAATTTTGTTTTTCTTCATTAACATTTAATTGCAGCAACAGTGTTTCCCTGACCTAACTGAAGTACCTTTGTTGCATGAACCTCTCCACACGGGAGCAGGACATGTGTTTTGTATACACAATCCACTCCAATCCAGGCAACTCGCCAATACAAAATGGACTATTTTCTACACTAGAAAAAGATTGCCAGGGCACATGATGTAAGCATATATATATGTATTATAATTGGGAACATCATCTCTAGTGCAAAAACACAATTTCAAGGAGATGGTTGTTTTTTAATTAAGTACACTTAACTACTACAGAATGTGTCAATATAAAGTCACACCATTGTTCAAGGCCTTACCTATCATAATCATCATACTTTACAAATTTGAGAACATACATATATGTAAGTTGCATGTGCTGTTCTAATCTGTTCATCCTTTTGTGAAATTGAAACTGAAATTAAACATAAACAATGACTGTTAACGGCTGAGCGGGAGCTGCGGATGGCTGCTGAGTCTCAAGCTCCTTGTCATCTTTGCTTTTTTATTTTATTTTACTTTTTCTCTCTTTTTTGCAACATGCAAAGTTTTACTAAAATATCACTAACTCATCAGCTGTCCTACAAATGTTGCTCAAACATTTGACCATGTTTACACTCCCTTCCATGAATGATGTAATCCACACAAGGCTCCTGAACATGACATGAGGCATCCCAGGCAGAGCTTTCAAGGTGTGTGCAGATCAGCGGACATTTTTAACATGTCACTTCTTCAGTCCCTAGCCCCCACGCATTTTATCGTTTTAAATCCACCGTTGCCTGAAACCTGAAACCCTATCCACTGGAGTGTGTTCCAGAAATGCTGAGGCAGTGGTATGAGCTGACAGTTGATGTTATAATCCCTTCCTTTCTCCAGTGATAGTTTCCTCAGTTTGACATATAGGGTCTTTTTTATGGTCCAGAGGGGACTTTAAGCATCAGACAGTTGGATGGGATAAAGACTCCTGAAAAAGTAGTAGGGGAGAGTGGGGTGAGGTGTGCCAGGGGGAAGTAGTTGTTTCTAGAAAACTGTAGAAGAAATTGTCTAAGTGACCACATATTTTTGAAGAGCCATCCATTTGACTCATCCTGTAAAGAAGGGCAACACATGGAATGAGATGTAAGCACATTAAAGCTCAAAAAGCTGTTATTTGCCTTTCAAAGTAAAATGTCTATGATCAAGGTTTTTTGATAATTGTGTCTGAACAATTATAGACACGTTTGAAAACATTTGAAACATGTTTTAGTGCTTTAGCATGCTACATTATGAGTCTATACAATTTGCAAAATGTTAGCCCTAAACTGCTGCATCATGCTAGGGGTTGGGGTGATTTGTGTCAAAAGGGCCTGGGGTGAGTTGTGCCAATGACATGGCTGTATACGCTGGTCACACACAATAAAGTGATTGTCTACAGTAGCTCAGAAGAGACATCTCCATTCCACTTAACGACACCATTGATGAGTTCAGCTGGCCAGGATGATGATGATGATGATGACTTTGTCATTGTGAGCTTTGCAGGTAAAACCCCTTAGACCTGCTAGGCCTTGTTTAAGAACATTGACCATAAATCTTTGTAAACTATTTACTTTATTTAGTAAATAAATCTTAAATGAGTAGTTTTCTGATGGATGTATCTTGCTAAATGACTTTATGAGATGTATATCAAAGGCACAATTTACCCCAACGTATTCTCTCCAAAGGCACAACCACGCACCGGGGGCAAGTTGTGCCACAAGACCACTTTTTTTCCCAAAAGCAATATTTCTTAAACAGTTTATTTCAGATCCAAAGTTATTGTTGCCAGGGATGCACCAAATCCTGAAATATACGCACCTATGTAAGTTGGAAACATTACTGTCAAGGCCTCACTTTAAAGTCACTTTGAGCAAAAAGTTGCACAACTCACCCCACTCTCCCCTTTATGCTATAGATATAATACGTGTCATAAGCAGAAGCAGCTGTGGCACAGAGGACAAAGAAGTGAGAGTGAGTAGTCTATCAATAAAAAAAAATCAAACTTAAACCTTACAAGTATTGAATCAAGTACATTTGTATTTAAATAGGTCATACACTTTCACTGTATTTGCATGTTTCAGTCAAATTTACCCCAAACAATGACCAGCATCTAGCTAAATAATTTACTTATACAGAGCTCTTTAAAGCATTGTGTCTGCCTCCAGACTTAAACGCCCACTGCAAAAAACACACACTTAACCTATGGTGTGGGAGCATTGCAAGGTTTTAAGGGTTAATATATGTCTTTTTCAAAACCTACCTTAAGCACCTTTGATTCTGCTATAAATCACACATTGCAGTGTCTGGATGAAGGATGAGTGAGGAAACATTGAGTGTGGGATAAGATGGTTGAGTGTGTGCATGTGTGTCTGTTCTTCTTTGTGTCCAGGTTGATCTAGAGAATTCTATTCACCTCACATTCTCCTCAACACATAAGAGCAAAGAGAGGTCAATGTGATTTTTTTTCAATCACACGAAAGCTCGCAGTGTACACACACACACACACACACACACACACACACACACACACACACACACACACACACACACACACACACACACACACACAAGCTGACTGCAGACCACTGCTTCTCGTCTGCCATTTCTTCACTGTCTTTGGTTTGTGGTTCTTTGGATAATGGACTCGACACATAAAATGTCCATAAATCAGCAGACTCAGGATATAGAGACTGGAAACATGAATTAATAACTGATCAGTAGCAGTAGCTGAGCTCTCATGCATGTTTAGCAATTATTTACTGTAAGTGCTTTCAAAGATGCTGTACACATTATCTGACGTAAATGCAAATGCACTCTAGGTGCATCATTATCACTTGTAAGATAACAAGCTAAGACACTCATGAGTTAGTATTTGTCGGACTCAATTATCAGAGCTGTTGTAGCTCTGATAGGTAGGGTTACTTTTCCCTCACTGTTTGGGGAAAATGGGTTAAAGGATACATATTTGATATGTTTTAATCCTTAAAAACACCTATGTTAATTATCTGAAGTCATTTAACATGCATTGTACATGCACTATACAAAGCTGAGACCCATAAGAGTACTTACTTAGTAAGATATTAATAGTGAGTTCTTAAGCATCATACAACTGCAATATGAATGAACTGAAATCAGTGTACATGTATGTGAGTGTGGAAGTCTATGTTGGTTGGTGGGTAGGTGGTTAAAGAGTGGAGATGGGTGTGGGAAGGTAATTGCATTGGAGCGGTTGATGGGAAAATCTGGAGCAACGTTTGGTGGACTGAGGTGGGCTTGCATGTGGGTGACCGTAGGTGCCTTAGTTTATTTAAGAACACGTGTTATGTATATATTGTCAATCTTGCATTCCACAGCCTCTAATACAACCGGCAATGTTGTTATATAATTTGAAAAACACGCTTACGCTGACTGGCCAATTACCCTTCAATCTTAATTTCTTCTTCCTTAATTACAGCCTAAAACTTCCCAAATCAATGTACCTGCTATATATAATCAGTTATTCATTGCAAGGCGGTGAGATTTCTACGGAAAACAGTGATGTCGATAAGGAGGACTTAAGGTTTTACTTAAGTATAAATGAAACATGATAGACTTTACTTCAGTACAAAGCACTCTGGGCAGGTGTTTTGCTGTTACATCAACAAGGCTGCTGTTTAAAGGATTCACATGTTTTCTGTTTGTACGATGGACAGAATGTGTCAACTATATTTAGTTTAAATGAAGCAAGCTGGTTACCTGGTAACATATTACGGCCTCTACACACATCCTGCATCTACAGTACCTCGGGAGCGCATCGCCTTCCTTTACTGCTGCCTCTCTCGTGCTTTTTTCGGCCACACATGGAACGTCTCAGCAGCTGTTTCTAAAAGCCCTATCTTTCTACATAGAGTGTTCATAGAAAATTCCCATTAAAAATGAAGTTCTTTCATGTCATTTATGATGTATATGATTTATTTTAATCCGTTTGCCTTGGGCATATTCTTTAGGCTTCAGCATTATAGTCATAAATAATAAAAATAAATTCACATTAAATAAGACCAAACAAGCTACATATCATATTCCACAAAGTGGGGGAAAAGGAGAAGATATTCCGGCTCATACAAGCATATAACATATGATACCACCAAACCATGTCTGCCCAAACAGAGGGCACACACGTCCAAGCACGCTCTTGTGCACATCTCTGCGCCCACTAGTGGCAATGTGTAGTCAGCTTGCTGTAGGTCGTTGTCAATTAATTGAATGAGTCAGTGAGTATGTACTAATGAGCTTAAGGGCCTGATGACAAATGACTGTCCCCCCCCCCACACACACACACACCCTTGCATAACTGGTACCTGCTGCATTTGTGCCAATTAAATGCCGAACTAATGAGTCAGATCAGGGAGGTTAAGTTCAAAGACATTGCAGACATGGTCCATTTAGTCATCACTCCTTCTTTCTCTCTTCCACACAGTCCTGTTCTCTTTATACTCTTTTTCCTTGTGGCTCATTCATACACGTTTCTATTTTTAAACTCCCCTTATCCTTTTTCATTTTTTTCCTCCCCTTCAGTCTATATCACGGTATGATTTTATTTTGTCTCACTCTCTTTTTCTGATCTTTGGTTTTGTTGTTTTTGCTGCATCATTCCAACTCTCTTAACTCCTTCCCGGTCTGCACACTTTGTTCTGCTGCCATATTTCCTTATTTTCCTTGTCTCCATTCTTCCTCCTCTTTGTTTTCTTTAACTGTTCAGTCTTATGCTTTTGTTTTCTCCTTCCCTCCATCCCTTCCTTGCCCTGCCTCCTGGAAATTTTGTGTAGCTCAACAGAAAAACCCGCCCGACCCCTTAACCCTTTGATTGGCGATAGCAAGCAGTTGTTTTCATCAGCATCCCAAATGGATGTTTAATTATCCTGCGATACACACCCATAGCCCCACCTCCGGGTCCCATTCTCTTCCGATGTCCTCCGTCCACTATCCCCCTTCCTCTACAGCCCCTCACATGGACTGCAGATCTTCACGGATGGAGAGACGAGTAATTAAAAAAAAGTCTAATGACACACATGGACAGAAAGAGCGTGAGGGGAAGGGGAAGGTCAGTAGAAAAAGAGAGGTGGAGATGCAGGCAAAGAAAGAGGGAAGAGGATGAGAGGAAAGGGGCACTGGGTTCAGGGAGGGGTGGTGCAGGGAGGAACAGGGGCAAAGATAAACAGAACAGGATGAGGAGAAAAAGAGAGGAGGGGATCTCGATGGTAAGCAGGGATAAGAGATCGCAGATGGATTGCATCCCCAACACTCAACGTAATATGAGTAAACTGAGTTGTTATTAATGACTGAGTTTGCATCATGTGCTTGCATGAGCTTAATATGGTTCTATGCTGCTTGGCGGTTTTGGTGATTTCCTGATTTGACAGCAGCTGTGAGAGGCTATACAATCATAACATATTTCATCATCATCAAATATCAATACTTGCAGTGAGCTTTCATTCATTTAGCCATTTCTTCAACCCTTGTGCCTCCCTTACTTTTTTGTTACACTGGAGACCCTCGCGGCCACAAGAAGCCACTAACTGCCATAAAAACCTTATACAATAATTTTTTTTTTACTTTTTTTTTATAAACCATTTACTCCACTTGAGCTCTGCACATACATATTTAATATTAGTTGATTTTTGTTTGCTTTTAATACTTAAAATGATTGTTTTGTGTCAAAGTTAGTATTTTTTTTCCCCCTAAAAACGAAAAAAAAAAAAAATCTGATATAATAGATGCAGAGTTGATTTTTTTTAAGTGGAATAACTAGAGTCTAGGGCATATGAATGATATATACAAAACAAAAATTGATGCATGTTTAGTTTTTGTGCATGCTCAGATGCAAATAAATTGTTACACTGGAGACCCTCGCGGCCACAAGAAGCCACTCCCAATTAACTGCCATAAAAACCTTATACAATAATGTTTTTTTTTACTTTTTTTTTATAAACCATTTATTCCACTTGAGCTCTTTACATACATATTTGATATTTTTTTATTTTTCATTGCTTTTAACCCTTTCCAGGCTAGTTTTTGTGATGGAACTACACTTTTTTATATTCAAAAATGATAATAACTGAAACATTTTTCATACAATAGATGCAAGGTAGATTTTTTTGTGTGGATGTTTACGAGATAGGATCTATTAATCATCAACGAAAAGATTGACATTCATGCATTTTTAGTTTTTGAGCAACAACAACATTTATTTAACAAAAAACATAAACCGAACATAAGAACAGGCTAACAATTTATATTGAGTGTGTGTGTGTGTGTGTGTGTGTGTGTGTGTGTGTGTGTGTGTGTGTGTGTGTGTGTGTATTATGTTAGGTAATAGAGTGGTCAATCAGAATTTAAAAAAAATCATGTTCAGATCAATCTTATTTTCTGTAAAAAATGTGATTTTTTTCACTGTCCCAAGATGCCAATTGCCAATTGGCATCTTGGGACAGTGTATTACTGGCATCATGGGACACAGTGATTCAAGTCATTGTAATGGGGAATTTTGTCCTCATACATTTAGATGGTAAAATTTGCAAATCGATTATTCTAAATAGCTTTTATTATAAAAAAATCGGTTTATAATAGCTAGCAAGCAATTAGCATCACATTTATCATTAGCACTGCCAGCTAGCTCAATGGTAGTTTTAGTGAATATTTGTTGAGTTAATTTTTTTTTATTGTCCTAGGCATTATAGCTCAACAATGATTAAGATAATCTGTTGCACCCTTCCTTTGAGATTAAAGTGCTTTTTATTTGAATTGCTACTGTTTTATTACTTCAATTTGATGTGTTTTAATTGTCCCAAGATGCCAATAACAGGTGTCCCAAGATGACAGTAATGCCTTGAAAAATGTTTTTTGGGTCAATGTGTGTTTGCTGAAGAGTCATTCATCCTGTGTTTAATTTTGACTTATTTTTTCTTCTCTGTTGTATAGTAGAGATCTCAAGCTGTTTAGAATGGTATCATGTGATGGGAAAAGACCTTTGAATCATACTTAAAACTTCCACAAGACATATATTTTCGGAAAATGTCCCAAGATGCCTGTATTCACCCTACTTAAAACTTTGGTTGGTGTTGCACCTGTGTAAACAAATCCAGACTTTCCCACACTTCATCGGCATCTTTATAGCGCTGCAAGATGAAGGAGTGTGCATCACTTCAAAGAGAATGTAGGAAGGATTTTGCATGATGCAAGAGGCTCTGAGCTGTTCTTTATTCTTATCCACCAAAAAGTGGCGTAATTACACACACACACACACACACACACACACACACACACACACACACACACACACACACACACACACATACACACACACACACACACACACACACACACACACAGTTTTGGGAGGGTCAGTGAACTTTTGTGCATGCTGGGTGAGCAGCCACCTGAAAGCCCCAAAATAGCACCTTTTAGCTGCATATACAGTCATATGAAAAAGTTTGGGAACCCCTCTCAGCCGGCATTATAATTGACTCTGCTTTCACACAAAAAAGATAAAAGTGGTATGTCTTTCATTTACTAGGAACAGCTAAGTACTGGGATGTTTTCCAAACAAAGATTTTTTGAAAAGCAGTATTTAGTTTTATGAAATTAAATAAAATGTGAAAAACTGGCTGTGCAAAAATATAGGAACCCTTGTGGTCTTGCTGATTTTAATGTCTGTAACAGCATGTAAAGCTGATGACTTTAAACACAAAGTTGGTTGGATTATGTTGTTAAGCCTTGAACCTCATACAAAGGTCTGTTTAATCATGATAAAAGGTATTTTAGGTGCCTAAATGCAAGTTCCACTTCTCTTTGACTCTCTGCAGAGGTGAGACAGAATGCGATCATCAAAACAGCTCCCAAAAGATCTTAAAAACAAAGATTATTCATTGTCATGGTTTAGGGGAAGGCTACAAGAAGCTTTCCCAAAGGTTTCAATTGTCAATTTCTACTGTAAGGAACATTGTCAGGGAATGGAAGGACACAGGCACAGTTGCAGTTAAACCCAGGTCTAGCAGACCAAGAAAAGTACAAGAGCGGCATATGTGGCGGATTGTGAGAATGGTTGCACACAACCCAAAGATCACCTCCAAAGACCTGCAAGAACATCTGGCTGCAGATTGTGTATCTGTACATGGTTCTACAATTCAGTGCAATTTGCACCATTACATCTATATGGCCGGGTGATGAGAAGGAAGCCCTTTCTGCGCCCACGCCACAGATACAGTTGCATGTAGTATGCAAAAGCTCATTTAGACAAGCCAGCTTCATATTGGAAGAAAATGCTTTGGACTGATGAGACAAAAATTAAGTTATTTGGTCTTTATAAAAAGCAGATGTTTTGGTGCAAATTGCGCTGAATTGTTGAACGATGTACAGATACACAATCTGCAGCCAGATGTTCTTGCAGGTCTTTGGAGGTGATCTGTGGGTTGTGTGCAACCATTCTCACAATCCTCCACCTATGCCGCTCCTGTTTTTTTCTTGGTCTGCCATGCCTGGGTTTAACTGCCATTATGCCTGTGTCCTTCCATTTCCTGACAACGTTCCCTACAGTCGAAATTGACAATTGAAACCTTTGGGAAAGCTTCTTGTAGCCTTCCCCTAAACCATGACAATGAACAATCTTTGTTTTTCAGATCTTTTGGGAGCTGTTTTGATGATCCCATTCTGTCTCACTTCAGCAGAGAGTCAAAGAGAAGTGCAACTTGCATTTAGGCACCTAAAATAAATTGTTTCATGATTAAACAGACATTTCTATGAGGTTCAAGGCTTAACAACATAATCCAACCAACTTTGTGTTTAAAGTCATCAGTTTTACATGCTGGTACATGCATTAAAATCAACAAAATCACAAGGGTTCCTATATTTTTGCACAGCCAGTTTTTCACATTTTATTTTATTTCATAAAACCAAATACTGCTTTTCAAAAAATCTTTGTTTGGAAAACATCCCAGTATTTAGCTGTTCCTAGTAAATTAAAGACATACCACTTTTATATTTTTTTTGTGAAAGCAGAGTCAATTATAATGCCGGCTGAGAGGGATCCCAAACTTTTTCATATGACTGTATATGGAAGCACACAAAGACACACACATATACGCACACACAATAATTTCACAACAAACACACAGACACAACCCTTAGGTATCCATATGGACCCTAACCTTTCATGAGTTGCTAATTTTTTTTTATGTATAGGTCTGCAACTCTAAAAAATTACAAAAATTATAGAAAATCACGTGTTTTTCTTGTTTTGTTTTAGGGAGCATCTTGACTTATCAGTAAAAGGTGAAGTAAATGAATAATTCAGCTAAGTGGGGGTAAAAAGTGTAATGTTGGTGTCTTAAGTTTGGGATGCATGCCTAATATCATCACATTTACATATGTCTGTCAACATGGCTATGGTTTGAAAAAGATAAGTTTTTACCGATTTTAATGCTTTCAAATTGAGCCATTTGTTACATACAAGTTTGGGTGTTTGAAGTTTGGCTGTCTGTACACAGACACACAAACCATAATTTCTCAATATCTACATATACACCACACACTGGTATCCCTACCAACACATCAACACCATTTAGGTTGAAATATTTTTTGACATTGACCTTTGGGGGGCAACAATATTGCAGGACTGACAACCAGGAAAATAGCCTGTCATTCAACCCCATGTAAAATATACCTAAAGGCACCAACTAGTAGTTGGGGTGAAAATCACAAATTTCGATGCCTTTTGTCAAGGATGAAAGCACAAAATAATAGAAAAATATATTTTATGTTGGTTTGTCAGCAGGATCAAATTTAGAAAAAACGGCCGTTTTGAATGGAAGTGAATGACAGCAGAAAATGGTCTGAGGGTCTCATGTGTAGCGATGGGAATTGATAAGAATTTAGCGATTCCGATTCTGCTTATCGATCCGATTCCTTATCGATTCTCTTATCGATTCTCATTGGGTGAGATAATATGTACAAATTAGTTTGTTTGTATTAACTCTCTTTAATATCTGATCAGAAGTGTCTAGTGTATGCATTGAAAGATTATCAAGCTACTTTAGGATTAGGAAATTGTCAATTTTCACATTAATTGGTCCAGACAATTTTTTTTTTGGTTTTTAAGCCCAAATGCCCTTATGTGCCCTACAAACTAAAAACATATACTTAAAACAGTCAAGGAAGAGCTTGTGCCTTTTGGAATATTAACAGTGCTCATTGGCACTTAAAACAAAATACAACTGACATGAAAAAACACAAATAAGTCTTTTGAAAAGATAATACCAACTCTTTTTATGCAGAACAATTATCATGTTTGCCCTCTCAGGAAGGATACGAGATCTTTAATGTATGTTAAGTGTTATTATATGATTGCGCCCTTACTCTGAAAGGCCAACGTGATGATGTCACTATGTTAACGCCTCAGGTCAAACTGTCACGACTGCACAGTAGACAGTCATGTAGGCTATTCAAGAAGAGAATAAATACGCCATAAAGGCTTTAAGAGAATGTATCACTTTGCTTATTCTTCACCACGCCAACGACAAGGAGTCACCGCTCCATCTCAGCTTTACAATGTACGCTGTTATGTTCACCGCGCTGTTTACTAGGCTAATATAATGTCCCTTCATCAGACACGTAGTGGATGGTTTTATACACATCGATCGCTCAAGTAATCCAAGGCAGAGCTTTTTGTTTCGGGCAGAGAGCGTTATTTTAAGTGTCTTACTGTCTTTATAAAGCGTATTGTTAAAATTTCCTTACCACCGGACCGCCGAGTCCCGCTGTGTGTTGTTTTGCATTCGTCACCACTGCCGTGCTTCAAGGCAGCATTTAACAGCTGTTGAACGAGAGTAAACAGCGGGCCTTTGGAAGCGAATAAGAAATCCTTTTTTCCTGTTTGTATGCTGCTCTCGCCTTTTTATGTATCTCCCTCTTTTACTTGCCCACACCTAGGCTTACACACACATTAATTCATATAGCCTACATTGTATGTTCAAATCCAAGTGATGGGCAATTCTGGTGCTGAGTAAGGCAGCGGACGTTTAAACGTTCAACCGTCAGGATCGCAGTCTGCGCGCTTGCTTGTGCACAAGTCATTTGATGAAATGGAAACTTTACCATATTGTTGCCTTTTCATGTGTAATACAACCACACTTTAGAGCGCTTCTGCCTCGACGTCATGATTGCTGCGTTCTGAACCAAAACAAAGCAGCACGTGTCTGAAGTCATGACGCATTTGCTACGAGCGGAACCGATAAGCGGCATCGTTAAGCAGGCATGTTAACGATTCCAAGGAATTGGTTGACTCGGAACCGGGTCTGAACAAGAACCGGTTCTCGATTCCCATCCCTACTCATGTGTAACAAAAAAATGTCCTGCCTTTATTATAGGTGCTATGAAGTTGCTGAGTAGAAATTCAGAAATTATCTGCATAAAAATTAACCCTGGCCAAAATGTAATAGGCTAACATAAGCACAGCCAAAGTTATTCAAAAAGCAAAACAAAACAAAAGGCCAAATGGCAGAAAATGGTGCGAGGGGTGCATCATCATCATCATCATCTTTATTGTCAGACTCAAGGTCCATAAAAAGAACACACAAAACATAAAAAACATAAAAAACCCACCCCACAGATACACACATTTTCATAAAAGACATTCATACCAATACCTCCACATTGGTGACTGGTAACGAATTGTACTGTAGCTGGGATTAGTCAGCACAACAACAATGCAATTCTGTGACGTATTAAGGCGACAGATACATTTATACATCAGGTTCCTCAACAATGCTCTGAAGGTGCTGGCACCTGCATTACAAAACAGGGCACTAGCACTACAGCACCTAGGCCTCCTCAGTAGAATCCTGAAGCAGTCATTATAAGCAACGTGTAGCTTCTGTAGACTGGCCTTTTTAAACTTTTCCCATAGGGCTGCAGTGTACAGTGAAGTACAGTATGCTTTAAAAAGTTAAAAAGATTTTTACTTTTTCAGAGCACATATGGAATTTTCTTGTCAACATATTAGCTTGGGCATATAGCATGCGACACTGTCTATAAATGTCATCATCATCATACATCTGATCTGTGATGTAGTGACCCAGGTATTTTGTTTTCCTACAGACTCCCAACACTTGTCCTGACAGATATAAATCTGGAAAGCACAATTATTTGTCCCCTTTGGTTCTGCATATCATAACAATACTTTTTTAGCATTGTATTGCACATCATATTTCATCCCATAATCAGAACAAATTTTCAGTTGCTGCTGAAAACCAGCACTGCTGGGAGAGAGAATGGCCAAGTCATCAGCATACATGACATGATTTACAAGAGTGTTCCCAATCATACAACCAGTTTGGCATTCATTTAGTTGCTGAGATAATTCATCCATGTACAGGTTAAAAAGAGCAGGAGAAAGTAACCCCCCCTGACGCACTCCATTACTTACACCAAAGGGAGTAGAGACACTGTTACCCCATTTAACATGCATTCTCTGTTTAGAATACCAGTAGGTCAGAATTCTTATAATACTATCAGGTGCACCCCTTTGCTTCAATTTGTTAAAAAGCTTAAAATTATTAACTCTGTCAAATGCCTTAGAGGCATCAATAAAACCAATTAGAACAGAGGAATTCTGCCTCATATATGTATGTGTAGCCTCCTTCACGGCATAAATACACAACTCTGTACCAAGCTTTGCTTTGAAACCAAACTGATTTTGACTAGTGCTCAGATATTGATTAAGGCGATCAAGTAAAATCTTCTCCAGGATTTTTGACACTACACTGGCTAAGGCTATTGGCCTATAGTTATCCATACTGCCAATCTTGCCTGCCTTGTCCTTGATGACTGGTACTAGAGTGACAGCCAACATAGAACTAGGCAGCAGTCCATGTGTCATGAGGCCAGTAAAACATATGACAAGCAGTGCTGCAACCTTAGGGGTTGCAAACTTGAGGTGTTCTGCTGTGATGTAATCAGAGCCACTCGCTTTATTATCAGCTAACTGTTTTATTGCATGATGTACTTCACTGAAAGTAATTACTGTATCCTTGTTGGAAATATTGCTCACTTCATACGGATCACTCAGTTGAATAAGGCTCAGCTATATTATCACCCCCAGCAACTCCCTCTATGACATCAGGAAGTGATGTTGTTACATAGAAGCTTGTCAGCTATAGCATCTGCTCTCATGACCTGTTCATGCTTATCAATGTAACGGATAGCATATTTGTATCTAGCATTAGTAAGCTTTTTATGCTCCAGGACAGGTCCATTTCTAGGTCTGCCTGCCTGTACCCATGCCATAAAGGCCTCCTTAGCTTATGCATGGTGAGCTGCTACAAATCTATTCCATCCTGGCTTGATTGTATTAGGCTTTCCAGTATGCCTACAATATGGCTTACTGGCCTCATACATAGCTTCCACAACACAGTCATACATATCACAAAGGGCTTTACCATGGGAGATGTCCTGACAGCCCACATCTGAACACATAATAGCATCCCAGGGAATACTTAGATTACTTAAAACTGCATCAGTTGTCATGTAATATGATAAAAGGTCATGATCAGTGAGTTTTGACCAGTCCAGATTGGCCCCGCGGCCACCATTCACCTCATGAGTCAACTCAGGAAGGCTTACAATCTTAAATGTCATGACAAATGGCACATGATCAGCCATGGTCATCCCATATAAGATTTCCATGGATTGTAAAGCTGCATGGGCATCAGCAGTGCTGATGCAGTGATCAAGCCAAGATGTTGAGTGCCAAGCCTCACTTATATAAGAATAACTGTTTGCAGGTAAGAGCAGTTGACTAGACAGCATGAGATTATTATCATCACAACATTGTAACATGTGCTTGGTATTGACTCTTCCACATTGTGTCATTATTCCAAGCATGTTTTCAAGCAATCTCAAATGATTTTTTTTCTTTTTTTAGATCGATAGAAATTCATAAGACAGCTTTTGGCCTTAGCTAATGCCTAGAAAGGTAGTAGTCTCAGTGCTCTGATGGAGAGGCAAGGCGAGGTGAGGGTAAGGCAGGTTTGGAGTGAGCAAAAAAGAGCTAAATAAAGTATTTTATTTGCACATATCGTCTAGGTAGAGCACTCCACTTGTTCGCTTGAATTTCCTCCCACAGTCCTGCACACGCAGGTCACAATAAAATCCCTTAGCTAGAATGTTGTCTGTGAGAGACATCAAACACCAGACAAATTGTGGGACTGTTTCTTGACTTTCAGGTTGCACCATCATATATCTATGTGGAGCACTCTGATAATTTCTAACTACATTTGCATGGACAACCATCGGCTCATAATGAGCAAGTATACACCATTCTTCTGTAGTGAAAACTTAAACGGTTTAGTTATTTTCAGTGGCATGAGCATCAATCCTTTTTTTACCACTTAGTTCAGGTCCAGGTCGCATTCATTTGATTAACTACATCATTTAGAATAATTGTTCCATTCTGTGCTGATAAAAATGGGGCATAATGAATAAATCTAGGCCAGATCATCCCCACTGATTTTCAATTAAATGTCATACTTTGGCCAGTAGCCTATTAATGTGGAACAGGTATTAAATGACATTGAATGTGGTATCAACAGGCTCTTAAAGTATTATGTTTAACCTTGTGAACTCTGCAGATGGCCCAGATGTGCAGGAATTGTTGGATACATACAAAAGAAAAAAATAATGAGGGAATATATATAGTCCTTTATTAAAATACTTATCTCGGTATTAAAGACAGACTGAGATCAAGCCAATATCAATAGTAAACAGGAACAATCTAATATTGAGTATAGTGAAGCCCAGATTAGTTCAGCAGTAAACCAGGATGAGATTAACAATGTATTAGACATTTGTCTTGGTCCTATTCTAATTACATCAACGTTGATTAGTATTATGTGGCTATGTTTTCTTCTCTCGAGATGTAATGTTATTGACATAGATTACAACACACCTGATGATACGGAAAAAGATAATCTGCTCCAACATACAGTAAAAAAAAACAACAATCTTTAATATTTGTCTTTTTCTTCAATAATTGTTCCACCATGCAAACCCTTGTCTGTAAACTTAACATGTCACATAAATATTCACAACATGTTTAAATGCTGAAACAAAAATCATTCATTGCTTGTGTTTTCTAGATCAAAATTACGACTATATTTTAGTTGCTACCTCATTATTATTCCATCCTTGAGTAGTTCCCTCTCTGTACCTCCTCTGCTTGATTAAATGCATTTTTCCCTGTTAAACAAAGGAATAAAATGGTCTTGCAAATGGGTGTTACTGAGTGATTGGTTTTGTTTGATGTAGAACATGGACACTACATGAATCCATAATGAGGAACACATATGTTTGCAGGTCAAATGAAACGTGATCAGATCAAAGGTATTGATGTTAAGCTTGGTCGATGTGTGGGGACATCATGGAAATATCCATTGTTTTCCTGTTGGTGTAGACTTGAAACATAACACTCTGATTGCCTACATCCGTATCCGTGTTTTCTTTGCTTTCCATATCATTATCTTGCTTGATCACTCTATTATTCATACCCTCATCCTTGTACTTCCTCCTCCTGTGTCTTATTTTAATCTTCTAATCCAGGATTTCTTAAATAAATATACAGATGCATGGTTCCACACACGCATATACAGCGCTCTGATATTATCCTGCATGTTGTCATACTTGCACACTTTTTCATTTATCTGCAAAATTGTGTCTGCAGATGGAGCAGATTTGAAATCAATTCTCCAAGTGACATGTTAACAGTGCAGAAATTTTAGAACCAATGTATTGTGGTTGTATTCCCTGGTATTTTGTCTGGACCCTAGCAGCGGCATTCTGCATAAGTTTAACTTTTTTCCCAAAGCCCATTGAATTGATCACTGCAGTAATCTAATCTACTCAAAATGAATGTGTGGGTGAGCCTTACAATATATTGTTTTGACATCAAACATCTGACTCTCGCAAACTATTTTCAGATTGTACGAAGCTGATGAAGTTACCAACATAATGTAACTATTGAGATTTAAATCAATGTCCAACTTAATGCCTTGATATCTGGCTTAATCATTAGAGACAGTGGGTGAAGGTGAAAGCTGACATCACGTCTTGCCCTCGTTACTTCAAGGACAATAGTCTTGGCCTTACTTCTATTTAGTTGGAGAACATTTTTCTGCATTCAGTCAATGATTTGTTCAATGCAGTGACGCAGAGATTCAACTGATAGTTGAATATATAGTCACCAGGGGCCGTATTCACAAAACATTTTATCTTAGCGCTAAGAGTACTCCTAAGGAGCACTAAAAGTTCTTAGTATGGAGTAATTTCTTAAAACCTATTCACAAAGTTGATAAGACCAACTTTTACTAAGGAATGGGAGGGACTCCTTAGCTAAGACTAGAGGGCGGTGTTGACCCTGTTGCTATGGATGATGTCATGTTCATACCTTCTATGCCCACAGTGATTGGCTGAGAGGGAATGAGAGCTTAGAGTGAATTTATGATGGAAACACTGTGGGAGATATCCATATCGTGTCGCTGTATTAAAGTAAAGAGTTTTTATATACAATTAATGACAAGTGACACTGATTTAACATGAAACCAAGATACTGCAGGGTTTCCCACACGTGTTCACAATTAACCTACAATAGCGCCACATAGGTCAATTCATTTTAAATTTTACAATGATTTGAATCGGAAAAATATCCTCATTGAACAGCTGCACGCCATGCACTCTCACTGTATTTCTCTCAATGGCGGACTATGCAGCAATAGTCAGACAGCGACAAACCAGGAAATTCACAATTTAGAAACAACAGCCGGCGAAATCGTAAAGTGCATGCGGAAGGAAAAAGGCGAGACGCGCAACTATACAGTAGCTGATCTGTGGAACGGAGGAGATGCTGCGAAGCGCCACATATAGGCCTACTCTAGTAGGAAATTAAACCCAAACGTGACACCAACAGTAACTTTCAGTGCATCATAAACCCAAAGCAAATGGAGGAAAATTAACTTAATATTTTTTTTTTATAAAAATATAATAAATATAAATGTGTCTATACTTTCTAAATATAGCTTTACTAAGATCATTAAACCCTTACAGCTATTAAAGGTACCTTTTATAAAGCTCACTAGCATTAAATCTCTCCAAAACACCATCAAATGGTTGTCTGTGATTTACTCTTAGTGACTTAGGAGTCCTCTCGAGGACTCCTAGCTTTTTATAGATTCAGGAGCTAGTTTTAGCGCTAAAATGCTTTGTGAATTACACTTATCTTAAAAAGTTAGGAGTCCTAAAATTAGGAGTGAAATGCCCCTTATTTTTGAGAGTTACTCCTAAATCAGCACGTTAGGACCTACTCTTAGCCTTAAAATGTTTTGTGAATACGACCCCTGGTGACTAAGTGATGTGTAGATTAGTATGTCATCTGCATACCTATGGTATATAGGTTTATTATGTGAGTTTTGGCCCAAATAAAGGGCATATAGATATATATTAAACAAGAGAGGTCCCAAAATTGACCCCTGAGTTCTTGGCCGCCAAGTACTTTCTGTCATGAAGCTATTGCTTGAACCATGCAAGGACTTCACCAGAAAGTCCAACCCAATTTCACAATCTCTGTAATGGAATTGAAATCTTAATCAGAAATGTAATCCGTATTACTAATAACTTAATGTGCCAAGGTACTGAGCACTAGTCAGTTATTCATAAAATATGTCTAAAACTTGAGATTTAGGTTGCCATAAGCTCCTGCAGGACCCTGTACACTTCTAACATGTTAGTGACTGAATGGTGGTGTTAAAGAGGATATGTTGCATTGTGTATTCAATTATTTAAAAAAACAGTCAGTCACTTATGTTCAGTTGCTGATGATAGTAGCTCTCATGTCAGCATGTTTAGGTGTAATCAAAACAACTGCACTGAGCAAATGTGTTGCGGTATTTTATGTTCAATTATATATGATTTCAATCCCTTTTTCAGATCTCCACTGGCTAAAAAATTGGCCTATCATGTTGTTAATTTGTTAAATGTGATCTGCGATATTCTAAGATTAGTTATGCCCTTCACATAATTTGGTTGTTATTTTCAACACGTAGTTTAATGATTTTTCCCATAAAACACATTATAACAACTTGGCAACCAAAATACTAGCTCATATATGATAGTTTTACATTCATCTGATGCTGATAATTCACAATATATATAATCTTGCCACGTGTCAACGTCTGCCTGACATTAACAGATAATTGTTTAGCAGCTCCGGCAATAATTTTATATCCCTTCTTTCAAATGACTTCCGGTAGACAAATACAGCTTCCCGAGTGGTGTTGTTTGATTTTTTTCTAATGCTCTTATTCAAGAGTGACTTAAAATAACTTCAAAGAGGTGCACACATTCATTTTCATTTCACTTTCATTCATTCATTCCCATAGTATTGAGATGTGATGCAGGGATGGGAAACTAGGGCAAACGGAAGAGTCGGAGGCAAGGTGGAAAGTACAAGGAGCTGGATGCAAGAAACAGATACAGGTTAGAGTTGAGTAGAGATGAAAGAGAAGAGAGAAGGATAGAGAGCGGAGAAGAGAGAAGAATAGTGACAGGCAAAATGAAAAACAGTGAATAAGTGTGGAGGGGCAAGGAGCAAGATGAAAGGGGGGGGGGGGTGTTGAGAGAGGATGGGACAAATAGTTAGGGTAAGACAAAGGATGGAGGGAGAGTGGAAGACAAACGAAAGATGAAATAAAGGGGAATAGGGAGGGAGGAGGGAATGGTGCCTCATTAGGAGCCCTGGCCCAGCTCAACACATACAACCTGCAGTCAGGGGTCCTAAGACACAACTGAGTCGCCAAGCTTGTGAACACACAACCACCTTCTTTTTTTCATTGGGACCGAGAAAGGAATCTGAAAGAAACTCAAATGACTGATGAAACTCTAGAAGTCTCAAACCTGGCCTGAGTGCTGACAGTTGGAATTTATCAAAAGTGAATGAATTATGAGCATTCACTTTTTCCCCTTGTCTTACTACAGTGTATCACACATATATATGTATTGTGTGTGTGTGTGTGTGTGTGTGTGTGTGTGTGTGTGTGTGTGTGTGTGCTACGGATATGTGGTGATGTGTGGCACTGTTCAGGATGAGTGTCTGTAAAATAACAAGCTATATGGGTTTTCTCTCTCTTGTTGAAAATTAATGAAAAACAAATCTGAAAGATTGAAAACACAGGGATTACAGGGATGCAACTTCCGGGCAACCAACGCTATCACAGAACTGGATTGCTGAGTGTTTTTGTTGTGTTATGTTTATTTCTTTATTTGATTAAAGAAAACAATAAAGAAAAAATAACCATAGCCAGGGTCAGAGGCAGGTGGAAAAAGTAACTAGCATTCACTGACCAATTTAATTTCTAAAGTAGTTAAATACAGATTGTATTCCCAAATTATTCAGTCTGATTGAAATGCATAAAAGCAAAACAACAAAGTGACAAAAGTGAAAGCAATTTACAACAACACAGCAGTTTTTTGCTAATAGCCGAAAAATTATAATATGATCAATTGTCATTTGGTTACAACGATAAATATGTTTTTGTTCAAATGAAGTTAAAAGTAGTTGCAGAGACCAGTCCAGACTGAAATATCTCAGCAACTTGAGGATGGATTAACATTACATTTTGTACAGACATTGGACAGATTGCCATCAAATTTAGTAAAGACATGTAACTGTTATGACTTTGAGAACCTTTTTTCTTTGATTTGAAATTAAATACAGTGTCACAGTTTTGCTAACATGTCTTATTTTAATATATATATATTTTTTTTTCATATCAGCACAGTAAGGCATTGGGAAAAAATAGGCTCAATGAAACACATGTACTGATCAATCAAGGCTTTTATAGTAGATGTCACATACTTGTTTTCATTTCCACCAATAGGCCTACCTTGATTTTATTAGTAGCCTTTTATGTTATATCAAACACCACTGTGTTACTGTGGGAGGAAAATACAGTCTGTCCCTGCCTTTTTATAAGACACACCACATTAACCACTTTCCTTGGAAATGAACATACCATATGAAGTTTAACAAGGGCTATAACACATTATGTTACAATACACAATACATCAGTTTCTTTAGGAACATCATCAGCACCTTTGAAAACACAAGGTAGGTAGGTGATAGCTCTTGTGACGTTCAACCATGCTTTGCATAACCATAATCTTCAAGTAGAGGTGAATCTGATTATATTATTTAAACGCTAAGCCTTTTATGTCGCTCTGGTGTCCTGAGCTTATGGCCTCACACACTAAGCAATTACTGTTAATTGTTTAAAACAGTGTCCGGTCCCTGCTGATCAGGCCAATGTCTCGATAGCGCTCTCTTAATTGGCCCATTGGAGTTTGTTACACTCCGCTGGGGTGTATAGTCCTACTGTAGATGTGATTGAGTGAGCGTTTACACATATGCGCTGGTCGATGGTTACTGAGACTTGTAATACGTATTCCTCTGTCACTTTCCTTCCTGCTCTAGCCCTGTCTCTCCGTATGTGTCTATTTCATCTCCCACATCCTCCTTTTGTCAAACGATCTCTCTTCTACTTTGTCTTTAAATCTCTTTACCGCCTCTCTCGTTCGTCTCTGTCTTATGTCCGCCTCTTTGCTTTCACACAGCATGAAGGCACGGTAATGACAGGCTCTTAAATAATCACCATACACACACACAACTACTGTAAGTGAGACCGAAACTCAAACACACTGCCGTAGAGGAGCACAGGGAAAGGTGTGAGTGCTTATTATGGGATTCATTTATAGGGAGATGGAGAAAGCAGGGACAGGGATGAGTTGAGAATGGGATCAGGAGTCTACAGAGAGAAAAAAAAACTACGCCTTACTGTGCTCATGATGTACATGCAAGTGTGTATGTGTGTGTTTGTGTGCAATCATAGTTGTGTATTCATGTACTATAATGTTAGTGTGCGGTGTGCACTGTACACACACATAATGGCTGCTCACAATTTGTGTAAAGGTATGCATGAGTGCATGTTTCTATGTGAGTGTTCATATGATGATGGATGCAACATGTAATTATCATGTCATGGCTACTGTATGCTGTGTTGTTTTGTCTGTGAGGCCATATTTTGATTTAATTGTGTTTTCTTGTTTTCTGACAGCACATCCACATGCATTATGCCAGGTAGATCATTTGTTGAGGACTGTATGTGTGATGGTGTAAACTCATAACCAAGCCAGCTCCAGTAAGTGCAGAATGTCAGTATTCATATGTTTTTTCCCTGTTTTGAAATGTTCAGTCAGCCAGAGATGTGAGCTTTTCCTTCTCCTTATTTCTTTGGTTTATATTGTTGTTTGTGCTCTGTAACTGCTCAACGATGATTTTCATTAGTTCTCAGGACATCTTTGCAGTGGGTCTCTGTTCTACATTATGGACATTTTTATTTATTTCTCGTATGCATTGCAAACTAACAGGAAGTGTAATGCCTGTGTTTCATTATGGATTAATGCATGCATTACAAATCAGGGCAGGGACGGATCCTCCAATATGCAAACTTCACTTATTTCCCAGAATGGGGTTCTATAGAACAAAGCAGCTAGCTCAAGTCACTGCCAGCTGCGTTGTCCCAGAAACTTTCAAAAAAATAATTTATGTGCTATAGCTACAGTTTCACACTGCATGGTTCTATTACCTTTTGTTCTTGCAGACCCTGCTCTTGACTAAATACATTCAGTGCTGTGTTACAGTTTGTATATTATGAATGTATTGAATGTGTATTGTAATATGAGTGGGCTCTGCTGGGCCTCAGGCCAGGGATCTCATTCACCACATGAGGGACATAGCATTCAATTACAGCTAGAGAGGAAAACATTATCTGAATTGTTATCAGTTGTTGTTATGTGGTTTTCATTTTGCCAATACATTAAATACAGGAGGATTTTTGCAATTCTGAATCGCCTCGTTGAGTATTAAACCGAAAACATGTTTCCCTTCAAACCCTAAAACCTCTGGCGTGTATCAAGTGCAACTTGTCATTGAACTCAAAGTCTGTCCCAGTCCTTATACTCCTAAACCGTTAACAAGCATCAGCCTCAGCCTAACTCTCTCCCCCTATGGCCCACTTAGATGGATGTAAAATTAGGCTTTAATCCGCCAGCTGAACTAAATACTCGGTCCCGAGTGTTTACCGCTCATCAAATAATATTTAATTTTCTCTCTCTTACCCTCTTCCATGTTTGTACCCCATAATGCCCCCCTTCTAAAGCTCAAATGAACACTACCTCTCCTATTCTTCCTCATTCCTTCTCTCCCTTTCTGCATTTCGTCTATGATAGATGTGCTATATTTAGTGCATGGCCCCCACTGTCAACACTGCACTTTAAATGAGTTTAATCATTCTGTCTGGCTGCCTTTGTTTCTCCGACTCTCCTTTGCCCCCTTTCTATCTCTCTGTGGTTGCACCCATGGGCGGTTAGTGGAATCGATTGTTTTGATAAATGGGAGGAAATCTGGCAATGGATCTTGAAATTCCTACCGTTTACAGCTGGTTTAACAGCAATTTAGTAATATTGCGTTGCTGTTGCACATTTCTAGCAAGCATCCCTTTTACGCCAGCAGGCAAAATCACTATCCTTGCAATTACTTCATAAAAAAATACCAACACCTTTGCATGCAACTGACATTCTGTTCATCAAGCCTGTAAATGTTCAACAACCCAAAAATAGCAGCTTGACGAGGTGCTGCATATGAACTGGAACATGGAGATGGAGTGTTTCCATGGATGGAGTGGAATATGGCGTTATAGGCAATGCACTGAAACACGGCTATAATACAAAGTAGATAAGTAGATGTAACACTTTGGAAACAAAACAAACATGAGAGGTCTGCAGGAATTGGTTTCAATTAGGCAAGTTGTTACTGTATTTTCATTTATGTTTACTGATATGCAGAGACATGCAGAGATTGTGACACGGAAACAGCTGATCAGTCACGTTTGTATCTTTTTTGCACAAGTCAATACTCAGCTCAAGTGAGTTTAAAAACTTGTTATGCAAATTAGAGGATCCATCACCCATTTCTGACGCCATACTTCTAAATATGTGTTAACACAGGCTGATGGAAACCCGGCTAGTGACAATAAAACCAGTACACTTCAATGTGCTTAAGGGCAGCCAGAACAAGCCTGTATGAAACAGCCAACATGACATTGTAATACGGATTGGAGAGTTTGCTCTCTGAGATGTGAGATGGAGTGTGACAGGACAACTCAAAAGAAGCTTAATGAGCTTCTTGCCCAGTAGTTTTATTAGTTGCACCCAATATAAAACACATAAAATGGCGCAAGTTATATATCTGGGCATCAGCCCAAAAAGACAAGCACATTGACTATGTCCGGCCTAAACTGCATTGAAATTAGGTCAGGATATTTCTTGTTATGCCGAGTCAGCATCGGGTTCATATATAACCCTGGACATCAGCACTCTGCAGTTAGCAGTTGCATATACCTTTTAATAACAACGTCTGTATAAATGGTACGCTTAATATGGTTGATTTGACTGATTTCAGTTGTTCCTGCTGGTCTAGTACTGAGAGACCTAGATTCATAAATGAGTGTGTTGTGTTTTAAAAAAAGAGTGTGTTGTGTTTTAAAATCATTTTGGAAAAAATTATTTTATGCTCAATAAATAAGGTATTACATAATACATTTTACAAGCATTAGAGAATGATTCTGCCAATATTGTATAAGTAAGAAAAGTAAGGGCTGTTGGTAATGTCACTGCAAAGACTGAAACACTAGTGTTCTGGGAAGAGTAAAACATTGTAGTCAATGGGCTTGTAGTGGCTGGACAAATAATAGTGACTTTTATTTCATAATTAAAGGAATATGCATTATGGTAAATGTTTATTGTTTCAGTTGAACTAGTCCTCCCCAACATGTAGGGCGCAACATTAACCTCCAAGTTGTTTGCAATTTGGAACTGGAGCCCTGGAATATTTTAATTCATTATCCTGGAGGAGGAACACCTTGCACTGCTTTGATCTTACATCACTATTTTCAGTTGAAATCTTAGTGTCATAGTCTAGCGTTGTTAAAGAACGTGACGGTTGCCTCATTTAAGAAAAACTACTTTCTATCTCCGATTCCACCATTCCAGATATTCCTACAACCTTGTTTGAAAGCTTGTACGTTGAGTGGTTCATCTCAACCTTTTACTTTGAGTTGATCTTCTGTTTGACTGCATTCAACATTATAATGGGTAAACAAACAAAATAGTTCCCACACAAAATATATTGTCATGTTTGTTGTCCCATTTAGCTCCAACTGTTTGACTTGCAAAACATAACGTTGTATAAATGCATTCATAAGTCATCTCTCCATTTATCTTGGGTACAAGCTGAACTGAATATCAGATGAGATAAGGACAGAGGTAAAAGCAGAGGCCCTGTTAATGATTCAGTAGAGGCAGAAAGGACAGGACCTGCAACAGATAGGCCAGACTGCACACTATATAATCCTCTGCAGGTCTACTGCAAGTGTACTTCAGTCTTTTTTTTCAGAAACTTATTTAGTGCTTATGCAAAGACAACGGACACATTAACGGCAACAAGGTCGATCTTATGTTACATATAAATGACTGTAAATAACTGAAAACACTCTCCGAGGGAACAAAGTGGTTGCAAAGTGCAACCTCCACACACCCACCCAGACCCAGCTGCTGTGCTTTTTTTCATTTTAACATACATTATGCATATTCCCAGCAACATTCCACTTATTGATTTTGAAATGTTGCATTTTTTTTCTCATGGTGATTGTGGCTTTCATAGAGATGGATAGAAATAGCTTCCCTCGCTCTATCCGAAGTCAGTGAAGGAAAGCCCTTTTTACCTACTCATGCTAATGTGGTCTACGGAACCACTGTGTTGTTACCAAAGCTGCTCTTTGAACTACGCACTCTGTGTTTGTTAGTTTGTGTGTGTGTGGGGGGGGGGGATTGATTGGTTGGGATGGCTGAAGGAGGGATTTTGGCGGTGCTCGTGATCTAAATCCCTATGCTTGCTGACCTGGAGCGGAGGGAGATAAATGAGTTAGTCCTCAAGATAAACACACAAATATACTCACTTCCTTTTTCAGTCGCTCTCTCAGCCCAGCGAGTGGTACGTATGCCTATGGGGAAAGCTGTCAGTTTAATTGAATCCAGTATTCTCAATTCTCCCTGCCTTCTAATTGATTCTGTCAGGCTCTTCTGCTTGACAAAGAGACTGACATTTTCCCTTCCGTGGTTATGACTGTCACAGTGTGAGTGTGTGTGTGTGTGTGTGTGTGTGTGTGTGTGTGTGTGCACGTGTGTGTGTGTGTGTGTGTGTGTGTGTGTGTGTGTGTGTGTCTTTGTCCTTGCAAATAACTTGTATGTTTTGTGTGTCTATCGGTGTGTTTGAGGACAGGGCCGTAAAAATCTTCCAAGTTTGTGTATTTGTATGGGTTTGATCAGATGTCTAAACATATAGGAGAAAACGGGGTAATGTGAGGCACTTTTTACATTTGCTCCCCTCTAAGGGAGCTAAAATTATTTATCAGTCAAATTTACACATTTCCCATTAATTCAGGATGTTTCCTAGAAAAAGGCGTTAGCAGAATTTATTCATGACTAAGGGCAGTGAAAATATGATTGTTTTAAAAAAAGTTGTCTTGTGTCTCAGTTTATCCCAGCTGTGGGGTAAACTGAGACATACCAGAGAGATCAAGGGGGTAAACTGATCCACTTACTTTTTTCCACTCTGAAACTACCATAACAACACATGTTGTAACAGCTAGAATCCTGACAGCTAGATTGAAAACCAAATATTCTAAAACTAATGTCGGTCTAGTAACAGAATCATGGGGTTTGGTAAATTAAGAAAAAACACTTTCTAAACACTTGAAAGTAACTGATCAAATACACCATATAATTCATATTAAATCATTAACATTCAAATGACAGATAGAACCAGTTAGATTAAAACACAGTCTGGGGGTCAGATCACAGGACTCTTAGAGCCAGTTAGTGTCTGGGGGGTCAGAGCAAAGAACAATCAGAACCAGCTAGAACAGCCTGGGACTCAGAACACAGGACTAGACCCGCTGTCATTTTCCATATTTTGAGTCTTTGATTAATATTTTTCTGCATTTGTTTTATTGGGATCATTTATTAAACAAAGACATATTACTTAGAGTCTATTGATGTGCCCTTGCTGACACCCCTATAACCATTCAACCCCCACCTCCAGCCCACATTGTCTTTTGTCTTATTCAAACTAGTCACCAATACCTCAAATATAATGGATTCATTAAAAGAGGGCACAAACACTGTCTCACTTTACCCCACAGCATTTGTCTCACTTTACCCCACTGCCACAATTTGGGAAAAAACTAACTCTCTCAGCAAATCAGGCTAATCTTCAGTTATCATTATCACATGGTTTCATATGTTGGCAGTTCATCAACATGTATGATAGAAGTGTTTCTACCTGAATCAATTTGTTTTGGCACAACAATCCATTAAGTTGACAGCAAGAAAAATTACTGTTACATGCAAAAAAGATTTTTTTGTGAAAAAAACATACAACATCACCATGAGGTCCTCTCTTTCATGGCCAAGGGGAAATGAGAGGGGCTTGAAAACATATATCTCGCATGACCAAAAATGTGTTCCATTGCCTAGATACAGGGTGTGTCTCACATTACCCGATGGCTCACATTCCCCGGTTCTCCCCTACACCACAATGAAATAAACCCAGTTGTGATGTGGCCCATACAATCACCCTCCACTGTATTTGTCCCATAGACTAGATACTAACTCTCATAGAAATATGACAACAAGGATTTTTCAACTATTCTAATGTTTGTGTCACGTCCCTTGTATCTCCTGTGCAATGACAATAAAGTATTTTCTTCTTCTATTCTACTTTGGGAAAAGTCATACATTTTCAAGATGAAAATGCATCTTTGTAGTTGATCTAGATCTTGTTTCCACTTTGCAATTGCCACACAAAAATATGGGAAAGAGATTAATATTAAATCAAATAAGTATTCTGACACAATTATACTTTCTATTTATTTAATTATACTCTGGTTCTAAAAATGTGTGTTTTTCCCCCACCTTTGTCAATCTTATTATGGCAGTCCGTCACTACTGGCTAGGAGCATTTTTAAGTGTCAACAGCACTTTCATCATTTTTCTTTTTCCTTGCACGTCAGCGGTTGATGTATTGCATCCACTTGAGTCCGGACACTCTAGGCCCTCTTTGCTGGCCTTTGAAACAAGTTTAGAGTGGATAAATAACACACACACACACACACACACACACACACACACACACACACACACACACACACACACAGACACACACACACACACACACAGACACACACAGACATACACCAAACAATGTTTTGACTAACAGGGAACCATGACATGTCCACCTGACAGTTAGTAGAAAATAATTGGAGACAAAAGTGCTTTTTAATATCCCATAGAGAGAGAAATTAGAATTCATCAATACTGTCTAGTTCTAGAGTTTCCTATAATTGGAGTAAAGAAAGTGATTTTTAAATAATCGGCTTCTTTTCAACCAAGGACCAGATTTATTTCTCAATGATGCAAGCCAAACTGTTCTGGTATATCAGAGATATAGTGAAGGGGGAATTAATTCCACTTCTGGCCTAAGAAGAAATAGATCTACAACTATGTTGGCGCTGATAACATTTTGAACCATCTCTTCTATTTCAGCTGTTTGACTTTAAATAAATGAGAAGGAACTTTGTTGTTGCTGTTCTCAGGTGAATGACTGACACTTACTAAGCACTGTGCACTGATGTATGGTACAGTAAAACAGTGTTTATGAAATATTAAACATATTTACAGTACGGTATTTGCTTTCCATAGAAACACAAATATGCAGGAATTGATAGATTGAATAACGGGTGAATGAGCATCATGTTGCCACTTAAAGGTTAGTGACTGGCTTTTAAAGTATGTAGCCTACGGGGGCAAAGGGTGTTTCCATGGTAACCATATATATTCAAATAGCAATCGGCCAACGTGACAACCTCTCCACTTATTCAGGCAGGGCCACATATTCTTGTGCGTCATGTCTATTTGTTTTAGTGTCTTTAAACCTTTGAATCTGCTCATGTGTTAGACCACAAATCTGGCAGCCTCAACAGAGTGCATACACACACACACACACACACACACACACACACACACACACACACACACACACACACACACACACACACAAACACACACACACACACACACACACACACACACACACAAACACAGACACCACATACAGCAGACACAACTAATCTCACAATAATCTCGGCCCAGATTATCTCCTCTTCCTGTTTGCTAGGGTAATGGAATGAGAGGGAGGGAGAGTGATATTAATAGTTATGGGGTCAATCATTTATCCGCTTCATTCAGAGACGTCTTAGGGAGCAACAGCAGCAGGTTGAAGAGTTTACTGGGTGTTCACTGGGATGAAGACATCCTCAGATTGTTTAATTGTGCGGCATCAAACTGACACTTTTATAGAGAGTGGTAAAGCGTGTTATTAGAGAAGGTGTTATCTCTGCTGCACTGCACTGTATCTAGCTGTGATTTGAGTATACTGGTCTATTTAGAGTTATTGCTCCTCTGTTCCTATTCTTTAAACACTGCTAAGAAGGAGCTTATAAATAGAACGTCAACAAGGTGCTTGGAGAATAGAGATAAGTAGAATTTGTTCTGACATGCAGATGTGCTTGGTAAAGTGAAATTACTACTTCAGGGTGGAATCTGAATCTAGTTTTTACAGCACATTAAATCAATTATACTCTGATTATTTACTGTGAGTACCACCGGACACAGTAGCCTACATGAAGTGTGCATTCCTGAAGTGGGATTTGATTCCAAAGTAATTGCAGGTATTCCCCATGTCAGGATTATCCTTGGGCTCTGCTGCTGAACCTTGGGCCTGTGGCCTCGTTTGTTTAACCTTCAGTATGCAAACCATGGGGATTCAATTGAAACCCTTATGGATCTTTTCCCAGTTTGTGATTGCCTGGGCTTTTTTTTTTGTCCAATCAACCTCAGTTTGCATATTGAGCGTAAAGAAAATAAAATGTGCATAGGCCTCACCTGAGGAATATGCAGGTCAAATAAAACGTAAAAGAAAAAACATGCTGAAGGAATAATATATAGAGATAATAGAGATATAATATATACAAGACAAATTGTCACAGAAAGGGATAAAATAGATAATATAGAATTGATTGATTCACACTATTATACTCTATGTATACTTCTTTATTTAAATTGTGTTGTACAATTGTATTATTAAGTCATAATTTTTAATGAAAGTTATTTTTTTTATGTATGGTTATTTGGTTCTACACAGTACGAAATGTTTTATGTAGTAGTGGGTTATAAAGTAAATGAATTGTGTAATCAAGTAAAAACAGACAAAAACTTTATTTCATTGATATTTTTTTTTTCTTAACACTGTGGTTTTACTGCACTGTTGGCAGGGGTCTAGATTAAAACAGGCGCACGGTCACCATGGTATGGTGTATTGTGATGTTACAAGCCAAACCATTACTTAAAGTACAGTATTAATAAAAAAGATGGCATGCCGTCAAGTATTTATCCCATAAAGGGTCGTCCTCAGTTGTGTGGGTAAGGTCAGAGTATTAAATCAAAATATCATTACTGGAAAGCAGCAGAATCAGCGGAGATTATTCTGGTACTCATCACATGGGATATCATGTTCTATTTTCAAATAAAAGGAAAAGGAAATATTCCCCTATTTTCAATGTGGAGTACATAACTATATTTGTCCGAATTATGAATAACAACCTCCATGTTAATGACCTTTGTTTAGGAGCAGCATGTTAACATAGACCACCATAGGACTTAGGTGTCTATATGCACCCCTGCTGAGTTGTTTCCTCTCAGGCATATAGCTGACCATGAACTCTGATCTCTGTGTGCTGGGAAAACATGTGAGACAGTTTTCCCTACAGCAATCATTGCCATGTCTCACCATGTTCAGCCGTACAGGATTAATGGCTTCATTTTCAAGATCAGGGCAGAATGTACAATATACCAATGTGAGACTATTGTATATAATGTGTATGAGTTATTATAGTGAAAGCCAGACAAAGAAATAAGAAATAAAAACATATTATAGGAAATCAAAATTCAACATCTAAAAAAACAGTGCAGGGTTACATTAAATAATATTCAAAATGTCATGGTATTAACTCAGTAAATTATTACTGTGTTTTCTCATAAAGGACTTTGTCTCTCACAGGGTTAAGCCATAGGTAAATCTGTTATTACAGCAGATTACTTATCTCGTATAGGACGACTGCTAAAAAAGGGGTCACGGAGACTGCAATATACAAAGTGTTTAAGCAGAACGTTGTTAGAGACAATAGTAACACTGGGGATTAGCACTGACTTTATCTTATATTGGTCATGCTATGCCCTCTGACTCGATGAGAGTGAAGGCTGTGCATCCCTTAGTATGGAATCCTTTGGCGACCAGAACTAAATATTTATTTATTTTATCCATAAGGGCACAAGGGTTAATAACTAAGATTAGCTTTGTTCAAACAGAAAACAAAGTGACAGTACCTGTTCACCCTGCAGGAGATTTAATGAAACTTCTGGCTCAGACCATTGAATCAACTGACCTACTTATGACAGTGTTCACCAACATCATCCCTGCACGACTGTGCCTCCATTGGGCATATAAAATGTACATTATCCGGCTCCGACCGACCCCACAAAACAGACATTTCCAGTCCAAACTAATGCAACCACTTACCTTCCATCCCTCCTTCACTTTGGATTGTGCATCTCACTTTAACTTGCCCCCTTAAGGTCTGTTCCATATTGAGCAGCACCATGTCATGTTCAACCTCTGCCGACTCTCCCATTACCCTGCTGCATGCATAACATATTCAAGACATTCTGAACTACCTGCAGTCATATTCACCTTAGTAGTGAAGAGGTAATTATACAGCTGTGTGTCTTGTTGCTGCGTATGATTATGCGGTTGATTGTCATCATTAAAGCTACTCGAATATGCTTTCTCCTCCTCCCCAAGCACTCACCCTTTGTATATCATTCTGATATTGTAGAACTTACAGTGCTTTGTTGTGCAATGTGCTTAGCACAGTAAAAGGATGCCAGTCCGACCTGTCATGTGAAAATATTGCAGACGGAATGGGCATTTATATCCATATTAAAATCCAATTATTAAATAGAATTCAGGTATGATAGTGTGATTGAATCGTACATGTTGGAGAAGTTGGAGAGAATACATTTACCAAAGCATAGGCTTTTTTTGGCGGAACAAAGCGGACAAAACAAATGTATTGCTCTGAAACTGTGTTGTGGCAAATGGTACTTGAAAGCATTGATCACAATCTTTGGATTATTTAATTATTCAAACATTGCACATAAAATTGTTTTTGTTACCGCTATAATTTTTTTTTTTTTAAGTTAAATGTCTGACTGCAGCAGGATTGTTTCCGTTAAATGTATATTAAATGTTTGAAGACCAGGGAAATTTGGAATAATATTGGATTTTATATTCTAATAAAAAGACCCACTTGTCAGATTGTATTGATCTACTGTATAAACCATAAGAGCTTTGGGTTCTTATTTTATTCCAATCAGACATTGCTGCTAATCAGGTACTATATAATTTACATAATTCTTTATGAATCAGGCAGATAGTAAATTATTTTTTATCTCTTTTGTCTTAAATTTATTTCTGAGGTGCCAACAGGATAAGCATCTGGTATATTCTTTTTAATTTATAGCAACCACTTCTTTTGGGGCCTCCCTGTAAACTATCATGCCACTCGGAAGCTCCCCCCCCCCCCCCCCCTGCATGCTTCCAGCAAATGCTTGGCCTGCCCTGGGCTTATCCTTTCATTCAGCCTTGGCCAGTATATGTTCAAAAGGGTACACACAGTGGTAAGGCATCCCTTATCAGATGCCAACAAGCCTTGGCTGGTTCCTCTGCATGCATAGCCTGAGGTCAAAAAAGAAAAAAAAAAAGATTGGTAAATAATTGGTATTTGCTCCTGCTGAACTCTTCCACCACAGTGCAGTATAGTGCCTGAATTGATGCAGCCAACACATACCCGGCAGATCTTCCCATGACCCCTTTTTTTTCTCTTCAAGGGAACCAGAGCTTGACTGTGCGAGTGTCTACAATTCAAAAGCACAACGATCCACTGCATGCACACAGGAAATCACAGTCTGTTAAGTAGAGGGATGACATAATTTGTGAAGAGAAATGTTATCATAATGTTCCAGAACTGGAAACTCTCTGACTTTGGCTTGTCTCATCACAAAGACGGCAATACCACATACTCCCAACACATCTAACTGGCCTCCATATCTTTCAATAATCTCCTCATCTCTTTTGGCATCTCATTAGGGTCAGAAATACTAGTTTTCTTTGGCTATGTTCAGACTGAAGGCGAGACAGGCCTAAAATCCAATTTTATTTTCTCATTATGTGACTCAGAAGTGGGAATTTGTTTTTCATTTTCTAACCACAGTGTAAGCAGGCCAGTTGTCTAATTCCAATATGGGTCCCATGTTTTGCTATACAACCTCAGTCTGAAGAGTCATATCGGGATTCACTATCTAGATCGACATTTGTAATCATTATGCGGGCAATCCAATAGTAGATAATTGGAAAGTTGGATCTCTTTCTTCTCATCCACTTCATTATCATCTGCACATCAATTCACTGTCTTCCAGTTAACTCTATACATGAAACCGTCAGCGCTGACTTCGGTAGTCTCCATGTTTTTTTCCCCCTATGACAGCATCCTGAATGTGACGTCTATTGTTCTGTTGCACATGTGGCTCAGCTCAGGTCAGCAAACTGTGATATCTCTCAAAAGAATATCTTTTTTTTTCATCTTTTTTTCATGTCCCTTGCGGGGCTCCGTAGTAAACAGTTAACACTGGTGTCTGGTATTGACAAGTTTAAAAATGTATGTAAACAGTATACAGTCGCTTTGAGAGAGCCAAACAATGGTCAAACGGATTTAAACATCTCTGCAAACTCAAACCGTTACGTTAAACAAGGTTAGAAACATGATATGGCGCAAACCAGTTTTGATGTGTATATTCCATTTGGGTCAGAGGAATCAGAAGATGTATATTACAAATGGGTTAGAGGAAAGGAAATTAAGAAGGAAAAGTATGAAAATGACATCTGAAAGCCCCATATGGTAGATAAAATGTGTTGCACTGACGCAACGTGATGCAGGTTGGCCAAATGTGCGAGGAAACTTGATAAAGATCCATCTTGTATGCCCATCTTGTATCCCAGTGGAGGAAATGCATTGCAGTGGTATATAGGCTGCTCTACATGCTGGAAATGTGTTGGCATCTACGTGCATCTAAAAGGGTAGACAACTACAGGTGGTGGTTGTTACTTTCAAATCTGAGTCACATTATAAAGAGAATGTATTCTTGTGTTTGGAGCTGGTTCACCATATATGTGCCATGACTTTCTGGGTCTGCCCTAGCACTTTTTATTTTCTCCTCCTGCTGCAGTTATTATCCCTCTCTTTCATACAACCCTGTGAGCCGCCTCTGGATTCGATGTCCAGGTCCTTCAAATCATCTTGTTACTGCTGTTCTCTTATCAGCCTTGTAAGTGAGTACGTGTCACGGCTTCCTCTGTCACAATTACAGCGCTGAAGTCAGCCGAGGACTCTGATTGGCTCTCAGCACTTGCTCTTGAGACTTGTGATCGGCTGTCTGTTTTTTGCTGGGATTTTAGCTTGGTGGTATTGACATCGGTGGGTGAGTGAGTGATTTTTTTTTTGTGCGGTTGGTTCTGTCTCATAAACTGTATATGATTTGATCTAATCCTATTTTGTTTCATCCATACACTAACCACTGTGTGTAAATCATCTGTCATTATTAAAACGAATCCTATATATGAATATATTAGAGTAAACAACTTTGCACTATTCTGGGATTTTTGCATTGAAACAGTTTTTTAGAACCCAGCTACTATAGTGAAAATCATAAGATGTAACATACTCCATAATGCAAAAATGCAGACTGGACACAAAATCTTTTGCAAAATAATGATTCTGTTAATAATGTTGCGTTATTTTCCATCAACTCGGATTTAATCGAAAATATTCCTCCTCTACAAACATAAATACTAAATGGATTTACACTACTAAATGGATTTAAAAAGGGCATGTGGAGTGCACATCAAAAAGTGAGCCTTGTTTTACTGCAAGGATCTATAATTTGGATTTTGTTTTCATCATTCTTTTTTCTTCATAATTGATCAGTCGCCATATTGGCTGGCACTCTATAGGTTCAATCCAGGAGACAGCTGGAGTTCACACTCGTCAATGAAGCCTCTTCCAATACAGCTGCAATGTAATACCACTTCTGTTAGGACCTTGCCCTGTCCACGCTTCCAAGCTACAATAAATGTTTGATATTTTAGAGCATTAAGTGCTTAACCTGTACACTTATCTGGGGATGCTACTATCAATTTAAGACTTAGATGTACAAGGTAGGAAGAGCAGATTATTTTGTCATAAAGATACAGTATGTCCTGTTTCATAAAAAAAGGTTTGAAGATGCATGTGGGATTATTTCCATTCTTTTCTTGATAAAAAAACACGAACAAACATTGTGACTTTGACTCCAGAGATTCCAGTTTATTCACTGAATTTCTCAAAAACAACAACAAAATGGCGACAACCTAAGCAAGAATACATAAATCCTTAAGGCCCCCTCTATGTTTTTATATATTTGCGTCGGTTAAATTTGCTTCAGCAATTACAACAGTGGAACATTCATATGAGATATTGATGGCTTTGTAAACACATGGAACACAGTAAAAACAGATGAGATAGTAGGAGATGAGTAGTAGTACACAAAGTTGTGTAAGCCAAGCTGAAGGAAGGGAGTGTGTAAGGGGTAGGAGGCAAACACAAACTGTGAGGCTGAATACAGATTATCCATCTGTTTTCTACTAAACTGAAAAGCAAAATGCTGTTGCACCACACCAAGATGTTCACCAAATGTAACATATTCGTAATGGTAACCACATGTGGTGTGAGCTACCCACCCATTCACAACTAGTTAAGAGACTGTCTTGCCTCTCAGCAGTTTCACTCATTTCCAATGGGAACAAAGAGTATAGCCAAAAGAAGAGAAATCTACATTCAGAAGTCCCTGCTCCAAATATGCTGTATCTTTCAAATGCCTCAGGAAGAAATACTCAGCCACGTGGCCAATGAACTGCAATCTATCCATCCATCCATCCATCTGTCTATATTTTTTAGTAATGAATGTTGATTAGGATTGCTTGGCTAAATGGAGCAATACAACTTAGTATCTGGTTTCTTTCACAGGGAAATGTAATGTTGTACGTCTAGTTTTCCATTTGCCAAGCAGTCTTTGGTTCTAGTTGGAAAGGTGTTGGACATCATTTTTATTCTTTAATGGTTTTACGGAAGGAGCTTATTTTAGTTGCATTGTCACGTGATGCTTTTCTGGCCAATAAAAGGAAGTGGACTCACACACTTATTTATAGATGTCAAATTACCCTCATCTAAAAATGTACCATTCAGGCTGCCAACCTAACAGGATGCTTAATGACCCCCTAGCTCATCACCTCCTTACAGTACACTTTGGTGCTATGTCAAATTTGGCCATCGCCAGAGGGAATGGTTGAGTAGGAGCTGAGATGAGACATTTATAAAACAAACGGCTGGAACTCAAAGCTATCCTCCACCACCCATGAAAAACTGAATCTGTGCTTCATGTATTCTTACTGTGAGATAAATTAATATTTGATCAATGTTAGGGTGAATTCCTTCTCCGACGTCTTGCTTTACATCAATGCTGCTCTAGATTGGAATAGTAAATGTGTAAATAATAACTAAGCTATATGTTGTTAAAGGAAGTATTACATTAACTCAATAGAGCATTTTCGACCACAGACGTGCGTACTTAGTATGAATTGTGTGCGATCTCTAAATGTGTTTGTCTGGGTAATTTTCAGTCCAGGGGGAGGGGCATTATTGCAACTCTACAGATATAAATGAACAGTCTCAAACGCGAAAGGAAGTTGTATTTTGAAGACTTACTGCACTGTATGCAGTGTGTCACCAAAATGTAACTAGAACTGCAAGCAGTTGTGAACGGGGGCCAAGCCTCCCACGCGACTCAGGAACGGGCGTCGTCGTCCGCGGCGGCGGCCCCTCGCTTCATGGAATCCGGGGATGTAAAGATTTTGAATGTGGGATGTTCGGTGTGGGAGTTATAGACCAAAAGGCAAACAAATTGCAGAGAAAGATGCTCAAGTGGATAAGGAGGTATACTTTTTGTGTTTTTGGCGCCCCCTTTGGTGAAATGTTTCTATTTTTTTTTTAGGATGTTCGTTCAGACAGCACGACCATATTTCTAAAATGTTGTCTTGACACGATGTATAGTTTTGGATTTATGATCATTTACGTACAAGGTATTACAAGGAAGCTGATCGGGTAATCTTTAAAGCGCTACCGTTTGGTCTTCCGATGGTCGTAGAAAAATTCTTTATACAACTTTTGCTCGTGGGAGTCGGTAGAGCATAATGCTTTTGGTTTGGTCCAAATCGGGCGAAAACTGTAGGAGTATGTTTTTGTGACTGACACAGTTTTTGTGATGTAGCGAAAAATCTATATATACGCAAATGGGTGTGGCCTATCTCAAAAGATGCAGCTGACTTGTGGGCATCTGTGGATATAACGTTTTTGACTGTCGGACTTTCGGTGTGGAAGTTATACACATTTTACTTTTTTTGTAGCGCCACCTAGTGGCCGGCATGTCTGATTTTTTTTGCCTGCGTACCAGGCACGGATCTGGATCTAGTCATGTAAGTGGCATGTCCCAAACCTTTACGGTTTGGGCTGCAGCACCACTTTTACGCATGGAAGAATAAAAGTCCCAGAAAAAACAATAGGGTTCCCTGCCCAGCAGGGCTATGGAACCGCGTTGCTCTGCAAAACGCGGTCCCAGGCCCTTCTCGGGCTTGGCCCCCTAATTATAGTGTAAGGAAGAAGCAAGAAGCACAGCAGTAAGAAAAGACAGTGACTGCTGTTCTGTAAAGTGTTATGCTCGCCAGTGTGGGTGAGAGCTGTACTGAAAGCTCAAAGTTTATGCAGCTGGCCTCTAGATTGTTGTCATTGTTAATGGGAAAAAATAACAATATCTGGTGATTCAACCATAGTCAGATCTGCTGTGAAAGAGCAAACGATGTAAGTGCAAATGTTCTCTCAAGGCTCCCTCACAACTCATGAAATGTCATCCATCTGAACATGTATGTGGGAGAGAGAAAATGAATAGGAATTATACAGGATGAGGGGCACAGCAATTGGACATGATGGAAGAAATTAAGCTGTAGAGAGCGCCGGGAGAGGCTCACCAACAGGGGGAAAAAAGAGAAGTAAGAGGAACGACGGAGGTAAAAGAAAGATAAGCATGGTGTAGGAAGACGGAGAGACGTGCTATGATAAAGAAAGAACTGAGAACACTGGAGGGTTGAATATCTTACAGTGGAGCCTTAAAAATACTGACTGTTGAATGGGGATGGCTCACCTCCTTAGAGGGGGTCTACAGGACAGGGCCCTGAGCTCACAGGGCCCAGAAGGGCAAGTCCACACAGAGTGATTCATTATATCGTACTTCTTTTCATAATTAAAGTACGTTACATCAAATCTTGTCCCATGGGTCCTGTGAATACCTAATGTCTCTATCTCTAGAGGTGATATTATTAAGTGCTCACTTTTTCAATTATTCAGTATTTTAATAAAAAATGTCACTCTTTGGCAGATGTCCCTGCTAGCTTTGGAAACCTTTTTGTGTAATTTTTTTTCAGCATGTCTAGCTGGGCGGACAGGGTGTGTTTGCTGCAGGGACACTTCTGTCAACCCTTTGCCCTCCTCTGTTCTGCACTGCCTGCAATCCAGGAATAATTGGCGCGTTAAATTATTTAAAAAACAGCCAGGGCACATTATCATAAATATTCTCTTGACGTTTTGCTTAGATCAACAGTCAGAACCTAGGGCTCTGGATGCGACTTCATGACATATCGCGTGTGTGTGTGTGTGTGTGTGTGTCTTTGTGTGTGTGTGTGTCTGTGTGATTGTTTGTTTGTGAATATGTGTAGCATTTTAGCCCTTGGGCTGATTGATGGACAGTATTTACAAACAAAACGTCCTCCCGTCAGTCAACATCACTGAAGGGAGACAGCATGGAAATGTCAGGCTCATGCACAGATACACAGATGTGCATGTGAGTAGGCATATCCACAGTGGCCATGGAAATGTCAGCCCGGATCAGAATGGGTGCACTCACTCATGAACATTCACACTCACAGGACTTAGCAGTGCAGCGCCTCCTCGTTAGCCCACCGTTGTAACGAGTGCCTCTAAGCAATAATAACATGCTAACAAAGTAGACCTGCTGATAACAAGTCTATTAGTATCTATTAATGCTATTTAACTGACCATATACCCCAAGGCCTCCTTCAGCCTCAGACTGACCACTCCTCTACTGTACAGACACAGTGGGCAGCTCTTGTGCCAGTCTGCATTGAATACCAAATGCAGTAGGGTTTGGGTATAGAACTGAGCCCTGTTTCAGGTAGCAGGTTTTACAAACTCTGGGTTTAATCCTGCGCTCTGAGTTGGTCAACTCAGAGCGCAGGGTTGAAAAGCAACGCTGGGTTTTTGGTTTCAGAACAGTGGATCAGCGTTGGGTCAATCAACTCTGAGCGTGTTCACTCTGGGTGGAGCGTGTGCGTAAAAGCCATCGTCAATGGATCGCTGATAACATGATTCACCATGGAAACAGAAGAAACAAATGCTTGATCCTCCCACTTCTCCACTTCTCAAAAAAAAAAAACTTCTCCGCTCCTCCCACTAGAGTTAGAAATTTTAAAGAATGGATTTATGGGTTTATGGTATGGAGAAGAATTAACGGGGATGTTATCTCATAACTCTGATCTAATCACCTCGGCCATTCAGAAAAAAACGGGGGAACATTTTTTTCTCAATAGAATCATTAGCCTATATGCTTCCATAAGAAGCAATCTATTTTAAGAATTAAGTTACGCATATCAGCAGCACATTAGATGACAGTTTTCATTGTAGAGATTGATTGATTTATTACCAGATCCCTTGTCCTCAAGTGATCACAGTTTAAATTATTATATTATTTCTGTATTCATATAAGGCTATTTAACGAAGCTCGTCTGTGACTTTGGGATGACACAAGTGAACAGTAACGATCGCGTGCAGCCACAAAATTACATTTCAACCTGACGGACATCTGTTCAGTGGCACAGATGTTAAAAAATGTCCTATTAATAAAAATATGCATACAATACAAATAGGTTTATTAATCTGAATGTTGAGCCTGTTTACGATGTGTAAGGTGGCCGCCTATGAACGAACGAGAGCTGAGAACAAGGCTACTGATCAGATAAATGATCTATCAAACGTAAAATCATCAGTACATGATAAAAACATCCCGATGGAGATTTTTATGGAGTGATTTTGCTTTAAACTGTACAGGGACGCGTTGTAACAGTGACTCTTTCTTCAGTCGGAGGTGCAGCGTAACAAACTCAGGGTAGGTCTAACCAACTCCCGAGCAGGTTAGAGCCACGGCGTATGTTGCCGCAGTAACTGACTCTCGGTTGCACTGAACCTGCTACCTGAAACGTAAAACCAAGAGTTTCCACTAACTCAGAGCGAACATACTCTGGGTTGCCTCAAAACCAGCCACCTGAAACAGGGCTCTGATAGGAGACTACTGTTTGTTTGTGTGTGTGTGTGTTTTATTTATTTTTAAATAATCTATTGTATTCCTATAATTATCCATTTGAAAGGCTAAACTGCATTTTGATGATTGTTTTAATACATCTGTCAAATAACATTTAACAGGTTTTTAACAAAGGCCCTTTTTTGTGTGAATGCAGCACTGACTGTAGATATAAAACATAAAAGAAAACAGCTTTCCAATATTAGTATGGGTTAACCGCGTTGTTGACGGTTACTGGAGACACAAGATCAAAACTTGGGCAAGATGTAAGGACTGTGGTTAGAGCTAAGTGGCATCCAGCATGAGTGAGTGTGGCAGAGGCACCTGTCTATCTAGAAATCCATGGCATCCATGTATTTACCCATCCATCTATCCAATTACATAGCTATCATACTTTAAGGATAATGTTGTTTGAGAGATCTTACAATCGTAGAAAAAGCATGTAAATGCAGTTCAATTGGATTTCCCATCTCAGTTTTCAAGCAGTTAGATGGTGAATTGCGCTATAAAGTTGTGCTTTATGATGCACAGGCGAGGAATAACCAGGGGAAATGACAGTCAGGCAGTAATGTCTAGTCTTTTATTGCACTGACGTTTAAAGCACTTAGAGATAAAAAGCCAAGGGAGGACAGTGGTTGAAGGGAGGGGGAAATGTGTCAATATGCTTTCTCTTGTTTACACATGAGGAAATAGGCCTGGTGGTTTCAAAACACACTGACAGGAGAATGGAGGAACACCATAGCTATTCAGTATTCAGGATGATGCATGTGCTGTGACAGATTGCTCTCTGTCACACTGCAGGGGGAGGATGGCTTGCCCTCCAGTTCCAACTGGCCACTGTGAAATCCCCCTCCCCTCCCTTCAGTGAGAGTTTAAAAATATTTTTCTTGCAATCGGTTAGTGATTTGTATTCTACTGTTGTAACAGGCAATTGTAGAGTTATAGGCTAAGCAGTTCAGAGAGAGTGTACAACTTAAGGCGAGACACCCCAGGTGAATAGGGATTTTTTTTTAACTTATAGATATCATCATGAAACTTTGCCAGTTGATTACTGACACTAACACAATTGTTTTTTGTATTACATGTTTTTCTTTAATATTTTATTAAATATGCAAATATGGCAATATTTAACCAATTATGCGTAAATTTGGGTCATTTTTCGAGAAAAATTTTGAGATGTTGGATAAAGCCAGAGTTAAAATCTCTATTTTATTTTAACCACGTATTAGTTTCTAAAGTTTTTACACAACAGATTTTGGATACAGTCTTTTTTCATTTAATAAATCCAAAAAGACTATGTACATGTCTAGGAAATGCATTTTCGGCATGTTTTTAGGAGGAAAATGTATCATAAATCAGACAATTAACAATATATTAACAAATCCTTGTGTAAAAACCTTTACAATAGTGCTATGAATGATCATAGAAAGTTTGGTTGATGTCAGTGGTCTAGAAGTTGAGATATCTTTCGCAGAGTATTGGAAAAAGCTCATTTTGAGAAAACGGCCGTTAAAGATAAAAACGTGAATTCTGCTGATAATCACTGATTATAGCTAGAGTAATTTATTGAATTAGACCCTGCACCCCTCAATGCCATATAGGCCTACCACTGTTTAACATATATAAACCATAGCATAGTAACATTTACATCCACATGCTAATTTAAACGTGGTTAATTCATTATTAGCCACTGTCTGTCAACCTGCTCCTGTCGGCACAGACGCTCTCTCTCCCCACCATCTCCCCTCTGATCCTCTGACAGTCTGTGTCTCTCCGACGTGATCGGCATGATTTACATGTCTTTAATACTTCTCCCCTTCAAATGGCGATCATGTAATGCCCGTAGCCAATTGATTAAGTATTTTTTTTTGTCTTGGTTTGGCATATTTTCGACGTTTTTCCCATTTTATTTTGTGATTTTCGAGCTACCCGGGGCTAGCATCACGTGATGCCTTTTAGCGAATCACATCGTCAGAAATGTGCATTAGCCAATGAGGTCGCTTTCCTAGCATTGAATCCCTCCTCACACTTTCACGATTGGTTACTGACACAAAGGAAATTACCATATTTGGATCAGATAACGTTGTGCTTGAGATTCAGAGCTTTCCAACAGTACCATGGTTATTATGATTCATACAGCGGTCGCGGTGCTATATGTTACGTTAGAATGCTCACTTTTGACGAATTTAGGAGCAAAATACAGACGCAAGCAGTCAAAGTTTAGTAAAATAAACACCTAAAACGTATATTTTGGACCTTTTATCCATACTAGTATGAAAGAAGACATGTTATGGAAGCTAAATAGACACAAATCTCAAAATTGACCAGTGCTTAAAAAAACGATGTTTTTGCCTGCCGTGTCTCGCCTTAAGAAATGGCAGCAAACTTGAAGTAAGTGTAAGTCCATGAAATTCAATATGGTGAAAGTTGGGTTGAAATGAAAATGAGAAGATAATGAGAGGGAGCTGAAAGTGTAAACACACGAACCAGATTTCTAAGTGTTAAAATTTAGAATATTCAATAGAAAATGGGCTCAATTGTTTTATGATGAACGTGGGTTTCATTATATATGTCTTAAAGGCCATTTTGGCACGTCTAGCAACCAAATGCAACAGTGATGTGATGAGCAAGGTAGAGACAATGTAAACACTGTGATATTACAGTAAATGGATAAGTGGGTGCCTGTTTTGTGACTGTAGGAGCCATATTAATGTATTATGTTATGTTCATGTTTAAACACTAGGGGGCTGTATTGGGTGTGGCTGTCGCTGATGCTTATTATAATGAAAATGGATGCAGCAAAGCAGGTGCTGGTAATAATGATAAGGCTCAGAAAAAAGTCACATCCTTCACCAAGTCGAGCCTTACTTCCTGCTTGTACTGTGCTGGTGGTCATGTTTTGGACCATTGTTTCAAACTGGGAAAAAAGACACATAGGGAGAAACTGGACTACCTAAAGGAGAAAGGTCTGTGTTTCAGCTGCTTGTGCACAGGACACTTAAGCAGGAATTGCGATAGGCACACCACCTGCAAGAAGTGTAACCGAACACATCCCAGTGTTTTACATATAGGCGGCAAAGAAAGGGTTACTCATGGTCAGAAGGATGGTGAAAAGGATACTGAGCAGTCAAATACTTCTGAGAGCTGCACAACATCCTCTGCTTGTGGTCTTACAGGGGCTGGCCACTGCAATGGAGTTCTTCCAATTCTACCTGTTAAAGTGAAGAGCTCAAAGAGAAACAATTGAGACATATGCTTTTATGGACACAGGGAGTACAGGAACTTTCTGTTCTGAGAAGCTTCTCAACCTGTTGAACATTGAAGGACGCAAAGCCATGATTCATCTCCGCACCATGGGCCATGCTAAGGTAGTAGAGAGCTCCATTGTTGCTGGCCTGGAAATATCTGACTTTTCTGGTGAATACTTCTATCCACTTCCTAGCGTGTGTACCCAGAAAGATATGCCTGTCTCTACAGGCAACATAATCAGTGAAATGGAGCTGGAAAAATTGCCTTATCTGAGGGATGTGAAGATTCCCTATGTAAACACCAGTTTCGACTTGTTAATTGGCACCAATGCCTCTAAGTTGATGAAGCCATGGGAGGTGATAAACAGTCATGAAGATGGTCCCTACGCGGTCAGAACCCTATTGGGGTGGGTAATAAATGGTCCGGTACAGGGAAGCGGACAGTGTTAAGGTAACCACCCTTCGTTTCATGCCAACAGGACTGTCATTGATGGAATTGAAGAGCTGTTCAGCCAATACAACTACGACTTCAATGAGAGAGCCTCGGCGGAGCAGGAAGAGCTGTCGAGGGAAGAAAATAAGTTTGTGGAGATAATGCAAAGCACTGCTCAGCTTCAGAACAGACACTACACATTCCAACTGCCTTTCAAAGAGAAAGATGTTTTGATGGCCAATAACCGCTGTATTGCCATGCAACGTATATGTGGTCTGAAAACGAGACTTCAGAAGGACGAAGGCTTTCATAAGGAGTACACCAACTTTCTATCAGAGGTCATTAGCAATGGTTATGCTGAATAAGTGCCGCAGCATCAGTTGGAAACGCCAACAGGGAAGGTGTGGTATATCCCGCACCATGGCGTGTACCATCTTCGTAAAGGAAAGCTACGAGTGGGGTTTGACTGTGGAGCAGAGTACAGAGGGGTCTCACTCAACAGTCAGCTCTTGCAAGGCCCGAACCTCACCAGCTCATTGGTAGGAGTCCTTATGAGGTTCAGACAGGAAGAAGTGGCAATAATGGTGGACATAAAGGCTATGTTCCACCAGGTTAAGGTGGCAGAGGAACACAAGGATTACCTACGGTTCGTATGGTGGCCTCAAGGGAACCTGGAGCAAGATCTTGAAGAGCACCACATGACTGTCCATTTATTTGGAGCAGTTTCATCACCAAGTGTCGCCTGCCTTGCTCTAAGAAAGACCGCTGAAGATAACCAGGCCAACTTTCCACCAGAAGTAATTGAAACGGTTAACAGAAATGTTCTACATGGATGACCTGCTTAAGAGCTTGCCCTCTGAAGAGGATGCAGTCACCATGGTCAATAACCTCATATCCATTTGCAGCAGAGGAGGTTTCTCCCTCACATAATGGTTCAGTAACAGCCGAGAAGTGCTTCAAAACATCCCAGAAGAGCTCAAGTCCAAGAACCTGCAGGAGCTTGATCTAGACAGAGATAAGCTGCCTTTGGACAGAGCTTTGGGTCTGCAGTGGTGTATCGAGACAGACACTTTCAAATTCAAGCTGAAAGTCAAGGAGAAGCCCGCAACCAAGCGAGGCATGCTATCCATCATTAGTTCTGTCTACGATCCATTGGGATTCTCGGCACCTTTTGTACTCCCAGCCAAGCTGCTGTTGCAGGAGTTATGTAGGACGAAGTGTGATTGGAATGATCCAATGCCTCCAGCTTTCCAGCAGAAGTGGAACCAATGGCTAGCTGATCTGGAAAAGGTGGAAGATTTCAAGGTCAACAGATGTGTGAAGCCGGAAGGATTTGGGAGGATTGTCAGTGCCCAATTACATCACTTTGCCGACGCTAGCGAGAACGGATATGGTACGGCTACTTACCTCAGGATGCAGAACATGGAAGAGAGGGTTCATGTTGCCTTACTATTTGGCAAAGCCAGAGTGGCTCCCCTGAAGCCCGTCACCATTCCCCGTTTGGAGCTCACCGCTGCCGTTGTTGCAGTTAGAGTGGACAGGATGCTTCAATCAGAACTCCAGCTTCCACTAAAGAAGACCTGCTTTTGGACTGACAGCACATCAGTTCTTAAGTACATCAAGAATGAAAACCGAAGGTTTCAAACCTTTGTCGCAAACAGGGTCACCACCATCAGGGACAACTCGGAAGTCACTCAGTGGAGATACATTCCCACATCCCTGAACCCTGCTGATGATGCTTCACGTGGTTTGAAAGTGGAACATCTTGTGAAGCAAAGGTGGATGGAAGGCCCAGAATTCCTATGGGAACCTGAGGAAGCCTGGCCAGCATTTCCAGTCTATGTGAGTGTCACTGCCGATGACCCGGAAGTAAAAAGAAATCTTACGGTCAATGCAATACTTGTTGACACTAACGCCACTTCTGAACTGATAACCTACTTCTCTGATTGGCAAAGATTAAAGGTTGCAGTTGCTTGGATCATCAAGCTCAAAGGAACTCTGCTCAAACTCAGTAAGAAAAGAAAAGAGTTGCATGTTGCGAATGTAAGTGCTACTGGAGCACCAGCAGTTGATGTGCATGGAGAAATGCAAGCGTTCACTGCATCACTTGGGAATCAGAAAATGTCGCTGGAAGATCTCAAAGAGGCTGAGACGTCCATAATCGCCTTTTGCCAGCGAGAGAGATTCCCCACTGAATTTGCTGCCTTAGCCTCTGGCATGCCGGAAGTGGCAAGAAGTAGCAGCATCATCAAATTGGATCCTGTACTGGAAGGAGGACATCTACGAGTTGGGGGGCGGCTGAACAAAGTAGCAATCCCTGAGGACATCAAACATCCCCTCATCTTGTCAAAAGCCCAACACATATCTGACCTTATCCTCCATCATGCCCATCTACAGCTTGGCCACGGAGGCAGAAATCATGTTCTTTCCACTGTAAGGAGAAAGTACTGGATCACAAGTGGACCTTCTGCGGTTAGGAAGATCATCTCAAGATGCCTCATCTGTAAGCTCCATGGAGGAAAGACCGGCGAGCAAAAAATGGCAGACAAGAAAAGTTGCACAACTTAGGCCACTCTCCCCTATATGAGGATGGTGCATGTTGGTGCATTGGCCTGTAAGTGATGGGAATGAAGGTTGGTAGGAAATTTGCTGAGTTAAAAATGTATGAGAATTGTAAACAATATAAAGGAGCATCACCGAAACATACTGTATGCCAGACAGTAGCCCATGCTGCTTTGAATCCAATTATTTCAAACAACTGTTACGACATTGATATACATAATGTGGATGTATTCAAGATTCAAGGATTTTATTGTCATTGTAGTACACAACGAAATACAGTTAGGCACTCTCCAGCAACATGTGTTTATATGTCTAAAAATGACACAAAACACAAAGACCAAATGACAAAAATGGTTTAAAAATAAATATATAAATAGTGATATGTAGATTTAAAAATGATCCCTGTACATGTTGTGCCATATATGCAATTCATTTAAAGATAAAAAATTATAAATGATTAAAAATGTAGATGTGTGTGTTGGGAGCTACTGCTACAAAGTTGTTCTTAATGCTTTGTTAGGGTGCTTGGGGAGGGGCTGGGGTTGAGGGGGTGATGGAGGCTACAGCTCTTGGAAAAAAACTATTCCTCATCCTGGTGGTGCGGGCTCGCAGTGTGCGGTACCTCTTCCCCAATGGTAGGGGAACAAACAAGGTGTGTCCAGGGTGGGTTTTATCAGTGCTTATTGACCTTGCCTTCCTCTTCAGGCGGTCACCCCACACAGAGTCCAGGTCTGGGAGCTCAGCTCCGATGATCTTTCTTGCAGACCTAACCACCCTGGCCAAGTGCCTCTTGCTCTCCGCTGTGCAGCCTTAATACCACACACAGCAGCCCTGGCGGAGGATGCTCTCGATTGTACTCCTATAGAAGTTCATGAGCAGGTGTGTGGCTAAACCAGCCTGTTTAAGCCTCCTTAGGAAGAAGAGCCTCTTCTGGGCCCTCTTCACAAGACTGGATATGTGCGTTCTCCATGTTAGGTCCTCGGTGATGAATGTCCCCAGGAATTTCACCTAGGACTAATTGATTTGTAAGCTGGTTCTGACCAGCTCATCATGTTTGTATCAAGGTTACAAAAAAGAGTGTTGTATATTTCAAGGGTAACTCATACCAACATCCACACTAGCTTAACTTTTCCCTTACGTTTTAATGGATTCCTATTGCGGCCTTAAGGCAACAGGGCAGTTGCATTTCCCGTTTGTTGTCTCCAGAAACATTACAGTAATACAGGTGTTGTTTTCTGTGCCTCATCCAGTGTGGTACAGGTATCCATAAACAATTATTTACATTTACATTGGGGTTTCTCATCAATATCCTGTAATGCAAAGTGTTGTCAACAGTTTGTATTTTAGTTAACATTAAATTTTATTACAGTTTAGCTTTCATGAGCATGTTTCTGTCAATTACTAAATACGCAAGTCCATCTGAGGACTGTTTGCACTGCAGTGAGATGTGTTTTGTCACCGGTTTTATGTTATACTATTATAAAACCAGTGGTAGATCATCCTAATGTAGCAGTACAGATTCATGGTTGTAAAGGTAAATAAAGCCAACCGGTAAGCATCATGGTCAGCATAATCTGATTTGACATCTTTTGAAATACTAACAGCAAATGGGGTTGAAATGTCAATTGTTTGCACTTTTTCTGTAGCAGCAAGGTTAAAACCTGGTTGTTGTTGCTCTCTGAATATGAAAACCATTACTCGTATTCTTGCAAAAATGTTGCCAGTGATCATGTGTATACAACCTTAGTCATAAGGTGGGAGAAAATAAAGGGTTTATTTTCAAGAGTTGTCAGCTTATGTAATCATTCAAGCCCATTAATCAGGCTATTGTCAAGTGGATCACATAGCAGGCGCTAATCTGTTCAATTCAAACGGTGGGATAGTTTATCTGTTTGAGTATTTGAAAGAGTCTTGCAGTCTTTTAGCTGTGTGTGGGCACACGTTCCTGTGTGCATGTGTCTGTTGGTGTGAGGATAAACCGAGGACTGACAAAACATACTGTTGATTTGTTTTCTGTGGTGTGTGTGTGTGTTTGTGTGCTTGTGTGTGTGTGCATGTGTGTTAGAGACAGCGGCAGAGACTAACCATTAATTGTGCTTAGTAGCTCAGTGTTCATTTATGAATCAGAATTGTGGAGGAAGGAATCCATTAAGCTGCTTAACGCTCTCCAAGTGTGTGCGTGTGTGTCCGTGGTGGAACCCATTAACTAAATAGATCATCCAGCATGATATCAGTGTCAAATGGGCTCACTGAACCATCCCCACACTGCCAGACAGTCTTCGTCCTATTGAGGCATGACACACTTTGCACATAAGATTGATTGTTTCATTGGATATAATAGTCAACACTGGATGTTCATGTCAGTCAACACTCTGTGTAAGTGTATTTGAGTAAAGCATTACATCTGTAACTGCTTCAAAGTCATTTTGTGATTGACCCTTTCTGGGGAAAATACAAAATAAAAACATCAGTAGAAAAATGGGAAAAGCAAATGTACACCAATGTAGGGTTTGGCATGAAAAAATTTGATTATTTTCAGACCATCTCCTACTCAACAAATCCTACACTTCCCCCCTGCAATATGTCTTCCACTACATCCCACCCACCCACTCACTCCTTGATTCATTCATAACTGCCTTTAAGCAGACCCTCCAGGCAGGGGAACTTCCCCTGTTTGATTCCTGTTACTGTAAGAACAGTTCACCATTAGGCAGGGGGACACTACAGGGGATTGAATAAAGATGATTTTCACCAGATGTCCCCTTCTCATGGGAGAAATTGTATTTGGCGGTGCATTGATGGTTGGAAAAGATTATCTGGGTAGCGTGAAGGGGTTTCACTGATACAGTCTCACCCAATTGGATTGGATTATATTAGTCTGCTATAAGCCACTTTAGTGGCATAATTGATATTTATCACCTGTCTTCTCCACTGCTCCTCATCTAGTCCAGTGGTGTGTGAGGTTCACAAATGTATGCCAAGAGTAGTCCTTAGACAATGAGAGCAAGGTTATGAGGTGGGGTGCAAACTTATTAGTATTATTATAATAACTGGGAATTAATTGCCAGCAAACCTTCCCATTAGGGCTCTTCGTGTGCTTATTCCTCAATATTCTACCAGTTGCCATGGCTTTACCCATATTCTTAAGGTTTCATTTATATATAATGCTTCAGCACTCTGTTATTGCACTTTGTTTGTTTTACAGCAGGATCATTTTAAAAAGTCACAGACAAATCGTCTTTCAGTGTGTCCACAGAAGGATGTTAATGCCATATTTTGTGCAGTGTACTCTATTCATGATGAAATAGAAGAAAACAAATCAAATCAACATGACAGAGAGTTCTCTGAAATTAAACCAACTGACAGAAAATCAAAACAAATTGGAAAATGTCCAGAACGGGCTTAGAATTGAGTGAATTACAAAATGGAGATGGCAATGGTATACCATTATAATTGCTCAGTTTATTTAGTGGCACCAAAACTGCATTTAAATGTGTCACTTTAAATGTCTTTATTTGCCAGTAATAATTACAACTGTATGCATATTGTGAACAGTGACTCAGCATGACAATGCAATTATAATCAGTCACGACTTGGAGTTTTGAGTCCCATTAGTTTGCTCCTTAGGACACTTTTAAAGACCTCCTGTTTTGCCATGATAATCAAAGCTCATGATATCACACACAGCAGCACAAGGTGTATGTTGTTTAAATAATAGGTGAAAATGGAAAGCACTGTGTCAGACTGCAGATTTCGGATTAGAGGCCCACATGTGCTTTGTGGATTTCACTGAAGGACAGTCAGCTCTAGTCTCCTACTAATTTCCCTGAGGTTTCTCACCTTATAAACTATGATGTAGCTTGCCTCCGAGAGCGGCAAAACAGACATGGTATCATTTTGTTCCAACACAGTTAGGAGACAACAAGACTGTAGTTTTTTTTTAAGTTTAATAACGTGGTCTGCGTTGTTGTTTTTCTATTTTTCTTTTTTCTTTCAATACCCCTTGTGAAATGGCTTGATCCCCAGTTCAGCTCTGCTCTCAAATCATGGTTTTACCCTCTGGCAAGACAGCAGGTCAGTTTACTGGTTCAGTTCTTATGAAGAAATTGATGCAGGGATCCTTTCTCACCAGACCCCCCCCCCACCCCCAACCACATACACAGATACAGTATTCTCCTATCAATTCTATTTCATCTCGACTATATTGCAAAGCCTGTCTGTCTCCATACAGAGGCGGAAACACATTTGTGGGGTAGGGACAGGTACAGACAGCAAGACTTTGAGTTAATTGGGGAAAATGTGAAAGAAGCAAAAAGGAAATAGATCTAATTTAGATCAAATGTAGCAATGACATATGGTTGTTTGGAAATTCCACTAGTTATACTTAAGGCCCCTGTTTACCTATGTGATTTCCATCCCTTGGATTTCCCAAAGGAAATGATGCTGGTCAGGACAAACTAGAGCTTTGCTGTTTACCTAGGGGGAGAAGGGCACAGAAGTTGACAATGCTAAGCATCTGGAATGTGTTTAATAAGAGAATGATGATGTCTGTAGCTGTGGGGGATGGAGTGTTTGTCAGATCACAGCCTTTTCTTGATTTCAACTCTGTGGGGAAATCAGAACAATGAGGTGGCTGTTGTGCCACAGGCAGCACTGCATGAAAATATATGATGGTAGTGCAAGTGTCACCGCTGCAGCGTTGGTATAATGGCACACAACAGAGTACAGGGAATCAATACAAGCAGATGTGATTAGTCAAGAAGTCACTTTTTTGTGTGTTATACGACTCTGCTTCGCTCGTTGGATTGTTATTGTGTAGTGGTGAATGGATAGACAGAGCGAGTTTGTGTTGGCAGGTATTTTGGCTTTATGATTCAGCGTTATGCTAGTTGTTACACAATCTGGCATACAGTAGGTATTAGAGCAGCCCAATACAAAGTGCTATTCAATTAAGAGCATTAATAACTGACATATTTTAAATATTTGCTGGGAATGTTATAATTTCCTAACAGGGTTCCTGTAAAGAACTGTCTAATTTGGTGGTAATTTTTACTTTGTGAAAGGAAAACTGCATGTATCAGTCCTGTATCATTGATACCTTCTATGACTGTGCAATGTAACAATTGTATTTTTTTTTCTTTTGTGATTTGCTTTGGCAGGATGATTCCATCCAGCAGCAATGACTTCCTGGTGCGTGACCTCGCCGCTGGACGCAGCTATGATCTCTGTGTCCTGGCTGTGTTTGATGACGTCATCACCTCACTGACTGCCACCCGTCCTTTGGGCTGCCTGTCATTCACCACGCACACCGAGTTCAGCCAGTGCCAAGCGTTGCACAGCCACTTCCTGGGTGGCACTATGATCATCATCATTGGAGGGATTATCGTTGCCTCTGTGCTGGTTTTTATTATCATCTTAATGATACGGTACAAGGTTTACGGCCACCAAGGGGCAGGCCCCGGAAAAGCAGCCATTGCGGCGTCTGTGGCGAGACCGCAGAGCAACGGACAGGGAGGCGGCGGGCAGGTCCAAGTCCTCCCTCGCTCTGCCTCTAAAATGCCAGATAGTCAAGAGGACCAAGCGCTAGCGGCGTCCAGGGCCATGTCGCCTAGCAACACTCTGAGAGACACTGTGGCATTGGTGGAAGAGGAGAGCAGTGGACGGAGCACAATGACAAGGACTGACTCCTTGGCCAATGAGGAGGTGCTCTCGTCCACCAAGTTCCACCTCTCCTCCAGGGTGGCTATCCAGATGACAAACAGACCGCCATCTGTCGCCAAAGAGCCCACCTCCCCCAAGGAACTGGCAGGTAGTACAGAGACAGAGTGGGAGGGAGATATATAGGCATGAAGGAGGCAAGCAGCAGAACAAGGAGGAAGTACTTTAGAGAGGTTGAAAGAAAGACAGCAGAAGGTTGAAAAATAAAGAACACAAAGAACACAAATATATATGCAGTCAAACAGAAATAAATCGAGGCTGACATATAGACTATGTGAAATCCAGGGTGTGAAATTGAGCAATATTTTAACAGTGAGTGAAACTGTGAGAAGGTGGGGGAGTGTGAATGAGAGAATGAATAAGACAGATGCCAGCCAAGTGCACAGCGAAGATAGTGGGAGACAGAGGGTGAGACATCTTTCTGTCTGTGGGGCTGAAGTATCATCTAAAGTTGTAGTTAACTCTATAATTGACGGATCCAATCATAGCTTCTCTCTCTCTGTGGTTAGGAAAAGTTTTTTTTCACATTAAATAATCTTGGAATCATCCTTCATACTCTGTAGTAGCATTAACCTAACAACCTTACTTCCCCCAAGCTCATCGATTTTTACTTTTACGATCTTGTAAATTTCCAGGGCCTAATTTACGAACAGTAGTGGATGGTATACACTGTAATGCAACGGCTTTAAACTTGTAAAGCCCATTGAGTGTATTTAGTTTGCCAAGGGAGTTGTGCCTGATTCTATGACCTTGTTGTCAGGAACTGCACTTTTCACACCTTTTCTTCATGGGGCACATTCAGACTGTGTCAGCAGAGAATATTTTTGGGTTGGTGTTTGAGGAGAGGGGGATCTGGTAACACAGGTGGAATCACCTATCACTTCACAGATAACATTATTAAGGGTTAGTACCCTGTGTGTCCTCAATTAGCTGAGCAACAAACTATGTGACTTCAAGCACTAAGCCTTCTCAGGGTCGCAACCAAAGTGCTGAACAGGGAAAAAGTAAAGTTACCTCAGCACAAAATAAGGGATTTTTTAAAGTTGTCTGAAATTCAAAAGCAGATTGGAAGAACTCCAAGACCAGAATTTCCCCTTTATATAAAAAAGTTAAAATGTCTTGAGTAAGTTAATATCAGCTATGTTTTTACTCTGGATGTGTCTTTTTTATGTATCACATCTGTGTGTTCCCTAGTACAACAACAAAAAGCAGCAATTTGTATATGTAAAAAAAAAGACCAAGCAACATCGCTGAAGAAGCTTATACAACAAGCCCTGTAAGCTTAAATGCTCTGATATCTGTCTTTTTTTGTGATTGTTCAATTTGCATAGCTACTTTCCTTTAAAACGTACATGCATACAGTGCATTTAAGTTAAGAACTACATTTTAACACCACTGTAAGCTATTATGTCACTGTCTTCATTATGTTTAATCTTTACAATACACTCACAGTTAAGATACTGCCCCCCTAGGGTGCTTTTTTTATAAATCCAAGCAATTTGCCTGAGATTCAGCTGTAGTGTGATTGAACCACCCCAGGGATAACAATACAGGATATCGCTCACACAAAAGTATATGCTATGCATAATGCACAAGAAAAACAACTGTTATTTATATACAGTATATACTGCGTCAAAATCAGCACAATCGGTGAAAGAGGCACACCAGTCGTGGCAGTAAGAGGTACAATCACTCAGCAGAAGCCAGGGGCAGTGAGTAAAGTTAATTAATATGTTCAAAGTTCTTCACAGTGTTAGAAATGAATAAGTTCACAAATGTTGTATGTATTGTTCTAATAAGAAGTCCACACCAGAAGAAGGTGACATGACCTTTAAGACTATGTCCAGGATTCCAGATTGAAACATTGCTCTCTGACGCCTAGAAGTTAGAAAACCTAAGTTACCAAAAAACAAATTAATGAATATGTTACGGTAAATGGAAATGACAAAGTTATAACCCGTTTGTCTCCGTTGGAATTGGTTAACTTAAGGCTTAAAAACTAAAAGTATTACTTGAGCTTTAGGCTCTCACTCAGTGTCTCTTGATGTTCTTGTCTGCTTATGGATCAACCTTTTGTGCACGCTTGAATAAAGCATTTTGTAGTTTATATGGTGGCTACTACCTTACTGAAGATATCTGACTGGAAGCAGATGAACAGTTGGCAAGAAAAAGAGATACAGAGAAAATGTGTCTCTGCTTAAATTGTAATGATTTATTTAGGATTGCCATTGTGCATGCAGTATTATTCAAAAAGTGCAAAAAGCAATGACAGTAAAGGCACAAAGCTCCATGATTAAAATATCATACGATACTTATGGAAAATTAAAGCAAATTTCCATAGGCATCTTGAAAAGTTAAGGAGTTATTGCCAGCAAGGGGTATTAGATAACACCTACTTTTTATGTTATGAAAACCCAGTTGTCTCGATTCAAACTGTTAAACTTACTTGCGATGCTGACAGAGATTGCTTGAAATGCCAGATAATGCTATAATAATAGGAATCCACAAGAGCATGAGAATCTTTTTTCCGGGTTGATTTTCCCTGTTCTAAGCCCACTCCAGTGCACTTCCCCTTTAACACTAATCCACTCAGGAAATTGGGGTTTCATTAGAGAGAATACATGGAGACACCATTTCACATGAGTGGCTTAAACAGCTGAGTCAAAATACTTTATCAGCTGCTATGTCATTCAATTGGCCCCTCTGAATGTGAATTGAATTGAGGTGTCTTGGAGCCTCACGCTGATAGCTAGGAGGAGATGAGAGACCTGTGCGGAGCTCAGCATTTTTGGCTGCAATATCAGGGAAACTTTTCACCTATGTGAACTATGCTTCGTCGCAGGAAAGAAAGTCTGAAATTCATACCACAATTCAGAGTGCTGGACACATCAGCCTTTAATTATTGTATCAAAAAAGAGGAGTTGCACCAGTTGTTGATGCTGTCAAGTGCCTCCCTAATAGGCTACCATGGACAAGCTATAGAATAGAAGTGGAAGTGTGTTCAGATGTAGTTCAGCAAGTGTCCTGAGAGGTTCTGAAGTGGGACTAGGAACTTGCTTGCTTTGTTCTAGCATGCATGTGATACCATATGCACTAACTCAAATAATTCCCCTACAGGCCTAATTAACTGCTTTGACTTCATCTCAACCTTAAATGACTGAATACTGTCAGTCAGAAAAAGCTTCCAAAGAGCATCCCAGGCTACAACGAGACATACAAACAAGACAATTATAATAGTATATTTTTCGACTCGTTACCCATGAGGAACTATAGTTATCGCTGGCCTTTGTGTTTCTTTGTTTCCTCTCTTTGATTCCAGGATCAGTGGCAATTTCAGGGCAACCTACGATGAGGGATAAGACTCTTGTTTGTGCAAAGGCCATTGGGGGTTTCTCAGGGTGTAGCTGTGTCTGATGTGTTTCACTGGTTACTGCATTGCAGAGAAAGGCAACATTGATCTGATCAGAGAGGGAGCCGCAGTGAGCCAGAGCGCCTGAGGAGCAGAGCAACTGACAGACACACAGACAGACCCCATTAAAAGGCACACAATTGTGACCCGACATGAATAAATAAATAGGCCCTTTTATTCATGGATGTTTACATTAAAGTAATGTGGATAAACTGGATTCATCATTTTGAATTTTGCCATTATGAAATATTATTTCAAAACTTGCTTTTTGATTTTTTGATTTTTAGAAGATAAGTCTCTTTAAAGTAATATGATAGGAAATGTAGTTTTTGCAACAGCAAATACAATGTTTTCACAATGAAGACAGCAAGTGTTTGTGTGCATCTGTACATTCAGGGTCAGAAAACAAATCCCTAAAGGTCTCTGCATGCATTTGTCCGTGATGTACAAGGTTTCATTGCCTTGAGCCAGTGCAAATGCTCCCTCGAGGTTAGACCGGATAGATAACCATTCAAGGATCACACAAGGTGGTGTGTGCGTCTGTGTGAAGTGCAATTGTGTGTTCTCCCTATGGCCCACCCATGACCCTGTAGCCTGTCCGTCCTCTGTGTATTTTAATCTATCATCACTCTACTCAGTGCCATCCAGCATGCCCGGCCTCATCCTTCATGGCCCTCTGTCCCTCTGTCTCCTGGAATTCACTATCGGAATCTCCCTTTTCCCCCAGCTTCCCGCTGTGTTGTCACTTTCCCTGCCGGTCCCCCTTGTTTCAGTGCTGTTTGTTGCATCTGTGTGGGTGTTTTTTTCTCTGTTTCTTATAGTTTCACAAGATGTCACTCTCACTCTTCTTCTGTTTCCCTCTTTGTCCATATCCACTCTCTCTTTCGGTTTTCTTGGACGCTTCAACCAGCAGATGACCGGCGGCCTCATAGTGTCAAATGGAGAGACTTTAAGATCTGAAGGTCTCTTGGCCTTGCAAAGAGAGTGCCAACACAAAGAGTAATAACCAGCACTTAAAACTTCAGCACTCCCTAGATTTTTGTTGTGTAGTCTGCCAACAGTTCCTCCCTTTCTGTCACCCTGTGTCACAGCTCCTTACCCACTCCGCTGCACCTCACCCCTGTGTAGCATGCTGCCACCGGACACTTTTTATAGGGGTGTCTTGTCATTACATAATTTTTTCACACAAATTAATTTTTTTTTCCAATGTGTTACGTCCCTCTTACTTAGTGGTTTTGTTTACCAAGGTATTGAGATATTCATTCTAAAGGTGCGAACACACTGCACACCGCCGCGCGGCGAGTTTACATAGAAAGTCAATGTATTTTGCGCGCCGACGCTCGAATGGGCGGCCGGCGGCGAGCAGTTCGCGCGGTGCGGCTAGGGCGGCGCGGCCGCCGCAGAAGTTGAAAATATTGAACTTTTTGCCGTCGGCCGCGCCGCAATATCCAATCAGCGTTGAGCTCCACCCGACGTCACTCACTTTGGGACGACGGACAGAGGAAATTAAGATGGATGAAAACATAATAGTCACAGTTTGCTCCCATAAGTTCTGTGAATAGCCTATGTGTCTGTTGCTTGCTGTGTACAGCTATCAGTTTTGATGTATGAACCAAGTTAGCACCAGTAAGCTGGGTAAAGCACCATCAGCACAGCAAACTGGTGCTCTCAGCACCATCAGCACAGCAGACTGGTGCTCTCAGCACCATCAGCACAGCAGACTGGTGCTCTCAGCACCGGTTAGCACCAGCGCCAACATATCCCCAGAGTAGGAGAAGGCTACTCTGGTCGGGCACAATATGACCCAATATGATCACGCGGCGCAGAACCTGCGATTCGCGCGGCCAACCACCGTGCCGCAGAGTGCAGTGTGTTCGTACCTTTAAGATTCCTGCCTCTATCCGAATGCAATGAAGTAAACAGGAATTCTATGTTTCGCATTTCTTTCTAGAGCTTTAAGCACTAGTTAAATAATATATTAGTTGATCAATAGAAATGTATGTTCTTTGAATAGTTAATCAATAATTGTACTAACCAGAAATGTCAAACATTCCCTGAAACAAGCATCCCCAAACAGGAGGATTTGATGCTTGACTTTGCTGTATACGATAGTTAACTGAATATAATTGGCCTGTTTGTCACACACAGCAAGAAATCAAGTTTTACCTTATAGGCTCTGAGAAAAGATAAGTTATAATCAACTGACTTACTGCTGATGAAAATTATTGCGTCAGTGAAATTAATGTCTACTGAATAAACTGTTCTTATTAAAAACCTGTTGAGATCTGACAAATAAGGACTTGTAACAGGAAACTGTAATATATCCATGCTGTGAGCGACACAAATAATTGCATCCTCCTTTATGTCATTTGGGTCAAAGCAGGAATCTCAGGGACAAGTATAAGGCAAAATCCAAGCAAATTAAACCCATCTGCTTGGCAATCCGACTGCATTCCACTAGAGGAAGTGACTTTGTTTTGCAATGTTGTTTATTCATTTCCGTACTTAACATTTCTAATTTGCAGTCTCTTTCATTTGTCTTCCTCCTTGGTCATCCTCCTTATTTCTCTATTGATTATTTCTGATCTTTTCTTTTATCCCCCAACATTTCTTTCATCTGCCTTCTTATTTATATTCCTCCTTTGTTTTATCTTTAATTATGTATCTCCTTTGATTGTTTTTCTCTTCATCTAACCCCCCTTTGTGCTTTCCTTTTTTTTTTCTTGATTCTCTTAATTGTGTTCACTCTCAATACTCACTCTCCCCTCTCATCGTGTCGCCTCCTCCCTCCCGTCCCCCCTTCATGTCCTTGCTGCTGGCACATCCTTTTTCTCTATTGCAATGTTGGCATATACTCTTTCATTTAATCCTTTATGTCCTCCCCTATCCCCATGTGTTTTTCAATTTGTTACACCTTTGTCGGTATTTCATGTTTTGTTATCTCTTATGTCCTGTCAATCCCGTCGCCAATCAAACTGCATTATCCTCTTCACGTACTGCCTTCTCCCTGTCCCTGTTACGTATCACCCCATCTCCTCCATCCATATGTGCATGGTACAGTGAGTGATGGAGGAGTAGAATGGAGAGAAGTGGAGGATGATGGAGGAGAAGAAGACAGTGGAGGTGTGCAGTGGCGGTGATGGATGAATACAGACAGGTGTTAGGAAGACTCTGCTTCATTTTTAAACTGACACAATAAGCAGTGGCTGAACATAAATGCAGTTAGGAAATACTCCTCCTGACAAATACAGTTAAGAAATGCTCTCCTGACAAATGTACACATTACAAATAGCAGCAGTGGCAATAGGCTGCCACGGCAAGTACAGCTCCATCACTCTCAAGGCTATCACACTTATTTGCTTTCCCTGGTCAGCAAGCATTGTATATGCGGGCATTTGTTGTATCTCCCATATATACAGCAGTAACACTTTAACACAGCTGTCATATAAGGAAGGAAACAGACCCTAAAATGTTACAAAGTTAAGAGCTTTGATTTAATTGTATTGGAAGATTTTAAAAACAAATGTTATCACTGTCTTAGAAGTATGGATAGTACCTTCTTTCCCATTAGCAGAGTTTATACAACTTTGAGTGGCAATTGGATGATGCCAGACACTTTATTGTATATTTTAAACCCAAAAGAAACCTGACCAAAGAAGTCAAAAGCACTGCATTGTGTTATGTGTCCTTTTCATTTGTTTCGCTCAAGGAGAAGTCTGGTGTAACCGCAATGTCATGACATTTTAACCTTTACTTTCTCCACTTCCAAAGTGTTACATTTGCTTCTTTTTCCTCAGGATATAATATTCTAGAGGGACACACACAAAATGTTCTCTGTGCTTTTTCTGAAACCTTTGAAGTCATGAAAGCGGTCATGTCAACAAAGAAATCTGCCCCACTTGGACATGATCAAGTGTAAAAAATCTAGCACGGGACACCAAATAACAGAAACCACTCAACTTGAGAAGTTACAATTGTGCTTTACCAACACACGTTAAAGGAAGTGATATTCTCACTGTTTTGTGTTAGTAGGAATTGGTGTTGATCTCACAGAAGCTAAATTGTGTCAGTTAGACTGCTACTGTTTAAAATGATTCGCTCCCCAAACCTTGTTTTGTCAAGACCGTATGCCATACTCCAGATCAGTATTGCGTTAGTGTCTGCTTAACCTCCTTGTTCTAAATATCCCCTTGTAGAACAATAATATTTCCCTTGTAGACTAAGACAGTAGCTCTGAGGTTCTACTCTCACACAATTGTGTCTTTGCTCTTCTGTTTTCTAGAACCCTGATGATGTTGTTCTGCGTGGTAGATGTGGAGAATGAACGTCACCACTATGGGGAAGCTGGTGAAAACACTGAAGAGAAAAAAGGCCCTCTAGCTCCTCCCCCGTATCTACTGTTTACTGTACCCATTACTTTGTTTCCATTAATACCACGGGGTTATAGACCTGTACTGTCTGGTTTTATTTTATCTGCTTATCTTGGTTCTCATGTCTGGATTGGACGATCGTGTCACGGCCCAATGTCTTCTGGCTCATTGATTGGACAGTTGATGCAGGATCCTTGTGCCGGTGTGATTATCGTAATCACCTTGAACGAAACAGCATACACCGAATGCCAAATTTCCCCACTTTGAAATGCGTATCAGTCTAGAAGTGGATACAGTGGGCGTAAATCATTTCATAAAAGCAAAATAACAAGGCATGTGGACATGTCTCAAAACAAAAATGGACACGGACAATGTGAATGAACTTCTCACCAACTGGAACAGAATCTACATGCATTGACAGATGCCGAGGTGCTTGTAAAAACAGATGGGGAATTTATGGCTAAAGAGTAAAGGATGGATGCAAAAATAATCACACTCAACAAGGATCCACAATTTGTAAGACTGCACAAATCGAAAGGAAATAATACCACACGGAAAATACATGATCGTATGCTAATTTCTAGAACACTAATGATTCTGCAACTCAACATAATGGACTCTTGACACTGCTGGCTTAAGTGGGCTCCACTTTAATAGTTCATGTGGAATAATGCAATTCTACTACACTGAGCTGTGCTGTTGCTAGCTGGGCTGGACTGAAGCTGGATGACTCAGCCGTGGACAGATTGGACAGTACAAACCTGGAACTGGTTGAACCTGAATTGAAGTTATAAGCTTGTTTAGGATCAAAATGTGCAGTCATCTGATGCTGACTAAACTGGACTAGAACTAGACAGACCTGTTATCTATTGGTCTAGTCTGTGCATTATACTGTTCCAGTCCAATATCTACAGCTTTTCAATGGAGGGAACTGGGCAAGACCTTATGGACCTCTACCCACCTCCCTCACATCTCTCCAGGGCCACTTAAACAGGTGAGTTATCTCCTGATTAGCCCATGAACCTAACCAAATGAGCCGCTACATGAGAAGTTGCCTCAACCAAAGACCCCGGCTCATTAATTAGTGCAATAGTCTAACCCAACGGCAGTCACCTTGGCCGTCTAACCATTTTGGGTCCTGCCCCATAGTTTAAGACACACTTACACTTTGCAGTGTCTCTTCATGCTACGAGTGGTCTGTAACCTAATGAGGGTACAGAGCTTTAACAAGCACCACCTAATTGCTGTCAGCTAGACAATTAGAAAGCCACCTTGGCTAAACGATCTGCGTCGTTACTGCTGTCCACTGACAATATCTAAACAGCAACAGGAAATGCATCCACCCTCCTGTTTGTTTATTGCTCTCTTAGTCTATGAGTCAATCCATTCCTTATCAAATACTCTTCTTCCTCTATCCTACTGAATCTCTCTTTGTCCATCCTCTTGTTTTTCTCGTGCCTGCCTAAGGCAGTGATCTAATACTGGTGGAAAATATAATATTATGAGAGGATATGTGCTAACACAACAGCCTCAGGGATGGACTTTGCCCGTCCAAGGAGGGTCATCAATATCTCCCCTTAGTCATGGACGTAGGTTGCTATCTGACGCTAGAGAATGGTAATCCCAACGATTTTCAGAGTCAAAATTACCTTACACATTTATAGAGGTAATCATGCATTCCTCTCAGCTACTAGCTGAATGGTGAAATGCCTGAGTTATAAACCTATTGAACAAGAACACTTCCAAAAACATGTTTTATCTTCCTGAACGTGGGTGTAAATAGAAACAGCACAGTAGTAGTTGAATAAGCCCCTAACAGATTTTTACAATTTAAACCTTTATACAAACTATATGGTTCCCATGCAAAGGACAAAATATGTTTTATTCCAACCTTTTGGAAAGTTTTAAATGTTGAACCTATCAAGCACCATAAGAACTACATAGAGCACCATATCAAGCCCTCTTCCTTTAGAGTGACATTTAGGATTGAGGCTACATTGTGCCTTTAATTTATGTGACATTGATCTACAAGTGCATGCCACTCCAATACAATATTACTTTGTTTTTTTTAACCTGTCAACATGTTCAACGCATGGTGGTCACATGAGAAAACAAGTCAACTTTTCAGTAGAAAAAAAGAGGGCAACGTCTTTCTTCTTCGCGTCATGATGATGACCGCTACATGTTGTTCCCTCCTCCTCCTAACTGCGATCAAATCAAATGGGCATCATGCACATTAAAAGCCTTTTATAATAAATCTTGAATTATGTCCATATTTTATGATTACAAATATGATAACTGTGTGGAGTGATGAGTTGGATTAAAAAGAAAAGGTTAGACTCATATTTTTTTAAATATGAAACTACAGCCGGCAGCTGGTTGGCTTAGTTTACCATAAGTCTGGAAACGGGGAAAACAGCTTGCCTGGCTCCCTATAAAGGTTACTTAATCTTCCCACGGGCTCACTATCCGACAAATCAAACACATCTTGTTTGTTTAATTCGTACACAGACACAGGTCTATGGCATGACTATTTCTTGGCCGGGCGCAGGAAGTGAATGCCAAGCTAACTGTTTTAACCGTTTTTGTTTGTTAAGCTGTGTTTAACAGCTGCTGGCGGTTGTGTTATATAATTAACTGACAAATAGGATATTGCCGTATATCCTCACAATTAAGAGAATGTTGAATTTTAAACAATTCCTTTAAATATTTCCTAAAATGTGTGCTATACAGTTCCTCCACAGATCTATCTGGAGAGAAAAGTTACATTTTGATGTATTTTATACACAGAGATACACAATTCATTATTTGGTGATCACTTTGCTGATGAAACATTGCATGCAAGCTGTAGCACTGTCTCATTTTTACTGTGGCCATTTTGCAGCAGCACTTACGAGTCCCTCTCTTAGCAACCAGTCAGCTATTGTCATATGTGAAGGATAAAGCAGCACAGTGAGAAACACAGACTGAACTTGTTATAACATATTTAATGTAGAGGAGATGCATAGTGTGCTCCACTCCACGAGGGCTGATGGCCCATGCTATGAATTCAATTTAAGCAGCATGTCACATCTGGTGGCTGATGTGGTGGGGATGTAACTAGATGTGGCCATGCATACATTACTGAATTTGAAGCACACTGTCTGATGTCTCTCTCCTACACATACGCACTTACATGGTTTAAAATGACCAGGGGTCTCGGACACATCACCGCTGGATCCTGCACTCATTACACAAGGCTGTCCAGCTCTGTGAGTGGGAAAGACTGAAAATAATAAAAAGAAGAGAACACATAAATAGGGATAAGTATCAAATACCGGTACCAAACTGATCCCTTTGTTCAATATCCAACTATCAATAAGCTCATGCAAACAGTATTCCTATTGAAGTTTTTGCAGTATTTCATAGTCCAATATCGTTGATGGCAGTTGTATGATGTTGTTTTGCATATTTACATTCAGTGCTCCTTAGTCCGGGCTAACCGGGGATATGGAAGGTGCACAAAAGTGTGGTCACACTTTAATAAAGACAATGATAATGCAAGCAAGCTGCGTGTAGAGGAGGCAACACTCACTAATCCCTTGACGCCCAACATCGCAGCAGCCTCCCAGCGCTGAGTCAGAAATTGTCTCAATGAAAAAAATATAATGAAAATATTTGAATCCATATCAAATATTTCCATATCTTAATATGTATTGCACCACATTATATGGAGAGCAGTTCTCAATATTTAAAAGCAGTACTGGCATCAGTAGCGGTTTGTTACGAGAGAGACAACACCTGTGGTAAGGAGGAAATTGGAAAGTGAGACGGAGGAGGGGAGAAAACTGAGAAGTATGGATAGAAGGAACAGGTTAAGATGTACTGGGAGGATGAGGAGGGATAAAGTAAGAAATAAGTTATAATAATGAAAAATAAATGTTTAAAAAAAAACTTTACGAGAAAGAGACGGATAGAGGAGAAATGGGGCTCTTTGTAGGTCCACATGACCTTGTCTGTAGTGATCTTATTGTGTCAATAATGGCTTCTTGAATTGAGCTGTTGGGGAGGAGCGAGAAGGGGGGAAGAAAGGCAGCACAATATAAGCAGCTTTATAGGTAGAGGAGAGAAGGAAGACAAGGATTAGGAGAAATGAGGAAGATGAGGAGGAGGAGAAAAGGACAAGAGGGGGTATAAAGTGGTATAAAACAGGAGGAGAACTGTGTGGGATGTATAGAAGATATCTCAGCGTGTACTGAGCTTCAGCTGTATTGTGCTGTGCGGTGTCTTTGGTCCTTCAGAAAGAAAAGATGGTAGGATGAATTATAGATGACGCAGCATAGAAACATACACGCACAATGTTTTATTTTGGTTATTTTTTAGACCTCTTTTACCCATTTCAAAATGTTCAAAAGAGATCTGGATGGCGAGGCAAATGGCATGCTCAGCTGAACAAATACGTCAGCTTGTTCAGCGAGTCGGAAGACATTTTGATCATCTGACCTCCCATTTATACGCGCATGGTTGTGAGGACAATGCGAACTTACCAAGCATGAGTTGATACTTCAGCATGAACGAGTGCATCTTTCTTTGAATGTGGGATTTATTTTGTGGATGCCCTCAATTGTCAATCATATTACTGTAAAAAAAGAAAATAAAAACTTTTAACCACTGGTCCATCCAGGAAAAAGCATCTGGAAGGCTGAACATAAACTGCTGTGAAGTATAGCCTCAAAATGTCGCTTTATGGGCAGAATTCAGCGCTTAATGTGAACACCTCTGGGATTTTTGTTGTGCAAAAATATCTTGCCTTGACTATTCAAGCATCAGTTTGTGAAGGTCGGTAGCACAGTATATTCAGCGGTTTATAAGCAGTGCTGTCAATTCGGGAATTTGAAAAACCGCCAACCACTTTTATCCCATCAAATAGAGCAATTTGCATGAACATGAATTTCAAAGCCAAAAATATGAACTCTGATGATTTTCACTCCCACTGGTCTAAGTATATTTGCACCATTTCTTGACCATGGAAAAAAAACAATACTTAATTGATGAGACTATGCTAAGTTCATTGGAGGCTGTTGTTTGCTGTGGACACTTATTTTCCCATTTGCGCACTTCGGTCGGATACATGCACTGCAGCACCGAAAGTGATTTAAACTTCTGGTGCAGGACAGCAGAATAATCGTTAATTGGCACCCAGACCCTGTGAAGCAAATGAGAGAGCCGCCAGTATATTTGTATATTTAACAGAAAACGTCTGGCATTTAGTGATAGATGGACTTGGAAAATCAGTTGTGTTGGAGAGAGAGAGAGAGAGAGAGAGAGAGAGAGAGAGAGAGAGAGAGAGAGAGAGAATGAATCGTAGAAGCAGTGGCTGCAGAAAGAGAAGCTATAATTGGATGCTGCGGATTTGCACTCAGTATTGGTTGATAAAGAACGTTCATATAAGAAATCTCTGCCCCCATGCCTTGTCTTGCCTTTTGCCTTTACTTTACCTGTATCTCATCATTGGCACAGCACTGGATCAGTTTGATGCATGGTGCACCTTCTGGATACAGACACAAGGAAATAAACACAAAAGCAATACCAAAAGTCAGAAAAAATGGGGCGGCTATGTTCAGTTTACAAAGTGATACAGAAAATGCCTTGATTAATGTACATTTAATTGGCTACAGCTGTGTTTTTTCCCAAATGCTTTAACTATGTACTCTATTTTTAGGGAATGCAATTTTTTAAAATTGCTCCTGCACTGTGTAGCATTATCTGCATTAGGAACTCTAAACAATATGGCACAATGCTCAGAGATAAGTATAGTAACCTGTATTACTGCAGTGCATAATGTAACCTCATTGGCATGATGAATCCCTTTTAAATTATACTAACAAGAAAAGCAAATTTCAGTTGTAGGCTATTACAAGAACTGACCTACAATTCAAAGTCCAGCAATTAGGCTACATCCTCTTCTACTGTATATGTATTTTTTTATATAGGGCCTTGCAAGTGACACATAATGCTGATTAATAAAATCAATGTTTAAATCAATGGAAGTGAGAGTACATACGAACATCTATCGACTACAGGGACTTTGAGCTAGAACGCTTCCATTTATCTCTACAGGCAGAAACCCATTTCCTCCTGTAGACGGGAGCAAATGGGACGGCTGTTGGATTTAAATCTTATGCAGGTTTGAATATGGAGATTGAAGTCTTTAAGCTGTTGGACACATAAAGCAGACTGCGGTGACCTATTGGTATACTGGAGGATTCAGAACTTTACACAAATAATGCTGTCAGAGGTAACGGGAAAGTTTAGCATTGGAAGTCACGGTTCTTTTTTAAAATGTCAGGCTGAACAAAGAACTGGATTTACTGTTGTTGTTGCTGCTAAATGCTCAGTTTACTACAGGCTTGTGTTGCAGTGAAAGGTTAAGCTTGTTATCTTTTTTAGACTGGTTTATGGATAAATATGTTCTTCTGTTCATTTTGTCATCTTACTGTATATTTGATTTGATTTCTCTATTTATAAATGTAGGTGTTCAAGGGATTAGTCTTTAGCTTTAGATATACAATCCAGGATGGTAATGTATATGCACAGCACAGTTTAGACTTAACACTGCATTACTGCATTACAATTTAAATCATGCACACACTGCTTGCTGCTGCTTTAAATTTAAGAATAATGCACCAGAAGACTGCATATAATGCTAAATGTGGCTTTACTTTTCCCATATACCCTTGATGCACCTGAGATATAGACATTTGCTAAACTCTAGCTTTGACAACCTCAGTAGTGTAGTTTTGTCCAAATTGGATTAGACATTTTTTAAATAACTATCAGTGGCAGTTCAAGCATGATTAATATATTTGTCGGATAAAGTTCTGTTTCACATTAACGTTTATGCCATTCAATTAGAGGGTGCTTTCATGTCTCTGTGCCAGCACAGTTCATGCACATGTTGCAGTGAATTAGGAAGGGTTTGCAGGGGTTTATTCACTTAGACAAACATTAAGTGGAATTTGTATCCTGCTGGGGAGAGGGCGAGTTTTGAAGAATGTCGGTCTGTTAAAATTTTGTTTTAAAGTAAGGAGCAAGGCTGACACACTCCATCATCACTGTCCAGTACTGTGTGCTTCAGTGGAGTGTGGGAGAAATCAGTGGGTGTTCACAAGGAATAACTTGTTTATGACACAACTTTGTAGATAAAGGGGATGACTGTCAATAACCTGTTGCATTGTTTAAAAAAAAACACTATGCCAGCTTTGACTGGCAGTGATGGAAACTGCAGAACCTCAATAGGGACTTTCACTGGGCATTGACCTATAGAAATTTGGGGTTTTGTAGTGGGGCGTTACTTCAGACAGGCAAATGCCAAGTTCGTTCTCTGGGTGGGCACTCCTACTATATCATTGCAATGGTCTCATTAAAAATGATGCAGGATCTGCATATTATCAGTGGTCTCTCAGGTTATGCAATATGTTTTGTTGCATTTAATTATTAATCTAAAGGCAATAATTTTAATCACTTCAGTAAACAGAAAAGATATCTTAACACATACCATTTTCTTCGATTCAATGTGCACAGAGGAATCTGAGTCTGTTAAATTGTGAGTCCGGTTTTAAAAAAAACGGCCCTTGAAAGAATACAGTATATGGGGAGCTGTATAGTTGTATTTTGGTATTATTTGCCACACAGAAACATATGGTGTTGGTTTAGGAAGAACAACAGCTTTGACACCAGGCTCATTAGGAAACAATCCACTGAGTAAAAGCTCTACTGAATGACTCTTCAATTGTGAAATCGAGACGTTTAATCTAAGCCGTGTTGCAGTTGACATCAACGGTAAAGGAAGCCAAAGTTAAGCTTTTTCTGAAGCCTGGTGTACTAGTGCAAAACTGTAGAGATTATTTTAGCTTGAGTATTGTGTTTACCATAAAACAATTAGAAGAGTAATCTGCATCTCTTTCTCAATCCACCATCTTGTTCAAAAATAAGGCAGCTACTATTGACTATGTCGCGTCATCGAAAGTACAACAGATAGACACCTCATGTCCTTGGTGTGTCTATTGTGACGAGTCAATCACACAGAGCTTTTAAGGGACTGGCATGAGCGTATTTGATTGGCTGTTATTGATGTTTGCCCCTATACCTGCTACTCTGCTGCAGCCCTAATAGTGTGTTGCCTCTGACCCTGACACTTCCCCACATTGCACCATACACTTGTTCATTAAAATTGTGAAAGAAAGTTGGTGAAAACCAACCTGTGCTTTTGGCCAAAGTGTGTGCTTCTTGCTAATAATGTTGGCATTTTAAAATAACTGTTCAAAAATGATATAACACTGGGTTTCATTGTTTAATTATTTACTATTGCCTGCCATTCCCTTTCCCATTAGTGTCACACAATATTAACATAGTTTTCCAATTTGTTTCCATAAAGTCTAAAGTTACTTTTTTCTGTCTGTAGAACTCAATATTTTTTTTTGGGGGGGGGGGGGTTTGGTGTAAATATCATGTACCTTTACTTGGCCTCTGCTAACCGCTCAACTACTACTACTATAGTCACTTAGAATGCATTAAATCATTTGTTTCGACTGCCCACATGCGTTTTTTCTGGCAATTTTGGATTTGGGTGTTTTTTCCAACAAGGATAGTAGTATGTTTTTTTTTTTTTGTACATCATGTGATAAACTGAATGCTGAGGTGACATGCATCAGTCAAAGAGAGAACAGAATTGCAAGAATGTCTTTGTCAAACACTTGATTCCACTGGACTTAAAAGCCTTGTTAGCCTCAGCATCTGCAGTGCAGCACTAACAATGAGAAAGCAGGCAATTTGTCTCCCTATGGTGGACTGTCCATCACAATTAGTCTTACTTCTTTCTGAGCGGTACCAAGATAAAGCAAGCTCTCCATCATGTCCATTCCTTTGCAAGTGAAGGTGGCGGAAGTGATCTTGATAATTGAGGTGTAATTAGCGGCTCTGTTCTGATCCATACAGATTCAACTAACTCTCGGCCAGTTGCCTTGTTTAACAAACATAAATAAATCCCACATAAGCACACATACTGCACACACACACACATGCTAAAACCCACTTGCAGCACTTTTTTTCTTCAAGCTAAACACATCTGTTTGCCCAAGGCTGAACATATGGTACAGCTGTAGCCAACGGGTGTTGATAAACCTTGCTTTGGTCATATTTCTATATATACTTTATTAGAGATTTTCTTTTTTTAAATGTATATCTCAGATGTTTTATAAATGTTGGGTCATGACTTGCACACAAATTATTGCAAATACTGTCTTTTGTGACAAAGACCAAGAAAACATTCATGACTTAACCCACACTAAAACACATGGCTAATTTAATTTATCTTTTTATCTATTTCTTTCTTTCAGATCCAGAGGAGGAACGCCATGTGTGTGACTTCAAAAAGGAAACCAATTTAGTGAGGAGAAGGGGAAAAAAAGTGGTGCAGTGTCAGATAGCCTTCATTTGAGTCATTTTCATTGATAATATCCGTCATTTCTATTCAAATCAATCACCATAACTGTAATCAGTAATAAGTTTACAGGTCTAGATTTTAACATAGGAAATCTGAACACTTTATTGTGAAGAATGATGCTGTATGACTGTATAGGACTGCAGCACCTTTGTTGTTAACAGCTTGGTTGTAGGCCTTCTGCATTAAAGCATCATCATAACCACCATGAAGAGCAATTCATTTGCACACAGCATGCAAGTTGACAGAAGAGCAAACAGACAGAGAACCTCATATGTTTTGACCCATCCAAGGAGAAACACACCCCAAAAAAATAAAACACTCTTTGTCTTCACCTTCCCCCCTTCTGTGTTCCCTTTGCTTTTTTTCATTGGGCTTTATCTTTTGTATGTGTACATAAAGCAATTTCAAATCTTATAGTTTTGTACATGTAATTTTTATGGTGTGTGGAATTTTTTCTAATAAAATAAAACAAAAATGGATGATGTTCTCCTAGACTGGCTGAATTGTTTTTTCTGTTTTTGTCCATCTTTAGTAATGCTGTAGTTGTCCAGAGACAACCGCAGACTGACCCGTTTTACAAAAACACCATGTGATATTTTCATGATGCAACTAAAGTTGCTAATTAAACAGTAAAGTTGAAGGTAAACCTTGTTGTTTAAAGGCACAGTGAACGCAATTCTGGTTTTTCTACCACCGTCCTTTAATGAAACTCAACTTTGTAATGTGTTAATAATTGGAGACAAGGCGTATAACATGCGGTGCTGTGGTTGGATGCAAAAACATTCACATAGATACATAGAAATAGAAATAGGTGTACACGTCAATATCCTCTGATGTATTCCCTTTTGTCTTATGATGCTTTTTTTTCAAAAATGTTAAATTATTTATGCATTTTTACTACAGAGAGATTGATACATTGCAATAGAAATATATTAAAATAAAAACAAGGTGTATTCCAGACATTAAAAAAGAAGGTGAATTCATACATTGAATGTGCAATTCCAGTTAAGGCTGCTATCAGTATGTTTTCATATCAACAATGAATCAAATGGCTAGCTGTGCATCCATCACAGCTCATCAGTGTTATTTCCGGCCACAGCATACAGCAGTTCAGTGAAAAGGCTCTGATAAACCAACTGTTCATCTGCCCAGCACCAAACTGCACATAGACACAGTTAGTGACTTGCTTGTTGCTATAGTGGAGTACTTAGCCAGATATATCCCTTATGCTGGGTTTACACTAGAGGACTTTTAAATGACTTTGAAAAGACTGAAGACTGACACCCTCTCATATCTGAAGACAATCCACTCAGCTCTGAAGACAATAAATCATTAGTTCTCTGAGTTTTCAGTCACATAATGAGATTTTGAAAAGGCCGGGGGTCTCATATTGTAAGACTACAACTAGATTCCTTTTGAGATTAATAGTATTTACAATCCTGCTACTGGGGATTGAAAGTGATTTCAGTCAAATACATTTTTTATTTTTTGCAGGTAAAATGGACTGGGTGGACTTGAGTAAATATAAACAACTATATGCCCTTATCACGGAGCGCGCCCTGACTGCAGCGCGCAGTTCCAGGAGTGGATCAATATGGGTGGGGCTAAATGTTTGACTCCGCCCAATAGCAACAGGAAGAGGAAGAATGTGCGAGGCACATAGCCTATGGCGTGGCCGGGGCCGGCCTGTAGGTTGTGAACCAGCGGGGTGTTCTGAATGAAGTGTGGCCGACCCAGAGTCACTGTTGGCGGGCCTGGGTTGAGGCATAGGGAGTGTGTCTATGTTCCCACGGCCCGTTGGTCCCACATTTCTAAGTAATCCAACAATATAAGAGAGAATGGTATTTCTGCGTGTGAGATTGGGTGTGTGTCTCCCTTTTCTAACCTCTCCCTGTCACCTTACCCTAACTCTAACCACCCAGCTGTGATGCCTGAACATAATCGCCAATTTCAGGAAAACATAGGGCTGTGAGATCAACAGGCTGTGGGAACATAAGCTATGTCCCAATCGAGGGGCTGCAGCCCTCGAAGGCTGCATTTGAAGACTTTTTTTTTCTTGTCTTTTCTTTTGTTTTTCTTGTCCTTCTTTCGTCTTGTACTTTTTTTTCTATTCGTCTGGTAGGCAACCTCCTTTTCTTTTTTCCTCCGTTGACAAGGCTGTCTCTGTTGGCAGCAATCAGGGTTGCTAGGTAGCACAGGAGTTGCGAGTCGTCACGCAAGGTAACGGCTTGTTACGCAAACCGAAAATTCTCGTATACGGAGTCCTGCGGAGACCGTCTCATTTAACAACGCTCGTTCGGCCTTCGGTTCGGCCTTCACTGGCTATGGCCTTCATACACCGCGTCCTTAGAAGGATGCGGCCCCTTAAATGGGACACAGCTACTGTGATGTCACCGTTGGCGGGAATGGGTTGAGGCACACGGCTGGGGGCCAGCCTCGACGTGGTGAATGAGCGGGGTGTTCTGGATGTGGCCAAGTTAGAGTGAGTGAAAGTGGGGCTGGGGTCACAGTGTTCCCTTGAAAAACATACATTTAACTATGAAATTAGCATATACTGTATTATAGACTATATGTATGATATAGTTATAGTATAATCTATATATCTAATATATATAATATTATAATTGTTATATTCTACAATGTTGGTTTTACGCCACTCTGTCCGTATGTGCTGGATTGACATTTGAGAATGTACTGCCTGATCTCTGCCATCGGATGGCGCCCGTGCAGAGTTAAACGTTTAGCTCCGCCCACATTGTGCCCATTAAAAAAAAGTGAATTCAATATTCCAAGCGGGGGAAATCCTGTAGTTATTTGACCAGCTTTATTTGCTGATCTCGTCCCCAATAACTCTAACTCTGAACCCTAAATGTGACGGTAAAGTGTTAAAGCTGCAGTTGAGAGTTTCAGCCGTTGGGATCCCAACGGCTGTTTTCCCAACGATCTACCTGTTGTAGCTCCTCCCTCCGAACGACAGCTATGCGCGTTCATGTGAATTCAGTTACATTGACAGGAGACAAACACCATGTCCGATTCCGAGGTGATTAAACATTAGTAATGATAACTACATACGTACATATTGAGCATACATTTTAATCACAGACATACCATGTATGTTAGCTTAAAATCATTGTAAGTGTGCTGGTAGGCCTAACAAAAGTAGCTGTAACAGCCAGGCAAGATAGCAAACTAATTGTAACAGAGCGGAGAGGTGTGTGTGTGTGTATCTCCTACTATCTATGCTCCTGCTCTGACCGCAGCTGGGAGGGGCTGCTGCGCGAGGAGCGGGCTGCTCGTTGAGAAGAGGTGATACTTGCTTTGGCGAAAAAAGTCACCAATAACACCAGAAAAAAAAGCTAGATTTGTCGCTTGTCGCTGTTTTGAAAAAAAAAGTCGCCAGGGGGGCTATAAAGTCACTAAATATAGCGACAAAATCACTTTGAGTTGGCAACACTGAGCACAGGACGAGGGCTATATAGGGCCAGTCCTGCTGCTAGCGGCAGGCAGCCTAGGGGCAGAGGAAGGGGAAGAGGTCGCGGTCGGAGAGGTCTTGATGTGATAGGGCAAGAAGACATGGCCGGTGTACTTTTTTTCGAGCTCTCTCCGTCTCCCTTTCAGCAGTTAACTTTTCAACATTCGTCTTTCCTCGTTTTTTTGCTGTCTTAGCGGTGTTAGTTGTTGGTATCCTGGGAATGGTACATTGAGGGTTCGTTTGTGAAGACATTGCTACTCGCTGTCCGCCGTAGTAGCCTAGTACCAAACAGTAGGCTAGTGTCAGACTGCTAGGGTCGTGAACGCTCACGCAACTGACGCATCAACGTCGTTGCCAAGGTCCCACAGCCAATAAGAACGGAGAATCTGACCTTGCTCTGATTGGTCAAAATTAACATGAGCGGTGGCACTTTTGGGGGGCAGCACACAGAGGCAGGGGGGAGCAAAGTGATAAAAAAATATTTTAGACCACTTCACCTACATATAGCTGAATGGCTGAAAAACTCTCAACTGCAGCTTTAAGGTTGCGCAGTTGTCAGGCTAGTTTTCCAGCTGAGGGTGTTAGGTAAAAGGGTCCGAAAAAGGGTCCTCACAGGCGGACAGAGGTTGTGACTAATGCCGCTCCTCCTGCTTCATGTTTGGTGCTGGAGAGAGTGTGACAGTGGTCACGTCATTTCGCTTGAGCCAACCCCTCAAGACTAACAATATTATCAAAGCAGTTTGATATCAAGACGGGAGGAAGACTGGCTGAAATCGAGTAGTATGACCACCTCACACCAAACGACTGAGATAACGGGCACCACCACAACTCCTGCAAGACTCCTGTGATTTCAGTCCGACATTGGAAATTCTTCTGTGACTGTCAGAAGTCATGTAGTGTAAGCCCAGCATTATGAGAAGCAGACAACAGATGAGAAGATTAAATATTAAAATTGAATTTGTCAGGGGATGGAAATATACATAATATATAGTGTTTCATGCCTTTGAATATACCCCATCATACACCGGTCATTAATGCATTTGTGTTATACTCGCTGACAACATTACAGACATGAACTTTACACCCTGTTTACTCTGAGCAGTAGTAGCTATTAAAGAGCTACTCAGCTTGCAACATGTCAACTCCCGGGTATTCCTTTTGTTTCCTGTTTCCAGTAGGTATTACATCCTGTGACACAACCTAAATCCGTCTGCCACCTTCCTTCCCTTCTCCTCTTTCCTCATCTATTCCCCTCAGCTTTCCACCATCCAAACCCTCAATCACCTCTCTCCATCCCACCTCTGCCCGGTTTTTCCACTCCACTTTAATACCCAATCCGCTCTACACAACTCCATACTGGATCCTCAGATCTACTTTGCTCTTTAGTTCTACAGTTCCTGGCCGGCAGCCAGCGGCGGATCAGCTCCCCGCCATTTCTGTCTCCTGGTTCCACTTTACTCTCATCACCACCTGTAAACTCTAGTTCATTTCCCTTCCTCTTTATTTATTTATTCTATTTCCTTTTTTTACACATGAAGCAGAATGAATTTGAATGGATGGGGTATACTCAAAGGAAAAGTAAAATATGTCTTTCCTAACAGAAGCAGAAACAGAGAATGGCTGCTCAAACATTAGCGCAGACAGAAAAATAAATGGGAATAAAGATGAAAGTGGGTGAAATCATCCCTTGAACTCCCGGCAGCTGTAGAAAATGTGGCATCTTTGGTCTCATTTTGAAAATGATCATAATATAAAAAGTTGATTCATGTTTCACCCTTTGAGCTCTACGGCAGGCAGCGAATATGAGAAAATCAACTTCAGTAGTGGAGAGCAAAGTATGCAATATCACGATGAGTCATGATTAGAAACATTATGAATTCATTCATTAAACAGTCACCTTTGCATGTGTACACACGCTGGAAAGTTTTCTTCCAATGGTATGAATTAAACAAGAGGCATTTAAGATGACAACATCCCATCAAAAATCTACTGGATGAGAAATAATCAGTTATGCTACTGATTGCATTAATTAAGCCAGTAACGTGTGTGTCAACACTGCATGATTTAACTTTGAACTCCAGCTCCCAGGATTAAGACATTTAGGAAGTATACCCTTTCCACTCATTGAAATGTAAATCTATGAGGCGAGATGCCCCAAATATCGTTGTGCACATATTGAATTCTTGTTGTGTGCTGCTATGGAGTAAGTAATTTTTTTTTAAACAGACAGACAGGCAAATGTGAGCATGGTGTTAATACAAAATAATTACAAACCGATTTCGGACTAGTCACAGTGTCCTTGGCTGTTGCTACTGTGAATTATTAGGGAGGTTAAAATTAATATTTCGTTATGATCCTTGTTCATTCTCAACCATTGAACATTGGCAGACAAAAACTTTTTATTTGAAATTGGTTACGAGATAAAGCACAATGCCGTGGCACTCACGCCTGATTGGACTAATCGAGAGGCTGCATGGCTTTTGTTTGTTCAGAAAACTTTTAACCTTGAATGAGAAACCTTGAAACCCCTACAGTAAAACTCTCACACACACAAACGTGACACCTTTTCTCATGGGTACATTGGCACACAGATACAGTCTTCTTCCTTGGTACGTTCAGATGCGTACGAATAGACAGTACGACAAGCATGTACACACATTCACACAGAATAATACGTCCACAGAGACAGCTGCATGGGAACACAAATGTTTGAAGAAGTAATTGTATTTTGAAAGCTACTGAAGGTTCTCCTCAGAGGTTAAGCTGAAGTCAGGGACTTCCTCTATGCTTGGGTGACTTTTTCAGTATTTGCTGGGTGTGCAGTAACTTTGACTTAAATTATTTATTTGTTAACCGTAACTAAGTGAAATTTCTTCTATTGCTTCTTTTCACAACTTTAATTTCCTGTCTGTGCCATACCAACATTGACTGGTGGATTTGTGTTTCTTTTTGAATATTAGTTATCCCCCCTCTTAGTGGAATTATACAGGAAAATCTAAAAATAAAGAGAGCGCTAAAAGCCATGCAGCCAACACCCTAAAATAGATTTAAACCTAGGATGTCTATTGTTTAGCTGCAACTCATTTGCAAGTGTTAAATGTCCCCTCTTCACTCACACTTGGGCGAGTCCACTGCTACAACTGGATGTGTTTTTGCCTTTGAGGAACGGCCTTCTACTCAGGTGGAGACTGGCCCACCTGTAGTGGTGCAACGGATCGCAAAACTCATGGTTCGGATCCTATCAGAGTTTTGAGTCATGGATTAGTTCTTTTTCCCGATCAGCAAAAAAAAAAAACACAACTTCCACTTTCAATTTCCATTTATTAGCTGTGTGACTCTCTTATAATGGGTTTGTCAGTATCACCGGATTTCACATAATACCACTCTGCTGTAGTTTGGATATGGTAGATAATATAACTGGTTCATCCATAAAGGGAAAGTTGATTGTTGCAAGAGAAATATACTTTCAGAATGAAAAAAATAAAAGGTGCATTAAAACATTGCATTTGGAAAGTATGGTGTGCCATCCCTGCAGTAGAGTTCAAAAGCCTTGGAAAATCAATGTCAAACGCATTGAAGCTGTTTTAGTGACATGTGGTGGCCCAACACCCTACTCAGGCACTGTCTGTTTTTTTTACACCATGTGAGTCCCCCTTTTTGCTCCTCCATGTCCCTACACCTGACACATGTCACACATTGGCGGCTGCCTATCATAAGGAACCAAAGTTAACACTTTGTTGAGATGAGATTCAGCTAATGTCAGTTGTTGCACGTGCCACTGGGTGCCCCCATGTTTCATAATGACTCCAACTCATATTAGGAAGGAATAACTCACTAAGTGGTGCCCACATTTCACCTGGCTGAATCTGGTGGTTAATTCACTGAATGATATGACGAAATGCATGTGGTTTGCTTTGTCTTTTTAACTACAAAGCTGTACAAAGCTACAGTTTAAGTGCTACCTCGATTCGCCATCCACATCAGTCAGTATTTGTAATATCTCTCTTCACTTGTGCAAGACATCTGAATATTTTTTTGAGAGACAACCTACATGCTTAGTGGAGGCAGAGGTGATACAGGTATTGTTGTATTATCAGCAGAGCTCAATATTTAAAATAATGGCACCTCACAGTGTTTTTCGTTTAATCTTCTGCAGACTACCATCATAGTTGTTTTAATGAGGACAGCTCACAGTAAGAGATAGCTGAAGAACACTGCTTCCCCCCTGGTTTTATCCTGGGTACGATGCACACCACAAGTTCTCATCAAGTGTGGTTCAACTAATTAAACACAGAGTTGCTGTCTTCTCCCAGCCCAAATTTTCCAGATGAGGGAACTGCTGTGAGAAAGCCACAGAAATGATGATTGGATTCTGAAAATATACTTTCTGAACCTCTATGCGCAGAACTGCCTAATTAGGGTCAATCTTGTCATGCATGTAGTGTTTGTCCATATTTAACAGAATGTTTCAGGGGGCTGCAGTGGTCTGCATGATGATTAGTGACACATCCTTGTGTATGTGCACTTCCCTCATTGTGCTGGGACTTTATATTCTGCATATAATTAACAAATAAACAAAGGTTATTGGGTTAATGTAGTCAGCAGCTGTCTGTAATTCCTTTTGTTACATCAGTGATATAGTTTATTGGGTGAAAGTAAGGGTTCCTCTGGGTAACACAGTCTCTTCTTGTTGTTCAACACAAAGTATGTAAGCAGAGGGATCCAAATTGCACATATCTGGAAATGTATGCCTATATAGCCCTGAAACAGATTCACAGCATGCTTAATTGCCTTATGCCAAGTCTTTAAAAAAAATCTGCAGAGCTCTGCAGGAGCTGACAACCGCAGTGAGGCAGATATCAGTTTAGCAGTGTCGAATCTATATGCCAATTTAGCATACAGTATGAAAAAGAAAATCAAAAACACAAACGAGAAAGAGTAGGTAATACGATTTCGACTTGAAAAGGTCTAATCTAAATGAAAAGCTAGTATCAAAAGGTCTATTAGTTATGTCCTATCAAACCCATATTAACCAACTTGTAGCACAAGGCTTAAATTGTCTATTATTCCTTCATAAAGAAAACTCTCCGCTCACCACTGTACCTACCAGAGACGCGAACCCCGTCATCTTTGTTTAATAGCGCTGGATTTACCCTCTTTACCACCTGAGTTTTACATTTATCAAAAGTATAATATTCAGTATATACCACTGTGTTGAAAAGTGTCTATTTTATCAGAGCCACCTCATCCTAGGATGAGGCCGACCTCCTCTAAACTATTAACCCTTTCTAATATTGCTTCTCAAAATACTTCTCTAGGTTTTAGAATAAAGATTTCAATTCACAAATTATTGTTTGTAAGTTGTACGTAACTTAGTTTGTAAACCACCCTTCTAATAAAATAGAACAGATATACTATTTTCAGAATTTAAACATCTAGTTTAATCTGGGAAGGTATTTATAACCTATTCTTTTATTTTTAAAGATTAGGTGTATCAACATATTCTCTCCTTACAGAGAGGTTAATTGTATGAGGTTGTGTGTGTTTTAAATCAGTAATGTGCCGTTGTGTGAAACAAATTGAACTTACCTCCCCAGGGACGAAACCATCTCTTTGAAGAAAAAACCCTATACCTAAAGTCCTTCTGTTCCAGTTATAAACTAATTCACAACTGAGGCTTTACAACATTTAAGGGATTTTATTTACAAAATACAAGAGAGTATAGGTAGAATACATAAAATGGACCAGAAAGGAAAAGAAAAGAGGTTGTATGCCTATAACTCATTCAATAGAGTTATTTTGACTTGGGTCTCGTTTCTAAATTTGTTGTAGCTCGTGAAACAATACCCCAACACTTGCATGAGTGCCGGTAAGTATTATCTTAAGCGCTACGAAAACTTCGTGTCGTACAAGAGGTTAGACAGATACCTTTGCCGCGCCTATTAAAGAAAGGCATATCCCATTGGCTACAGGTTCCACAGAAGTATCTGTCTATTTTCCTGCAACTCAGTCCGTTTTCCTATTTCTAAAAATTCTTGATCAAGTCATTCTTAGTGTCAAGAGGTTCAAAGATGTGTTTTTAAAAGACTTTGCCTCTAAGTACTTCGAAGTCCAAAATCTTTCAGAGTATTTTGGACTCACAAAGTTTTTCTTCTGCCTCCATGGTGGGAGACAGAGAGAGCTGGAACAGAGTAGTGTCTACAAAAAGCGGCCCCAAAAAGCCCTGTCCTGCTCAAAACTTGTTGTTATATAGTGACTTGAAAAACCAATGAGACTTGTGAGAGGGAGGAGTGAAAAAGACACAGCTGCACGGGGGAGCCCCGGTAGCCCCCTCCCTCCACTCTTTCCTACTGTATGGCCATATAAGGTCCTTCCCCCTACTCACTTCCTATGGCCCTATGGTCCTCCCCTTTCTATTCTGTTTCATTAAACATTTCCTACTTTTACCTATGACAAAAGGATATACAAATGTCACAATATATGCACAAGTAATAAGTTGCATCAAAGTCACCTCACTCCACAAGGTTGGTGCAAAAAGAAAAATGGATTCAAGAAAGTTGAATGTTCCAGCTTATCTAACACACAATTGATATGAGGTTTGCCATTGTTTCTGTGGTTTCTAATGTGTGCACACATTGTTATTTGATTTTGTGTTGAGAGGAGATGGATTGAAAGTAAGTCAGCAAGAGATGCTGATGTTTGATTTTGGCCATAGTGGTGTTTGACAGTAAGAGACCAGGTTGTATTAATTTTAAATGGAGAGTAGCATTAAAGGGTCTTCAATAATGAGCTTTGATAATGATGTTCTGTCCAACACAATACTGAAAACCCAGCAATAAATGGTAGCTCTTTCATATGCCTGGGGATTTGAAATGTGAGTGAATTTTCAATTCTTGAAAAATAGCTCATGCGGTTAGATTAAAAGCTGAATAACATCTGTTTGATTTGTTCACACTACAGCTTGTGCCAAAACAAACGGGCTAGAGAGACATTAAGAAAGGAAAAAGGAGAAAAGAGAGTGTAAGTTTCATCAAAGTCTAGTTAGAAGGCAGCCTTATCAAAATGATCCAATTGAAGATCAGCAGTCCGGTCAGCCAATCAGAACAGAGATTATTACTCGGTGGAGGGACTTGATTGAGATGTTCCCGCTGGTGGCTGAATTCATCTTGGGTCTGTGTGGTTATCTTAGTGAGTGTGTGTGTGTCTGTGTGTGTATATGTGTGTGTGTGTGTGTGTGTGTGTGTGTGTGTGTGTGCGTGTGTGTGTGTGTCTGGGTGTGCCCACTGCAGGCCATCATTCCTTATCTGCCATCACCACTCGTCCTGATCTTTCTATCTTTCTATATGCAGGACCATATCTGAGGACCGCAAACCGTATATCGATCTAAGCGCTTCACTGGATTTCACACCATGAAGACGCTGTTTAATTCGCCTTTGAAGAGTACTCAACATTTTAGGAGCAAAATGCATTTTATTTTACATGGATTGTTTAAATTAAGTTGGTAAGTTGTGTTTGAACATCATCCTTTGAAGGGTTCATGTTTGTATTCATTTTATTTTGTACTAAAACATATGCTTGTTATCAAGAAGCACATAGACCTTACTCAAGTGCAAAAATGGAATAAACTTTTGCTGAGGGGGACAGTTCAAAAAGTTTACAAAGAAGAACACCTGATTGTAGATTGTGAAAATAAGGCTGTAATTGATTTAAAAATATGCTGAAATGTTACTGTTTTACATTTGTTTTGAAGGGTCTTCTTTTGGGGTAGAACGAAACGTACAATTGACGACCCGGCTCAGGTGCAGACACAAACTTTGATTTCATGGTACAGTTTCCGGCATTTAGACACATTGCTGTAACATGACATGAAAAAACTCAACAGGGCTAGACGGACAGGAATGGACTGGGCTACTACATTCCTGTCTCACTTCACTTTTATCGTCACTTATCTTCCCTTAAAGGAAATCGTTTTCCCGTATATTTGTACAAGCAACTCCAGTGATTGAGCCCTGTTTGTCATGCCGAGGTCCCAGCTGGTGAGAAAGGGTGATCGGGCATTTTCTGTTATAGCCCTGACACACACTATCTGCCAATTCCTATTAGTCAGACCAAGGCCATAACTTCCTTTATATCACTTCTTAAAACTTTTTTATTTGTGAAAGCATTGGGAAATGGTTGACATGTGATTATACAGTAGACCCTGTATTTCCCTATGTTATCTCTGATCCCTTTTTTATATTCACTGTTTCTTTGCTTTTATTTATTCTGTTTTACTACCTATTGTATTTGTTCTTTCTAATGATAGTCTAGTGTTTATGTGCTTATAGGTCTGTATGCCTTTCTTCTTACTGGAAATAGGTTCTGCTTTATTTGTCCTAGGTGAAGCACGTTCTAACAGTGTTAAGATAAATAAATACATGTAAATGTCATTTCACCTGACATCAACTATGTTTTTCCACTGTTTATCTCATCTTTATTATCACACACAGCTCAACAGATTGTTTCCGTCTGGGGTAAAATTTGATTTCACAGTTTAACCAAAGTATTTGAATCAATCAATCAATTGCAACAGCATCCAAACATCATAGCCTCGTTTGAGATGTCGCCGTCTTGCTAAGACCTGCGCAATTATGACACTCGGCTTGCTGAGCGCACAGCATTTTTGCAGCATTTTTGCAGCATTTTTGTTGTGCGCTCAGTAAGACGCGCGTCATAGTTGCGCGGGTCTGAGCGAGACGGCTCCAAGTCAAACAAGACTCTTCTCTTCAATGAACATTCAAATGAAATAGCAGTGGATTAATTCCAGAATATATATTTTTGAAATGGTTTGTATTACAGTTTTTGCCTAATGCTTAAACACTAAAAGTGGTTGTTATGCCCAAAGCATCACAACCTCTAACTGTTGTGACCATGCCCGAAACATAAGCACCAACCCTGCAAACACAATATGTGCTTTACACTGTGTTTGAAATTCTCCAACACACTGTTTTTTACACAAGACACATTGTTCAAAAATGAAATCTCCTGCAATCATTGGGAAAACACATCTATCTAAAATACAAAACACAACTAAAATTGGAAAAGCACACAGACTCACACACATGAAAAATAAAAAAATAAAGCTAATTTGAATACCAATCAGTGTGAGCCTTAGCATTACAAATACAGTATACTTCAGGTGAGCTCAGCTTCTTTGTGAGACAGTACAGTTAGAGTTAGAGTCAGGGGAAGAGGACAAGAGAGAGAGGCAGGAGGATGAGGACAGAGAAGGCAACAGACAGAGACTGGGTCACTATAGTGGACCATGTTATAGATCATGGCCTAACAATATAGGAGCCTGGGCAGAGAGTCCAGGTTGGATACGGCAAGGCGATATTTCCCCCGTTGCTTGGCCTGTGACGTGGATGAGGTGATGTGGCCAGATGCCAACAGGAGACAGGATCCATAGCCTAAATGTCTTCCAATCATTCCCCTACAACACTATGTTTTGCAGAACATTCTAGTGGTACCATTTCTTGTGTGTTTTTGTGATTTTTGTTTTTACTTTTGCAAAAACCTGAAATGGCAAAATAAAATAAAAAATCTGAAGCGTTTACATTTTGTTTTCATGTGTCTAGATCAATTGTAGTGGATCAATCTTTTACAAAAGAAATCTGTATGAGACTTTTAAAGTCAAAAACCATTCAAAGTACTGAATACAGCTGTGTTTTGCATGAAGCACATCTGTGTGTTGTTGCTGCTAGGACAGAGTAATTCAAAAGTGCATGTGTTTATTGTTTTGATGCTAAAAACTGTTTTGAAATGGCATTGTTAGGTTTTGTTTCAAGAGTTTCATTTTGCCGTATAAATTAGAAGTTTATCTCCATGTGCTTTGTCCTATTCGGCCTGTGTGTTAAGTTTTGACACAGTGGGCCAAAGTCTGCAACATGTGTGTAAGCATTCGGCAGAAACTGTAAAGGCATACTCAGCGATTGAATTTTGATACTACTTTTTTGTTCAAATCAGCTATTATCTACTCACCATCCGCTATCTGTCCGTCGTGTGTGCTCACCGGAAAAAGGTAGGTGTTTACAAACAGCCGCAGCTACGCTAAAAGGGTTAAAAAAAACTGTCACAGAGCGAGCAGAAAAGCTCATGTTAGCTTAGCTGTTTGTGTATGTTTGCTATGCGGCGCTGCTGTTGCCCATCAACTGTGACTGCATGGCTTGATCATGGGATGGATATAATATGGACACAAAAGAATATCAATATTGGATCTTTGTATGGATTTATAAATCCCCGGAAAGATGCACGTTTCGGGATTAATTGGAAAGCTCCAAGAAGGGTTATGATGGCACAAAGGACAGCTGATTAGGCACAAGACCGCTGTTCACTTCTACAGGACAAAGTAAGGGACTCTGACATACTTATCTTTCAAAAGTTATCAAATCATCAATAAACTATGCAGCTTACTGTATCGTGCCACAAGCTCGGTTTCAGGGAGTACATTGGGATTATTTCTGTTGTTTTTGATGGTGTGTTTTTTTAGAACTAGTAAGACATGGGTTCCTGTTCCCCTCAAATTAGCTGTTATGTGTCGTCGCAGAGGAGCCGACACAGGATTTAGCAACAACTATAATTTGCTAAATCTGACCTATCTAAAGTGATCTAAATAATCAGACTTTTCCCAAGTAAATCAGAATGATCCTGAATGCTGATATTGTCCTCCCTGTTGCAGACATAAAATATGGGAGTAAACAAGCCCCTTGGTCTACTTAACTCATGCATTTTAATGAAAAAAGAAAAATACTTTTCTTTTGGTGCATCCAAATTATTCCAGGTCCATTTCAGTCATTATTTTTTCCCCCTTGTTAATCTATTGACTTCTCCCAGATGTCTTGTCATATCCCATTGTAGCCTCTTAGTAAGTAAACAGCAGTGATATTTACTGTGTACAAAGCTTAGACACATACTGGACTTGAATCCCCGTTTTTTTTTTCTCACTAAATGACATATTCTCTATTCATCAGTCCTCCCTATTTATTCCCTGATTGGGTTTGTTCAATCCTAAAGTCTGTTATACCATAGTCTGTGTGAATACTCTATTCTGATCGGCTGGAGAACATTCCATAGGTGTGGATTAACCCCTGATGTATGGACACCTAGATGGAACTGTTTACATTCTGTCCACTTTAATGCGTCGCCGGCTCGCCGCTGATTAAACTGTGTTGATAAGGGATTTATAAAGCCTAAAATATCCTGCCGTGCAATAGCCTCTGGACACCACAGGATGGCGCTCGTAACACAAGAGCTGTAGTAACGATAGTAGTGCAATAAAGTGGCTAAACTTAATGTCCTCTGGTTACGTCAATGGTGATCTCGTTAAAAAGGTGAGTAAGACCCCTGTTTAATTTGAGAAAAGGTTTGTAACTGAGTTTACATGTGTTTAGCCACCAAAGCCCGGCTTTACTGTCTATCTGGACATAGGCTACTGCTGTCAGTCAGTCACTGCCTCACGTAACTTCTGGCTGTAGCCCGTAATACACATGTTCGCCAGTCATATTCTCCGTGAAATGCGATATTTATTTGGGGGGAAATGCTTTGTTAGCTCGGTGGAACTGTTGTTAAACATGTTGGGTGATTACATTTACTGTTTGTACAGCGTGCGCAATGTTTTTTGACTTTGTATATTGCTAGCATAACAGTAGCTCTGTGGCTAACAGCTGCCGCAGTCTCCTGTTGCTCGTATTATCCCTGGTCCGACTTCCCAGTACAATTTGAACGCACCGTTAAAGCCAAATTCTGTCGTTGCCAGGTCGTATCCTTGGTTGTTCCTATTGACTGGAGTACTGAACTACGTTTTCATTACATAAGAACCTTATGGGTTTGCGATGGGTATTCCAGTTATTATACGAGGTCTCGGGCGTTGCTGTGGAAACAAGTTGTTATTCGTTCGAAACAAATCTAGTTTCTTTTAAAAAAAATCTAATTTGATCACAAAAAGGCATGAAAATATAACTGATTGGTCAAATTATTATTTTTATTAGTAGGAGACTATGGTATAAGCGGGTTAATGCCCTTCGAGGTGTCCATGTATCATGTATTAATGGACTTCGCTGCGCATCGGACAGTTCTCGCCTCCACGGTATCCATTAATACATGATACATGCACACCTCGTCGGGCATTAACCCTTACATATTGCAGGGGGAATGTAGTGATATTTTACCCAGGCCAGGAGAGCCTACCCAAATACAGAATGTTTTCACTCTTACCAATGAACCATTTACGTCTGGTGTGGTAAATTGTTCAAGCTGCATGGACCCTTAATTAGCGTGCAACGTACAGTAATGAAAAACTGTTGAGTGCTGTGTGTCTCCAACAACTGCCTTTGCTGAGCTGCATGAATAATTCCTTTGATAAGCAGCATCTCCCCCAATTATTTCCGTAAGCTAATGTCATTTACTAATTGTGGATTTTCACTCATCTCTCTCGACCTTGATTTTCTGGGCCATTGCTCTCTCAACATGAAAGCAGACAATCCCAAACTAACCATCGATGCTAAATGTTGCACTATACCAGCCACTTGGCTCCTACGGACAAGGTAGGTAACCCGTCTTCGATAAGGGAGTTGCTGTATTTTATTAAGATAATCAAAATATGGACGATCAAATTGAATAGAACATTTTAAAAAAATACTATGGATTCAAACATACGGGCTTAGAACATTAAAAGCTGTAGCCAAGGGTTTGGAACGTTTGATCTATTTATAGTTGCATTGCTTTGCCTATTACAGCTTTTACCACACATCCTTCTGTGTTCATGGACTTCATTGAAGTTCAGGTTGAGTACCAATTCAACTGACTTGCGTACATCTCTTTGACACACATGCTGAATATCTTGTTCCCAATTACAAATGCCTCATTGCTTTCAAATATTGTCACAAGTTATTTTAATCTCCTCAGCCAATTTGCTATTTACATCTTGTTCATGGAAACAGGTGATTTAACAATGGTGAGTTCCATTATGTTTGTACAAATATCTCTGTCTATGAGCTTTGTCGAATGGGTGCAAAGGAAAATGTTCATGATTCAAAAAAGGTATAAAACTTTCTCCAAAAACACATACACATACACAGCAAGTTACAGCAGTAACATACAACTAACATCTATAAGAATGTTTTTCATTTTCAACACCGCTAACAGGGTGAATGTCGATAGTTAGCCTGCTATCAGTGTATGAATGTGTGTGAATGGTAACGTGGGAAAGGAAAACAGGTCTCCCTTGCAAAAGAGTCTTCGGTCTGAATGGGATTTACCTGTACAAATAAAGGTAAAAAAAAAAATATCTAAAAAGAAGAGGACCGTCACTTCAGCTTCACTGAATTTTTTCAAAATGTAACAAAAAAGAAAAGTAATACGGGATTAAATCTGTTTTATGAATAGGAGAAATATGTTTCTGTGGGTACATTAACTTAACTCAACTGAGCTGTTACTGCACTATGGCGATTGTCCTCTCTGATATAACATTCATAGCGTGCATTTGGCTGCGGTTAGCTGTGGATTCTAGCGGGACATCAGCCATATCAGTGACATTTTGCTTTGAGACATCTGCTGTTGCATGGGTCAGTTGCCTCTCCGGTTTCAGCAGCTTGCAATCTTTCTCTTTCTTCTGTGTGTTTTGTACATTGTTTTCATCTCTTTTTGTCCTTCAAAGTTAATTTCAAGTTAAGTCAACTTTATTGTCAATTTCTTTAATATCTGACAAACATACAGAGGAATCAAAATAACTTGTTTCTCCGACCCACGGTGCAAGTACAAAAGAATAAAATGAGATACGATGAAATAAGTAATAAATACAATACATAAATTCTAAATAGTGCTAAAGTTAAGACAAAACCAAACAGTATAAAAAAAACATAAATGCATTGAAATGTGCAATATGAGGAATTGGAAGTGTCAGATCAGCGATGTGTTGGCACATTGTGCTAAAGGTGGCAGTGAAATTGAATAGATTGGAACTTGTCAACCCAACATAGGTGTTTTAAACCTTTCAATACATTCATTGCTCATACTGACAATGTTTCCTCTGGGATTCTGGTGCTGCAATGAAATAAACAGAACATTTGTTCAATATTTTTTGCATTTTCTTTTCCTGAAGGCTAAATATTAATTTCATCTGTGATCACATACCTCATCCATCATTTAACCCATTATATAAATACCATGCAAATATTGGCAGAAGGGGATGCTTATTTAACATCCCTGTCCTCAAAGCATTATACAACTGTTGTTCAGTGTCCTTCTGTCAGATTAAACCTGAAAAGCATTATTCTATTGCTCCCTAACTCCCACCTTCCTTGTTTTTCACTTTCAACCCAGGGCATTGATTCGCAGGTACACCAACAACACAGCATTGTTTTAACATGGGGGCTGTATTCAGTCTTAATTAAATCAATCAAATTAACTGGATTGTATTGGCTTAAACTGGCTACAGGTTTTGTGAAATATGTCTGTGCTGCAGTCAATGTCCTGATGAGAAGAGTAGTTTTGTTGTATGTGAACTCCACAGCATTTATCCTGAACAAATAGTTTGTAGTTTTAAAGTAGAAAAAAATAAATAACATGAATCATACAAACAAAACTCATACACTGAGGAATTGAAAATTGTTTGTACATTTTTGTTCTGTGATAACAAATAATGTTTCTCTGAAAATGTAACGTGTACAATTTGTTTCATGTCATGAATGTGGTAATACATCTGAAAAAATCGGGTTACAGTTACAGTGGTAACATTTTCTTTTGGGGGGGAAAAACAACAAGAGCGGAAAAAGGAAACTGAGAGGTAAAACGACAAAAAAGAAAGGGAAATTTGAAAAATAATAGAATGAGTTGCAGACTAACAAAGTGGCGTTATTTGACGAAGGTGGGGAGAGAGTAAGTGGAGGGTTAAGTGGTTATCAGAGAGATATAGGTGGAGAGTTGGGGAAAGAACAGAGTAAGAGATGAGAAGAATATAGGGTTGAATAAATCACAGAGAGAAACACAAGTGGTTGAGACTGCCATGACTTCAAGGATACTTACCCAGGTTGAATAGAACAAAATAGAACATGAAGTTCTCACTGATGAAAAATAGGTAACCTTGGCGATGAAATAACTATTTATCATAGGGAGAACCAAGGTGTCACAAATAAGGGACAGATTGTTGCTGTAGGAAATTAACTGACAAAGACTACACAGAGCACTATATATAACATGCTCAAATTGCAATATCACTGCTCTGAAGATATGGCCGTGACCACAGAGGCATATGAAAAATATGAAGGTAAGGAAGACAAGTATTACAAATAATGTGATTGTTTTGATTCAGAGGGTATGGAAAGCATTTCTATGATAAGATTCTACTGTTCTGCTGTGCTGGACGGTAATGAAAAACGGATGAAAAAAAAGAAAAATGTAGGGGCACTCTGTGGTGTAGTGTCTATAGCGCATACCATATTGGCTCCGTCCTCATCGCAGTGGCCACAGGTTCGGATCCGACCCTGCCGTTTATTGCGTGTCATCCCCCTCTCTCTCCCCATTTCCGCTCCTCAATTGAAACATTTAAAAAATAATGAAAAGTATAACCATTGCTGTATGAAACATGGAGGTGCTACTGTGCTCTTGAATACTAAAGTACACGGAATACATTTATTTAACAAATAAACACAAGGAGTGCTAATTAATAAGGAAGTGGTATTGCTCTGTGACACCAGCATGCAGTTATTAGTGTAGAACGCTACATTATGTTTTACAGACTCCTTGATAGTCTGCCGAGTTTGCGGTTGGACAGAAAGTATCCTCTTCAACATGTATTTAATCCCAAATGGTAAAGAGCGACTTTCATTTCTGTATAAAATCAGTTTCAAATGATAACATTGCTTGACACTTTGCAAAGAGTAGAGCCAGACCAAAATGAGAAAGAGAATAAAAAAAATATAAAAACAAATGTAGATTTATTGTAATTCAATGTTTGGGCAAATACATCTATCCATCATCCTTATTGGTTGGCATAGCAACACTCATTTATGACGTGGAAAAATGGCAGAACAGAATAATAAATTAAATCACTCTCATCAACTTGTTAAATCACATACATTCAAAAATACTATTACATTTTGGCAAATAAATTAACCTACTATATAATTTATTTTTGTATTAAGTTGATTGACAACTTAATTCAAAAATAAATTGTAGAAAAAAGAACGGACATTCCGATATTATCTGGCTTTGTGTCCTCGAAATGGATACGATTTTAGTTTAAGTGATAGGAAAGGAGCTCTACAAAACAAATCGGATTTTGCATTGTATTAAATCCCAGATCACAACAGATTCACATCTGTGTAACTGTACAAAGGTGGTGAAGCATTAAACAATAGCCTAATTCAGGTATATGAATGGTGACAGCTTTCTTTTCTCTGCCCATGTGCATATTTTTACTTGGGAAAATCATATTGCATGTATCACATCATCGGATAAGATAATTAACAAACACATTATTCATATTTAAACCTAACTGCACATCCCACCCTGTATTTAAAAATAACTGTCTCACGTCATTATACAGCAGGGAGGTAACAAAGTGTGGTTGTAGGAGTGCTTTAATAGTTCATGACGTCAATTTCACTGGTTACATTATGTAACAGTCTGTGCCAGAGATGCTAAAACAATTTCCATGAGCGTAGAACTAAAATGTAAACTGAGCAATTATCCACATATTTTTAAATTATATATCCAAACAAGGTGTACTGGCCTTTACCTTTTTACTGACCCAACGTAGCCTATTACTTAAGTGGAAAGATAGTGCTCCTCTCTGGATCAGGGATGATATGCTATGTCTGAAACAAAAAAAATAGTAATTCCACTATAAATACTGTGAATACATTGTGCAGAGTATGGAGCTCCCAAGTAGTATCATGCGAGGCAGAGGTCTTTGTTAAAAACAGGGTTTTATTTCAGGTCGAACCAACCCGTGAGAACTGGATTTAAAAGAGAAAAAAGAAATCAAATGAATAAATACAATTCACAATTTAACATTGTGCATGCAAATCACGCAACACCATGTCATGGAAAGAAACAAAGTCATACAATACGTTCGGTCACATTCTTATACAAATAAATAAAAGGTAAACAAACCTCGTCCACTGCTAGACTACTTAGGGAGGGAGTCTTCTTTCTTGTCTTTTTAAGGTTTTTTCTTCTTCCTTGTGCTTTTAGATTTATTTTAACTTGTAGCTTATAAAAACGGGTGCTGCTTCTTTCATGTTGTTTGGCAATGTACGTCACCTAAAGTGCAGTATCGGAAACATATGCCAGCGGCAATTAGTTCCGCCCCAATAACATTGTAACAGGTAGGAACAAAAAATCGGAGTTTTACTAATTAAAACAAACTGCCAATGTACGGCAGTTACACTCCCACCAATCACCTGTGATTACTTAAACGTCTTAAGGACATATACTTCACGTAAAACATCAAATAAAGTGCTATCTAATTTTAGGTAACTAATGAACAGAGTGAGCTTAGCACCCTGAGGTCTTCAGTCTGCTTCCAACAGTGTGACTGTCTTATGAATGGGTCTTTCGAGGTGAACCGGCTTGGAGTTGCACCTTCCCATTCCATCCAGAGTTGAGTCACCAATGAGCAGCTTGAGCTTCCTTACTCTCTCATCCTTCCCAGGATAAACTTCGATGATCTTAGCTAACTTCCACTGGTTTCTCGGTGTCAGCTCATCCTTTAGCAGAACAATGTCATCAACCTTAGCATTTCTGCGGTCTTTGACTCACTTCTGTCGGTGCTGGAGATTTAAGAGGTACTCCTTCTTCCATCGTGACCAGAAGTTGTTGGCTAGGAGTTGAACCCGACGCCATCTCTTGCGGATGTAAAGATCTTCCTTGACGAACTTTCCAGGAGGAGGGGATATGATCGTAGACTTCATGGTCAGTATGTGGTTCGGTGTCAAGGGCTCTGGACTAGATTAATCATTCAGGTTATCAGTAGTTAGAGGTCGGCTGTTCACGATCGCCAAGACTTTCATATAAGAATGTTCGTAGAGAGGAACAGTCAAGTTGTTTTGCTGACTGTTCTAGAATAGACGTCAAAACACTCCTGATGGTGCGGATTTGTCTTTCCCAGACACCACCCATGTGACTTGAAGCTGGGGTGTTCATGATGAACTCGCATCCCAGCTCCTTGGGCTCCTCTTGATCCATCTCTTTCAATGCTTCATCAAACTCACGCCTTGCACCAACAAAGTTTGTCCCTCTATCACATTTTATTTGCCGTACCATTCCACGAATAGCGATGAAAGAGCGCAGAGCGTTAATGAAGGCATCTGTGGTCATGCTATCTAGCATCTCTATGTGTACTGCTCTGGAACACATGCAGGTAAGTAATAGCCCATAACGCTTTAGCTCGCAGTAAGTGAACGGAGGAGTAGTGTCCATCCTATCTTCCGGGAGGTCTGCCATTTTTTGTTGTTCGGTGCCTCTTCTGAACTTCCTGCACTTAGTGCACTTGTAAATATGGGATGACACTGCCTTGCTGCATCCAAGGATCCATATGCCATTTGAGCGGAGCTCGTTCATAGTCATTCCTCGGCCCTGAAGGTACACTCTCATGATAATGTTTGACCAACAATGCTGACACATGACTGTCCTGCTGGATGCTTCACATGTGGATGCAGGGCAGCATGAGTTAGACGGCCTCCCACTCTGATGATCCCTTTGTCATCCAGGAATGGACTTAGCTTGCACAACTTAGATTTGAGACCTATCTCCTCGTGTTGCTGGAGGCACTGGAATTCTTGAGATAGGGTTGCATGTTGAACCATCTTGATTATGGTCACCTCTGCTTCTCTCCTTTCCTCTAGACTGCTTGCTTCACAGGACTTCGGCTTGAGACCCTTGACTTCCTTTGCACGGCGCTTGAGCCTGGCAATAGCTTTCACCACTCTTAACCAGTCGGAGAACTTGTGTAGGCGATCTAAAAGTGACCTCACCTCCTTTGTCTGAGTATCATGAACCAGGGCCTTCTTGAGCTCTGGGTCACTAATTGAGATATTTCCCACCTTTACATCTCCACTTGGTAGCTCTTTCAGCCACAGAAAGTCTGGGCCTGTGAACCAGTTAGAGGCTATAAGCTGATCTGCCGTGAGTCCTCTTGAGGCGTGATCGGCTGGGTTCTCCTCAGTAGACACATACCTCCACTGCGCTGACTCTGTGCTTTGCTTGATGCGTTCTATGCGGTTTGCTACGAACACATGAAATCTTCTGGCTTCATTACTGATGTATCCAAGTACAACCATTGAATCAGTCCAAAATACTTCTTGTAGGCATTCTACTTCAAGCTCCTTCTTGAGCAGGTCACTGGTGCGGACAGCTACCACGGCTGCTGACAGCTCTAGTCTTGGTATGGTCGTGACCTTAGAAGGGGTGACTCTTGACTTTCCCATGACTAGGGTACAGTGGACTTCACCTGATGTACTGACCGCTCTAAGGTATGAGCACTCTCCGTAGCCTGACACACTGGCGTCGGAAAAATGGTGGAGCTCATAGTGCTGTACGTTGAAGCTTGGTGGAGCGTAGCATCTCTGGATCTTCACACCAGCCAGGTTTTTCAGGTATTTGAGCCAATAGCCAAGGGTCGAAGGTCATCAGGCAAGGGGTCATCCCAACTGAGCTTGTCACGACACATCTGCTGCAGTATCTGCTTTCCCACCAGGATGAAGGGTGCCACAAACCCAAGCGGGTCATATACTGAGGCAACCGTGGACAAGACTCCTCTTCGGGTAAATGGATTTTATTTGACAAGCACCCTGAACTGGAACTGGTCAGAAGACACTCACCACTGAACACCGAGTGCTCTATCCATGTGTTGCTCTCCGAGTGCCATGTCCAAGTCCTTGGCAACTTTAGCACATTCCTCTTTAGGGATTGTGGCTAGGACTTCCTTGCTGGTAGAGATGAACTTATGCAGCCGGAGTTTGCCTGTGCTACATAGTGCTCTTGCCTCTTTCACTAGTTGGATCGCTTGCCTTTCAGATGTTACGCTTGTCAACCCATCATCAACATAGAAATTCCTCTGGATAAAGTGGATGGTGTCTTCACTGAAGCATCTACGTCCTTCAGTGGCGAGGTGTTTGAGTGCAAAGTTGGCGCAGCCAGGTGAGGAAGCTGCACCAAACAAGTGGACTTTCATCCGGTAGATGGAGGGTTCCGTTTCGAGATTTCCATTTTCCCACCATAGGAAACGTAGGTAATCTTGATCTTTTGCCTTCACATGGAACTGGTGGAACATGCGCTCAATATCGCACATGATTGCCACAGGACCTTGACGAAACTGACAGAGGACTCCGATTAAGGTGTTTGTCAACTCTGGGCCTGTCAAAAGATGATCATTCAGGCATGTCTCTTTAAATCTTGCGGAGCAGTCAAAGACGACACAAATTTTCCCAGGCTTTTGCAGATGATACACCCCGTGGTGGGGAATGTACCATGCTGGGGCATTGTCGATATCTTCTTGTGGGACCTTTTCTGCATCTCCACAGGTTATGGTCTCGTCCATGAAGGTCTTGTAGTCTTGGTAGTACTGCTTGCTTCTCTTCAGCTTCCTTTTTAAGCATCTGAGACAGTGGATAGCACATATCTTGTTATCTGGTAAGCTGGGTCGGTCTTTCTTGAATGGCAGTGGCATTTCATAATGACCATCCTCCTTGAGTCTGATGCCCTTTTCCATCCTTGACAGGAATCTGAGGTCTTCTTGAGATATGTTGCTGTCCTCTGAAGCTCTTTCCACAAAGTCAGATTCCAGCACCTTGATGACAGCTGCAGGCGAGACAACTGCCTGGATCTGTGTTCTACAGACGTAGTGACGTAGAGAGATTTGATAAGGGTGGATTACCTGGTAGCACTTGCTTCACGATGACCTGGTGACTCAGTCCAATCCCATCTCCATAATCGAGACATAAATTGCCGTAGCCAACAACACTCCAGCCCAAGTCCGTTTTCAGTGCAAAGGGCTGATTTTCTTCACAAGAAACCACTTGTCTTGGGACGAGTGCTTGAAGACAGTTGTAGCCAATTAGCAAGCCTACGTCGCAGCTTTGGTGCTGAGCTATCTTATCTGCAATGTGTTCGAGATGTGGCCATGCATTTGCCGTCTCTGGTGAGGGAATATGATCTCTGTTTGCAGGTATGAATTCTCTTGTATAGGTCACTGGCAGGGGGATTATCTTGTCTGAATACATTCCTCTTACTTGCAGACCAGTCAGTTTCCTACAGGACACAACAGTGTTTCTTGAAGCCATTGTTGAGAGCTTTAGCTGAACTGGTTCGCTCTTCGTACCTAGAGCCTTTGCCGTGTCTTCCAGGAGAAAGGTTGTGTCACTCTGTGTATCTAGAAGTGCATACACAAGAACTTCACGACGAGGCTCACTTGTGGCGGACACCCACACTGGGATGATGGTGGACGTATGAGTGTCTTTGACATACTGGATAACTCTGTTGGATGTTGCCTCATGTGAGGGTCTTGTTGCCATATCTTGAGAGTGTTCAGTATTGTGTTCCCTTGACTTGTCACAGTCTCTTACTCCATCAGGCCTTGTTAACATCCTTCCTTCCTGGGTGCGATTATCGTGAAGGCAAGTTGGGTGTTTTTTCTTACAGGTTTTGCAGGTCATTCTGTTTTCGCAGTCCTTTGAGCGGTGGCCAGACTTCAGACAGCCATAGCACAACCTCTTTTCTTGCACAAACTTGACTCGGTCAGAGACGGTTTCATCCATGAATTTATAACATTTGTGAAGACTATGACCTGCTTTCTCACAGAACACAAAGCTTGTGACCGTTTCATCCGAGTTTGTTGCAGATACCGTTGCGTTAGGACTTCTGTTCCTTGGAGCCTTGCTCTTCTCATTTTCACTTGGTTTTAGAGCGTGGAGGGATGATATCGGGTTGCATGCGATTTTTGCTTCACGTGTGATGTACTTGACGAATTGGCTGAAGCTTGGGAACCTCCGACTTTGTTCTTCTTCTTCCATGACTTTCCTATTCCATCTTGAGGTCAGCCAGTCTGGAAGTTTAGCAAGCATCTTCTGATTCTCGTTGCAGTCATTGAGTACCTCAAGACTCTGAATCTGAGACATGGCGGCCTCACAGCTGCGGAGGAAGTCAGCAAATTCTTGAAGTTCAAAGCTACCTTTTGAGCTGATCTTGGGCCATGAATCAAGCTTGTCTCTGAAGGCTTTGGCGATGAGGAATGGATTGCCATATCTCTCTTCTAAGATGGTCCATGCTGCATGATAGGCGGACTCTGTGCCTAGAATGAAGTAACTCTCTATGGCCCTTTTTGCAACTCCATCCACATACCTTCGCAGGTAATATATCCTCTCATCAACCGGTATGGTTTTCCGGTCAATCAGTGTCTTAAATGAAACCTTCCAACCGTTAGGGATGGGAATCGAGAACCGGTTCTTGTTCAGACCCGGTTCCGAGTCAACCAATTCCTTGGAATCGTTAACATGCCTGCTTAACGATGCCGCTTATCGGTTCCGCTCGTAGCAAATGCGTCATGACTTCAGACACGTGCTGCTTTGTTTTGGTTCAGAACGCAGCAATCATGACGTCGAGGCAGAAGCGCTCTAAAGTGTGGTTGTATTACACATGAAAAGGCAACAATACGGTAAAGTTTCCATTTCATCAAATGACTTGTGCACAAGCAAGCGCGCATACTGTGATCCTGACGGTTGAACGTTTAAACGTCCGCTGCCTTACTCGGCACCAGAATTGCCCATCACTTGGATTTGAACATACAATGTAGGCTATATGAATTAATGTGTGTGTAAGCCTAGGTGTGGGCAAGTGAAAGAGGGAGATACATAAAAAGGCGAGAGCAGCATACAAACAGGAAAAAAGGATTTCTTATTCTCTTCCAAAGGCCAGCTGTTTACTCTCGTTCAACAGCTGTTAAATGCTGCCTTAAAGCACGGCAGTGGGGACGAATGCAAAACAACACACAGCGGGACTCGGCGGTCCGTTGGTAAGGAAACTTTAACAATACGCTTTATAAAGACAGTAAGACACACTTAAAATAATGCTCTCTGCCCGATACAAAAAGCTCTGCCTTGGATTACTTGAGCGATCGATGTGTATAAAACCATCCGCTACGTGTCTGATGAAGGGACATTATATTAGCCTAATAAACAGCGCGGTGAACATAACAGCGTACATTGTAAAGCTGAGATGGAGCGGTGACTCCTTGTCGTTGGCGTGGTGAAGAATAAGCAAAGTGATACATTCTCTTAAAGCCTTTATGGCGTATTTATTCTCTTCTTGAATAGCCTACATGACTGTCTACTGTGCAGTGGTGACAGTTTGACCTGAGACGTTAACATAGTGACATCATCACGTTGGCCTTTCAGAGTAAGGGCGCAATCATATAATAACACTTAACATACATTAAAGATCTCGTATCCTTCCTGAGAGGGCAAACATGATAATTGTTCTGCATAAAAAGAGTTGGTATTATCTTTTCAAAAGACTTATTTGTGTTTTTTCTGTCAGTTGAATTTTGTTTTAAGTGCCAATGAGCACTGTTAATATTCCAAAAGGCACAAGCTCTTCCTTGACTGTTTTAAGTATGTGTTTTTAGTTTGTAGGGCACATAAGGGCATTTGGGCTTAAAAACCAAAAAATAAAATTGTCTGGACCAATTAATGTGAAAATTGACAATTTCCTAATCCTAAAGTAGCTTGATAATCTTTCAATGCATACACTAGACACTTCTGATCAGATATTAAAGAGAGTTAATACAAACAAACTAATTTGTACATATTCTCTCACCCAATGAGAATCGATAAGAGAATCGATAAGGAATCGGATCGATAAGCAGAATCGGAACCGGAATCGGAATCTCTAAATTCTTATCAATTCCCATCCCTACCAACCGTTGAATCTGAGTGGATCGCCGTTGAATGTTGATGGTTCAGGTATAGGAAGACGACTCGCACTGATGGAGTCTGCGAACACTTTCATGAGGGCGGCTGTGGTACCTTCTTGGTTCAGACGTGGCATAGCTTGTGGCTGAGGGTGGGACTTTGACAGGTTAATTTCCTGTTTGACCTCCTTCTTTTCCTCCTTCAACGCGACATGTTGATGGAGCAGCGCGTCGATTTCTTCATCTGAGCCTTTGTTCTGATCATATACTTGCAGTCGTGCCTTGGCAGCCTTTAGCTTCATTATTGTATCCATTCGCTCTATTTGCCTGCGCTTGGCCTCTAGAACCTTCTTCCTCTCTGATTCTTCAGCTTCAAGTTTTTCAAGTTCTTCGATATGTTGTTCTTTTTCGAGCAGAACTTGCAGTTCGGCTTCATTGGCAGCAGCTTCAGCAGCAGCGTATTGCCTCTGTGAAGAAGACTGACTTGAACATCTGGACGTGTTTTTTGAGCTGCATTGAGAGCTTTGGGCAGAGAACTTGGAGGACTTGCTGCGGTGAGATTTAATGCTTATTCTATCTGCGGCTGCAGATTTGCTCACAGATCCTCTTTCTTTAACAGCTTGTTCTTCATCCACTTGACATTCACCCTTTTCAGTTCTTAGATAACCTCTTGCGGTTTCGATTATCTTCTTTGTTACTGCTTCACAGGTGTCTACTCTGTGACGTGTGTCTTGGTCTGGAATGTTGATGTGTCTTAACTCTTCATAAACATCATTTAGATTATTTGAAGCATTGCTGACCTTAGTGATGTGTTCATGCAGCAGGTCATTTGAGCATTGACCACTCAACGTACCTTTGGCGTCCTTAATGATAGTCTTCCACTTCTCGTAGCTCAGGCTGAATCGATGTGCAACCTTTCTTACTTGCTCATTGTGCAGTGCTTGGCCCTTTTCCGTCAATTTACGAACTCTTTGGCCTCTGTGTGGCTCTTGTGAGCTAGTGGGGTTATCAGCTTTGGTGCCTTCGGTAGTTTGTGTTTGTGCTTCTGTGCGGTGCTGCTTCATGTCATCATCACTGACACCTTCTTCATCACTCTCAGGGGCTAGCTCAAACTCTGACATTTTAGTAGGTTATTTTAGTTTGGTTTAAATCTAATATTATCTTTAGCTTAGTAGTAAAAGTGGGTTCAGAGTAGCTTACAATATTTTTGAGATATTTGTTTACAGCTGTATTTAACTTATAAGGACTTTTGAAAAAAAACATCAGCTGGAGAGGACGCTGGCGCTGTCTGTTCGCCGCTTCTCCAAGCTATTTTTGGGCCAATTTTGGCCAATTTTATTTTAAAAGTGATTTTTTGTGGACCTTTGGTCTCTTCTTGGTTCCCTGCGGGCTACACCAACATCGAAAAGCAGGCTTGTGGACTGTCTTTGGTTGTTCCGGTGTTGTTGTGGAGGAGCCGTGTAGCTCACTTGCTATTTTGGCGTCCCTAGCAACGGCTAAAAACAAGTAGTAGTAGTGACATTTTCCTGGTCACTACTGGCGTTTTCTTCGGTGATCCTGGTGAGGAATATGCCCCGGGCAACCTGCAAAGCTGTCTCTACAGTCTCATCGTGGATTTTTCGACACTTTTTCTACACTGCCTCTCAGCTCTTCTCCAACTGCTTCGGGTCCGTACCTAGCTGCTAACAGGCTAACATCACTCTGGCTGGTTCGATGTTGACCTACTTCGCCTCACAGCTGCTGAAGTACAACAACCGCTCCATCCCACCCTGTATTTCCACCATAAAGCAGCTAGGACTATTGCGTAGACCTCGATATATACACAGAGGCTCAGGGAGAAACTTTATTTATGGTCAGCCTGCCGGCTTCATCCCATCCGTCTTGTCCACTGAGACGGCTGAGGGCAAAGGACACAACATCGCGAGATCCCCGCAGTCCCGGCTGGATGGATTTCATGGAGTGGATTACAACCTGCGCGGAGTGGATTTTAAGGCTGCCGGCTTCATCCCATCCGTCTTGTCCACTGAGACGGCTGAGGGGAAAGGATACAACATCAGCATCTCCTTCCCATTCGTCCGGTTGCCTCTGCCACGTCATCAGGACTCGCCCGCTGTTGGGCCATTCACCGCTTCTGTCGGGCAGCAGCTCACCAGGCAGGACAGAAAACATGGACTGGGTTTCAATCCTTCATCGCCAGTGACCCATACTGCGGTTTGTGTGACTAGCTCCCCCAGCTACTGTCCACCTCCGGCATCACCATGTAGATTACTGGCTACTTCACCTCCCCATACTGTTGCTGTTTATGTGACTAACCCGACAATACGTACAAGAAACACTTGTCACTTTAATACTGCAAACCTGTCAAACTTGGTATCCATTCCCCTTCAGCCACAGTCTGCTGTAGTAAATAGGGCTGACAATGCTTCACATTCAAACACACTGAGTCTGGCCTTGTTAAACATCAGATCTTTGTCAGGTAAAACATTTTTAATTAATGATTTTATTACCAAGCACAATCTTGATTTTATGTTTTTAACTGAAACTTGGTTGGACCCAGACAACAGCTCAGCTGTTCTTATCGAGTCAACCCCCCCCAACTACACTTTCGAGAGTGAGGCCAGAGCTCATAGGAAAGGTGGTGGAGTTGCTATTTTATTTAATGAATCTTTAACATGCAAAAAGATGTTTTATGGAAACTTTGTTTCATTTGAATATGTGGCTCTCAAGTTAAATTCAGCCTCTCAAGCTATTGTTATTAATATCTACAGGCCACCTAAATACTGTGCAAACTTTTTTGATGACCTTACTGGACTACTGTCTGTAATCTGTATGGAGTTTGACTGTTTATTGATTGTTGGGGATTTTAATATACATGTGGACAAACCCGAGGACAGAAGTGCTAAAGAACTATGCTATGTACTGGAAAATTTTGGACTCTCCCAACACGTAAACCAGCCTACACATAACAAAGGTCACACCCTGGACTTATTAATTTCAAAGGGCCTGGACATTTCAAACCTTTTAGTGTCTGATGTGGGTCTCTCCGACCATTCATGTTTGTTTTTTGGGAGTACAATATCTTTGAACACAACTGCAAAAACAAAGGTTATCAAAAAACGGTATATTACTGAAAACACGAGTGAACAATTTATCCAGGCATTTTCTCTGTCCCCGCTCCTCCCCTGTATCTCAGTTAATGAGCTTGTATGTAACTTCAACTCAAAAATTACAAATGTTATCGATGCTATTGCACCCACCAAGGTGAAAATCATCTCTGGTAAAAAAAGGTCCCCCTGGAGAAATACCCCTCAGGTCAGAATTGAAAAAAGAGAGTGCCGTAAAGCAGAACGCAGGTGGCGAAAAACAAATCTAAATGTTCACTATAACATCTTCAAAGAGAAACTACGCACGTTTAATCTAGAACTAAGAAATGCAAGACAGTCTTTCTTCTCTGACATCATCACCAAAAACAGCAACAATGCACATGCCCTGTTTGCTGCTGTTGACAGGCTAACAAACCCTCCTGTGTCAGTAGCGTCTGAGCATCTTTCCACGAGGGCCTGCAATGAATTTGCCTCCTTCTTTACTGAGAAAATTCATAAAATAAGACAAGCTGTCACTGCATCAATACCAGGTTCAAGATATGTTTTATCTCTGTACCCATTTAAAACAAATTCAGATGCCATGACAGAGTTTTTTCTGATAAACAAGAAAAACCTGGATGACATTATACAACACCTGAACTCCTCCTCCTGTTGCCTTGACATTCTGCCCACAGGCTTCTTTAAAACTGTTTTTAGCTGTATGGCCTCAGATGTCCTAGAAATTGTCAATATGTCCCTTCGCACTGGTGTATTCCCACAGGCCCTGAAAACAGCTGTCATCAAGCCACTCCTAAAAAAGAAAAATCTAGATACATCACTCATGAACAATTATAGGCCGATATCCAACCTACCATTTTTAAGCAAGATCATTGAAAAAGCTGTTCATCATCAGCTAAATAACTACTTAGCAATGAATAACTGCTTTGATGTCTTTCAGTCAGGTTTTCGACAACACCACAGCACTGAGACTGCTCTGGTTAAGGTCCTCAATGACATCCACTTAAACACAGACAGTGGCAAAAGCTCTGTATTAGTTTTATTGGATCTCAGTGCTGCGTTCGACACAGTTGACCACAGCATATTGCTAGATCGACTTGCAAACTGGGTTGGACTTTCTGGAACTGTGCTAAACTGGTTTGAATCATACTTAAAGGAAAGAGACTACTATGTGTCAATAGGCAATTTCACATCCGAGCGAACAAATATTACATGCGGGGTCCCCCAAGGTTCCATTCTTGGGCCTCTTCTGTTTAACATATACATGCTACCGCTAGCTCAGATTATGAACAAAAACAAATTATGCTACCATAATTATGCAGACGACACACAAATTTACATAACCATATCACCAGGAGACTATGGTCCGATTCAAGCACTAAGTAAATGCATTGAACAAATCAATGACTGGATGTGCCAAAACTTTCTTCAATTAAACAGCGACAAAACTGAAGTAATTGTCTTTGGTGCCAGGGATGAACAATCAAAAGTCAGCGCACAGCTTAAATCTGTTATGTTAGAAAGCACACACCAAGCTAGAAATCTTGGAGTAGTGATAGATTCCGACTTGAATTTCAAAAAACACATTAAATCAATTACTAAGTCAGCCTACTACCACCTTAAAAATATATTGAGAATTAAAGGGCTAATATCTCAGCAGGACTTAGAAAAACTTGTCCATGCATTTATTTTTAGTAGACTTGACTACTGTAATAGTGTCTTTGCAGGCCTTCCTAAAAAATCAATCAGACAGCTTCAGCTAATTCAGAACGCTGCTGCTCGAGTCCTCACTAGGACCAAAAAAGTAGATCACATTACCCCAGTTCTTAGGTCTTTACACTGGCTTCCTGTCACTCAAAGAATTGATTTTAAAATATCGATGATGGTCTACAAAGCCTTAAATGGTTTAGGGCCAAAATACATTACTGATCTGCTGATACGTTATGAGCCGCCCAGAGCCCTTAGGTCGTCTGGGACAGGTCTTTTAAAAGTCCCCAGAGCTAGGACTAAACAGGGAGAGGCGGCATTCAGCGTTTATGCGCCCAATGTCTGGAACGGACTGCCAGAGAGTCTGAGGTCCGCTGAGACTCTCAGCTCTTTTAAATCGGGTCTCAAAACGTTCTTGTTTCCCTTTTAACCTGTAATTTTTTTTTTTTTTTTTTTTTTTTTTTTTGGTAAAATGTTTTAATTCTTTTATTTAAATGTTGTATTTTTATCCATGTTTTAAATTTGTTCATTTTTTTTTTTTTTTTTTTTTTTTTTTTTTTGTATTTGTATTCTTTATTTGATTTTAACCCTGTGAAGCACCTTGAGTGGCCCTGTGCCTGAAATGTGCTCTATAAATAAAATTGCCTTGCCTTGCCTTGCCTTATATCACTCAAAGTGAAAATAAACACAAATATATATTGCCTCTTGCAAAAGTAAGCTACAGACACCTTAACCACTTGCTAAGTAACAGCAATACACCTTTAAATTCACAGTAATACAGTTGTCTCTTAATTTAGTGTTATTGGTTGAACAGAATTTTTACAGTGTAACCACCAATATACACAATCTCAATATCAACACAATGCGAGTATAAATGCACTTCAATTAAGTCAACTTGTTGTATGAAATTTAAAATAAAGTTTCAGTCTCTTGTGCAAAGCACTTGAGTGCACACTAGTTGCAGCAAAGTTCACGCTAAGTGAACTTTAACCGTCCGGTGGGCTTGCTCTTCTTGCGTTGCTGCGTTGACGGTGGTAGAAGATACACATGCGGCACGGAGATGGCCGCTGCCGTCTGGTTGCGTCTTCCTCGGCTACTCATGCAGAGCAGTCGAGTTCTCACTGTAGCTCCCAAGTAGTATCACGCGAGGCAGAGGTCTTTGTTAAAAAAAGGGTTTTATTTCAGGTCGAACCAACCCGTGAGAACTGGGTGTAAAAGAGAAAAAAGAAATCAAATGAATAAATACAATTCACAATTTAACATTGAGCATGCAAATCACGCAACACCATGTCATGGAAAGAAACAAAGTCATACAATACGTTCGGTTACATTCTTATACAAATAAATAAAAGGTAAACAAACCTCGTCCACTGCTAGACTACTTAGGGAGGGAGTCTTCTTTCTTGTCTTTTTAAGGTTTTTTCTTCTTCCTTGTGCTTTTAGCTTTATTTTAACTTGTAGCTTATAAAAACGGGTGCTGCTTCTTTCATGTTGTTTGGCAATGTACGTCACCTAAAGTGCAGTATCGGAAACATATGCCAGCGGCAATTAGTTCTGCCCCAATAACATTGTAACAGGTAGGAACAAAAAATCGGAGTTTTACTAATTAAAACAAACTGCCAATGTGCGGCAGTTACAGAGTATGGGGCACTGTCTCTCTTTGAGAGACCTGAAACTATTATTTTGAAATGATTGCTCCTTATTACTAACTGAAACTACTATTTCTATTCTATTTCTACTATTTTTACTATTTCAGCTAGAGGTGCAACTGTTTGTTGACATTTGAATTATTTAAAAAAAAGTTTGGTGTATTTATAAATTTCTATATGTTAAAAGTGCTCTGAGGAACTTTCAGTTTGTGTTCATTCTTGCACCCCCTTTGGACAAAAGGGGTAGTGTTTTTACTACGGCAGCTGTTGTTCCTGGGTGAGCGTAGGCATTAAGAAAAACTATATAAAAATAACATTCTTTGCACTGATGGTCTCGTTTGCTGTTACATGTAATGTATGATTATCAGGGGGAAAATAAGAAATATTTAAAAGTTCCTCGTAGCACCTTTAATTGTTGCATTTCCATTTTATCTATTTATTTGTGTGGACACAGTTTATATGTAATTGTCAAGGTTTTTGTTGTGTGCTATTCTGTACAATCTGTAGGTGTTCCACTTGTCAACAATAAATAAAAAATTAGTAAATTATATATAATTTAAAAGTGCTGATTGCACTGTGCTCTTGATGACTACTGATTATGGCCGCTTTTCCCAGATTCGATCGTTCTTTGGGACCAAAGAAGGCTCGAAAGAAGGGTTCGCCTCAGAAAGCGCTAAGAAACGGGTGTTTCCCAGATGCCGTCTTAAGTCCCTTCTTTGGAGAGCCGTAAGATGAAGCGAAAGAGGCATCGAAAGACGCTCTTAGTGGGAGCTGTCCACCGCGGTGGTGCTGAAACTGAATAAATCGATGCCAGGCAAATCAATCACCCACCTCTTTATCAGCGCACAAGTGACATACAGCGCCCCATGGTCCCCCCCACACATGTGGAATTAGACTATGCATGTATCGTGTGTGTGTGGGGGGGTGTTGGTGCGGGTGTGTGTGTGGCAGCAAGTGTATCCAAGTAGTAATCAAGCCCATTAGCGCATATATACCCCGTGGATATAGGCACACACATGTGAGAATGGAATAAACAGGCAGCAAAAGAAACAAGCGGGCACCGTCGTTTACCGTGGAGGAGATGGGCGTCTTAGTGGACGAGGTCTGGCAGCACCGGGGAGTTTTATTCGGGGGAACAAGGGGCAAAACGAACATCGCGGCGAAGAACCGTGTTAGGCAGGCCATAGCCGAAAATATATCACCCTCCAGCCCATGTGGCCTGCGTGACTGGCGTGCTGTAAGGAAGAAGGGGCAGGAGTTCCAGAACCACACAAAAAGGAAGAGTGCGAAGGTTTCACTAATCAATCTCCCTTCGTTGCAGGTGATGCAGACGCCCAGTAAAGACAGCGTGGAGTCAACCCTCCCCCATATGGTTTCAATAAACTATTTTGGTTTCTTTTCAACCATGTATGTGGATCATTTTGCATTGAAATGAGGGTGTCAAACCTAGCAACAAAAAGTCCCAGGCAATTTGTAATTTATCTAAGCGTAGTTTAATGACGTGTGCGTATTGTGCGCCTTTTCAACACAGCATGTTTTGCCGCTAGTTTCCCACGTGTTACATGGTCACCTCAGAAACGTGGACACTATACTCCCACATACTGTATGCAACAATATTTCCTTAACATTCCAGTGCCAGACTTTCAGGTAAACACCCAGACACTGCAGCAATAATCATAGTGTGCAGGACGTTACATGTAGCCTACATCTGCTGGTTCTGTTTATTTATGTCAGCCTTCAGGCCTGACATTTGATATGGGTGGTGTGGTGGTTGTGGGTTTATGGTTTAGTGATCAGTGCTTGGTGACTGGTGGTGAAGACGTAGGGGCTGGGGTTGTTGGACCTCAGAAGAGGTTGATATGTTCCTAAAAACGCAGCGCATCCAGGGGCTGCATCTCCGGGCTGAAGTCAAAATTGCAGCGGGTTGCTCTGGATGTGTGGAGACACCAGAGTGATCAGCTGTTGGATCTCCGCACGGGGCAGCCGGTACTTTGCCTGGACGGCCCGGTCTGATAGCAAGTCCAGTGGGGAGAAGTGCCAACGCACGTACGCATTTATGTAAACCGTCTGGCTTCGCGCACGGCGAGTCTGTTGGTTCGCAGCGAGAATGTGTTGTATTACAGCCATGGTTTCTCACACGCGCAGACTTTGGCAACGCCTTTATAGCTGATGGAGCCGCTCTGGATGAGGTTCAGCTGAGTTCAATTAAATCTGTTTTCTTGATATCTGTGAAATGCCACAAGGTTGTTGATGTTTTTTTATGTGTAGTACTATAAACTCATGTGTGTGGAAAACATAATCGTCTAATTCATTAAAACATTTTTTTTCTCCACTATTAGTCTATGTTTCTTGCGCCAGTGGTCCGCATTTAGCATTGTTTTATTATTTCGAAAAGTGGAGGAAATAAATTTCCCTGACGCGGCATGATCACTGACGATTTGGTCGCTAAGAAGGCTGTAAGAGTGGGTCAGCTCCATCTTACAGTTCCGTCATAGTGAAAGAGCTTCTTTCGGGGTATTTTGCTCAAAGATGCCAATACGCACTAATGAAATAAACAACTGTTTATTTTAATACACACACAAATACAACAGACACAGTTGTCCAATTTTGTTTACTATATGTACAGGGACACATTTTGTGCAAACATGCCGACAGTACAAAATACAATAAAATAAAAGTGCCACTTCTACTGTTTTGATTTATTTTTAAATACAGAGGTTATTGGTTGTTTTGGAATTTGTTTTTCCCAATTTAAAACATAAATATAAAGCAGCAGGGAACATTTGGAAATAAATCTTGTAGGCCTACACTAGCATGCTACTGCTCGTTTTGCGCGCACAGAGCCGCAGACACACCGCGCTTGCTAGTACATTAATTGTTCAGCATTAAAAATAAAAATTATTTTATTTTTATTTTTTGGTTTTTACTTTGCCATAAAGAACTGGAAGAAACATTAACAGCAAGATTGCCATTTACCATTTCCCAGGTTGCTAAAATGTGCTTTTTTTATTTTGGCTGCCACATAGTGGCTGGAGTGAGCATTTTGGTTATTTCTTTACACATTCATAACTCCTCACAGGAATGGGCTAGAGACTTACTTTTTTTGACATACCCAGAAATGTATGCTCTATAGGTCGCAGGGCCTGATCAAATCAAATCATCAGGCCGTATGTTTGGCACCCCTGTCATAACTGCTCCACTTTAAAACGTAACAGGTGATTCCACATCTCTGCACCAATATACTGAGAGACAGAATTTTTTAAGATATAGCTCCAAGTTCCGAGGTAATACTAACACTTTAATTTAGAACTGCAAAAAAAACTAATCATGTTAAAACTGTCCGGTCGTTAAACGTTAACACACAATCAGAATGTATCAATGGCTGTGCTTCTAAAATATTCTAAAGACTTTATATCTCCATACATAACAAAACAAAATGCACAGATGATCGGCAGAACGACATAAATGTTTATACAGATATTGATGTTCAAGCCAACACCAGTGGTGTCCATCTACATCCAGACAGGTGGCATCCAGAGCACAGCAGGATACATTTTTTTTAAGTTAAAATGTTCGCTTTAGTTTTAAATGCAATGTCGAGATGTAAAAGCTTTCATTTAACCGGAATGTTTTACATTACCTTACACTCCTATGCTATGCTGAAACTATGTACCTGGCTCGCGGAGGCAGGCACACATACACTTGACTATGGTTTTATATAATATGACGTGTATATAGTCGATAGACATACTATGTTCTAAAACAAACATCCGCTTTGCGACTAGTGCTGTGTGTGAACTCTCTGTTGACTTTGCTCTTCTCCAAACGCTTTAAAACACGACACACACATCGACTCATCCTGTGTAAACACTGCCACGTCAGTTTCATTATGCGGCCGATGTTCTTTCAAAGAGCCACGCAGTCGTTTTTTCCACACAGATGAAAGGATAGAAATTATGGAGGAGGGAGGGAGGGAGGGAAGAAAAGGAGGAGCAAAGGCGAGGATCGAGGGCAGGGAGGATGGTAATCAGATGTCAGCTCTGCCTCATCCACACACACACACACGCACACCCACACACACACACACACACACACACACACACACACACACACACAGCTGGGTTGAAGTGATGGAGCATGTGGCTGTGCCCTTCCGTTCACCTTCTTTATCTCTCGTCTCTCTCTATCATTTACTTTTGCCCATGTCTCTATGTATACCCCGACTCTTTGTCTGTATAGCTGCATCTATGTCCATGTCCTTAACCCTCTGTCTCTGAGTCTGCCTCACTGTCCCAACGGGTGTATCCTATTAACTAAGTTAAGGACGAGCTGTATTTAGAGGAAATTAATCTCCTCTCATCCCATCTTTCCTACTTTGTGCATTCGTATCAGCTTTACTTCCCATCCAATCTCCTCCACTTCCTCTCCTCTTATACCTTCATCTTATGCTTCTTTTTCATCCTTCATACCTTTTACTAAATCTCTCCATCCCATCACCCCCAAACCCCTCCTCTCTGCATACTCCCTCAACCTCGCATTACTCACTTGCCTCATTTTCTCCCATTTCTTCTACCAAAAAGACCATTTTGTGTGTGTGTGTGTGTGTGTGTGTGTGTGTGTTACACGCTCACAGTGCTGTATGTTTTCTTTGATAGTCTTTTGGCAGGCCTGCATCCCAGTTTACCTCACATGGCTGAACACACAGACAAGGAAGAAAAATAAATAAAGGCCTTCCTTTTCCTCTGCTCTGGCTCACGATCCATCGTTTTCATCTTTGCTTCTTCTACCCCTCTTCTCAGCCATCTGCAGGTGGCATCAGTAAAGAAAAAACTTACATTTTAGACAGAGAAAAGAGTGATGTGGCGAGAGACCAAGCGAGTGGCACACAAAGCTAGTTTGGTTGCACAAGAGATGGATACCAACTGAAGCATAGCAAATAACGCATGCATGCACACACACACACAACCCACGTGTAGTTGGTGATATTCCTCACACAACCATACCTGCACATACACTCACAGTACACTCATGCACTCTTGCTGCGTAAAAATCTTTTTTGTTGTATAATGTGCTATGTGGGTTTGCTACCAAAAATCCATTATGCTTGTATATATCCACAGTAAACAAACTTAATGTGTAATATGAATGCAATCTAAACTGCAGATGTCATGAATAAAGAAACAACTTCAACAGAGTGGTCTTTTTTATTTGCCTTTAAATATATGTTTTATTTGAAAAATCTGTTAGTTGTGTTATTTTTTTTAGAAAAGAAGAAACAAAAAGTGTTCCTACTTTGTAATGCCGTTATGAAGCAAACTGTATACCTTTTTTTGTAAAAAATCAATAAATAAAAATGTCTGTATAAATAACCTTTCTTTAGTAATATTTAAGTTTTGTAATTGAAAAGTTTGATTTCTAAAACACTCATTCAGTTTCAGGTCAAACTGTTTCAAAGACCTTTGTTACACTGGAATGCTGAGCCTCAAAGAACCAGAGAATTAGGTGGATTGAGAGATGGAGATCAAATTAAAATGAAGCTCAAGAGAAGCAGCTATTCTCTATCTCCAACGGAATAGTTCGCTGGCATTCCGACTTCACTGCATGCTCGAGACACAGATAGGATCATTGTATTATTGCACTCATTAGGAATTTCGGAGACAACAATATTACAAAAACTGCTATAAGCTAAGCCTTCATTTGGCTGGGCAGTAAGCTGGCAGTTTGCCACTTTAATAAGGCTCAGATTCTGCATATTATCATCACATCATTGAACTCACTTAGCATATAACAAAAGCTTACATTAGTGAAGCCTCTTAATTTCGGATGCAGTCTAATAGTTTGGTGACATAAAAATGTAAACAGGCACACATGATTTCTTTTTCCATCACAAAGTCACACAGGCCTTTCTTGTCTTACTCATGGCCATCTCCTACTGGGAACAATCTCAACCTTTATTTTACATTACAAGACAAAAGGTATGGAGGGATCACCTCTGTGCCAAGAAACTAAATATACACAGCAAAAGCCTTAAGAGGGCCACACAGTGGATAAATCATTTGGATGAGTCATAACATAATAACCATCATTATTTTGTGCCGTGCCTCTGTCATACCAGCTCAAAGGGTTTATGTATTTAGGGCATAGCATGAAATGAGGTATTGATAATAATGTATCAAAAATGTATGTAAGAACATATTTGGTTCTCAAGCAAATTTAGAAAAAGCAATACATTTTATGCACTGTCTTGATAGATTACCTTCACAAGGCATTTATGCTGCATGGGTACTACTGACCTGTGGGACTGCTGATTTACAGTAGAATACTCATTCTGCTGTGAGGCAAATAACTTCATTTGTATTGATTACTGTACTTCTATTATTACATGTTTACCCCTGAGTGCATTGATTTGAAAAGATGCGTAATTACGTTGATCAAGGCCTTCCTCTTACGGAGTTGGTAGATGAGTGTTGAAAGTTAATATGACGAAATATTGCTTTTCACAGCAAACCATGTTCATCAATCTAATACACAGTAGCACATTTAAATTACCTGTCACAAAAGCCAATTCCATACCAACCTCGCCTGGAGTCTGTTTCCAACGCAAAGCCATGGACTTAAGACACATTTTTTTTTTATACATTCTTGAAAGTTCCCATTTCACAAGGATGCAGAGTAAGTAACCATTGCTTTCTGGCCCTGTTGTCGAAACTGCACTAGGGCCAGTCTGGTGTCAAGCAGTGCAATTGGTAACTAGAAATGCAATTCCTGAAGAAATTGCGGTGTGAATGCTGCGCTGCTGAACTGAAGCTGATGCTGAATAAACTTCACTGCTGAATGTTGATGAAGAACGAAGGATGAATATATCTGAATGAACAGAATGGTTGAAAAATAGAATGTTTGAGAAATGTGGAATATTTGGAAGTTTGAATGGACTTTCTAGCTGGAATTAGGAATGAATTATGACCTTGAACTATGACCTCCAAAATGTAATCAGTTCATCTTTGAGTCAGAATCAACATTTGTGCAAAATTTGAAGAAAAACTGTGGAAGCGTTCATGAGATAATGCAGTCACAAAAGGCAACGCCACAGTGATCTTGAAACTTGACCTTTGACCTCTAAACTCTTGTGATGTCATCTCTGAGTCATACTCAACATCTGTGCAAAATTTTAAGAAAATCCGGTGAAGTCTAAAATTTGGTGTTGGAACGGGGAATCGAACCCCCAACCCTGTGTTCTGCTCAATCAGGATACTACCATGTAATGCCCTGAAGGAGCTGAACATATAGAATGTGGTATGTAGTTTATCGGATGAAAAATGACTGAGTTAACGCAATTTGATTTTATTGTGTTTGTGTCTGTGGAATGTGTGTCTCTGTGGTGTTTGTGTGTGTTTGTGTCTCTCTGTGGAGTGTGTGTGTGTGTGAGTGTGTGTGTGTGTGTATGTCTGTGTGGTGTATGTAGGGTGTGTGTGTGTGTGTGTGTGTCTCTGTGGTGTATGTATGTGTGTGTGTGTGTGTGTGTGTGTGTGTGTGTCTTTGTGTGTCACACCACCTTTAAAATCCTATTGCAGAGGTGGGATTGGAACCTACAACCTTCCAGTTATGAGTCCAAAGCATTAACCACTACGCCACCAAACAGGTGTGTGCCCATTTGGCGAACAATGGAAAAAAGTTCCTTGTTGTGCACTTTGACAAAATGCAGGGGTTCCTGTAATGCATTCTCAATAGGGATTTTGGGTGTAATAAACCTTTAAATATCTCTGAAGTTATGAATTTTATGAAAAAATTGTGAATTATGAAAATGTGCTCCTGTGCAAGACGTACATGGGACACTTTGAATCGATTTTCTACGATGAAGTATGAACGAGTAGGAGGAATCATAATTTTGTATGAAATATTAATTTCATAAAAAGTCGAATTTATTTGAAATTATGGATTTTATGAAAAATCTGTTCACGAATAATTGTTGTCTGGAATGAGCTGAACATTTAGACGTAAGAATGGTGTTTCTAGGATGAATTGTCAGGGAGAAGAAGAGATTTGAAACTTTTCATAATTTTGGTTTAATTGCTTATTAATTATGAAGTTATGAATTGTTTTGAAAATTTTGAATGAAAGCCGGAATGTGAAAAATGGGCTGAATATGAGGATAGTTGAAGGAAGTTTGTGGAATGAAGCATGTTGAAGATATGGACGTGCATGAATTTGGGCGGAATAATAATAATAACTAGAAATGCAATTCCTGACGAAATTGCGGTGTGAATGCTGCGCTGCTGAACTGAAGCTGATGCTGAATAAACTTCACTGCTGAATGTTGATGAAGAACGAA